>OX596076.1:101548180-102240680 GCA_951394005.1 Protophormia terraenovae | reverse complement strand
CCAAAAAAAATGGTGTACTCATTGCTGAGTGTTTGATAAGTATATTATGTTTCTCAATACCATATTAGAACTCATATATCCTTAAGAAATTTGTCAATAAAAAATATTTTTTTGAAAAATTTACCGATTTTCTTCCTACAAAAAAATATCTATGTAGTGCCAGGCGTGACCATATGGTAACGGCTCGTTCTGCCCGACCTAAGGACAAAAACAAAATTCTATATAACAGGTAAATTTTCTTAGGACCCATAGACCACCATTTAAAAATTTAATCATTATCTGAAACAAAAAACATTCCCGGTCAATTTGAGTTAATAAAATTTGCAAAAATATTCATACAACCAAAACTGGATTTTTGTGGTTCTAGAAATGACAAATGTGACACTGTGCCTCGTATTACTTTTTAAAAATTTTAAAAGCGGGGCAACAGAAATTATTTATATCCTGCCATTTTTTTTATTAAATAACTATAACAAAAGACTGATCTTTGAAGTAAAATTAAACACATATTAAGTCTTTGTATAAAAGCATATATTAAAGTCAATAAAAATTCATGTCCCGCAATGTCGAACGATGAATTCGTTTCTACATGGGAAACTAAAATAAATTTCTATTTATTTGTTGTTTTCCGTATAAATTGTATAAGCGAATTTTTTGTTCTACCTCGTAGGATAGGAATTTATATTTACTTTAATACCCCAGTCAAATAATTATATGTGCATACCTATAAAGTAATTTATTTTCTTCAAAAATAGGATTTTTAAAATCAAATTTTTTTTATATTCTTAATGTTTATTAGAGCTTTATAAGTCAAATGAAAAATTTATTTCTTATGTGTATTTTGTGGCAAAATTTATTTGATTTTAAAATTGTTCATAGAAAATAAGTATATGTGCACGACAAGAATTTTATAAAAATCCTTTATTTAAATAAAGTTAATTTTCAATATTCAAGAAAGTTGTTAAGGAATTGTGTTATCCTAATATAACGTTACCAGATGCATCCTTCGTTATACCGATTCGTCCTTTTTCCTTTACATATATATAGGTCAAAACTGTAGTATACTTATACAAAATCAATATGAAACATTTGATATTGTCATATAGCTCTGAATCTAAATATATCTCAGCATACAGTATTCTTTGGAAATCCTTATGTCATGAAGGTCTGAGGATCATTACTGGTCGTAATATTTTCTGACTTAAAAACCGATTTTGAGGCTCGATATAGTAATATCGTCACATTAATTTACTGAAAAATCAAACTTTTGTAGGAAATTCCTCAACGAAGCTATTGGATTTTTTGTTCAGTATATTAATGTTGTGCTGTGAATTAATTTAGCTACGTCCAATAAATATTTTTAACTTCTATCTAGAACTAAAATTGACTTATGTGCGATTCGACACTATAATTACGCTTCAAACATGTCTTTTGTAGACATCGAATACCCATGTAATATTTTTGATAAACACTTGGATAACTTAAATATAATATTTTTCATCCCTTATGCACATGAACTCATAAAGTTTTTAACCAAAAAATTATATTTATCATAAAATCCTGCATGTGGATTTTTGTACCGCTCTATACATTTTCTGTATACACCATTTTTTGGAATTTTACATAAATTGTAGTCTTACTTTAATGATTTCAGCACTTCAACTGACAGTTCATGACCTGGTGACATATTTTGGCTATACATTAAAAAAAAAAATAAATAAAAAATTTTGGTATTTTAGGTCTAATCATTTTAAATATTCCCCAAATAACTTTAATTTTAACTTTAATTGGTTAAACGGTTCAAACTGTGGACTTCATGTCAGTCTGTTGAGTTAAAATGTCAATTTGCACATATAATTATTTTCTATTAAAATTTAGAGAATGATATGTTTATTTTAACGGTACTTTAAATACAATGCCAAGAGTAACCTAAAATTTTGCAGATAGGGACATTAGGTAAAAATGAACAAAATTATAAACCAAAGAAATGTATATCACTCTTGGAAAATATAAAAACCAGAAAACAAATATTGCACATATAATTATTTGACAGGGGTATGTGTTTTTATATAAACTAAGACTTAAACAATTGGTGTTGAAATTCATTTCGTCTTATTCTTTTATTCATTAAACATTTACTAAGATCTGAAACACAAGAATTGATACATAAGTTTCTTATAATAAATTTGTTTGTAGCAACTTTGAAATTAAAAGACTTTGACCAAAATTCTTATAGAACTGAGGCAATTTATTTCCATAATAATCCCCCTATTAAAAATGGTTAGCTAAAGCTAAATGAAAAAAATATTGTATATAAAAAATTTCAATGAAAATTTAAATACTTTATGACTTTAGGTAGAATTGGGCGGCATAAACTCTCACGATTGTCATATCAAAAACTGGACTAAATGTATACTTACGAATATAGCTGGAATATTTTTAAATTTAAACAAAAATTCAACCTGATAAATAACATATTTACACATTTAAAATTATCCTCGTTTACCCCACATAATCTCACATTATCCTTTTAACAACCACATGTTTATAATTTAATCACTTAAAGTGCCCAACGTTTTTTTGTCATTCGTCAAGAAAACTTAATTTATTTTTAATATATTACACAAGTATTTAATTCCTTTTAAGAAATGTTCGTCCTTGCCTTTTCGTTATTTTTTTATGCACAGAAACCTTTTACAATCATTTTAATATTTATACAAAGTACACACACACAAATGTGTACTTTTGGGTAAACAAATTACCGCTACAATAAAAGTATTAAGCTGCTTGAAAGTGAAATTGAAATGCAATAATAAATGAATTTATCTGATTGAAAAATATCAATCATTTTATGACAGAAAGAAAAATCCACTAAAAGGACAAAAGCACGCGCGTTCCTATACACCCACATATATTAAAAAAAACACACACAGAGACACATAAAGATGTTAAGACAAAAATCTCAGGTGATTTTACTTGCAGCACGAAAAATAACAACAAAAAGGAAAAGATTATTATAAATAAAAATGAAACCATAAAACCAGAAGAAGATACACAAAAAATTCCTTTATCGTTACAAATAAACGAAATTAAGGTATAAAATAATATAATTTGAATAATATTTACAAAAGTTTTCTCTTTTTTTTTTATTCTGTTAGCAGAAAAATAAAAACCTTTTATAGCTTTACCTAAAGGTTTTAAAAAGAGATCAATAAACATAAAGGATTTTAAAATATATATATTTTTTATTTTTCAGTAAGTGATGTTTAGCATAATTTCCTTGAAACAAAATACAACAGCAGCAGCAACAGCAACAACAATATATTATAAACTTTTATTAAATTCCATTTGTCTAAAAGGCTTAAAATTCTTTTCAACACAAAAGGCTTAAAATACACTTTTTGTAATTTTCTCTAAAACACAACTTTTTTCAAAAGTTCAGAAAATTTTATATTTTTTTCTGTTACGTTAATGTCAAATATTTTGACCGAAAATTTTATTATGAAAAAGTTTATTTTCTCTTAAAAAAAAGAACAGCAGCAGCAAAAATATTTAATAATGAACAAAGAAAAAAAAAAGGATTTTTATACCTCCACACACAAGGTCATTTGGCTTAGAATACGTGGATACCAAAAAAAAAATATACTAAAAAAAAAGCTGAAGAGAATATTTGAAAGTTAAGGAATTTAGAAAGTTAATATGATGAAACTTTTAGGAAAAGTTTACTTTTGTTTGAGAGAAAAAAATATAAAATTTACTTTTAATACATAATTTTGCAATTAAAATATTATAACACAAAAGTGAAAAGAACCAAGCAAGGACATTCACAGTTTAGGTTAAAAAATTTGAAAACTTGATTAGCAAAGAATTACACAAATTAGTAGTGTTTTAGGGGGTGTTTAATTTCTCTAAGGGTATAAAATAGACAATTAAGAAGCAAAATGTAAAATAATTTGATTCCTTGAAAAATATTATAATTTTAATGAAAAGTTTAAGAGTGTTAATTATGCTTGAAATATTAAATTCCCTGGAAAATTGTGAATAGTATTATAAGGTAATAAAAGTTTAAATAATTTTATTAGTATTAAGTTGTTTAACAGGTTAAACTAATGATATTAAGAATATTTGAAATCTTTATTATCGGATGATTGCCAAATTAAAAGTATTAAAGTTGGTCTATATACTCTATCTGTTATTAAAGATATGTTTCTGAGATACAACCGAGTGCAATAAATCTGTCGACCCAGAATATCAGAATATCAGCGCAGAGATACTAATTTGACCCGATTTGGCATAATGTCACTACGTAAGAAAGCTCCGGAGTGGTACCAAAGCAATAACATAGTTTTTGTACCAAGAAAGGTTAATCTTCTAAATTGTCCGGAGCTAAGACCAATGAATAGATATTGGACTTTTGTGAAAAGAGAATCGAAGAGGACAAAAGATTTGTTCTAAAATATCAAAGATTTTGAAAGGAGATGGGCAGACTGTTCCAAAAAAGTGACTGAAACAACTATAAAATCTCTAATGGAAGGGTTATCAAAAAAGGTCTACTAGTTCATAAGTAGTGCACAGAAGTTTAAAAGTTATACTTTTCTAAGATCTGGAGTATATTATCAATTAAATAAAAAAAAACAATCAAAACTCTTAGATCAACCGTTTCAAAACTATTAAATTTTATAAATGTTAAGATTTTTTTGATCACACTCCTTATTTTTTACTGTAGCACCGCGTTATTTTTTCCAATATTTTGTTAAAGCGAATAGTTGAAGTGGTCTTCCTACAAAATATTTCTCATATTTCTCAAAAAAATTAGCGTGTGTAACGCAAAATTAGTCCTTTTAAGAGAAGTACCTCTTTAATCGTTTGATTCACTTACATTACACAGGGATAAACTGATTCTGCGGCACAGGGTTTCTTAATCAATTAAGATACACGGTGTTAATAATTACTAAGCCTCTTTTTTTTTTTTTTTTTTTTTTTTTTGAATTGACTCTATTTGTAAAATTAAGGAGGTTGCACCATAAATTGAAGCATTTCTCAAAAACGACTTGTCTGATTTTGTAAAAAAAAAAATATCCAAAAAATTCTAACTAAAATTATCTTCAAATCGTTCTTACAATACATTTTTATATGGTAAACAGTTACGGAGGTATTAAAAATCTTCTAAGAAAAAATTAAATTTAATACAAAATTTCATATTTTAAAAAAAAAAAAAGTTTTTCTAAAAGATCATAAACATTTTTAAGTGTAAAAATTTAAATTTTAATTCTTTATTCATAGAGATAAATTTGTTCCAAATAAAACAAGACAAATAATATCTTAACTTATGCATTGATTTTAATAAAATATACCTTGTTTTATTTGCCCCAAATTATCAAATTTATTCTGTTCCAATCATTACAGCAAGTTTGAAATTTAGTCAGATGTAGCAAAAGTTTTCTCATTTCATAATTTTAGTCACGCTTCATAGTCTTACAGTGCTATTCTTGAATTTATGAAAATTGTCAGTCATGAGTTATTGTCATGTGCTTTTATGAATGCGACAACTATCACCAAAAATGTATAAATTTTTTTTTTTTTTTTCAAAGCCAGAAAGAAAATTTTTTTTTATTGTCATAGTTTTTTTACTATCACGATAAATTTGTCACTCGGTTGAGAATAACACTATTATAGAACACAAATTCTTTTCAGTAATCCGAAATCGGAAATAGAAAAATTTGGTTGCTAAAAAAAAGAAATATTAACAAATATATAATATGAACTCCATGAGATATTACATATGAAATGACCAGTCAGTCGACCACCAGAACGACATATCCCTAGAGTAAAGAGAACCGGTTCAAAAGTAGTCACGTGACAGCTTCTCAGGGCTACTGACCGGTCCCAGATCTGGAACTTTATATGAGGGGAACCTGTCACTTTTACATGGGGTTGTCATTATAGGTGGCTAATTATCCCCTTGGGACAGGTCACAGGACTGGTCCAAGAGGACAGGTTCAATAACGATTAATGTAATAAAAATTCGGTAATTGTTTACTTTTTAAACATTTTTTTTATTAATTTTTATTAAATTATTTTTATTTTTATTTTATACTTTTTCGTTAATGTCGATGGCGGCACCCCGAATCGAACCCATGTTCATCTGTATGTTATGTTTTATAGTCTTCAACGCTAACCACTCAGCCACTGATTGTTATTGCTCGCGAGTTGCTAATTGCGCACTTAACAAGCATGTTATAAATTGTTAAATAGTGAGTGTGTTTGTGTCAACTGGTTCCCAATTGGAACTTTGGTGACGAGTTAGGTGTCAATTGGTACTCAACTGATACTGAGGAACCGGTCAATTAATGCAATTGCCATAAATTTCCCACAGGGATATTAGTTTTTCAAATTTTAAAAAATTTGTGTTTTAATTTATTTAAAAAAAAAAATAATAATAATAATAAAAAAGTGAAATTTTTCACTATGCGCCTTGGTGACAAATTGGCACTTTTAGTGCTATATTTAGCACTTTTTTTTTAGCACCTGACACTTTTTTTAGCATGTATTTAGTTAGGGTGTATTAAGTTAAAATTATGTTTCAATATTATTTGAATATAATTTTAATATACCCAGCAAAAACTTGGTAATAACATGGCACGGATGTAGTTATTTTATAATGACAACAACATACCGTCTACAATACATATAAGCAGTTTAATGACTATTTATTTATAACCCGATAAGTATTTACTTATTTATAATCAGATTTTTTGAAAAACTACTTTTTATTGATTTTTTATTCAGTTAAGCAATTAAACCCAGCAAAAAAGGAACTGAAAAAGAGCCGAAAAAGTCATGAATTTAACATTGTGTTGGCATTGGAAGGAAGTACTTACGGGTGCAAAATAGCTGCAGAAGTTCTTTTTTTAACCCATGGTTGTCATTGGTAGAATGTTCTTCTGTTATACTTCTTATTCATTTCTTTTGAAGTACTTCCTTTAAAACTATATTTATGAAATTTGTTTAAAAAAATTCAGTTTTAGCCTTATTAAAAGATAATAACAATGCATTAAAATTTATAAAATTTGAATTTTCTTAGAAGTTAGTAACCTTTTTTCCAGCTAAAATTTCATTTATTTTCACTTTATTGGAAGTAATTATTAAGAACTTCCAAAAAAGTTTAAAATTTTCAGCTTGTTCTTCTTTTGAAGTGTTGAAAAAGTTCTTTTTTTGGAAGCTCTTGATCGTATTTTTTGCTGGGGTATATTTAAAGAAGGAATAAAAATGTGACGAGACAAAATCTGCATATAAATACATTTTTAATCTAAAATAGTTTTTAAAATATTACCTAATTTTTTTTCTTATTGTTAAGTTTTTGAAATTAAAATTTATGAAATCTTTCCACGTTTAAAATTAAAAAAAAAAAACAGCTATTGTGTAAGTAGTGTAAAGTTATTATATTAGCTTCTTAACTCATTACCTGGCAACCAAAATTTTTTCTGTGTATATTAGAATTTTGAAAAATTTACTTATCAATGCTATTTAATTATTTATAAATTAATTTCAGAATATGTTTTTATTAATTCTATAAATGATCTTTTAGTTATTTAATTTTTCATATCTTTTGAATCTGAATTCCTTTTTCATCGATTGAAGTTCACTTCCAGCATCATAATTAAAAAAATATATATATACATAAACCATAAACGTTTTAAAAATGTACTAATAATATAGTTTTCAAAATATTCTTCACTCCTTCGAGTTGTAATTTTCTTAAATTAACTTAAAAATTGGTAAACAATTTAAGTTTTTCAGCAACTAGAAGCTATAATATTTTTAATATATATTTTTAATTTTTCCTTTCATTTTCTAAAACCAACTGATTTCCTCTCCTCTTCCGACTTTGATAACATTTGGTAAAATTATCAAAAAATGGTTCATATGTCACAATTTATAGTTTACGAAAAAAAAAAAATATTTATATATATATCAAAAAGACTTATTTTTCAGTTTTTAACTTTTTCAAATTGAGAGATGGACGGATCAAGACCTTTTTTGGTATTCGTGTTTACATTGAAATATTTACTTATACAAAATTTCGTTTTTATTATTTAAGAGATATCTGCAGAAATTTATGAATTGAAGTTACAACGGACACCCAGTATTTCTAATATTTATCCCATAACTCCTTTTATTAACCGATTTTATATATTTTCAATACCAAACAAATCTTATATAAGATAAATATTATAGTCAAATTTCATCATTCTATGTGGTCCCTTCCGAGTTCTAGCTTGCTTTCAACAGACAGACAGACGGACGGACATAGCAAGATCGACTCAGAATCTCACCAGGACCCATAAAATGTACAATTTATGGGGCTGAAATAATTTATTTTTTTATTTTTTTATATAATATTCTAGGTAATAGGCAGAACAAGGCAAAAAATTATGCTACAAAAATGTGGCATAAGTCAATTAGCAAAGTCCAAAAAAAAAAAAATTAACAAAATACTACATAAGGTCAACTATATAGAGAACTTTGGCAACAAATCAAAAATCAACAAGCGCGAATGTTATATTCTATACACCCATCATCATTTTTCTCAAATTTTTCGTTATATGGGATATGGGCGGTAAAGTGGGCGGACCACGCCCATTTTCATTTCGGAGTTAACATTTCGTTGACGTTTCACTTTATATAGGAGGTGGGTGGTAAAGTGAGCGCACCACGCCCATTTCTTGTTTTCGAATTTATATCGACTCCCGAACTATGCGTACAAAATTTCGTTGCCGTACATGCTTTTGTTTAAGAGATGTCAGCAGAAAATTATAAAATGAAGCTACATAGTGCCCGTTTCTAGTTTTAAGGACCTGCAGATCACAATTTTAAAAATAATTGAATGAAATTTGGCATAAATGTTTTTTTTTGTGACAAATTTTCACATAGCTCTTGTACAAAGATATTCCATAAATAGAAGTTAAATGATTATTTATGATAGTCAGGTTTTGAAATTTAACAATACTACATGTTTGGTAACCATAAGTTACTCTACCAAATTTCAAAGCAATTGGTCCACACTAGACCACAATGTTCATATAAAGTACTTTCCGAAATTCACTTAAATTGCATAAACTACATATTAATTTTAACGTTAAGTTCAAATTTGGACAACTAGCTTTTATTTATAAGATTCTAAAATTTTAGGAGGCAACACAGTGGTATGCATGGAAAAAAATAAATTTTTATCAAATTTATAATATCGTTTTATGTTAAATAATTTTCAGAATGGTAGATAAAATGTTTGATATATATTAACACCTTGTTTTTAATTATTGAATAATAAAATAGTATTAATAAATTTCATATTCACCAAAGAACAAAATTAAAAAAATAAAAAAATCTATATGTATATTTTCATAATTTTTTCATTAATATTATTCGGTGGGTTATAATATTAAAACATATTTGAAATCTACAGAAAATTAACTTTTCAACGATACCAATTTATTTAATGCCACGTTTGGTATACCTATACTTCTATGTGCATCGTAAATAATTCCGCGTAATTTATTCCTGAAACTAGTTATTGAGTACGAACAGTTCAAAATTTGTGAAACATTTAAATTATTTTTAAAATCAACCACCATTTACAAAGATTGTGAGAAACTTCAAAAATTGGAAATTTTTCTTAAAATTTGCAAAGATTTTATAAATGTATACAAATTTCTTACTATAATTACTTCTATAATTATAATTATTACTCAAAGTAAAAAACTACTAATTAAATAATAGTTTCGTTTAACGAATATTTATTTTGGTTACATATAAAAATAAAAACATTTTTTTAGAATTTTTCTTAAAAGTGTAAATTTTTATTTTTAGTATCTCAAAAATCGCATTCATATTTTGGGTCCTAGATTATTAATATTTCGATTTAATAAATAAAGACCTAAATATTTTAGAACGAAAAAATGCCAATTAAAAATTTGTTTTTATCTTTTAAACAAATGTTAGAATTTTTTTTTTAACTTTGACCTTAAATAAGTATACAAAAAAAGAGCGCAACTGTAATAAATTTTTTTTTTTTAGTTTTACTCATACCCAACTTTATTACAAAAAGTTATTTTCAAAATTCAACTTATTGCCACTCTTGACACGTGTGTTGATAAAATATAAAAATCATTGAGGAAGGTTCAACTTTAGCTGCAGAAAATTTTGCTGCAAACTACCCTTTTGAAATACAGGATTTAAAATTGGACTACCTCAACTAAAAATTTAAATTTGGTATGTACTTTTATAGAAACTAATTTAAGAAAACCTAAATATTACTAAGGCAAGTAAAAAAAAATGGTTCTCAAAACGGAAACTATGGTTTGCCAAAAAAAATCAGTTATAACAGATTTCTATATATAAATAAACAAAAAACTAGTTGCTTTTATATTTATTTTTTTTTTTTTTATTTTTGTTTTTTGTACATAAAATACTATATACCTATGTATGTGTGTATAAGAAACATTCTACTACTTTTAAGGCACTTTCATAATATTTTGACAAATTAACAAAAATATGCTCTAAAAAAACTTTGAGAAAACCAGGGCAAACTTTAAACTAAAAATGAATATAAAACAAACAAAAATCAGCACAACAACACATATAGTACAGTATTTGCAGGCAAAAAGGATTACATTTGCTATCATATGTCAAAACTGACACAAAAGTCTAGAAAACCATATGTTGGCAATTTATCAGGTTTTACTAACATAGATGTTGAGTTCTTCTTGCTTTTCCTTTGCAACTATAAAAAATAGAAAAATAAAATAAATTATTTACTTGTACTAAGACTGTAATATGAATGGAGGGAAAAGATAGAAAACAGCGCGCGTAATAAGATAAAAATGTTTGAAACATGTTTAAGCATGAACAAATAAAAAAAAAAACCAGGCCATATATAAATCCTTTTAAGTAATAGAAACATGACCATATTATATAGCTTGAAAGAAAAATAGTATATAAAGTATAGTAGACAAATGTATTGTGGCATTGAACTCTTCAAATGCACTCGAGATGTTAAATGAAATATTAAAAGATATTATTTACTATAATTTAATATTTTTTTTAGAAATGAAAAAAAAAGATAAGAAAATGTTTTGGCTTGTTTAGAATATAGGTTAAAATAACACATTCTGCTTTGCACAAGAAAGTTCTTTAGAAAAATGCATTAAATATTGTTTATTTTGAATATGGCTAACAAAATATCTCTTTGAAAATGAACAACAATCAGCCAAAAATGAATAAAAAAAGTAAGCGAAAGTTTTTCACACACACACATTATTAAAAAAAGGAGAGCTCACCTTTAATGTTTAAATGTTTTTAAAGATCTTAAATTTTGAAACATTTCCTATAAAATGCATTACCTTAAAACACCTTAAGATTTAATTTTAAATATATTTTTCTTTAATAACACTTTTGTTGTTTTAACTTTTTTTAAATTTCTACTAACACTGAATTTATAGGTTTTCCACACTTTTCTTTATTTAACGTATTTTTAACTTTTTATTTGGCAACTTTTTTTTTTTTTTTGCACATTTACTTAATAAAGACTTTTGTTTTAATAATATTTTGATTAAATCACCATTTACGTCTCGTCTCGTTGCTCGTTGCGTTCGTAAGCATTACACATTAAGCTGTTTTTTATGTAAAAATAATGATTTAATTACAAAAGGATTAAACCGATATATAATGACTGTATTAATCTTCTTATATTTTTTTCTTTTTTTATTCTCAATATTTTTAATGGCGTATCAATTATTTTTTTCTGATTTTTAAATAACTCACTTACACGAACTGATATTTCCTTTTTTTCGTAAATCACACCCGGTTTAATTTTACTTTAATTATTAAATTCTTCAATATATAAACGAACATAATATAAGTAAAAATATTAAATATTGTAGGCTTTAAGGAAAAATAAAATTTCTACATACACTTCATTCACCATATAGTATATTAAACGAAATTTGAAAATTTGCGTAAAATTTTTGCGTTATTAGCAACCGTAACGTGTAAAAATCACGCGAAGACTAAAGTATGCTTCGTTTTTAACAGAATCGTAACACTTTTTTGTATAATATATACAAAAGAAAAAACTCAACACTCACACACCCTTACAAGTGTATACTATTTTACAGTTATATTATAATTTTACAAGCAACCTAAAGAAATAGCATCCACATACAGCATCCGCAAAAATTATAAAACACATTCAAACATTTACGCACGAAATCACAGAATTTTACTGTGAGTTCAACACTTTCATTCAAACTTCTATGATTTATATCATCAGAGCATCATAAAATCTGCTCTTCTCTCTCTCATTTATAACGGTAAACAGCTTCCATATTTTTCGTACTCCTCAAAAGTAAAAGGGAAATTTTCTCTATTTCTCTTTCCAGCACGTGCTTAAAAAAAAAAAAAAAAAACAAAAACTTTATTTCTCTTGCTCTCTATATGGTTTAGCAAAAATCTCCAAAATACATCACTCTCTCTGTAAACTGTTAATTTAGAGTAGTATGATTATTTTTTATTTGTTTTCCTATGCTATTTTGATTTTTGATTTTGTTTTCATTTTCCCTTCATACAATATTTATGAAATTTTTGTATACGTTTTAATATTTTCCCTATTTTTATCCATGTTATTGTTGCTTTTCGTTTTTTTATTTTTTTTATTTTAAGCCTGTTTGTTCTATATTTAATTTTGTTCATAGTAGGTTAGGTCAGTGACGTATTGTATGGAATTTTTATGTGTAAATCTCTTTTACTTTAATATTGTTTGTGTATTGTTTTTTTGCTATAGCTGCTTGTTGTTGTTATTATTATGATTATTAGCAGAGTAAGCAGAAAAAATATTGAAATTTTTAAATTAAAAAAAAAAAAAAAAGGAAAAAAAATTATGGACAAAATTGCTATATTGAAAGTGTCACGCGAAAATTGTTTAAGTTTCCAGTATAAAATTAACAGACAAAAATTAAATGTATAACTAACAAGCGAGAATGATTAATTCGGCTGGGCTGAATCTACAGTAGCGAGCATAAAAAATGCAACGCTAGGCTATATAATTTTTGATCGTATTGATTAGGGCTAGAACGTCATTAAATTAGCCAATTCTGTTGTGATTTTATTCTTTGCGGTCTTAGCCAAATATTGTATGTCATTTTGTTCCAAATTGTTACGCATACGAACAGTTAATAAATTTTTTTTTTTAAAAAAGTTGTAAATTTAAGGGAGCAATAAAAATGCAACTCCTAAAAAATCACCATAGAGATGTAATATTTTGGGAATCATTTAAGAACATATGATTCGAAATTTCAGATTAGTTTCCAAAAAATTTCGAATCTGTTCCACTGTGCTATGTACGTTACATATTAAAAACTTAAAACATTTTCCAATTTTTCTTAATAAATCGATACTAACAAATCGATTTATTTGTTCCGAAACTTCATTCAACGTCCAGAAAAAAACATGCAATTGCATATTTGTGGTTTCCCTGGTGATAAGAAAATAGTTTTCACAAAATTTGAGAGGTCTCACTGTAATAGTTCCTTAGATATGTCATTAAGAGTATTAGCTTTGTGTGGGGGTATCATTTCCCCTGGTCGTACCTATCTTAACACATTGAGGTTGTTTAAAAAATTATTCTTACATAATGTAAAAACTTTTTCTGTAATAGTTCCTAAGATATACGATATTTAATTATTTACATTCTATGGGGAGCATCATTTTTCCCTGGTCCTACCGTCAAATTTAATGACTTTTCTCTGTTTACAAATATAAAAATATTATTCAAAAAGATCTATAGTTCCAATTACTGATTAAAAGTACAATTGACCGAATTGTTCGTTTCAAAAAATTTTTTAATAATTCGGAATAGACAACCAAATTTAATCCAGCACTATTGGCGGATGTAAGCAAAATATTCTTTTATTCGGTTATGTTCATCGAATTAAAATAGAAAATAAAAATATTATTTTAAATAAATGTAGTAAAATTACACAAAATATTTTTGAGGAAATTCTTTATGAATACATAGTGAAATTAATAATTTATATTAAAACATTGTTGAAGTAATAATTGGTGGTAAGTTCTTTAAACCTCCTGGGTGAAAAGGAAATCTATTTTCGATGTACAAACCTATGACCCTCTGACTGATAGCCTAGCTCCCCACCAACTAGCCTACCGGGGCACCCAAATTAAGGCCATATTACTATTCATGACACTAAATTTTGGTATAATGTTTATGATCACTTTATTATAATTTTTTTTTTATTATTATTATTTTTAATTATTTTCTTATTTAATCTTTAAACTTGTTTAATTTTTCAGTACTTTTTTACATTAGAAGTATTTTTCCAATTTTTTTTTTTTTTAATACTTCTTTTAGGCCTGTTTTTATTTTTTTCACCCTTTCTACACATATTAATTTAGTTATTTTTGTATTTGTTTTGATATTTGTTAAAAAAAAAGGGTTTTTATTACTTGTTGTTCTTGTTTTTTTTTATGACTTTTTTTCCAATTTTCTAGGTCAATTTTGTCTGATTTGATACAAATAATTGCTTGGCTCTTGTACAACAAATATTAGAGAGAAATGAAAATAAAAATTGTATTTATTTGAAATTTGTTTTCTATTTGTTGCCATTGTTGTTGTTATTTGTATTTTCTAATTTGATTTGAAAATTGTATGGAGTATTGTACTCTGGGGAATCATTTAAAAATTGGATGAAAAAACAGAATGAACATTTTAGTGAAACTTAATTATATTTAATTGAATGTGTATGTTTTGTGTATTTTTTTGGAACTTTTTTATAGCTTGTTTTTATTTTAGTATTAAATTGAAACAAGTTTTAATATATACTCAACAATTTTTTCACAAAAATGTTGGTCCATAAACCGTAATTTTAGTAAATCATGCTAACAAAAAATTCGATATTTTTTCTTGGAAATTTTTATAAATTTTAATTTTGTTCCTTTCATGGCTAAAATAATTAAAATTTTCGTTGTAAAAAGTATTGCTGATAATAGATCATTAAAAAAAAATTGTTCATTAAAATCCCCTAAAATGTCTTCTAGCGAAACAAAATCACATGGGATAAATTTTTAAAATATTTCTCTCATAACAAGCTCCAAATTTCGATTTTTTGACACCATTTAGATTAAAAAAAAATTGAAACTTTTTTTGGCCGAAATGTATGGGACCAATGATTTTTCAATAGCTGCTAGAGAACTGAAAACAAATTTTAAAATTTTTTTAAATATTTTTTTCATATTAAACTAATTTTTTTGCATTGTTTGAGGGGTCTTCTTACATTTTAATCTCAAAAAACCCTTTCCTCGGGACACTCTGGTGTGCAGTTGAATTTGGAACTCAGATTAGTCATTAAAAATACAAAGAGTTCTTGGTCATGGATTTTCAGACAGTAGGATCTTAGACAAAGTAACCCGAGTTTTAACATAAAATACTTATCTTCATCTAAGGCCTGCGTACGAAAAAATCCGTGCATGCAAATCTGCGTATAGAAACTAAACTAGTGGACGAATTTTTTTAAAATTATATTTTTATTAATGACTGTTATGTTCAAGTTCTAAACGTAAAAGAATAAATTATTTTCTGTTGGTTTTTAAGGAAATATTTGATATTTTCCAGAATTCTTCCAATTTAAAGTTTTATTGTGTTTCGGTCACTTTTAAGCTTTAATAGGTCCAATTATTTTTAACCTCCATTTCATTTTATGCTGAGCTTTTAATGTCCTTTAAATTATTTTTCACTAGAGTCCAATATGTTTCAATTGCACGGAGTTTTGGTCAATTTGATGAATTAGCCTCTATCGGCACAAACTCTTACAATTTCTTTGTTACAACTCCATTCTTGTAATGAGAAGAAGCGGTTGTAATGAGAAGAAGCGGGAACAGGACAGAAAACAGGGGATATACTGAATTTTATTTGGAACGGGAGAAGTCTTTTCTAAAGGCACTCATTCACGTATATTTCTGTGCTAATGCAACAATTTTTCTGTCTTAATCCCTCTAGCATCTAGGAGGTTGAAAAAAGTGAAAAAACGTTTCATCGTCTACTATACAGAAACAAAATTTCTGAAAAAATTCGTCCGAAGAACTTTCATGTTATTTTTACCTCCAAATTCTTGCTTGCGTTTCTATTAGAATTTTTTCTTACACTATAAGACTTTAGGCTACACTTCCGTTCAAATTTTCTGATAAAGATTCAAAGCAATTAACTTTTTGTGACACATTTCTTCCAGAGATGAGGTAAATTTCTTTCAAAATCCTTTCTATTTTGCCTGAGTCCTACAGCCTGAAGATAATATTTGTCTTCCATTACCATTCAGTGATCATTACTTCTTTGTATAATATTATGACCCAAGAAACTGTATTTTGCGGCACAACAGCATTCCTTGCAATTATTTTATATGACTAATGCAATATTTCATGAAAAATTTCAATTGTGTGTTAATGTGTTTTTTATTAAACTTCCATTTTAAAGAAAAACCAATTTTGCTATTACCATGAAACTTAGCACATGGCAAGTGAGCATAATGCCAAATACAAACCATTTATCAGGATTATTAATTTTTCACCACATCAAAAGTTATAAGCCCAAGAGCATGCACGGATTTTTTCGTGCGCAGACCTTAGATGAATATCTTCCGATAACACGTTGGAGTAAAATGTGTCAAAAGTGGCGATTAATTGAATTTTGAAATTCAAATTTTCGTAATAAAGGTGAGATTGTGTTGTTTTCTTGTGCAGAGCTGTCAAAGGTTAAATTATTTTACAGTTTTTTTAATTGTCCTTAAATACACTACATAGAACATAACGTAAAATATCACAGAATGTTTGTTCTGAAAATTTTATGGAAAATATAACATATTTTCCACTTAAATACTATGAAAAAATCATGAGCATTATAGCCCGATTTGATAAATTATTATTATTTTTTTCGAAAATAGCTCTCATACAAAAAAACTACTTATTTAAAGAATCTTTTTCCTTGCTTTATCAAACATTAATCAGTGGTGCAGAATAGCACATTATTCTAATCCGCTGGTTGGATTTACATAAAATTTCACATAGGCGTAGCAGGGGAGAGTAACATTTTAATTTTGGAAGAAAGATCCTATATCTATTTCAGGATCGAAGCTATGGGGGCTCCAAATAGGGGACTAATGACATATAGAGTTGGATTTTTGTTCTTTATCCGATTTACAAAAAAAATCATATCATCTTAAAGCTTTTGATTAATCCTTTTGAAAAATTATGCTTGCAAATTTGAACATTATTTTATATAATTTTAAAAATTCTTAGAAAATTCAAAAATTTAAATTTCGCAAGATTATGGTTAAGTTCCTCTACTGATTTTATCACGTTTTTTGTAATTAACTAGTTAAATAATAAAAGTATCTATTGAATGAAGGAAATTTCAAGTCAATATCTTTACTGAGTGAAAAAATATACGATTTTTAATTCGAAATTAGTAAATAAGTAAAATAAATAATATAAAAACCAAATGTGAATATTAAAGTATTGATATCACTTTTCCCTGAATTAAGCACCATTTTCGACCCAGATAACCTAAATGTATACATAGGCGAACGGACATTACCATTCCGTCAAAAAAATTAGCATACTAAAAATGTATTTTCGTGATCATCAAAATACGGATATAACCTTTTCCACCTGAAGTAAGCGCCATTCTCGACCCATTTAACCCAAGTTTACGGAATGACATTACCATTCTGTCAAAAAATTAATCTTATAATTCTAAGAATTTAAATAAATCCATCTAACTTCAAAATATAGGCAGACGGAAGGACAGACACTACTATTCTGGCAAAAAAAAATTAAAATTCCAAAAATGCACTTTTTTACCTTATAATAAATAAAAATCGATAAATTATCACCTTTTTCTGAATTAAGCTTCATTTTCAACCACATATATCCCAATGTGTATCGTTAAAAAATATAATTAATTCTAATTTTTCTGGCCTGATATTTCTTCTCATTATTACCCCAAAAAGTAACTGAGTGATATCAAAAAAATTTGCTCCTTTCATAGTAAAAAAAATATTTAAATAATTTTTAAAGCTGAATAAAAAATAAAATAGAATTAAAAAAGTGGAACCATTCCAAAGAAAAAAATAGTAACCGAAAACACAATCAAACTCTTATGAAAGGTATTACAGAAAATATTACATACTTTATTAAAAACGAAAAAAAAATTTATTTATAAACTCAGTTATATGCAATACATTTTTCGTGAGCAGTCCTTAGCTTATCTGCTGCAAATTTGTGCAGTTGCAGTAATGGACCGTCACCAAATTTCCAGTTGAAAACTAGTTGGCACCACACAGTGGTTCCAAAACGCTTTTTTTTTTTTTTGGAAATAGTTCAGTAACTAAAGAACCGTTTGAGGTATCTCAATAGAATTTCACATAGTCAGAGCTTAGGTGTTTTCAAGTTCATTTGGAGGAGTACAGGCCCTTAGCGGGTCAGGGGGCAAGTGGGTGGCCCTCCGAAGTTGCTCATCTCGGGTATGTAAATTTTTTGAAAAATCGCCAAAAATTCATTTATATGACAGAAACAAATTTTTATATATAGATAGTCCTTGTAATTTTCTACAAAAAAAAATATGCTTAGATATGTAGGTTATATATATATTTTTTTTTTAACTTGGCGGGCTTAATATTGCACCTAGAATTTTTTTAAAATATTTTCCAGATTTCTTATAAAATTATAAATAATATTGCTGCAAGAATCATATAAATATATGAATTCGTTAAAAAGTTATATTAATCTAAAGATGGAACTTTAAATTTAAATTTTTTTTGATTTTTTCCAAAAAGGTGGCAATATTTATTCACTGATAAAACTAGTTTTTTGTTCTGGGCTTTATCATTTTTTTAATGTATTCAAAAAAAATCTTAATTTAAATGTGTGCAAAGTTAATCCGGAGGAGTTTGGGGCAAAGGTCTGCCCCAATTTGTCAATTTTGGATTTTTTTTTTTTTCTTTTTTCTGTTATGTTCTCAAATCGCAAAGCTGGGATCGACTTAAAATTACTTTAATTTTTTATCTCTGTATGTGAGGTATACACCCAAAAAGCACTTTTTAACGGAGGGCCTTTATAACGACAGGGTGACCATTTCAATGGAAAAAGTCAATTTTTTTAACACGTTTTATATGGATTGGGATTTTGAGTATTTTCATGTAAAAAAGTGTGATTGTTTTTTTTTTTTTAATTTTCTGATTTTAGGATAAGTTTATACATATTATACTAAAATTTTCATAAAATATCACTATTCGTTTATATTATATTAATGTTTAAATGTTAATTTTGTTTAAACAAAAAAATTTTAAGTTTTTCAAGAAATTCTGCTATGAAATTACATTTCACTAATTTTTTTTTTTTATAAATTATCAATCTCCATATTCTAACGTTTTTTTAGATACCAAATACTTGTATAAAAAGTTTATACTTTTGCTTAAAACTTAATAGAAACTTGGCCTCCTCTAGCCAAATTATGCTATTTTTCATCAGAGTTGGGGGTAGTGCAATAAATTGTGAGTGCATTCAGCTTTTCACTAAATCGCACTATAGTGAAAAAATTTTGATTTTCAACTATTTGCCACCACTATAGTTATAGTGAAATATTTCTTCACTACCACTAAAATATTTTAGTGATATTTCAATTTTTTTCACTATAACTAAATTTAGTGGTAGTGAAAAAATTTGCACTACACTCAATAGTGCACAATCTGAACAGTCACTACACATAAGCTGCAAATAAATTTTTTTTCACTAAACATAAATGTGAAATTTTTTTCTTCACAAAATATAAACATGACATTTTTCCAATCAATCACAACTCAATGAACTAATTTTAAAGGGCTTAAAACAACACTACACACAACACCCGAAATGGGCAACTTTGGAGGACCACCCACTTCCCCCTGACGCGCTAGGGGCCTGTACTCCTCCAAATCAACTTGAAAACACCTCAGCTCTTTAGTTACTGAATTATTAAAAAAAACGTTTTGGAACCACTGTACACCACCACACTGACTAAATATCAGTTGAGAATCAATTTCTAACAGGCATGTTAAGTGCAACTCGCTCGAACTAACAATCTGTGGCTGAGTAGTTAGAGTTGAATACTATTAAACGTAAGATACGTCGGAAGAACGTGGATTCTATTCAAGGTGCCGCCATTGACATTAACGAAAAATTATAAAATAAAATAAAAATAAATAAATAATACATAAAAAAGTTTCAAAAGTAAAAATTTTTCTTAAAATTTGCATTACATTAATTGACTCATAACATGTCCTCTTGGACCAGTAATGTGACTTGTCCTATGACCTGTCCCAAGGTGCTAATTAGCCACTTCTAATGCAACCCCATGTAAAAGTGACAGATTCCTCCCATGTAAAGTTTCGGATTTGGAATCGGTCACTAGCTCTGAGAACCTGTCACGGGACTAGTTTTGAACCGGTTCTCTTTTTTTCTCTAGGGTTAGCACTTTTCAAAAAGCTGATGCTGTTTCTACGATTGAGATGATTTAACTGAAGAATTAATATGTCAAAATAAAGTTTATTAAGCTAAATAAAAAACACATTTTAATTTGAAGTTTTTTTATTAAAATAAAAAATATCTTGTACTAGATTTAAAATTTTCGACAAAAAAAAAGAAGTAACTTATTCCATACCATGTATCTTACAAATATACACACAGATTGCTATTTTAAAATTCATAATTTTAATATATATAAATCTATTCTATTGTTAACATTTTGTTAGTTTTATGTCAGTTAACTGCAGTTTACTATTAACAAATTACCACACAACCCCAAATTGGCCCAGTTTACAAAACATAAATTATTTCTTCATAAAAACTAAAGTAGTAGATGCAATTTTACTAAAATCATTTCGTTAAAAAAAAAAAAAAAAAAAAACTCTTTTTTCAAAGAATTATAAAAATATGAACAAATTTTTACCACAAATATTTGTCATGTATTCAAATTACACAAGTTTTCTGTATAATGTGTGTATGTGTTCTTTTTTTTTCTCTCACAAAGACATTAATTCTATTGAAATTTTGTAGGATTGCATGATGTATTTTACATTTTTTACCTACTAAACTAAATATTTAATTTTGCTTTTTAAAGAAAGCAAACGAAATGCAAACATTTTTTTATACAAATAAAAGAAATAACAAAAAATGGAAAAAACAAGAAATAAAATCTCCATAAAATCTATTGTTAATTATATACAAGTCAAAAAATCTATACAATTAACATTTGGTAAACACTAACATCACTATGGCCTAATTTGAAATTCTTTCTTTATGCTTTGACAAAAAACAAACACACACAGAATAAAAACAACAACAAAATGAAAAATATGGAAATGGAAAAAATATTCATTATTGCTTGTTAAATTGGAAAAGATTTGGTAATATAAACGAGAGCAGGTGGCAAAGGATTTCCAATATTAACTTTTTAAATTTATTCATAGTTAAAATTAAATGGTATTAGGTCTTGCCTCACCCTTCATTTAGCAAAAACAAAAAACCGTGTTGCAAAAACTTTTCAGTTTGCCCTCGGAGATATTCATTTTTATGTGCATCTAAAGTAGTATATATCTGGCAATAGAACTTTCCGTGTAGTATGTGTGTAGGTGCATTTTACTTTAATATTTAAGCAAGAAATCCATAAGGATCCATTCTTTCTATTACTCTAAGTTAAAGAATTGTTGAACAAACTTACACAAAAACAAGTGCAGCAACAAAAACAACAAATCTTTTCAATATTAACAAAAGCTTTAAACAAACAGTTTTGTAAACAGCAGCAGCAGAGTAACATATACACACACACACTCATAAGGAAAATAGAATTAAACTCCAGAGCAACCCACAACATTAACTACTGCCGAAATGTGTTGTATGACATCAAACTGGGTCACAAGGAAAATATCATTAATTTATAATTTTTTTTCCTTAAAATAAAAATTAAAAATAAAAGAAGAAAAAACTTTAACGAAACTAAAGAAAAGTAAAGTAAAACTTACACAAACAATTTTACCCTTAAGTATTTAGTTTGGTCTGTTAGATTGAGATTTTGAAGACTAAAGTTGGTTTGAAATGAATTAAAAAAAAAAAAAAAAAAAACATACGCACACATCTTTTATTAAATTTTATAAAGGAAATTATGAAATAATATTACCACACATACACTTACTTACACAAAAGGAAAACGGGCTTTTATACAATTTTAAAAGAAATAAAATCAGTTAACCTTATGTTTGATAGTTTGTAATTGGATTGTGGTTCATTAATGTTTAAAGTGTATGTGTTTTCATTTGCCTGTTTAAAGTGATAATTTTTTAAAATTAAAAGTTTGCAACAAATTTTTCTCATCAATCTTAGCCAATAACAAATACATAATGTCAGTTACTCTTTGACCTCAGAATAATTAAATGAATTTGGTATTATAATTTCCGAAAATTTTAAATGGTCGTCAGGCTCGTACTATGTAAAACGACTATAATTTTCTTAAGATCCGTGTTAAATCGCGTATTGGCGTAATTATATATTAAGAATATGTGTGTGTGTGTATGTATGAATGTATGTATGTATTTTTAAATCTACGATTTGTTCACAAATTTGAATTAATAAAAATTATTCATTAGCATCATCAAAAGATATATTCTGGCTTTTTAACAGTAACACAACTTCAGGTGTTACATTTGATCTTTTAGTTTTTAATTAATGTGAGATATGCGCTCTCTTAACAATTGATAGTCATGTGTAGATAAACCCATATATATTATCGTAGCTAAAGCTTGATCGGCGGAGAGGCTCAAGGATTTATTTGAGCTTATTCTGCTTTTTTGTATAAGTTTACCTCTTTTTGGGGAAGCAAATATGAGTTCACCAACTATTGCAGCAGATGAACGTTTTCCTGCTGAACGCATTTGCATTTCAGCTGCCATCAGTTCCAGATACGAATTAGCCGTTTTCAGAAGATATCTAGCTTTTCTTCTTTTTGATACAACTGAACAATCTTCGTAATTTTTACTAGGCCTTCCACAAGTACTAAGAGGAGAAGGAACATTTTTTTCCAATAACAAACAAACAAATCAATCTCTTTTTACAACCAATTTCTATTTGAGTGTAAAAACCGAGCTTTTATTCTATTCGGTAACATCCATTTTGTATTGATTTTATTAATTATTTTGTTTGAAAATAATTTTATTGAATCAATATCAATAATTTTGTTTGATGTTGTACAAATATTTCCAGAAATAAACTCAATAACACTCAAACTTTTCCTCTTCTTTGATTCAAGAAACCAAGCATCAAAAATTTGTTGATGAGAAATACGTTGACACATGATTAGCAATTGCTTTGCGAATTGAAAAGGTGCAAATTGGGGCAAAATTTTATTACTGATTTTGGAAGACCACCTATTAGCAATTCCAAAAGTGCCATTTAGATAACGGGACTTTGTTGCACTTTTTAGTTCTTGTCCAATAAAAATTAATATAGAGACAAAAAAATTATAAAAAAGTTGAAGACCAAAAGTTCCCCACGATTGTTGCTTTGATAAGTTTTTTCAAATTATTTTTACTTTCTGTGATAGATAACACATCAGCCTTTAAAGTAAAAAAAAGATTCATAGAAATCCTGCTTAAAACAAACATTAAAAATTTAACTTCTTGCCAAAAAAAATACTTCGCATAATATTTGTCTTCAACTACAGTATTGTTCAAGATGCCGTTACTTAATAACGGTTAACACTTTTTTAATACTTTTTATATTTTTCAGTTATATAGAAGGTTCTTAATTAGAATAACTAACTTTTTTTTTTTTCAAAAATCGAAAAAAATTCTTTGGGGTTTTGTTGATCAGCTAAATTGTTAAAATCACACACTGTGCACCGTATTGAAATTCTAATCGAGATGATGCGTAAACATATAATCGAATGCAATGTCCATTAAATTCCAAATGCTTTCACGTGTAACATATTTTATTTAATATATAATGTATTTTATACATAATAAGAAATTATTTACCGTAAGCTATGCTTTTACGTCATATTTAATTGCCTTAAATTTCAATTGGAATGGTCTACCTCCAATATTTCTGGTTTACACTAAATATATTTAATATGCAATTTGTAAAATAATCACAAAACTAAATTTAAATGACAAATAAAACTCATTTTGCCATACAATTTGTTTAAAAGTCTGCTTCTTATATGAGCGAAACAACATACCCCTAATTGACCTTTGATGCGTTTTCGCATCACCCGATATCTGGGAAATAAAATAAAATAATAAAAGGAAACAACGTCAACAAAAATTGCGTAAAATGTCAGCTATGATAAATAATAAGTAAAAAATACTTTCCCAAAAAATGGAGAAATTAGAAAAATATTTTATATAGTGGTTTCGTCATTTTGGTTAATTATTTTACTAGTCTGAACATACCTTTAACAAATATGGTTGAATAGTTCATAGCTTGTTTGTTTTAAACTAAGTATGTATTTGAATAATTGCACTGGTCAACAAAAAAATCCTCCCCCATAGACGAATAGTTGGACTTGATATATTTTGATGTGCTTAACATGAATCTGCTTTCATTTTTTTCCCATCAGGTCTGGATCTTTTTTTTATGGTCGTGCCTAATATTTCGCCCATAGTAAGGCCATTACTTTAACATATTTCCTCATAACTCGTGAAAGGTGTGTACGGTTGACATAAGTGATACACCAAAAGATGCGTACTAAAAATATCTTCAAATCATCCAAACTTCATTTTTTTATGTGCTCAATAGTTTCTAAGTAATTTTGAAATAAGTGCCCAAAAAATCATTTTTATGCAAAATTTTAGATTTTTTTGTTACTAAAATTTATTTTAATAAATTAAAACATCAAAAATGTTACAGTTTATCATCATTTTTTTAAAGCTGGTGATACTGCGAAATAAAAAGGTATGTATCTTCAAAATAGATGCACAAATCGTGATTTTATTCATAGTTAAGTAAAAATACCCATGTATACATACAATTGCGTAGAAATACAGTGGTGGGCAAAAAAAAATTTTTTTTTTTTTCTTTCTTGAAACAAAAGTAAGTGGACTAGGTGGATATTGACGAGTTGAACAATAATCTTCATTCACTTTGTTTCTGTTCCGTCTTTTTTTTTTAGGTGCATGACTAATATCATCACCTTATTCAGCGGTCACACTATAAAATTCGAGAATGGTTTGTCAAATTGAGACTACTTTAAATGATTTTGATAAATGATACACCAAAAGACGCACACGATAATAGTCTTCAAGAAATGTCAAGAATAGTATTTATTCGCTCAAGAATTTCACAGTTATGGATCAAAATTTTTACCATTTAAAAAAAATTAATAAAAATTAATTTTTCGCTAATAATTACCGAATAACTACGGAAATATTAAGTGAACAAAAAATTATGTAAATTCAGCTCAAAGAAAATTTAGATCACTATCTACTGGAGTTTAATTTATCTTAATTGGACATACAGTTCTCGAGTTATACAAGTGTGACTGTCTAAAGGCGGGGTCATAGTAGTCATGCCCATAAAAAAATCAATAAATCAATAGATAAAAAGTAAAAGCTGATTCTAATTTAGCACATTAAATTCCATCTAATGCAACTATTTTTTTTTTATTTAAGACAAAAAAAATATATTTCCACTTAACTGTAGGTATGCATGGCTATCCTAACCCAACTTTTTTCGGACACTTATTTCAAAATATCTCCAAAACTATTGAGCGGATAAAAATTTGTTAGTAAAACGACTTAAAGCCAATTTTATTCCACATATTTTGGTGTATTATTTATATAAGTCATACATACCGTTCTCGAGTTATAGTGAAATATACTCGAGTAATCGGTTTATTTAGGGCGCAATATTAGACACGCCCATAAAAGAAAATTTCGACCTGATGGGAGAAAACTGAAAGCAGATTCGAGTTTAGCATGCGGAATTCCATCTAGTCCATATATATTTTTGTTTATTATTATTTTTTTTTTTTTTTTTTTTTTTGAAGGAGCACGAACAATTTTTTTTGTTTGCCAGTGTAATTATAAATAAAAATGTTTTGGTTATATTAGGAATGATTCAAACAGTATGATGTAATTATTAACTATTTTCATTGGTATTAAATATTTATTAGTTAATAAAAAAAACAACTTTGTATTAACTTGCATAAGATAACACAAATATTAATATATAAAAATTAGTTATTGAACAAATATCATGAATCAATGAGTTTTTGACGAATTTAAAAAATATTCATACCCAAAGTGACAATTTATGGAGGTCAACCCTATATTTTGTCCAAATATTTTTTTATTTTTTGAAAATTGGCCTAAAATACATTAATTTTATAACTTTCATGGAATGCAACTTAAAGTGATACTGTAAGTGCAGATTATTTCTTTGCTTTATCAAACATTAAAGACAGGTGCAGAATCGAAAATTTTTGGAAATAAATATGTAACATTCAGATTTACATAAAAAATCACAAAGGCATATCAGAGGGGAGTAATATTTTAAGTTTGGAAAAAGAATCCTAAATACCTTTCAGAAGAGGAGCTATGAGGCTCATAATAGGGTACTAATGACAAAGAAAATTTTTAACAACTAGCGAATTTTTATCCCTTATACGTTTTCAAAGATTTTTATATTACATTAAAGCTCTTTATAAATCCTTTGAAAATGCTTGCTTATACTTTTTTTCTTATATGTTATCTATATATAGACCAACATTTTCAAACAATTTTATTTAATTTTTGATAACTAGCTAAAAACAAAATTATCTATGAAGTCTATGTCTTTATTAAATGCAAAAATAAACGATTTGAAAATTTTCAAAAATTAATAAACAGACGGACGGAAAGACGGACATCAGAATTCTATCAAGGAAAAAAATTTTAAATTCCAAAAATACATCAAGGGCCTAATTTTGTAAAACACTTCACATCACATTGAAAAATTTTTCATATGAGTTGTTTTTGTTTGGGAAAATGATTAAAATGTGGTGAAGCGATTTACAAAATAAGAGGATAAAAACTAAATGTTAATATTTAAATATTGATATCATCTCTCCATGAATTAAGCATCATTTAACTCCAATTTATATAGTAGAAAGTCGACTATTACTATTCTGCCAAAAAAAAATGCATTTTTTACGTAATAATAAACAAAAAGAAATAAAACGTGATAATTAAAATATTTATATCTTTTCTTTTAGACAAATTTTATTTTACATAACTTTTTTTCAATTATTGCCATCAATTAGTAGTTTTGAGCCGATCTATACATTGTGAAAACTTACTTACAAAAGCATCAACATTTCAGTTTTAAAAGCCAAAAATTAAAATGTTGCTACACAATAATACAATAAATACATGCACAAAGCAAATGTTGCCTAAACATTACCTACTTCTCTCTACAGATTCAGCTTAGAGAGAGTATTTAAGAGTTTTTATAATCTAAAGAAGAGAAATTATCCTTTGATTTATTTAGAGAGAGAGAGAGTGAGAAATGAATTAAATTAGAAATGAATCATTTGCAGAAAGTATGCCATTATTAAAATTTTGTTGCCAGCATCTATGTATGTCCGAATATAAGAATATAAATAAAAACGTATTGTTTTGATTTATTTTCTGTTGTTTCTCTCCATTTTCGTTGTCCTATGCTTCTTCTCTTTTTCACTGGTATTTAAAGAGGTGGAAAACCTTTAAACTTCAAGATGTTTTGTATGCTGACCTTTGGACATAAGTAGTTTATTTTTAATTGTTGCAAAATGAAGATTTTATTTAAAATTCAATAAATTTTTGAATTGTTTAGATGAACGCAAAAAGGTGCAAATGCAATTATTGTTGTTTAATGATTGGTTGGGTAGTTGGATATTGACACTGATTTAAATTTCATTGTTGTTTTGGTGGGAATTAATATTGTTATTCTATATACATATGTAAAAGAGTTACGTTACTGAGTGATTGACTGACTGATTTACTTATTGTTTCATCATCATACAGCTCAAACGATTAAAGCTAGAAAGTTTATATATGAACTGTAGGTTGGTATCAATTAAATCCACGGGATTTTTAGAAATTCGAATGTTTAGGGGGTAAAAAAGGGTAAATTCGGTAACATTATATCTTCTAAACTAATAGAGATACAAAAAAAAAAAAAAAAGTTAACTGCCTGTTTCTCTATATTGAACGAAAAATTCTTTTCGAATAAATTTAAAAATTTCTTTTTGTTTTCTATACATTTATTCGAAACGTATTTTTCGTTTGACATAGAGAAACAGGTTATTCGTCTAAAAAATATTCGGACAGGTGTCTGGTACTTTTTTGAAATTTGGCACATTTAGGGAGAAAATGGATAAAAACTATATTTTGGTACTTTTTTGGCACTTTATCTACCTTTTAATCCAGTAAGCATAGAAATAAAATGTGCACCAAATTAGTACCTTATCAAAAATTGGTGAATACAAGTTTGGTACTTTATGGAAATTCGAACGTTTAAGGGGTAAAAATTGTACCCGTTTCTGCACTGTTTTCATAAAATATTTTATTCTTTTTACTGACATACATATGAATATTTAAACATTAGATCCTAGTACAATTTAGAAATTCATTTGAATACAACTTTAATCACATCCAGAGGTAATAAAAAGTATCAAAAGGGGATAACATCGGAAATTAAATTTTAATCAAACTAAATATTTTTATTCACACTAAATTTTATTATATTTAACCTAGAAACATGAACTTAAGTACATTTATTCCTAAGTGAGTGAGAATTCACAAGAGGGGAATTTGTGATACTTTTTCGTTCTTCTAACGGTACTTTTAAAATTTCTACAAAATTTAACCTAGTAACAAGAAATTAAAGATACATGGTTCTATGTAGATAACAATTGAAGACTTTGTGGTAGTTTTTCGCTCTTCTAATGGTACTTTTTGAATTTTCTATAATATTGAACCAACAAATATGAAATTAAAAATATATGAACCTAAGTTAATAAAAATACATAACAGGGAACTTGTGGGAACTTTTTTGTTCCTCCTATATTATATAATATTTAACCTAAATCATGACATTAACGATATATGGTCCTAAGTGAATGAGAATACATAAGAGGGTAGTTTGTGGTACTTTTCGTTATTATAATATTACTCTTTATTATAATTTTTTGAAATAATAATTATCTTTTAAACATGAAATAAAAGATATATGGATCGGTTTTGAGAATCCAAAAGCCCTTAGTCACAATTTTCTCTATTAAAAAAATAATAATAAAAATAATTTGGTTGTTTTTGAACCTTCGAACGTTAAAGATGTAAGAAACAGGTTACTAAAATATTTAAAAAGTTTATTATTCTTAATGCCGACAGAACAACAATATTATAAATGTTCCCACGGGAGTTAGGAATCATAGTTTAATTTTACGGGGTTTTTCACCTTTGGTATTTAATTTTATTCTTTCTAAATAAAAAGGCTACCAATTTTTTATCTGATCTATGTAGGAGTACTACAAGATCGTGTTTAATGCTATGTATATAAAATGTATCTGTATTTTGATGCTTCTATTTTATTTCATTACAATGGGGTAGCGAAGCGCACTGTGTTTAATATATTAGAAATATTAATCAAAAATGTATAGTTATAAAATTATAACTTAATAAAACACAATTTGAATTTATAATATTGTTTTTATTAAAAAATCTACGCCAACTAAATAGCGCACAGTGGGGCAAAACGCAAATTTTTTCGTAATAAATCTGTATCTCCTAAACTACTGCTTGGATTAAATTGAAAAGTATGGAATTGTTGTGGAGGAGGACGTAAGCTTTCTGAAAAATTATCTTGTAGTCACCCTGTGATAATACGAGATAAGCCACAGGCTGTCAAACTTGAGTATCTCGAATATGTAAAAGTTAAAAAAATCATAACTTCTACAAATGAAGCCCGATTTTAAAGATTTTTATATTTATGTAAAGTGTTTGACAAGACAAAGAAAAAATAGACATAAAAGTATGCTTTAGTTATCTCTTACAGTTAAAAAGATATTTACGCTTGAACTTTGAATTTTTGATTTTTTGTCTCGACTTTCCTGAGATATATAAGGTAAATTTTTTTTTTAAATATTCTGTAATTTTTTATACATTCCAAAATAATACGCTGAAAGAATTTTTGGAATATCTCAATTCGTCTAGATGTGAAAAGTATTCAAATTCAGCATTCTGAAATTAGTATGAAAAATGGCAAATTTCTTACAAAAATATAGTTCAATTCTTTAACTTTTTTTCTCAAAGTTCCGTTAATAAAAAAATTGTTTCATTATATATTTCAAAAGATAAGACTTCATAAATGGCTTATATAGAAATTTTTAACTGATTTAGGCTTGCACCCTACATCCAGCGTTGGTCGAAAATGGTAAATTTAAGTAAAAAGTTTCATTTTTATCGATTAATAAAAAAAATTCCACGCGAGTTTTTTTAATTTATTGACGATATTGTCTTAAGAAATACATAAAGATCAATTCGGCACTAAATTGTTTCCCGTCCGGCTAAAAACGAATTCAGGAGTACAGATTTTATGAAAATAGTGAATTTTTTAATTGACTTTTTCTAATTGCATAAAAAAGCATGTTAGCATAATATTTTCACTTTTATTTCTTATGTAATATATAAAATATATATCGATCTTTCACTCCTGCAAAAATCATTTTAAAAGATTTACAAATCAAATTTTCGCAATTTTTCAAATATAAAAAATATTTAATAAATATAAGCGATTATTATTATAATATTATATTCAACGAGCAACCAAAACGCGCCAATACAAGAATGTGTTACGTATACGCACATATGGAAATAATGTAGAACAGTGAATTTGGTGAGAGTTGACTTAAGTAGTCAGATTTGAGACCATGATATAATGCTTTTAAAACGATCTATATATACATATTATACATCAATGAATTACTAAATAAGTTTTTTTATATTCTTGTAATATTTTGTAAGTTTCTGAAAAGTGGGCGGATTTTTTTTTACAAAAGATTATTTTTTTGGTTTTTATATATTTTTTACATTTTTTATTTTTGAAAAATTTCCAAAAATCGGTTTGTAAAGATTTTTTAATAATTTTTGCAGAAGTAAAAGACTGAAATTTATTTTATATATTACATAAGAAATAATAGTGAAACTATTATGCTAACATGCTTTTCTATGTTATTAAAAAAAAGTCATTTAAAAAATTGACTTTTTTCATAAAATTTCCAGTTGTGAATTCGTTTTTCGCCAGGTGGGAAACAATTTAATGTCAAATTGATCCAAATCTATTTCTTGATAAAATATTGTCAATAATTTAAAAAATCTCGCTTGACTTTTTTTATTAATCGATTAAAATGAAACTTTTTTCTAAAATTCTCTATTTTTGACCAATATGGTTAATTATAATGGTTAAAATTTCATTATTAACCATTTATGAAACCTTATCTTTCGAAATATATAAAAAAAAAAGATTATTACGGAACTTTGAGAAAAAAGTGAAAGAATTTTACTATATTTTTGTAAAAAAAAAAAAAAAAGCCATTATTCATACTAATTTTGAGTGCAGACTTTGACTATTTTTCACGTCTAGACGAATTGAGATAATCCAAAAATTCTTTCAACATATTACTTTGAGGTATATAGCAAACTACAAAATATTAAAAAAAAAAAAAATTACCGAAAAACGAAAAAAAGTTGAGGCAAAAAATCTAAAATTTAAAATTCAAGTGTAAATATCTTTTTAACTGTAAGAGATAACTTAGATGAAAAAGCTTATCTTTATTTTTCTTTATCTTTCCAAGCACTTTACAGAAATATTAAAATCTTTAAAACCTGAATTAATTTGTAGAAGTTACAATTTTTTGAAACTTTTACATACTCGAGGTAGTCTACTTTAACATCCTGTAGCTTATCTTGTGTTATCACAGGGTGACTGCAAGATAATTTCAATTTGAACCGAGCAGTAGTTTAGGAGATATAGATTTATTACCAAAAAATTTGCGTTTGACCCCACTGTGTAGAGGGTGTACTGTTCTTTTAGTATAAATATGAAGCAAGAGGTTTTGAAATATTATAGTTGACAAAGACAAAAAAGGGACAGACACTTATATTTTTAATAATAATGAAAATATAAATAAAAACAAATTTAAAACTTATTTAAATCATTTTAAATATTAGTTTTAGCGATTTCTATTTTTTGATTGGAGATATTTTTTAAGATATATTTGGGGTATTCACACGGTCGTCATAAAGTCATATATCATAAAATAATAACACGAAAGAATATGACTGTTGTGAGCAACCCTCATAAGTTAGTATGCTATTTCAAATTTGAGTCAGCTGATAAATAAAAAATACAATTATAAAAAATTACAAATATTTTTAATGAAAATGCCAAAAATAAGTCAAAAATCTGAAATAATAACCAGTTTGTGCGAAAAATACATATTGGATATTGTTATGGCTGATTCAAGTAAATAAAAAATTACCTGAATCTTCTAAAAAATCCATTTTTATAAAAATTATAAAATATTTTTTGCCACAAAAGAAATTGTTTAAAAACATAAACAGCTGTTGTCGATGACTAAGCCGGCAATATTTTCTGGCGGCGGTTATTTTAAATACGTTCGGTGGCTGCTAGCCAGCTAAAGTATACAAACAAAATTTTCTTCTTTTTATTTTTTAAATGTCTCAATTTTTTTTTTTTTTTTTTTTTTTTAAATTAATAAAATTTAATTAATCTTGAAGTTCTAGAACTATGCACAAATTTATAGCATGTATATTGCGTATATTCAATGGCGGTAACTTCTAAATATTACCACCGGCTCGACGAAGAGTTTTTCCCTTTCGACTTAGATTTACATCGTTTAGTTATGACAAAACAATAAACACATCATAAAAGGTCTTTTTAAAACTATTATAAAACTTTAGTATTTTATGACAATAAGACTTGATAGCACACCGTGTGAATACCCCAATTGTATTTACTATCATGGTAAATATTACATGTCGTATGAAAGATATGAAACAAATAATTTTTTAACACTCATATGCCTAAGTGTCTGAAATGTGGCATTATCCCACTTTAGATTTTACAAGCTTCTTTATGCTAAAATTTTAAGATAGTTTAGTACATAAACGATTTAAATAATTAAATGCAAAGGTATAATATTTGAAGTAAAAAAATATATAATAAAGTAAGTGTTATAAAACCCTCTCAAGAGTTTACTTTTATAGTTTTGTACAAAATCTTTTCATTAGCCGTTGGAGGTTGCTGAACTAAAAATCTTTTCAATAGCCGTTGGAGGTTGCTGAACTAAAAATCCAACTGCTATTTAAAAAAAAATTAATTCATAGGATGAATTAGTTCTTTTATACGAATTACAAAATTTATCATTTTAGAAAGTCATTATTAGATCTTGGTATATTTTGAAAATCTTTTTGTAAATATTTTAATCAGTTCTAGCCTCTTTACAATTTAAATTGTCACGAAAAAAAAATTCTAAATCATTCTCTTTCATGTAATCCCATTTCCCTTTAAAATTATGCGCATTTATTTTCTTCATTATCAAATTTTCATTAGAACGATAAGTCAAGATTGATGACAATTTCAACCTTGTTTTGTACATAAAATCATTTAAATAAAACTTTTTTTATTTACTTCGATACAACAATAAAAAACTAAATATTAAAAAAAAAATCTAACCAAAAAAAAGGGGGAGAATAAATAAACTTTCAAGCGTACTTACAAATGTAAATAAAATACTTGTCAAAAAATAAAACAACTAAAAGACAACATACATACATAAATAATGACCACGTGAGTGACACATTTCTGTACTATATTTTTTATTATCCCTTAGTTCCTTGACAAGGTAAGATAGACTAAAAACGGGCCATAAAAATAGAACACACGTAAAAGATTTACAGCAAAAGGAATAATAAAAGAATAACAAAAAAACAAAACATACAAAAATACATTTCCTACTTGTTTTTATTGTTGTTGTATTGATAAGGAAAAATACAAGAATGACGACAACATTTGAAGACAAATCACAACAATTTCGAAGCAATAAATCAGAAGTGACTTTGGTCTTCTTCTAATCGCAGATCATCAATCAAATCAATCAAAGAGTTGTTTTGTAAGAAAGTATAGTTAAGTTGTCGGTAGGGTAAGTACTCACTCTATGGTTTATTAAGTTAAACAAAATCTTAAATCTTTTATATTTTAGTTATAAATAATACAGCAAATTCTTAAAACTGTTTCCTAATCGTTACAAAAAAGAAGGGTTTTTAGTAACAAATGATAAACTTTTTCCTTAGAGTTTAAAAAGATAAAGTGGCCAAAAGGTTAAGTGTCATTTCAGTTTTGTAAATGTATTTGTTAATAATAATTATACAAGACATATGCTTAACAAGAATAAAAGTTTTAACAATAACATTTGCAATATTTATTACCTACGTATGATTAATATGATAAAAGAAAATCAATTCTCATACGCCTTCAGATGTAAAATCATATTTTTTATTACAAATTTCATTCTAAAAGATTAATAAGTTAATTTATGCTAAAATTTCAGGAGATTTATTGCTAAATTTTTAAAACAGTAAAAGTTTTGTAAATTGGATTTAGTGAGACAATGCACATTGGGACCTATTGAAAAATAAATGGTAATAAGACTGGATCTTTTAAAACGCTTAACCGATTTTGATGAAACTTGGAAATAGAAGAGAATGTTGTTGGCTGACGATTATAGGTAGAGCAAGGACGTAACTACAGTGGGCCAAATTTGTTCACCTTTTAAAAGTAAGAATCGATTTCAAATATTTTTTTTTTTTTTTTTCATTTCTGAATTCTACTAAGCAAGAAAAATATATTTATTTAATAGAAACAAAATTGTCGTATTTAATATAATTCTAAAGGAAAATATGTCTTTCTTGAAACTATAGAACTTTTCTCAAAATAAAACAAAGATATGTAAGTTATTTTTATACTGATATAATTAATAAATTTGAGCCTGAATGTTATCGAAATGCCTATAGGTGTTAAAATAATTTAGCACCCGTTGCACAGTAAGGAGTCTTAACATATAAAATTAAATAATTTGAAAACGGTTGGCTTAGAGTTCTGATATTTTTTTTTATTGATTTTATATTACAGATAATAGAAAAATATAACTTTTACAGTTCTGTCCACTACTTATGAACTCGTGGGCTTTTTTAAATGATAATTTTATTAAAGATTTGATAGTTTCAGTTACAGTTTGCCCATTTCCTTTTAAAATCTTCATTATTTTGAGACACGTTTTTTGTGCCCTTCAATTCTATTTTTACAATAGCCCAATAGCTCTACACTGATCTTAGCTCCGGACAATTTGGAGAATTGAGCTCTCTTGGAACAAAAACTATGTTACTGTTTTGGTACCACTTCAGAGCTTTCCTACGTAGTTAAATGATATCAAATCGGGCCAAAAATATGTGGATACTTTGTGCTCTCTTACGAAGGAAAGAAGCCTTTTTTGCAAATATTCTTTGATATATGTAAATTTCAGTATATATAAATCCCACCGTGATAAATGACATGCTTCTTTTGCTGCCACTGCATAAAGCTCGCCATACCAAAAAAATTTTGGAAATAAATATGGTCATAATATTTGCCCTGATGTACATACATGTAGATATTTAGTACACAGAAAAAATATTTCAAATTATTATTTTTTTTTTTTTTTTTAATTGTTAACTAACTTTATATTGGAATTTAATTATATTATTTACTAATATAATTAATTTTCTAATTGGTTTACAATTTTGTTTTTAAATAATTTGACAGCGATTAATAAACTATAAAGACAAAATAACAGATTTGTCTATAAAAATACAAAAATAAAATAAATGTAAGTCAATTTCCAACAATTTTCAGCTCATTATATCTATTTAAGAAAAATCAGTTATAATAAAACGAATTATTCTAGTTAATAATATTATCATTTTGATGATTGAAGCAAAATCAATTAAAAATTAATTAATATAAGCAATTTCGTAACTGAAGTCCGTTTTTACTTTTTTCTGTGTAATGGACATCGCAGATGTAATGTTAACTGCTAAAATTATTCATTATCTATGCGTCAGAGTAATCGTCGGCACACAAAAATATATATCGTACGATACTTGTTCTATTCAATTTTAAAATTTTTAGTATATTTCTAATGATATGAAGAAAGCACAATTTAAATTTGGCTCAGAGATGTTATAGTGTGGATATTTCTAGTTGTTGTATATTGTATAAATGAAACATTTGTATATTTATTGCACAGTCGTAAGTGAAAATTTTTTAACTAGAACTGCATATTTAAACCTTGGTTGACACTTAAAAAAGAAAAAAATATTTATTATAAATTTCTTAAAAAATATTTAAGATTTTTCTCTGTTTTTTGTATTAAAAACAAAAAATTCTTAAAATATAATTAAAATTTTACACTACAAAAGCTAAAATCTAAGCTTCGTTTTATAGTTACAAATCCCTTGAATTCCCTGAAAGAATGGCGAAGCACAATATGCAGAATATCTATTTAAGTACTTAAAAGTCAGCAAGAATAACAGTAAGCCGTGAAATATTGATGAATGCAATCGAAATTTGTTTGGTGAGAAAAATAATATAATTTTTGAAAATATATTCTGTAACAGTAATCAACATTTAAAATGGGTTCTAATAAAATAAACAACATCCGGCGTTTCCAACCAATAAGAGAAGTAATTTTCCTTTTGACATTTTCGAAAAATTAAAAAAAAATTGTTTTAAAAAGTTCTCTAAAATAAATGCTTATTTTGTCTAATTAAAAAAAAAAAGACAAACTAACTTTATTTGTGGCATTATTCAAGGATGGTAAGTGTTTCATTGTCCATAAAATTTTGAAGTTAAAACTTTGCATGCACTTCTCAACAGATTTCCAATGGCAGCAAAATTCTTAGCAATTTTTGAACGTTAGATAAAATAAAGGAGAAATAACAACACTTAGAGAATTCCTCTTATGTTGGGATCAGTGATGGTAAACCCCTTAAACATTATCCACAATATTTCATCGCTTAAACAAGCACAAAATCTATTATGAGGTTGGTGAAAAAATTTCCATTTTAATTCAATCAGAAATTTTTAATTGCATATATATTTTCTTTCCAGTTTTTCGCGAAGTTTATCATAGAAAACCTGACAAAAATAAATACCTATTTACATGTTAAATTCCTATCCTAATATTCTTTATTATTTTAATGCAATTACAGATTATGTAGTAAAGCTACCAGGTATGTTCAAGATTTTAGGAGAGATTGGGAGTACGAAATATACTTTGTCATTGCAAAACTACAAACATCAATGATTTTCTCAGAAGTAAGTATTTAAAAAAAAAAAACTTGCAAAGTTCCAAAACATTCAATTCATTCAATTTTACGTGTTCTTATAGGATAAAATTTGATACAAATAGGATAATCTTTTGAATGTTTGTTGCTTTGCAAAAATCAAGTTCTAATCAAGTTAAACATTTCACCATGGCCACCGATATATTGAAGCTAGTCAAGAGTTTTCTGATATGGTAACTTATAACCCATTACATCTCTTTATGGAGTTAAATTTGTGCACTTTATATAATTGTCCATCCATTTTATGTAAAAAATAATAAATAATAAAAATAAATGTTTGAACTAAAAAGCAATCTTGGAATTAAATCTTCAGTTGTTCTCACCGAACTACTTTTTCAAAACACTTGTACCTACTATATTGTTCTGAATTATCTTGACGAATATTTCCTTTGTGTGTTCTAATAATATGGCATAAGTAAACGAAATATTCGGTCCCAGCAATCGACATTTAAGATAGTACATGCAACAAACCGAATTCGATTGGCAAAAAATTCGGTTGCCTCTACTAATCTGTTTTCTCTGCGTATCTATCGACAGTTCCTTTATTCAGAAATTTTTCAATTTATTCTACTACGATGATCCTAATTGTGAAATGCCTTATAAACAAGGATTAGAAAACAATATATAAACTGATTGTAATCATCCCTTTGATATCGTTCGTTATTGTGTTTTTTATACATATGTATGGATGCCTTGGCAACCAACACCATTACAAAACTAATTATTACAAAAACTGAGCCGGCCTAATACTCTTATCTATATTAGCTGTGTTTTATTGCTACCTCTGAGTGTTAACGTTGATAGTTAGCAAAAAAAAACGATACTCCTCCGACTTGGTATAACTTGATATTTAAAACAAAATTACACAATGTAAAATTCTACACGTTAACTCCTGACGTATATAGATTTAAATTTTGTATGAAATTTACTATGATCGTTAGCAACAAAACACAACTATTTTGTGGAATATAACCCTTGTCGTTACCGAATTGCCTTTTATAATTCAATTGTACCTACCGTAATATTCAGTATTCTCAATCGAATTATAAGATAGTACATGCAACCAACAAAATTCGATTGGCTAAAAATTCGGTAGTCACAACGATTCTGTTTTCTCTGTGTACGTTTTCTACAAAACGCTTTACATAAAAAACAAACGATTGAAACTTATAAATAACCCCAAAATCAGATAGAAAGATTATTTTATAGGCAGAAAAGTACCCCTTCAATTCTCTAAAAGCTATTTCAACTTTTTGTAGAATAGGTCTGCAAAAAGTTCATCCTTGTTTTGTGCGACATTCCAATCCTATATGCATTTATAGTATTTATAAATATGATAAATAGAACCATTTGATTTCAATTAAAAGTATTTCAAAACCTTTATATTTTTACCACACACTGAAACAGTCATATTTGTAAATTTAATTTGAATTTTGTTTCCAAACAAATAAGTTTTCCTCCTTTCCGTTTCTTAATTTATTTTATGAGATCTACACAGAAAAAATTATTTTTCTGTTTCAATCAAGAAATTCACCAAATCAAATTTTTTTTTGTTTGATTTAGGACCTATCAAAAAATTTGTAAATTCAAACACAAAATTTGTAATAATTTAATTGAAAATAAATTCATTTTTTTTCAACAAAAATATTATGACTATTAAATAAAAAACTTGTTTGGAGTTTCATTTCAATTTCAAATAAAATGTTTAATAGAAACCAACAAAATTTTTATTGAATTTTTAAAAGTATTTCAACAAAATATTTTTATTGAACCTACAAAAAAAATTTTTGAAAATAAATGTGTATTTTAAACAAATTAGTGCAGTGAAACAAAAAAATTTGTTATTGGATTTTATTATAAAAACAAACAAATTCTTTCATAGTATCAAAAAAATATTTCTTTAAAAGTAATTTGCGAATTCAAGCAAATATTTTATTAAATCAACAAAAACTTTTTTTTTTTTAAATCTAATAAAAACAGAAATTATAAAAATATTTTTATTTTTAGTTTTTATAATATATTTATTAATATATTTATTTTTAGTTTTTTAAATAATATTTCTTATGTAATAATTCCTAATTACATATATTGATTTGGTAGTATATAAAAACTATGTATAATAAGTAATTAACAAAAACATTTACATTTTAATTCAGTCATAACATATATATAAAAGATCTTACATGACGTTATTTAAGAGTTTTTTTAAATTAATTTTAAAAAGAGGAAACATTTTGAATGTTAAAACGTTTGTTTCTTGAATATAATATATAATTTAAAAATCATAAAATGAAATGAAATTGTAAAAAACGACACACTCTACTGAAGATTAAACAAAAAAAATTAAAAAAATTTAAATAATACATCTAGAGCATCCAAAAATTTTAAAAATGGATATTTAATATCATCGACATAGATGAATATTGACTTAATGTTACTTAGGTCCCCTATAATTAATATTCTCGGTTGAATATTTTTACACTGAAATTTTAGCAATAACAATTGGGCTTCTAATTCCTCAGATGTAGCTGCTATTAAAGCGAAGCTTTGCTGGGAATCCGCAATGGAAAACTTCTTTCAAATTTTTGAGCCACTAGGTTCCGTTGAAATCTTTTGTTGTGGAGGAAACAGATGGTGCAGAAACCAAAAGGCAATAAAAATTGTATACTCCACAAAAGGGGGAAAAAAAAAAACATTTGAAATTAAAATTAAAATTTCATATTATAGTTCGTGTTATTTATTTACCTTCATTTTTGGAGTTTACGTCATTAAGCAGCTTAGATATTTGAGCGTTGGAAATTTTAGTTTTTAATATATGTAAAATGTTCTCCCCATATTGTGACCATCTTTCACGTATATTTTTTTGCCATCGGAAATTTAAATAAAAAATCTATATCGATCTGAAAAATATGTTGAAATATATATATATATATATATATATATATATATATATATATATATATATATATATATATATATATATATATATATATATATATATATATATATATATATATATATATATATATATATATATATATATATGTATATAAAATTAATATATATGTTTAAATTATTAATATACATAAACAAAATTTTTATAAAAGACTTACTAAGTGAAAACCTGATGGTTTTATGTAATCAGGCCATAGATTAAAAACTTCCGCAGTACTTTTCGACTCTGAAATCTGCTTAAAACGGAACGGTGCGCATTTCCGCCAATACAGGTCGAATTCTTCAGCAGAAATTTTATCACTTTTCAGATATTGTAGGAGTAGTGCGTAGTTTTCCTCCGATTCTAATCCAAAATACATATGTATGTATATTAAATTACTGTAAGCTATAAAGTAAATAATAATAATTTCTACAAACCTTCTACAAGATTTTCTTCTGTTGGAATATTTTCACCTTTTCTTAAAACTTCTTTTGAAAGTCGTTTTGAATGCGATATTTTATTATAAAGTTTTCCCCTCTTTCCATTTGTATAAAATTCCTGGTTGAATAAATTAAGGATAATTTTAAGGTACTTCATAAAAACATTATATTTACCAATTCTTCTGTTGGAAAAATATAACAAATCTCTTTCTCCATTTCTAAACATTCTGAAAGACTGCATTTCACTCCTTTGACCTCAATGTATTTGGTAATAGTATTTATTAGGAAATTTCGTTGCTCCTCGTAAAGAGTGTCATTTTTCTGGTAGAAATCCAAAATGTCTCTACCGTTATGTGTACTTTTCAAAATCTCCATCACTGATATTTTTTTCGTTAGAACTCCAATTTGGTTGAACTTCTGATCTAATTTTCATTGGTGAATTTGTTTGTTCATTGTTCCAGATTATATTCAAATTTTATCATATCTCCAATAGGAAAATCTGAGAGGATTTTTTCAATATGATAAATTTGTACCATGTGAAGTATATCGATTGTTATTTGTTGTTCTGTAACAAAAAAAAAAAAAAAGAGATTAAAACAACCAGAAAATCAAGCTTAAAATTAAATATACATATTATATAAGTACTTACCTTTTAATGTATGATGCAAGTGTCCTAATTTCCATTTATTTAAAAGTCAATATAAATCCATATCATTGTTATTATTCATTTTAATTGTATATGTTTTTGTAGAATTCCTTCAGCTTCAAAAATATAGAACCATTTGGTGATTCCACTTTTTCTATGGGGGGACTTACCGTAAAAACAATATATTTAATTTTTTAATATTTCCAGCAAATAGTTTTTAGATAAATAAATTCAATCTTTGTTTTTAGAGTCAGTATAAAAACACAAGTTTTTATTTAATTAATTAGCAAATATGTAAGATAATATTTTGTTTAACGCTACACTTTACCACTTCAACTTTAAAACTTTTAATAAACCGACACTTAATAAAAATCTTCTGTATACTTTTCTTTTGAACACAAAAAACGTTTACAGTTATATTTTTTTAAATAACTTGCAAAAAATGTTAAATCACAATCACTGATGCTGTCGACAAACGATAAAATTCTTCATTTATTAATTATTTTACACAATGCATTTCGCATGTCGCGACTATTATAAATATAAAAAAAGCATCAATCATCACCACAAGAAAATAAAAACTCACATATTTCACACACATGCAGACCTTATTCACAATACAACAAAAAAAAAAAGCAAAGAATTTGAGCATGGCACGCATGGTAATATTAAAATCACCCTTATATCAATATTTGTTTCGTTGTTTTCTTATGCTCTTTGTCTATTTTATTTCTCTACGCTCATCTTCTAAAAACTGGTTTATGTATACAATGTGGCAGTTAAATATTCGTTCAAGAAATATTAATAGAAATGTAATATTTATTGTTTTCTGTTCTACTTTTTTATAGTTGTTGTATGAATAGAAAACGGTCATAACGTATGTTGGTTTTTGTTTATATTTTTTCTTCATGAACTAGTGTTGCTTACTATATATTATAATATGTAGAAAACACTATTTTGTAAAATGGTTAAAAGTTTCATACAAAAATTATTAAGATTTAAAATATTTTGTCGTTTATAATATAATCTTTCATGTTATCAACAATGTTGACAATAAAATAAAAATCAAACAAAAACATTTGTAGATACAATAAAAATATTGATAAATATTGAAAAAAAGTTTCAAACACACGATTGTTTGAAATGTTTTTAGACAAAATTTTTTCTGTGTATCGAGTTTCTATCGTTTTTTTTTTTTTTTTTTTTTTTCTTAGTTAAGGCATGTTGCGCAAAATGTAGATATTTTCCTAATATGCCATTTACACCTAACAAAAACTAGTAGTTTTTGGCCTCATTCGGTTTTTGATTGAAAAACTATATGAATTGCATTAGTTTTTCCATACAAATCAAAAACCACTTTCATCTAGATTTTATTGAAAACCAAATAAAAAGTACAAAAATTATTATTTATGATACAGCCTGTTTAGTTGGTTTCATAACAGTCAGCTTTTATATGAAATCAACAAAATAAAATTGTCAAATTTCTTTATTTATTTCATCTGTTTGATAAATATAAGGACTGCGCACGAAAAAATCCGTGCATGCTCTTGGGCTTATAACTTTTGATGTGGTAAAAAATTAATAATTCTGTTAACTGGTTTGTATTTGCTATTATGCTCACTTGCCATGTGCTAAGTTTCATGGTAATAGCAAAATTGGTTTTTCTTAAAATGGAAGTTTAACAAAAAACACCAAAACATATAATTAAAATTTTTCATGAAATCTTGCATTGGTCATATAAAATAATTGCGGGGAAAATACAGTTTCTTGGGTCATAATATTATACAAAAAATCATGATCACTGAATGGTAACCTGGTAATGGAAGACAAAAAGTATCTTCAGGGTAGTAGGACTGTAGGACTCAGACAAAATAGAAAGAATTTTGATAGAAAATCACCTCATCTCTGGAAGAAAAGTGTCAAAAAAAGTTAATTGATTTGAATCTTAATCAGAAATTTTGAAAAGAAGTCTAGCCTGAAGACGTAAAGTAAGAAAAACATCATAATAGAAACGCAAGCAAGAATTTGGAGGTAAAAAATAACATGAAAGTACTTCGGACGAATTTTTTCCGAAATTTTATTTCTGTATAGTAGACGATGAAACGTTCGTACAGGGTGACTTTTTTTTTGATTTGGGAAGTCATATGCATACGCAGAAATCAAGCACTTCATTCCTAAAAAATGGTTGCATTAACACAGAAATATACGTGAATGAGTGCCTTTGGAAATGACTTCTCCCTTTCCTAATAAAATTCAATATTGGAATCTAGTAAAAAATAATTTTGAGGACATTAAAAGCTCAGCATAAAATGAAACGGAGTTTAAAAATAAGTGAACTTATTCAAGCAAAAAAGTGACCGAAACATAATAAAACCTTTAATTAGAATAATTCCAGAAAAGATCAGATATTTCCTTAAAAACCAGCTGGAACTAATTTATTTTTTTATATTTAAAACTTGAACATAACAGTCATTAATAAAAATATCACTTTAAAAAAATTCGCCCTCTGGTTTAGTTTCTATAAGCAGATTTCCATGCACGGATTTTTTCGTGAACAGTCCTTATAAAATTCGGTTTAATAACAAATATGTGGACAAAGATATACGTCAATAAAAACCACAATGGGAGAAAAAGAGGTATGTAAAATTTGGTTTTTACAAAAACCAAAAACCAATTGGTTTTTACAAAAACCAAAAACCAATTGGTTTTTGTTTGGTATAAATGTGATATAAGCTCCATTTTTCTCTCCTGTTTGGAACAATTATTGTTTCTTCTCATTTTCTGTTTCAGCATACTATTTCTTTCTCTTTCTTTATTTCTAATATTTTCAACCTTGATGATACTATTATTATCCTGTTTCATAAAAGCAATCAAAAAAGAAGAAGAATACGATTTAGTATAAAAAATATTACAAATTAATTCCCTGTATCTATTATTAGCAAAAATTTTTGGTATTTAAATCTGAAACCAAAAAATCTAAATGCAATTTCAATGCACACATTTAATATAATTTTCATTGTATTTGCATGCTAGATCAAGTTGCTTACTTAAAGAGAAATAATGTGAGTATTTCTGAAAAATTTTTGAAAGTTATCGCCACTTTAATATCATCCTACAATGTGTATGTATTATTTTGAGCATATATCTAGAACTTTATAATCCAGGTACGCACTTATCAACTAGTTTTATTCCATTTAAGATCGGATGGTCTACAGATCGGATGATAAAGTGCAACAAAATAATATGCCATAAAATATGTCACTGTTTTCATCATCATTTCCGTTAAATCATTTAAAATTTTTAATTATCATCATTAATTTCTAGAAATCTTAACGTTTCCACTGTTCACATATCACACATTGCATCTTTCTATTTTCTTTACATTAAAACAAATGTTTCAAATATATTTTAACAAAAAAAAAAACAGCTACCGTTTTCTTACTTTTAAAGAAATTTGACAAATTATGTTGGTTCACAAAACATTTGTTGTTTTTAAATACATAGTAAAAAAAAATGAACAGAAAAGAAGCAAAAATCATTTTAAGTTTTGTTACATTCCACCTACCAAAAAAATAAATAAAAATAACTATTCTATGCCAGCCAGCCTTTTTAAATGTGTCTGTAAGAAATAAAATAAAAGAAAAAAGAAAAATAAATATAGGCGATATAACAACATTAACGTTAAAGATAAATACTATGAGTTAAAATAACAACAACATTTTATTGGCCAACAACAAACATTAATGTAAAGAATTTTATTTAGATGACTAAATATACACAATCTCCATTTACTTTCATTGTTGCTACTTTTTTTTTTACTTTATTATTCCTGCTTTCAAAGGAAACTAAAAGTACTTTTTATAAGAAAATATGTAAAATTACAACTACAACAACAACAATAACTTTAATAATAACAAGAATAACTAAAGTAGACTAAAAATAAAAGAAATTACTGAGACAAAATTCATGAACTTTTGATGAAATCTTTAAAATGTTATAAGAGGCAAATGGAAAAATGTAAAAGACTGAATGTTAGACTAATGAAAACAAAAACTTATTTGAAGTAAATGTAAATATTTGTTTACATAACTCAAACTACGCAAAGCACTTAAATATGTTGGAGACAGTGGGTCAAAATCAATTTTCGAAATTTATGAGAAGAAAATGTGGGTATGTTGAGTTTGTGTGGGTATGTTGAGTTTGTCATTCCGTGTGCAACATTTCGAAAAAATCATTTAAAACCCTTTAAGTATTTTCTGGGAACTGGTAAGATTTTGATTTGATCCAGCTATTTCCGTCCATCTGTCCATCCATTGAATGCAGCATAGGGCAGTATAGGAAATTTAGTTGAAATACGTATCGTATATAAGGTTTGTTTTGGGCAAAATCAATTAATAAAGAAAAAATTATGGGCCAAATACTAGAAACACAGGGTGTCTATTGTAACTTCCCCTGAGGGAAATTTGTGGCAATTGCAGTAATCGACCGGTACCTCAGTACCAGTTGAGTACCAACTGACACCTAACTCGTCACCAAAGTTCCAATTAAGAACCAGTTGACACAAACACACTCACTATTTAACAGTTGAGAGTAAATTTATATTAGCTTGTTAAGTGCGCAATTAGCAACTCGCGCGCAATAACAATTAGTGGCTGAATGGTTAGCGTTGAAGACTATAAAACAACATTGTCTAGATGAACGTGGGTTCGATTCGGGGTGCCGCCATTGACATTAACGAAGTAATAAAATAAAAACAAATAGCCTGTTTCTCTATGTCGAACGAAAATCTAAGCGAGCGAAAGCTAGTCGAACGAATTCAAATCAATTTGGGTTTCTGTATTTCCTACGCTTTTGTTCGCATGGAGCTACGTCTTTACGTATTGTTTTTATTTTATTTTTCTTTCGGAGTAACTTCTTTTCGTAAAAATATTAAAAATACTAATAAATTGTTTAAACGAAGATACAACCAAGTAAATAAACAAACAAAATTAAAAAAATTAAAAAACAAAAATTTTTTTGATTTTTTTTAGAAATTGTTTTTTAGACACAAAATCGTCATTTATGGATACCAAATACATCAAAATGAATAATAAACATGATTAAGGAACATTTGTAATGTCCTTGTGAGTATTTTTCATATTTTTTCTTTAAAAAAATTCAACCAGTCGAAAGCAAAATAGCAAGTGATTGATTTTGACATTTATGTTTTTATCGTTCGAAATACAGAAACCCAATTTTATATGAAAACACTTACGTTTTCTTTCGACTTGTCGTTCGACTCATTGTTCGCATAGAAGTGAATTAGAGAAACCCAAATCAGTTTTCGTTCGCTTAGAAGACGAAAGAAAGCATTCGTCCGACATAGAGAAACAGGCTATAAAAATAATTTAATAAAAATAATAATAAAAAAATATTTAAGAAATAAACAATTACCAAATTTTTATAAAATTTTTATTATATTAATCGATTCTGAACCTGTCCTCTTGGACCAGTCCTGTGACCTGTCCCAAGGGGCTAATTAGCCACCACCAATGACAACCCTGCGTAAAAGTGACAGGTTCCTCTCATGTAAAGTTCCGAAACTGGGACCGGTCACTTGCCCTGAGAACCTGACTAGTTTTGAACCGGTTCTCTTTACTCTAGGGTTCAGTTCATACTTTTCTGCAAATATCTTTTAAACAAAAGCATATATGCGTCATACTCCCACTTTACCGCAACCAATGCAAACTCGGAAACAAGAAGTGGACCTAATACCGCCCATCTCTCATAAGCTGAGTTTAAAAAGGTTGCAGATGGTAATTATATAGATTCAGCCAACATTCTCACTTGCTTATTCATTTTTGGGATGTTTATTGAAAATTCCATACTCCAGTGAGAGTCTGAACCATTTGCATCAAAGTTCTAGCTGCAAACACAATATCCAACACAAAAAATGCAAGAATTTTTTTTTTTTTTTTTTTTTTTTTCAAAAAATGAGGTAAAAATAAGTAATTGTTATAAGGAGTGCGTTCGAAAAAACTATAACATATATAAAATTCAATAATTTGGAAACGGTTGATCATAGAGTTTCCATCCATTTGATTGATATTATATTACAGATCACAGAAAATATAACTTTTATAGTTCAAACCACTACTTATAAACTCGTGAACCTTTTTTGGTAACCCTGCCATCAGAGATTTGATAGTTGTTTCAGTCAATTCAGTTTGTCCATCTTCTTTTAAAATCTTCATTATTTTGAGACACCATTTTTATGCTCTTCAATTCTCTTTTCACAAGAGCCCAATATCTCTCCACTGGTCTTAGCTCCATTGGAGAATTGACCTCTCTTGGTACAAAAACTATGTTATTGTTTTGGTACCACTCCAGAGCTTTCTTAACGTAGTGACATGATGCCAAAACAGGCCAAAAATGTGTGGACACATTGTGCTCTCTTATGAAAGGAAGAAGCCTTCTTTGTAACAAATGACTTTCTTGTTTTGCAGCAACTGCATAAAGCTTGTCATATCAGGAATTTTTTAGGAAATTTTGTCTGCTTTTGGGTCCTTAACATATCTTCAACATTGCTTCGAGCATTAGCAACATAAAAATGTTAACATAGAAACTGCGAAAATTCTGCTAGAACATAAGTTTCATCTTTCTTAATACAACATGATTATTTTTATATCAAATTTGAATTTAATTTCCGTGCCCTATTCTTGACTTCTAAATTTTTTACAGCATTCCTGTCTGGAACTTTTTGGACTTTATATGTTTTCAACTCCGCATTAGCTTTAACTTTTCTCACCAAATAGTCGGAGCACTGAGCTATTCGGCCTGTTTTTCTACTAGATGTGTTTGGAGTTCTTTTCAATATGCTTTCAATTTTCTAGCCTTCCCAATATCATGTGGACCTTTCTTTCTTTTCGAACCAGGTTCCCTATCAATGTTCAAATTCTCCTGATACTGTTTAATAACATTGGAAACAGTTTGACGGCAGACCTTTAGTTCTTTGGCCCATTTTTCGTAGGATCAATTTGGATTTTTTTTCAAAAATTTTAATAATTTTAGCACGTACTTCCTTTTCGTCACTAATTTTGATCAAGCTCACAACAAATCAACTTGGTTGTCATTAAAAATATTAACTGACAGATTTTTCAATGATAACTAGATCCGAAAAAAATTTTAAATATTGCTTCCAAAAAAAGTTATGAGGCAAAACGTGTGTTAATATTTTTCGATCGCACTCCTTATCTTCATCAATTAGTATCGAGATAACGGAGGTAGGATAAATACTTCGACAATCTCCTCCGATAAGAAGTTTTATACCGTTGAGGAAGATGTTATGATGGTGACTTCCATGTCGCAAAAGGCAAAAAAATATTAAACACATCACAGGCTTAAGACGGAACGACCTGAAGTTGAGATTCATCATCTTTAAAAGAATGAGGGAATATGCTTTTAAAGACGATGAATCTCAATATTTCAATTCCGTCCTAATTACCTACTCATCAGGTGGGGATCTAGGTTAAATATTAATGTCGAAAAAATCTTTATCATAAATCCATTAACACTGCCATATGGTATCATTTCACTTTTTGGTCATTTATCAAAAACTAAGCAGTTTACCAGCCTAGAATATATCTAAACTTATCTAGCCCTTAACAGTAAATAAAAAATAAACAAAAATTCCTTACAACATTTCCTTTTTTGTTCCCTGTCCCACTGTAACACTTCAATGGACAACAGTTTTGATGTGATGGTATTTATGTCTCAAGGCTGTTAGGTATTTTTTTAAGCATCTTTTTTTTTAAATAATTCCTTCATAGCATTATAACAGCTTCCGCTTACAACAAATATTTATAAAAATTAAAGAAAAAAAACTAATATTTATTTTAAATGAGAAAATAGTAAATATAAAAAAAATATGCCACGTTTCTTCACAAAGAATTTTATATTTCCACCACAAAAAAATTTAAATTTAAATCACATACAAGAATATAGTACAAAATAATTCAATAATTTTACCAGCAAAGAAAAATTAAATAAAAAAGAAATTTTATTGAAAAAAATTAAATTTAGTGAACAGTGAATAGTTCAATCAACAAAAATGAAGGGGAAAAAATGCAAGATAAATTGCAAAACAAAAAAAAAAAAAAAAAATAGCTTGCAGATAAAAGGACATCTGATACGAATTTAAAAGCAGACTGTATAGATATTTTGCAAAAACATACACATATTTAATGAAGGCACATAAATGTACTGAGTTTTTGAAAGAAAACAAAAAGGCCTTTAGTGTACAGGTCAAATCCAAAGCCATTCAACATTCAAATATCAAATAAAAATCAAAGAGATATATTTTTCTTGTATAAAATACAGTCTTTGTAAAAATATACGATACCTTTCTAAAGTCCCCAAAAATTCAATATATGTACATCCTTTTTCTCTTCTTTATATTGAAACTAATTCTTAATAGGTTGCTCTAGAAATCCTTTTAGAAGCCATATAAAATAGAAATAGATTTAATATGGAACAAAAAAGGCCTTATCAAAAACCTCTTTTAGTTAGTCCTCATCCTTCTGGCAATTTTTAATACTTTTTCTTGGTGTGCATATGTTTTTTTTTTTTTTTTTTTAATAAATAAATTGAAATTCAACCTGTTTTTCCATTAGAGTGTAATAATGTTATTAAATTTTAAATTACCTTTTTCTCTATAAAAAAACGCTATTGCAAAAATAAAAAAAAACGAGAGAAGAAGATATAGTCTGTTAAGCCCGACCATATGATACCATACACCATTTTGATCCACATAATTTAGTTTTTACTTTTATACAACTTCCTTGTGTTAAATATTAACATAATGCTAACATTTGTATGGGATTTATGCACGTTAGTGATTTTCGGGAGAGCAGTTTATATGGGATCTATGGTCAGTTATGGACCGATCTTCATGAAATTTGGCAGACAGATTTTTGCTGATATAAAACTTATTTGTGCTAAATTTCATTAAAATATTCCTATTTTTAAGGCATCTATAAGTGTTAAAACTGTATTCCGGGAGGACATTTGTATGGGGGCTAGGTGAAATAATGGGCCGATCATAACCAAATTCAATAGGCTTCTTCCTTGTGTTAAAAAAAGCATATGTACCAAATTTCATCAAATTATCTTCAAAATTGCGACCTGTACTTTGCGCACAAGCTTTACATGGACAGCCAGCCAGCCAGCCAGCCAGCCGACCAGACGGACGGACGGACATCGTTAAATCGACTCAGAAAGTGATTCTGAGTCGAACGGTATACTTTAAGGTGGGGGTCCGAAGATTTTTTCTCTGCGTTACAACTTCTGCACAAACACATAATACCCCAACCACCTTTGGTGGTGTAGGGTATAATAAAATAAATTTATTCTACGGTAATATTTTACACACAGAAAGTTATCCAACAGCAACCCTTAAGTCACGCATACACATTAAACATGTGAAACGTTTTTTCTTTCTCTTATTGTACATTTGGAAATATATTTAAATTATATAAAAATATTATAACAAAAAACGACATGAACATTAACAAAAACATTCAGCTGCAGAAAATCAGAAAAAGTATTTTCATGTCAGTAGTCGGTCAAATTAAAAAAAAAAAAAATACGAGTAAATGGAAACCCAATTAAAGAATTATATGCACTCAATTTAAAAAAGCTGTATTCTAGTTATTATTTTAAGCGGTGACATATTGGCAAATATTATTAAATTTTTAAGTGATTTATTGAGTAGGAATTTGAGCTGCATTAAATTTTTTTTTTTTTTTTTTTTTTTTTTTTTGTAGTTTAAAAAAAAAACATTTGTTATAAAAAAAAATGAGAAAAAAACTAAGTGAAAACCAATTTTTTTCTTTAGATTTTTTTCTAGGGTTTACACTATACAAATTTGTCAATAGTCTAAAAACAAAAGAATACAAAGTTTGAATGTTTGAAAAATATTTAGAGGAGGCTTAAAGCGATAAAATTTCGATCTTGAATATCTCGAGTATTTCAACTGTGATTATCATATAATTTTGTCGTATGTGTAAAACAGTAAAAAGAAACTTTTTTCAGTTTACCTCTCTTAACACAATATTATTTTATTCCATTACTTATTTAACACTTTGATAACACCGTGTGACTTACATTTAAAACTTAATATGTACATAATTGTTATTATAATTCCATTTTATAATTTTTTTCACCATTTAATGATCCGATTTAATAATATTAATAACTTTTTTATAATATTGCTTCCGATTTCATCATGTTTTTATCATTCAATGATTTGACTTTACTACATCATAAACTAGTTTTATCATATTATAGAATGCTTTTATCATATCGTAATTTAATAATATTATATTACAATGATAAAAATAAAATTTTTCTCATTTTTAAGATATTACAAATCGCGAAGTATCGCTGTAATCAAACTTAAACTCGGCATTTGCGTTACCAGCATCAATATTAATATTTTTGCCGAATTTCATTAAATTCGGATGACTTTTGGAAAAAATTGCGACTTTTCTATTTTATTGCAAACAAAACAATACAAATTGCAATAAATATTTCGTATTTATTATGACATTTGTTGTAATAACTATTAAAATATTGCGAGTCCCAGAATGCCACTTTCCACGGTTATAGAAAACATTTTCATCATTAACATATATTTTTTTTTTAAATTTTAAAAAGACCAGTTTTAGAGATATTTACCCGCGAACGAAAAATCGCGAGATATGGACCATTTTGATGTTGAGAAAAAATTTATTTTATACGTCTTATTAAAGGTAATTTTGATACCTTTAATATGACATCTCAATAAATCTTATATAATAAATACTTCGAAAGAAATTTGTAATTTTGTGTATGCAACTTTGTACATATTTTGAGCTATTTTGCACTTTCAAACCGCGATATTTCGCTAGCCACTTGATGAAATTATCTGAAATTTTGAATTAGTCTTTAGTTTTGACAAGAATAATAATTGTACCAAATATTATAAATATACTATGTTCATGATAGCAACGTTTATGATTCTGTTAATCATTTAATGATTACCCACAATCAAAATTTTAATATCGTTCACTGAATTATAATTTGTACTTAAATATGTTTATATGAAATCATATTTATGAATAAATCCAATCATTTAGTCAATTCTACAACAATTTAGTTAATTACATAACCATTAATTTCATTTTACAAATTTGGTTAATTCTACAACCATTAAGCCATTAATTTTTAATGCCTTTTTAATACACATTTTTGTGTATCAGTCTAGTAGATATAATTCTCATTTAGTTTATATATGAACAAATATAAATTGACAAGTTTTGTTTTTATTCAGTATGATGAATGTACCACATATCGTGGTACAAATGAATATAAATATGAAAATATGGGATCATATATATGATAAAATGGGATTATATATATGATGAAATTAGTTCATATATATGATAAAATGGAATTATATATATGATGACATGGGATTATATATATGATAAAATGGAATTATACTTATGATGGAATTAGTTCATATATATGATAGAATGGAACGATATATATGATAAAATGGAATTATATATATGATGAAATTATTTTATATATATGATAACATGGGATTATTAAATGATAAAAACATGGTGAAATTGAAAGCAATACTTAAGAAAAGGTTATAAAACTTACTAAAAGTTATTAATAAGGTTATGAACCTTAATAATAAATTATAAATTGGAATCATAATAATGATTACGTACAAATATACTTATTCTAACCTGGAATCATATATTACAATCATAGTATGTTGCTCTTAGTTTAAGGTCACAGGAACCATATTTTTTCTTTGCGTGTATGTAGGTATTTTAACTTAACTCTTAATAATATCAAGATATGTGTATCAATTTCAATTCTATATGGCATTTTTTTTTTTTATTTCTAGAACTAGAACTATGTTAAAGATAAAAACAGAAACATTTTTGGTCTTATACATTTTTTTATACTCCAAATTTTAAATAACTCCAAAAATATTGTACACATAAAAAATTTTTATCAAGGCAGATTCGTGTTTAGCACATCTAAATTCATAAAGTCCAACTATTCGTCCGAACAGTGTTATTTGCTTTAAATTTATTTCACATTGTACAAATAATTATGCAGTTTATTAAAGAAAATTATGAAAAATTATATAAATAATAAATTTAGCCTTTCTTTAATCGTTCTAGATAATTGTACATCATTATGAAATTATTTCATACAAATTTTAAACGCAGGAAACAGATAATCAACTCTAAAAGATTGAATTACAAAAACATGTTCAACTATTTCATTATGATAAAGCAGTTAGTTTGCTCAGCTTGCAAAATATATAATATCAGTAAATATTGATTGTTTTAAACAGGTGGAAGGCAAAATAAAATGAACATATGTTTAAACATATTTTCATTTCATTAGAATTCTAATTTTTACTTCTATGCTAAACGATTTTAGAAAACACCAGTAAAATACAAGAAAAATCACAAACAATATATACAAAAAATATATTAATGAGGATAAAAAAACATTTCTTGTAAAGTTATATAGAAAAATTATTACGATTTGACCACATCTTAACAATCTTCTAGAATTACCTGTTCTTTCACGTTTTTGTTTCTGCATCTTTTTAGTCGTTAATTTTTTGCATGCGCTTCCATTTTTTTTTTTTTTTTCAAACCATTAACTTCCTTTTCTTTTACTTGCGTTTATGGTAAAGTATTGTATCTGAATATTATTGTTCCGTTCGGTAAAAGCTTAAAGGCGGAAAAGGAAATAGCATGTTCTCAGGTGTTTGTTACATTTAACGCGTGCACCAACACAAGTACCCATATCCGTTAATTTATTTAAATATACAACACTCACCTCATCATGATGTACTTTGAGAATATAAAATGTTAAGAATATATAGAGAAAAAATAAAAGTGGCAAGATGCAACATAAGGAAAATTTTACTTACGTTAATAACGCTCAACTTTTGAATAAGGAGGAACAAGAAAAAACAACAGTAATTGCACACTGCATCTGTATTAACAATTGTATCTCGTCATTGTGTGGATGGAAAATTTGAATGAAATGTGGAAATTACGTATAGAGAGTTTCGTAAGTGTGAAATAATAATAAATTATTGAATTGAAAAACATGAAAGTAAGGATATGATTACACTTTGATATGTAAGAGCGGATGTTTAATGAAGGAACAAAAAAAAAATTAAAACAAATAAATAAATATTACTTGAAAAGACCAAGGACCCATAACAAATGTATAAATTGTTACAACTATTTCTCCTTTTTTCAATACAAGACGATTTTATAAATTAAAATTTAAACAAATTGAATACGAAAACTTTGATGAAAAAATTTATTTCGAATTCTATTACTAAAATTAAAACTGCTACTAAAATCGTAACAGGATACTACACGGCCATTTACGCCGGTGATGCCCTATCGCAGCATTACCAGCTTTAAGATGTTTTCATGTTTTCATTTATCAAAAGACATTTTAGTAAAAAAAAAAAAAAATAACATTTTTCGTGAACAAATTTTGTTCGGACACTAATTTCGAAATAACTTCGAAACTATTGAGCACATAAAAAAATTAATTAAGATTGGCTTGAAGATATTATTAGTCCCCATCTTTTGGTATATCACTTATGTCAATCGTACACACCGTTATGAGAAAATATATATAATATACAATGAGCGAAATATTAGACACGCCCATACAAAATCCAGACCTGATGGAAAATTGATGTGTTTAGCACATCAAAATACATCAAGTCCAACTATTCGTCTTTGGGAGAATATTTTTTTTGTCGACCAGTGTGATCACTCATATTTCTTACTAAAACTCTATTTTTTATGAAGAATTTTCTGATTTTTTTTTTTATCCATTTTCTGTTTTTTATCCATTTATTTACCCGCCCTCTGGGTCACTCGATTTTGTAGAGGGCAAAAATTCATACAGATATGTAATCTAGGAACTTTGGATTTTATTACCAAAAAATTTTATGTTATTGCTGGTTACCGTTTCTTAATAGTAAGAGGTCAAAGTCAAAATATCGTATTTTTGATGAAATTTTTTATTTGTTTTCAAAGCCTAGATCCAAGAGATACTTTCATATTAGTAATACTGGTGGATTTACTGAAATGTTTTCTTCAACTAAAAAAGGTATTTCAAACCTTATTCATTTATACTGTAAATTTTAAGTTGTAAAATGTAACTTGTGAAACTATTTATTAATTTTTGATGATACGGATCAAAAAATGAAAAAAATAGCGAATCCAATATGGCAAACGAAATTTTTTATACTTTTATATTAATATATAGTCAAGTTATAAAATGTAGATTAGTACTACAGATAAAATATTTAAAAAATGGCGAATTGGCGTTAATTTAAAATTATTTTTTTTATTAAAATGAAACCAAATTTATATTGCATAAAACTATTCAAACGTAAACTTAAACAAACTTAAGAAAACAAATTCGTAAAGTTATAAAATTAATTTGTTGACCACCATATTGAATGCGCCTTTTGGAATTTCTTATTATACCCTACACCACCAAAGGTGGTTGGGGTATTATGTGTTTGTGCAGAAGTTGTAACGCAGAGAAAAAATCTTCAGACCCCCACCTTAAAGTATACCGTTCGACTCAGAATCACTTTCTGAGTCGATTTAACGATGTCCGTCCGTCCGTCCGTCTGGTCGGCTGGCTGGCTGGCTGGCTGTCCATGTAAAGCTTGTGCGCAAAGTACAGGTCGCAATTGTAAAGATAATTTGATGAAATTTGGTACATATGCTTTTTTCAGCACAAGGACGAAGCCTATTGAATTTGGTTATGATCGGCCCATTATTTCACCTAGCCCCCATACAAATGTCCTCCCGGAATAGAGTTTTAACACTTATAGATGCCTTAAAAATAGGAATATTTTAATGAAATTCAGTACATATAAGTTTTATATCAGCAAAAATCCGTCTGCCAAATTTCATGAAGATCGGTCCATAACTGACCATAGCTCCCATATAAACTCATCTCCCGAAAATCACTAACGTGCATAAATCACATACAAATGTTAGTATTATGTTAATATTTAACACAAGTAAGTTTTATATAAGTAAAAACAAAATTATATAGATGGTAATGGTGTAGGGTATCATATAGTCGGGCTTGACCGACTATATCTTCTTCTCTCGTTTTTTACTGTGATCATAACCCAATAATTTTTATGAATTTTTTATATGCATCAAGTATTCTAATTATGTTCAAAATTTAAGATCGAGATCCAATTTGATCCACTTTATTGCTTTCGCCTTTCCGAATTCGGAAAATCAAAACAGAAATTTTTGTTCAGAACTCCAAATCTATCAAATGTGATTATTTAAAATTAAATAATAAAAAACAAAATTTTGCCGCCATATTGGATTGGACATCTTGAATTTTTTTTATTACAGATTCGTAATTAGCATCCCCTAAAACTTTATATGAAATAAAAATTTTTTACGTACATTAAGTATTCTAGTTGAAGCCGAAATTAAGGAATTACAGTCCACTTTTATTCGCCATATTGATTTCGACTTTCCGAACTCTGAAAATCAGGAAACATATTCGAATTCGGGGACTGCTAATCTCTCAAATGTATTTATTAAAAATTTCGTAAAATAAGAAAAAAAGACCATCCAATTTTCGGTCTTTTCTCCATTTTTTTTTATTTTTTCTTGCAGAATCGTAATCCAAAGAAGCTTATATGCGATATTTATTTTTTACGTAAACCAAGTATTCTAATTACGGCCAAAATTCAGAGATCGTGGCCCAGTGTGACCCGCAACACTTTATAAATCTTTCAGTTGGAATCTAAAGTCAAACAAATTATTTATTAGGAAAACGCACACAAAAGTTCCTTCAGGTATCAACACACTTAACTTCTTTTACTTAAAATATCTACAACATAAAACATAAACACACAAACAAAACTTGCCAAAATAAAAATCAGTTTGCTCGCATTCGCCATTGTATTCATCACATTTGAAAAGTATTTTTAAAGTTTACGTTACATTGAGTATGATGAATTGATGCTGGATTTCGAATAGACTTTAGACTAAAATTCTCGAAAGAACAGCTGACGTTAATAGAATTTCAAAGAGTGTTTGGTAAAACAAATTAACCTACATACATACATTTTTACGTGGAAAAACCAAATTTACAAAGATAAACTGAATTTGATTTTAGTAAATGCGAGTTTCAGAGTATTGGCTGAGGATTTAACATTTTGTATACCCTTCATGATGGTAGTATGTATATTAAATTTGTCTTGATCTTTGTAATTTTCTTCCGATAAGGTCTGTTCTTCCTTATAAATGTATAAAATAAATAAATAGGCTTTGTAAGTCTTCAGCTGTATTTGAGGAGAAATCAGCTTATTTGTCCTTTATATTAATTAAAAATTATTAAATTTATTTTGGGTTGTATAAAAACTAAAGGGTATATAAAATTCGGTTTATTGTTCATAAAGATTTTCTTGTATATTCTGTGAACAGTTTTATGGGTTTGTTCAATATCGTCATCATCTTTGTCAGTTTGACTTGTATAAAGTTATTTATCAATTGAATTGTTGCTTTCATTTTTATTTTTTTGGTATTTTTGAAAATGCCATTTCAAACAATTGAATACATTTTTCGACCAACAACAACAGTAATAAAGACGCAGAAAATGATGATGATGACATGACAGTCATGACATGTGAACAGCGATTCTCAGTGGTTCCAAAACACTTTTTTTGGAAATAATTCTGTAACTTTTTGTAACCCTTGGAGATATATCAATAAAATTTCACATGGTCAGAGGTGAGGTGATTGGAGGAGAAAAGGCCCCTAAGGGGTCAGGGAGGTAGTGGGTAAATCCGGAGGAGTTTAGGGCAAAGGTCTGCCCACATGCCCTATCCAGATTTTGTCAAATTGCAAAGCTGGGATCGACTTAAAATTATTTTAATTATATTGCTCTATATACATATAAGGTAAATACCCAAAAGTATTTTCTGGCTTATAACAACAGGGTGACCATTTCAATGAACAAATTTATATTTTTTTTAACACGTTTTATACGGATTGAAATTTTTATTATTTTTATGTAAAAAAGTGGGAATTTTTTTAATTCACTGACTTAAGGACAAGTTTTTACATATTACACTAAAAGTTCAATAAAATATCGATATTCGTTCAAATTTTATTAAAGTTTAAATATTAATTTTATTTAAAATAAAAACCGCAAAAATGCTAAATTTTAAATCCTTCAAGAAATTCTGCAATCAAGTTACATTCCACTAAATTTTTTTCCATAAATTATCAATCTAACGTTATCTAACGTTTTCTAAAGAATGTGGCGAATAGTTAAAAAAAAAAATTTAGGGGCAATATTAAGCCCGTCAAGTTAAAAAACTTAAAAATGAGGTAAAAATGTATCTTGACCCGAATATCTCTTAAACTAAAAGAGATAACCTACATATGTAATCGTATTTTTTATAGAGATTTACTAGGGCTATACATATATAAAATTTCTTTTCTGTGATATCATAAATGAATTTTTGACGATTTTTTAAAAAAATTACATACCCAAGATGGCTTATTTTGGAGGGTCACCCACTACCCACCTGACTCACTAGGGGACTGTTCTCCTTCAAATCAACTCGAAAACACCTCACCTCTGACCACGTGAAATTTTATTGAGATAACTCCAACGGTTCAAAAGTAACAGAATTATTTCCAAAAAAAAAAACGTTTTGGAACCACTGTACGATTATAAATTTTCATGAAAATTATTTTTGACAATTGCACTTTTAAGTGATTTAAATGGATTTTCTTTTTGTCAAAAGGTAAAATAAGGATTTACTAGAAGAATTGATGAAACATGCTAATAAATATTTCAAGGTACTATAAATAAAGATTCCTTATTCAGTATAACACCTAATGAAAACTGAAAGGGTACATAGGATTTAAATTTGTAAGTTATAAGCTATAAGATACATATAATTATGGTGCATTGGAATTATTAATTTCTAATCCAAACTATTTATAATCCCACGAATTTATGTTTAAGAAATCATTAAGAAACATCAAAATGCTCAATTTGGCATTAACAAAAATTTCTTTTTAATTGTTAGCATTTTCTAAACCCTGTTCACTATATAACTTTTGAATTATTTTCATTTTTTCCTATATTGAAGTATTTGCTAAAAAAAATTCAACCATGCCAGAATTGCTTGTTTCTTTTTCAATTATTGCGTTCATCTGTAAATATTCCCTCTTTATAACGCGTGTTCGAGTATGTAGATTTTACACATTAATAGCAGAGTGCGTTTCAACTTGATGAATGTTTCATTGAAAATTTCTGACCATTTCATTTTAGATGTTTTTTTCATTTCTTATTTTTTCGTTTATTGCTGCAAGAATGCAAAGCAAACAAATGTGTGCATAATTTATGTGCACGCGTATACATTCGTTATTTTTCCAATGAATTTTACACTCAAAGAAAAATTGTTACAGCATACCATAACAAATGCATTTACTAAATGTATCTTTAGTATTAGTACTCGTATTTAGTAGGCAGATAAAGTAGAGAGGGAAGTGATTATTGTACGAAATGATGTAGTTACAGCAATTTTTAATATCTTAATGTTAATAATATTAGGAAGAAGATTGACTTGACCCGAGAGACTCTGAGCTATTTCATTATATTACACAATGGGTCAGAATCAAAATTTTTGGAAATAAATCTTTAACTTCTAATCGTCTGGTTGAATTTACGTAAATTTTCACATAGGTGTAGCAGGGGGTATATATTTTTGGTTTGGAAAGAAGCCCCATATGCCCGTCAGGAATGGAGTTATTTGAGCTTAAAATATGATTTCTCTAACATAGAAGAAATCATCTTTTAACTGGCTAAGGGCCAGTTGTTGACTTCTTTCAACAACATTTATAGTAACGATTTCTCCAGGAAATGAATGTTGAGGACAAGTTTACAACAAAGTCATGTTGGCATGTTATTCCATTTAAAAACGACAGGATTAAGAAATTTTCTCAAATGCAGCATTATTGAGGACATCGTGAATGAAAATGGCATGCAATTGTCGTGCCTTTGGTATACTCATTAGATCTTGCCGGACAAATGTCTTCAAGATCTATTTTAAAACATAACAAACGAATAGATGCTTAAAATTATAATTTAAACCATAAACGGCAAGAGATAGCTATAAAAGTGGCCAAAGGGTTTCACTATTTAATTTGGGAAAATGATCCTTAGCAGCACACAACTACTTTTTTATATATTGCTCAGTTTGTTGTGCAGAATTTCTATACCCTTTGTTCAAAAAAGTGGTCAAGATTCGAAGGAATCTGTAGCCATTGTGTTGTACTACAAATCATGAACTTATCATTGAGACTGTCTTCAGGTCATCGACAATTGGGAGAACATATATTTCATTTTCTTTTTTTTTTAGTATTAAAAACTTTTAATCAAGTGTAAAAGCAAAGTTAAATTGATTAAAACCAATAAAAAACGAATAGTAAATTATTTAAATTAAAAAAATGGAAGTAAGGATGAAATATGAATGCAAACACGGGCAAACGAAAATAAGATGCATCTCATTACACAATATTCAGTATAAATTTTTAACGTTTATGATTTTTGTCCAGTTACGAGAGATGTTTTCGTCCGGCCAAGAGACTGTCCGCCTAGCGGATATTAATTTATTTTAAAAATGCCACCTAACCCATGTACAGTGTCTCATTTGAAAGTTTTAGAACGACAAAAATCCAGTTTTGGAGATATTGGTCTGAAATTGTATATTCTGTTAGTAGATAAGGCCGTAAACATTCCCACTAAAAATGGGCGGGTAAAATCACTGCCACTCCCATACTAAAAAAATTACTTTATTTGTAAGAATTTTGGATTTATTTTTTGAAAAATTTATTAAAATAAAGAATATTTTAAAAGTAGGCGTGGCAAGATCTAATTACACCAATCTTAGTGTAAAATTTGCATAACAAATTTTCAGCCATTACCTTAAAATGTTTAAATAATTCTTAAAAATTGTTAATATGAGGTACCGCACATTTTATTATAATATTTTTAAAGATCGCAAAAAGTCGCAGCCAATATTCTCAAATATAATTTTATAGATATTATTTTATGTAACAATCGTATTTCCAAATTGGAACTCGTTGGAACTTTTTAATTCTATTCCATTAAAAATATAATTTCCAAAAAAATATATTTTTTAATATTAAGATTTCTTTAAATAAAAAACAATATTTTCAGTATTGATTTTTTAACCTAGCAAATTATAATGGAATAATTTGGAAACATTTATTATTACATACCAAAAACAACCATATCAATATCTGCAGCATTTACTGAGATATCTGAAGTTAAAGTTAACATACTTCTTTACAGAATTAAGTAAATAAATTTAAAATATTTTTAAAAGTTGCAACTTTGAAAATCCATAATTTCCGCTATAGACACTTTCCAATAGTTTAAGTATTTTTTCCATAATATATGATATGTTTACTAATAAATGCGAAAAGAATTACTTCAATTAATAAGCTTTTATTTTCCTATTTTTGTCGTTCTAATTTGGATAAATGTGACACTGTGCCATGGGAGCTGTCCGTTAGAGAGTTTTTATTGAATCTCATTATTGGTCTAGTTTTTTTAATATATATTAGTTATAAAATAAAATTATTTGTCGAATAAAAGTCGATTCCTCTTATTTATTTTTTTGAAATTAAAATAATAATAACACAGTTCAACACTAAAAAGGTATCTTGAAAATCATATTTCATGTTATACAATGTTATACAATTTTCCAGATAATAGGTAATACAAAAATATAGTACTAGTGAAATCTTTAACTTGTCACATATACCTAAAAATATAAAACTAAAAACTCCTTAAGAAAGCAAATTTTCTTTGGTCCTCAAATGGTTCAAAATGTAACGTGATGGAAAATTTTCATTTGACTTTCAATCCTAAGTGTCCCGGTTAGATTCTGAGTCGATCTAGCTATGTCCGTCTTTCTGTCCATCTGTCTGTTGAAAGCAGGATAGGGCTCGAACGGGACAACGTAGGGGGACGAAATTTGGCACAAATATTTATTTTACATAAGGTTTGTATGGGATTGAAAATCGGTTAATAAACAAAAAAATTTATGGGCTAAAAACAAGAAACACAGGGTGTCCGTCTCATACTTTTCTACTGATATCTCTTAAACAAATGCATGTATGACAACGAAATTTTGTGTAAATATTTTGAGGGTCGATATAAACTTGAAAACCAAAAATGGGCGTGGTCCGGCCACTTTACCGCCCACCTCCCATATAACGTAAAATTTGAAAAAGTTGATGGTGGGTATATAGATTCGGCCGAGCCGAATATAACATTCGCGCTTGCTTTTTTTTTTTGCTTTTTTGTTGATCTGTGTAGTTATTTGTGTTTTTTTTTTTTTTTTTTTTTGCCACATGTAATCAATAAAATTTTCTTTAAGAAGATGTAATAATTTTATACTTTGCGGAAAGGTATTTCCACAAAGATGATACAAAAATTAAAACATATCCAACAACCTAATAGGACTAATTTCAGACCATCCGGAATTTACATGCCTATTCATAGAAAAAGTCTTAAAAAAGTCACAGTTTTATTAAGACTAAAAATTAATATTATTGTTGTGACTCAGTCACAACTCCATATTCTGTTAACATAGTCACAAAACGTGCTATGCAAAATAAAAATTTTGACTTTTCTTGTCAACTAAAAATAAAATACAAAAATAAAATATTTATTTTGTAATATATATAAAAAAATGTTAAATTTTCAAATAAGAATGGATAATGATAATAATTTGTAGGCATGTTAAAGTCTTTCATATCTAACGCAACATCTATTGCACATGTTGGGAGTATTCATTTTTTTAATAAAGTTTTGTTATTTGTATGTGATCCTCATGTTAATTTATCATCAATAACAGACACCTCTAAAACAAAATGGCCTCCAGAATATATCCACATTAAGCAGCTTTTATTGGAAAACAAATACAGTTAGTCAACAAATTCTTTTCAAAATAAAAAAATTTTTAATTTAGTTTATAAACAAGTCAATTGAAACAGTAAAGAAAAGTAATTTTTTATTTTTTTTTTTTTTTTAATATTCATACTTTTACATGTATGTGTTACTTAAAGACAAAAGAAAAATAAATATTCCAGTATTTCCAGAAAGAAAAAGCAAAAAAAAGTAAAAAAGTATTTTTAAAAAATGCCAATTAATTGTTTTCAAAACACAGAACATCACAAGAAAATATTAAAAAACACCATGTTTAATATTTTGTATGGCTACCGCGAGCGGCAATAACTGCTTGTAGCCTCCTAGGAATTGAGGCAATGAGCTTTAAAAATTCATATTCCATAGGAATTTTTGCCCACTCCTCTTTTATAATCCTTATTAATTCATTTTTATTTATTGGGCTTCTTTTGGCAACTTTTTTCTTGAAATGTGTCCACAAATTCTCTATGGGGTTTAAGTCGGGGCTTTGGGCAGGTGTATCTAGAACTTTGCTACAGTTGTACAGGAGCCAAGATCTACATAAATAGGATTTATGCTTTGGATCGTTGTCTTGGTATAGTTTATATTTTAATTTGTGTCTGTTTTCTGGGTCATAAAATCCAAACTTTTCAGCGCTTCTTGTCAGTTCTCCTTTTAGTATCTCCAAATAAATTTCTTTAGTCATTGTCTCTTCCAAAATTTTGATTTCTCCAACCCCTCTGCTAGAAATACAACCCCATACCATAACAGATAACTTACCAAATTTTACGGTAGGTATAATATTTTTATTTTCGAGGGCAGTAAGCGGCTTTCTCCAAACTTTATTTGGTCCATCATGATTATAAAGCATAATTTTAGACTCGTCGCAAAAAATTACGTCATTCCAATATTCGGTTGGATAGTTGCAAAATTTAGTATTTTTTCAATATTAGTTGTTGAAAGTAATGGCTTTTTTCTTGCAATCTGTGACGAGTATTTGTGTTTTAGCAAGACCTTTCGAACTGTCTCATGTGACACGTTCAGATTGCAGTCATTTTTAAGCTGTTTAGCTAGTATTCTTTTGCTCATGTGAGGATTATTGTCAACGCTTCTTATAATTAAATTTTCATGACGACGTAAAACCTTTTGTTTTCTTCCAGTTGAGTTCTTTAACTCCAGCCTTTCTTCCTTTTCGGCACGGTTTATAATGTTGTAAACAGTTCTGAGTTGAACGCGAAACATTTCAGCCAACTGTTTAGCTGATTTTCCTTTGTGGAAATTATAGTAAATTAACTGTATTATATTTTTATCAGTACGCTTTCCTGGCATGGTGAATATGTTTTATGCGGAGCAACTTGCTTATCTTGATATAACGCTATTATAATAAAAACAATATTTAATAAAAAAATAAGTTTTTTCTCAAAGCCTATTCGACATTTTTGTTATTAGTCTGGTACTATATTGAATTTTGAAAACAATTATTTGACACTGTTTTAAAGTGATACTCTTAAAAAATCGTTCATATTTCCGATATGGTTTCATCAATTATGTGTTTTTTCATAAATTTATATTCAAAACATATTCTAAATGCATATGTAACTCAAAAATAAATGAAAATAATTTATTTGTTTGCAGAATTACATCCTAACTCAACAAATTTTCAAATATTTCCATAGTGAAATGAATTTGTTGACTAACTGTATATACAATCCAAAACATCTGTGTTTAATATAAAGACTACTCCATCATACACAGACCAAGAAAACACTATCTAGATTGAAACTCAGTTGATAAAAAATTTTCGTTTTAGTTTCAGATATGGACATTATTCATAAGATCCATAAGGTATTTGCAAAAATTTGTTCTATTTATCATTAATTGAATTTGAATTTTTAATTATCTCAATTTTGCAAACAAACTAAAGAAATGGTGGACAGATAGTCAAAATAAAATTTTAAATTCTAAAAATTCATTTTTTACTTACAGGTCAATATAAAAACGAAATGCAAACACTAACATATTGATTACAACTTTCGCCGAATTAAGAGTATTTTTTCACCCCTTTTACCCCAAAAGAGTCACCTATCGAAAGTAGTCGGTTTATTTTTTTCAGACTTCTTGTAGTTCTCAATGTCTAGAAAAATATATTAATGAATCGTTAGTTCTCTATGTCTTCATAAGCTCTGGTGGATCAGAGCAGAGAGAAAATTTGGACTGCTAATTCATAATTTTTTGTAATCAACAACCAATAATTCTATCAAATGTCTATAATAAATAGATTAGAGTGTAAAACTGATTTCCGAAAAAAAATCTTTATTTGTAACCCTTTTTTTTAACTGTCATGTCATGCTACAAATATTTCTCTAATAGAACCCATCACATATGAGAACACAACGTATTTGTACTTTGTATAAATGATGTTTCTTTTTTCATTTTTTAGAATACGAGTACCAACTAACATTAACATCATTTTTATTTTCAGTGGCAGATTTGCATTTCAATTGAAAATCATTAATTATCCACACAATTCCAACAAAAGAACGGGAAGAGATAGAAAGACAGGCGAACGGAGGGACAGACAGACAGATCTAAAGTGAGCTTTTACTAAATCAACTTAACCAAAATGCAACAAAAGGAGCACCACAAAAGAACTAAAATGTTTGTGGGTGAAATGTTAACAAATAATCATACGCTTTGATGACTTCTATAATGCAAAGAACAAATAGAACAAATGTTGTTTTTAACAGAAAAGTAAATCATATGAATTTACAAAGAAAATGAGATAAAGTTTATTTTAGCTAGAAATATGAGTTAGATTGTAATATTTAGCAATAACAGACTGCTAATTAACAAAGTTACTTATTTAATTATATATATATATGTATATATTTTTTATAACTTATTATATAAATTATTAATTGCTGGCAATTATCTTTATTTTATTAAACAAATTTAAATTCAATATCCATATAGGTATTTTCTATCTAATTTAATTTATATCGTGATAAAAATATTCATGTTGAGTGTGTGTTTATATAAATATTTTAACCACAAAAAGCTGATATGCAAATATTTTTGTTAATGTGGTTTATTAGCAGTAATTTTTTTGTCTATAACTTTTTGTCTCCTACTCTATTTTTTCATTTACTTATTTTTTTGTGGCACCACAAATATTTCAACAAAATTTAAAAATATAAAATTAATTTTTCTAAAAACTAATTCATCTTCCCTGGTATAAACCAAATAAATGAACATAAAACTGTAACTACTAACAACTCATAAGTTAATTGGAAAATTTTTGTGTTAAAAGTTAAAACACAAAAAAACTAAAAAAAAAAAAAAAAAAAAACTTTTTGCCTTTTTATGTTGCCGTTGTTGTATTTGTCGCAGCCACAAAAAATTCTCTATGGCATTTTGGGGGCAAATAAAACAGACTAACAAACATTTATACACTCAACCCACAAATGCATACGTTTCTATGTATATTTTACAGTATTTCTCAGTGATAAATATATTTCCATATGTCCAGCAAACTTATTTATTTTAATTTCAAATCAAACAAATATATTGTTAATTTTAAGAAGGATTAGTCTATAGATTAACATAGATATTAACCTACATTTTCAAAAACCTACAGTGGGTGTCACAAATAAGTAAACAAACTCATAGTTTCTGTTTCGCTTTAAAAAGCGGCAAATGTAGCGGTCCATTTTTAAACATTTATATATTTTTGATGAAGTCAATTCGTTTTCTTTTACATTGATGACAAATTTTTAGGTTTTATTTTTAGAGAATGTTGAAAAGAAATCGTTTTCGGGCGAGTCAAAAATAAGAAAACAAGCAACTTTTGGCTTAATTTCTTTAATTTTTTAGTAAAAGTAAGTGAAGTTTATGGTTGCAAAATGATTTTAGGACAACAGCGATAGTTATTTGTTACATTATGCGTAACGTGACTAGACATACCGCTTTTGGCGGGATTATCCCGCTTTTTAAATTTCGATCCCGTCTAAAATATTTTTCCCGCTTTTCATAAATCCCGCTTTTATAACTTTAACAATTTGTCATTCGATTTCGTTATTTACGTTTTTTATAACACTCTTACCAATATTTAAGTGTGACTAAAAATATTTTTTTCACTGGAAAGTTGATCATTTTTTACAAATCGTTTTTGATTATTAAAAGTTTTAAATATTTTGTTACGCTGATCATCTTCTCTACTGAGTAATCTTAAATGTTCTTTGTGCTTATTTTTTGATTACTTCGATGTAGGAAGACCTCCCAAAAGATACGCATTATTAAGCTTGTTAAAATATTTACAAATTTTTTAACATATCTTCAGTTCTTTACCAGTGAATGAAAAATCTCAAGTCTGATAAAGTTTAGAATTTTTTTCCAGAATGTTAGAATCAAATATAAATAATTTTTGGAGGAAGAAATTTTGTTCTTTCAAAGAGATTTTTAGATTTAAACAAGCGCGAATATATTCGGCCCGGCTGAATCTATATACACACCATCAAAGTAGGCAGTAAAGTGGGCGGAGCACGCTAATTTTTTGTTTCCGACTTTACATTGGTCCTTGAACTATGTGAACACAATTTCGTTGATTTTCACCATATGTGGGAGGTGGGCGGTAAAGTGGGCGGACCACGCCCATTTTTGGTTTCCGAGTTTATGTCGATCCACCAAGTATACGTACAAAATTTCGTTGGCATACGTGCTTTTATTGAAGAAATATCAGCAGAAAAGTATTTCACGGACACCCTGTGTTTCTAGTTTTTAGCCCATAACTTGTTTATTAACCGATTTTGCCCATTTTCAATCCCAAACAAACCTTATATAAGATAAATATTTGTGCCAAATTTCGTCTCCCTACGTTGCTCTATCCTGCTTTCAACAGACGGACAGACAGACGGACGGACATAGCTAGATCGACCCAGAATTCAACCAGAACCCAGAAAATATATACTTTGTGGGGTCTTAAATGATTCCTTCGACATGTTACACACGGAATTACAAAATCAATATACCCCCATCTTTTTGATGGTGGGTATAAAAACTCATTTCGTGAGAACATTTGGGTGGGGGGCTATTTTAATAATTTTTACCAATTTTATTTACCAAAATGTGCAATTTCAAAAAGATGTTTTGACATGAACTTTGATCTCAAGGTATTCATGGATATTTTCATATTGTATCTGGAACCATATATGTTTCGGATTGGATACTTTTTTATCTGTGTATAAACTGAAAGTTGTAGAAATATCTGGAACAATGTTTTCGATTAAATTTACTTAAAGTTAGTGCTTACGAAAACCTTGTGTTATTGATTTTATTTTAACATTTGATTTAACTGAATATTAGTGTTTAACTTGTTGGCAGCCGATTCAAAAAGGTGAAAAGGTAACAGTGTATCGGATTATTTTGAAAACGGTTTTTTAAAGGTAACGGTATTTTTAGTTTTTTCTGTAACGGTATTTAGCTTTATCGGTATTTCGAGTTATTTCGATAATGAAATTTTAAGGGTAACTGTTGTTTTAGAAATATCAAAGTTTCGGTTCAGAACCATAAAATATAATCTGTAGTCAAGTATTATAATTACGAGCTGGGGTAGCCATAACTTTATTACAAGTTTTATTTCAACTTTATTAAAAATAATAAAATTTTTGAATCCAAAAATAACGCTAACGGTATTTTAGCGTTAACGGCATTTCGAGTTATTGTGATAACGGTTTTTTAGCGTTATATATTTTAGCGGTATCCGTATTTTCAATTATTTCGGTAACTGTATTTTAGGGGTACGGTAATCAAGTAGAATGGTTTTTTTTTATCTGTAACGGCAACCAACCTTGATTTTATTGTTAACGGGTCTAAGAATTACTTAAGAAAAACTATTGCTATCAAATTCAATAAGTATCAAGTTTTTTTTATCAATCCGTATTTGAATTCAATCTTGAAATTTAACTAGGAATATTTTGAAAACATTTCGAGGTATACGTTAAAATTATAATTTTTATGTTTCAGTTTGTTGGGATTAGGGTATTCACTCGAATATTGTTTGCTCGATTAATCGACAAATAAAAATCGAATAATTCGATTAAACAAATATTTTAAATAGATCCTTTCTGAACTATTTTTTAGGATGGTTAAATTTTAGTTTTTGAAAAACAATGTTTCAAAATTTTCAAAAGAATGTTTAGAATTTAAAAGTGGCACCACAATTCGAAAGTTTATTAAAATAAATTTATTTAGTAAAAAGAACAGAATATATGCCTAAATTACAACCGTAGTTAAAGGAAGTTTTTCGATCACAAAAATTAAACAAAAATACAAACGTCCCTTTAAAAAATTATAATGTAAAATTCAAATCATTTTTTATAATAAAATATTGAACATTTTGGGTAAAATGTATGGTTAACTTAAAATTAGAACCAATTATAATTTTTACGCGTACATTTGGGAGAAAGAATTATATATTTTAAATTTACAATAAATTTGTCTATTAAATGAGGAAAGTTGTTCTAATTAACTTTACAATGGCTCATGATACAATGAATAACAAGGTACAATTATTAGAGAGAGAGAGAGTTCTCAAAATTTATTTTCCTTAAAATGTCAGTCAAAAAAAAAAAAAGTAAAAAATAGAGAACACTTAATTTTTTTTTTTTTTAAATTTGATATCAAAATTATAAATTGTAAAAAATTTACTTTTTATGTAAAAAAACTAATATGTGTATAACGAATTGTGCACAGAATATCATTTTGAAAAATATACATGTTAAATTTCGCAAAATATCCAACAAATATTTTCACATTTCAAATGTAAACGAAACATATTTAAATTTTTTCATGTGTATTTTTGTTTTAAATTTTTCAATTATTTGACTTTCCATGACTTGAAAATGACAACTCTCTCTAATAATTCTACCTTGTTATTTATTGTATCATGCCAATGACTAATTTACTATACAAGTTTATTAAATTTATATAGAAAATTAAGAGTTGCGAAACATTTTTGCACAAAACAGAACTAACATAATCACGAGATCACTATAATATAAATAAGAGTAAATTATTTTAAAAACTATATACATTTGTACAATATAAAATTACTGTCAAAAACTTTATTTGGCTATGTCTGGCGATGAGTCATTGTAGTATATGGGTAAAATGTTCCCAAACTTCAATTTGTGTATATAAAAATAAAACTGGGTTTAGTAGATTTCCGATACTTAAAAATTGTGCAAATATTTTGAATATAACTAAAAACCTCTGTGTAGCACATAGATTAGTATGTGTCCAAATTGAAAAGTGAGGTTATGAGACAAAATCGCTAATTATTTCAAAATGGTTAAAAACTTAACATTAAATTGTATTGAAAGTATAGATAATCACCTTTAATAAGGTATAAGTGTAAAAACTAGTCATTTCATAACATTGATAAAAAAAACCCTTGGAACCACACTTTAATATAAAATTGTTAGACCTATTAATTTTACTATCAATAAACAATAGTCAAATAATCAAAAAAGACAAATATTCATAAATATTTACGCAAATTTTAATTATATTAATTTAATTTATTGTTTTAAGCTATATTTTGTTTTATTTTTTAGTAATCATTGAAAAAAACGAGTAAAATTTTAAGCTATAATTTACTCGAATAACTCGAGTAACTTAAAAGTTAAATAAAAAAAAATATAACAAAAAAATTCTTAACTTTGATGCCTCGCATAATTATAGAGTTATAGAGAGAAAAGTCTTAACTTTCCACCTATGTAAATTTTTTGCAACAAAAATATTTTTTTTAATATAAACTTTATGCCAAGTTTTATTGGAGGAAATCGAATTTTTATGGAAATAAATCTTAAACTTCTAATTGGGTGGTTGGATTTAAATAAAATTTCACCTAAGCATAGCCAAGAAGAGTATAATTTTGGGTCTAAAAGACTAACCTCACAGATCTCTAACAAGCGTAGCAATTGGTGCTAAAATAGGATACCTAGGACATCGAACATTCTTAACCGCTTCACTTTGGGTTGAACAGTACTCAAAACGAGGATTAATTAAAAAATAAAGTGTGGATATAGCAATAAATTTTTATACCGGGTAATAGAAAATAAACTGAATTATCATAATCTGTAAAATTTATTATTCTATGTTGTTTACTTTTTTTGATACACTCTCTCAAAGTTCAATAATTTTTCATAAATAATCTTATAGTAACAAAAATTTTAATTTTCAAAATTTTTGTCAGTTTTTGTAAAACGAAAATTCTTTTTTTTAAATAGGTGGGTAAAGTTCAGATAGAGGATTATATTCTAAAATAAAATTTATTGGGATATATGTTGCATAAATATTTTTAATAATTTTATAAAAATTACCCTGAAAATGGGGTATTTTCGAGATATATGTAGAGTTTTAAGGAGTTATTGGGTACAATTGGGCAAAAATGTTTATATAGTGATAAAATATAAGATGTTAGCTTGCAATAAAGAAAAAAAAATTGCCAATGTTTACCTAAACGAAAAATATTTAATTTTATATTAAAATAAATCTGTTGAAATTGTGCAAAAACCGCAATATATTACACTACCAGATGAATCACAAGAAGTTCAAAATTAAGATTTTAAACAACTTTAGCATTAAAAGTGTAATAAAAACATTTTTACTAAATTTCTCATAAGTTTGGGTCTATTACTTGCCTAAAATATATCTTAAATTAAATAAATCGCAATTTCTTGATTTTCTGCATTATTTTTCTGTTCACTATAAAAATTGCCTTAATTTTGTATATTTTCAGTAACATTAATGCTGATATAAAAAGCATTTATCTATTTTTTCTTAAAACGATCTTATATAATGATAAGTATAATTCAATTTACAATTTTAATTATTAATTTAAAGCTTTTAAATCAAAAGTTACAACAAAAAGTCTAAATAAAGCCCATTTTCCCTGAAGAGCAAAAGTAGCCACAACAATTAAAAAAAATAATATTTTCCAATATGTTTTTATTTGAATTTGTAGTATTTTACGTATTTATTAATACCCATTAAAAAAAAAATATGTATATATTTTTTAAATTAAAGCTTCCACGAATTAATTCCCTTTTTCGCTATAGTTCAACCCACTGTGCACTTGGCAAACATTTTTTTCTTATCCGATTTCAAATATTTTTACATCTTATTAACAGCTTTTTCCAGTCTTTTTCTTTAGTCGACAGATAATTTTATTCTCTAACTAATAGAGTAAAAATTTTTATTAAAATTTTGTATTAAAATATATTGACAAAATTTGATCAAAATTTGGTATTTACGAATTTTTATGATTTTTTAAAAAAAAATTTTCGAAATTTAATTTTTTTTTTTTCAGAAATGAGAGTTAAAAAATATAATGTTAGAATGACTTGAAGATGTTTTAATTATAATTTTTTATTTTTTTTTTAACCAAATCAGACAAGTCATTTTCGAGATATGCTTCGATATATGTATGGTGCAACCTCCTTAATTTTACAAATCGCGATTTATTGCTAGAACTAGCGTCAAAAAAAGTGGTTTAGAGGCTTAGTAATTGTTAATACTATGTATGCGAATTAATTGAGATATCCCGTGCCGGTTTTTTTTTTTCATTTTGTCAACCTGTGTTATTTATTAAATAAAACTTTTTAATACATGTTTACTGGGTTTAAACACTAACGTCTCATACTTCAACGATCAGCCTTACAACTTTATTGTTTGTTAGTACATCGTTCCAACAAATACATATATAAACTGTTGGCGAGTAAAAAAAGGAACGACAACAAATACTACACCAACAAAAAAAAAGTGAACACCTCGAGCATTTGCAAACAATTCGTCGTCTATTTGTAGAAATAGTTTGTAAACGGAAGCATTTACATTTTGTAACAAACTGAAGGGGAAATATGAAAAGAAAAAAATAAATTACAAAGATAATAATGTTAAAAGTACAAACAAAAAATCATTAGTTAAAGAAAAACAGTGGGTTAATATTACAAAAAAAAACAATAACAATATTAAAATCTGATTGAGGCAACCGCGAGATATTTTAAATTACTCTTGGAAAAAATAAAAAAATGCTAATCTTTTGTGAGTGGAAAATTTCATAGAATCCCAGCAGTCAGGAAAATATACTTCAAAAATATCGTACAGTTTTTCGATACAATTCTCTAAAGAAGGATTCGTTTCCACTGTTCTGCCAACAAATAACGTTAATATATTTTAGTTACAAAACCTAATATAAATGCATTTTTAGTACACAAACATACTACAGAAACAAAAACAATTGATGGAGAAAAAACAAAAAACCAACATGCCTCTTGGGAATTGAAACTCATTTTACTAAAATAGGAGACACATCATGCATTTCGATGCCAAATACTAGTTAGTTTGCATACAAATATAAACTTCTAATAATGAATGGACAATAAGGGATAATTAAATAGCACAAAAAAATAATAATGTCAAAAAAGAATAATTATATATATATATATATAGATAACTCTATAAAAATTAAAATTTTTTGGAAATTAAAAAAAAGTTTGCACATTTTTTCATTGTAAGTAGCCAAAAAATAAAAATGAAAAAAACTTAATTTTTATATCCACCATCCAAAAAGATGGGAGGTATATTGGGTTGGTCATTCCGCATGTAACATATCGGAATAGGCATCTAAGATCCAATATTTATTGATAAATAAATAAAAAAAAATGTATTTTTAGAATTGTTAGATGTATTTTTGCTAAATAGTAATGTCCGTCCGTCCGTTTATACATTTGGGTTAAATGGGTCGAAAATGGTGCTTAATTTAGGAAAAGGTGACATCAAAATTTTGATGATCACGTTTGGTTTTCATATTGATCAAGAAGTAAAAAAAATCCTTTACGAATTTTAAGAATTTTTTTCGAGAATTTTAATGTCCGTCCATCTGTCCGTCTGTTTGTTAATTTTTGCACTTTCCAATTCAAAATCGTTTAACTTTTTACTCAATAAAGATTTTGTTTTCTAACTAATATAATAAAATCGGCTGAAACTGTTTGGCTATATATGAAAAAATATTTACCAAGATCTTGTAAAATTGAGATTTTGTACACAGAAAAAAATATTTCAAATAATTTTTTAATAAAATTATTAATTAACTTTATATTGGAATTTAATTATATGATTTATTAATATAATTAATTTCCTAATTGGTTTTCAGTTTTGTTTTTTAATAAATTGACAGCTGTTAATAAAATATAAAGAAAAATTTAATATTTGTCTAAATTTATGTAAATTTTCAAAAATGTTCAGCTCATTGCATCTATTTAAGGAAAAGAAGTAATAATAATATCAATTATTCTAGTTATTAATATTATCATTTTGATGATTGGAGCAAAATCAATTAAAAATTAATTAATATTACAAATTTCGTAATTGAAGTCCATTTTTACTTTTTTCTGTGTATGTATCAATATCAATTAAATTCTTTAAGCTAGGTTGTGTTGTTTTCTTATAAGAGGCTGTCAAAGTCAAACTTTTTTTTACATTTTCGAAAAAGAATAAAAATTTGTAACGGAACCATCAACTTCAAATATTTAAGTGTACTTTTCTTCAAGTATTTGTAAATTATATTTTGTCGTAATATTTTTGTTATTTTTTTTAAATTGTCATAAAATACACTAATTTTCAACTCATGGAATGTTTGTTCTGAAAAATTTCTGAAAAATAGTACATATTATCCACTTTAATATTATGAAAAAAAAAAAAAAAATCGTGTGCATATATAGCCCGATTTGACAGAATAATTTTTTCGACAAAACTCCAGTGGGGCAGAATTGAAATAAATCTATAACTTCTAATCGGCTGGTTGGATTTACATGAAATTTCACATAGGCGTAGCAGAGGACAGTATCATAGAAAATGGTTTACCACTAGCAAATTTTTTTCCTTACGCGATTTCCAAGATTTTTATATCACTTTAAAGTCCTTGCTAAATCCTTTAGAAAACATGCTTGCATGTACAACTTATCTTATATACTTTTCGAGTTATACATTTGGACTACGAGTTAACATTTTCAATAAAAATCAAATCTGCAACTTTCTTGAAAGTTCACATAAAATTTGACATACACAAATAATATAAAAAATTGTTTAATATAAAATTTAATATGTACGTCTTTTTCGCCCACTTTTATTATACTATGATATTTTTTACCATCGTCATCAAAATGTTTATGAAATTTAAGATTTACTTACTACAAAGCAATGAAATCCTTTCTTTCTCAAGGATAATACATATGTGACATGTTTCAATTCAATAGATTCAGTAGTTTATTACAAAAATGGGCGTAAAAAGAGTGTTGCATCGAGGAAAATTTTAGTTTAATAAAAGTCTATAAAACAGCAAGATTATATGTATATTAACATTTGAATTAAATAATAAAAATAATTTTTATTTCCAATCATATTGAAAAAAGCTCCGAAAAATTCAAACTTCAAGAGGCCATAAAACCGAAATTCCAACTAACTTTGAAAAACACTTTTGGAGATTTTGCTAGACTACTGTTATGCTTTCATTTTGCTTTGGAATTATTGGGGCAATTTTTTCTTGTTGCACTGTGATATAAGTTCTTGTAAATTAAAATTTTGCAAGATCTTGGTCAAATTTTTTCAATATATAGCCCAAAACTATATACATAAATGTGATGATATTCAAATTGTTTATGTCAGAAAAAGTGTGTTATATTATAATTCGTGAATCCAACAGAAAACCTTCAAGCAAACTCGCATACAATATATCGAGCTTCAATGGGAACTCAAAGTTTCTTTACTATCAATAGTTTTATCAGATTTGATAACGGAAATACACGCCAGGAGCGCAAGCAAAACAACAAAACCTCAGCCACTTCAGTTATTATTTTCTTGATGCTGAATAGGAATCTTCAAGACAACTATATAGCAGGAACAGAAGTCACCGTTTATAAACCATTATACCCTTATCGTGGAGGTACTGGAATCACTCAGTATATACCTTCAACACCAGCTAATTATGGCATATAGATTTGGTGGGTGTGTGATATCCGGGATGAACATTTTTCTATCCGAAGCCAAGAAGTTCGAGACATTAGTGAAAGAATCAAGCCAAAAGGTAATTGTTTTACATCTTCTAAAAGAAACCAATCCGAAAGGCATGTAAGAAATGTCATAAACCAGTATGTGCTGAACATTCAGAAGACATTACCGAATGTCAGGCCTAAAATACAATTTTTCTTAAATTTATTATAAGCTAAAGTATCTTATATTTATTAAAAATAAAACAAAATAAATATTTTACTTGTATTCGATAGAAAATTTTCATAAATTGCTCTATACATACCCGGGTATGTTGCTTGTAAACGTAAGGGGTACCTTCATAAAAACACTTATAACTTTGGTTTTAAAAACGTTTTTAATTTTGTTTCTTCAGAATATCATAGCTAACAATACTGTTGACAAACATCTAAATTTTCATAATAATATGACAACCAATACTCATGATAATTTAAAAATGAAAAACATACCCGGGTTGTCAATAAAGATCTCTATATAGTTGCCCTTATGTGCAATGTTGAATTTTATTAATTAATGACAGCCTTAAGATATGCTACAGAATTGGAAATAATATAAAGGGTTAAAAGATGTTATTTTAACAGAGTTTTAAATGTGTCTGCACTAAAGTATGTAAAAGTAATTGATAAATAAGCGAAGACTCCACTTTTAAAAAGATAGTGTTAATTTAAAACACAGTGGGACACAGTAAGGAGTTTTCTCACTTCAAATATAACATAACTTGTGTATAATTATGCTCTTTTAATGTCCTCAACTGTACATAGAAACACCAAACTTTATGTTCATTTAGTTGCTATACTAATATTAGATATTTGCATGTATGTGTGTCTATGTCTATGTATGAATATTATATTCCCTTAACTACAATAACTGAAAATCTCCTGTTTACCTTCACAACTAATATAAACAGACAATTTAGCATACGCTCATGCAACACATACAACAAAATTTTTGTACAAACATACATATATGCATATATCTACCAAAACCTATGAATTTATCCCTTAGACATAATCATTATTTTAAACGTCATTTTCCTCTTTACATCTAAATACATCATTACCAGTACTAAAAGGGAAGGCATGGAGGAAACTAGTAGCAGAGCCTTTGGTAGAAGCATCATCAGTATAATCTTTATTTTCGAAAAATGTTGATATTTTAATATGTGGCTTTTTAGAGCATAAAAGCGGTATTTTGTTGTGGTTTTCGTGGTTCACATTGTAATTAGGTCAAAGTTACTACTACAACAAAAGCATAAAAGAAAAACTACTACTGTCATTACTACAAAAAATGTATAAATGTATAAGTATGTATGTAAGTATTCGAGTGTTTATATGTTATATACCTACACAGAAAAAATTATTACCAAACTTTTTTCAATTAACACTGTTGTTTGGACTTAAATTCAAATTTAAGTAAACGATAAATTGATTCAATAATCTTTTTTATATTTTTGGAAAATAAAAAACAAAATAATCAAAAATGACGTTTTAAATTAATTTAAAATCAAATGTATAAAACAAATTGAAGAAAGAAATACTTTCAGATTTTAATATTTTAAACATTTTTGTATTAATCGACACTCAAGAGGACATAAGGGAACTTTAGGAACGCCTGAGTCAGGTATGTATTCATACATACATAAGTATACATTTATGAACATATACATATATATTTAAGTTTTCGCTTCCGATAATATTGTACACGAGACACAAGACACTGAAACTAAAATTGATGTGGTATTGTCCGGTAAGTACTGTATATGTAACCAATTTGTAAATTAATCGGTAATATTGTTCTGCTTTCACTTTTTCAATTCTAGATCTGTTCAACATGTATTGCGTTGTTCCCGAGTTTATATTGTAAATGTTTGATGTCAATAATCGTCCATCTAAAACCTGAAAAGCACCATTTGAAAATTTGGATAGTCAGTCTATAAAATTATCATGATTCAACAATGATGTTAAAAAGAATTATAATAATATATCGTGTCAAAAAAAAAACAATAAGAAAAGATACATAAAGTAATTAGAAATAAACGAAATTGTAAAAATAAAATTCAAAAATATACATAAGTTTTTGCTTCATTCAATCGCCTACTTGATTAATATTTTATTTATTATTATTTTTTTTTTTCTAAAAAAAATTTGGATTCATTCGATTATCACATTATTTGAAGTTTGTATTTTTTTTAATTATATTTTTTATTAAAATTTTAAAAGTATTTAATTGGAAAAAAAATAAAAATTTTCCATTTTTTCCAATTTTTAGTAATTGATATAATCATTTTGGTGAGAGGTGCAAATTTAAACATTTTTTTGATGAAATGAATTATTTCGGTAATTAAAATCATTTTTTACTTTTTTCTGTGTACCTAATAAATTCCTATATATTTCATATTTATCCTTATAATTTTTTATTTTAAGTTCTTCTTTTTTTTTTAATATAAAAAAGTTACTAGCGAATTAGAACATCGTTTTTACTTAATTTTTAATATGAGTAGGTATTTAAAATATATAATTTTTATTTTAATTTAGCTAGATGCAATATTTTATGCATATGAGCAATAATTCATTATTGTTCATGGTTCATCGTCATCATAATCATAATCATGATTATGATGATTATCATTATTAACCTCAGATGTACATATGTTGGTATGTACATATGTATGTAGGAATGTTTATTATACGTTCATATGAGTAGTGGCATTAATTGGGTTCATTTACCCAAAATGTGCAAGTTTATGAGCAATTGTCAATATATTAGGTAAGCAAATAAATTTCGTGATCATTTTTAGAATAATTCACTAAATTAGTTTAAAATATCAGAAAAAAATCTAGGTTCCCCTCGGTCTAAATGTTGTTAAACACAATGAAAGTTTTCTTTATTTTAAGATAGCATATTACAAAGTTATACACAAAGTTTTTAAGCTGTTCGTTCATTAGATTTTTTTTATTGTTTGTACCATACACCATCATAGTTGGTTGGGGTATTATATGTTTGTGCAGAAAAAATTGTTGGACCCCAACCTTAAAGAGTACCGTTCGACTTAGTATCACTTTCTAAGTCGATTTAACGATGTCCGTCCATAAAAACAGGAAAAGAGCTGATAAATAACTAAAAAATCCAAAATTTTAGGTTATTCGCGTAAAATCTTACAAAATTTTACATTTTTTTTTTTTTTAATAGAAACTTTGCGCTATTAAATTAAATAAAATTTCGGGAACAGACTTTTAAAAAAGAATAGATTACCTTCAGTTTGATGTATATTTCGTTGATATTAGAAAACTGTGCATGGGATAGTATCAACACAAATTTTCATACAATTGGCGTAAATATTAGTAAAATATATGTTTTTCGCTACTGACCAATACCGCTTTTATAGAAATTGTCCAAAATATCACGTAAACAGAATTTATTAATAAATGACACGTCAGAGTCAAAATAGCGTTAAAAATTTTTGAAATGTAAAAATTTTATGCAATTTAGAAAATTTTCATCAAATTAAAAAATTTTGTTCTGAATTTTTTCAATATAAGATATGACTTTAGACCATCGAAAAATATTTGTAAAGAATCATCTTAAGGGTTAAAATTGATATGAAAACAAGCGCGAATGTTATATTCGGCTCAGCCGAATCTTTTTTAAATTTTACGTTTTATGGGAGGTGGGCGGTAAAGTGGGTGGACTACGCCCATTTTTTTCCGAGTTTACATTGGTCCTTGAACTATTTGTACAAAATTTCGTTGATGTTTCACCTTATATGGGAGGTGGGCGGTAAAGTAGGCGGACCACGCCCATTTTTGGTTTCCATATATCGATCCTCGAACTATTTGTACAAAATTTCGTTGTCGTACATGCTTTTGTTTAAGAGATATCAGCGGAAAAGTATGAAATAAAGCTACAACGGACACCCTGTGTTTTTAGTTTTTAGCCCATAACTTTTTTGTTTATTAACCGACTTTGCCCATTTTACAGCACAAACCTTATATAAGATAAATATTTGAGCCAAATTTCGTCCCCCTACGTTGTCCCGTTCGAGCCCTATACTGCTTTCAACAGATGGAAAGACGGACATAGCTACGAGGGAGGATCAATAAGTCCGTGACTTTTTGAATGAAACACAGTGTTTTTTACAAAACAAAAATTTATTTTTCAACATAATCTCCTTTTAACTCAATACACTTAGTCTAACGTTTCTCCAGTTTTTGTATCCCTTCCAAAAAATAGGATTTTTCGAGGTCCTTAAAATAGGCATTTGTTTGGTCAATAATTTCATCGTTGGAGCTGAATCTCTTTCCACCGAGTCATTTCTTTAGGTTTGGAAATAGGAGGTAGTCACTAGGGGCTAAATCCGGAGAATATGGCGGATGAGGTACCAATTCGTAGCCCAATTCATAGAGTTTTGCCACGTGTGTGCCCATGCATTATCTTGATTTGTTCTTGGCCATATGGGGTCGTTTTCTTTTTAAATCATTTCAGCATTTTATTTGCTTAATACTAAAATTAAGAAAAAATTAGTCATGAAATAAGAAACATGTTAAAAATTTTGCTAAAATACACTTTTAAAAAAACTAAAATCACGTTTTTTGTTAGTACTATCAAAAGTAGTAAAGTTTAAACTACTATATTTTCTAAACTGGTACCGATATTTAGTTTATATAGTTGTTTTATTAACCCATGGTTGGCATTAGTAGGATGTTATTCTTTTATACTTCTTGTTCACTGCTTTTGAAGCACTTCACTTAAAACCATGTTTATAAAATTTTTAAATAAAAATTCTGTTTTTGCCCTATTGAATAATAATAAAAATGCAAAAAATACAAATTTTAAAATTGTAATTTTGTAAGAAATTATTACTATTTTTTTCTCGCTAAAAATTCATTTATTTTCACTTTTTTGGAAGTAATTATTAAGAACTTCCAAAAAAGTTTAAAATATGTACTTTGTTCCACTTTTGAAGTTGTGAAAATGTTCTTTTTTATGAAGAACTTCATCATTTTTTGCTGGGTACTTAATTTGTTCAACAAACTATCCCAAAATATATCTATTATTAATCATAATTTTGCGAAATTTTAAACTTCATAGAATCTAAAATTTTCATCCGATTTTATCAAACGATAACTTTTTGTTTTTCCATTGAAGTATAGAATTAGATTATGTATTTAAAAAGTATGTCTTTTAATAATGTGTGGGTCAAAAACAGATGTGAGTTCAAAGTAATAGAAGAAAAAATTCAAAAACTGAAATTGTGTCTTAAATATTATTCAACATAGTTTTGCTGTTAATTTAAATCCGGATATGCTTTTTAAAAAGGATAATTTCTTGTCTTTCTAATATACTTTAAAAATTTAATTTAGTCAACTGGTATTTTATATATAACATTTTAAATCCGCGAAGTCCGGAAAATCGGTCTTTCGGATATAGCTCCCGATCTTGAAGGTATTTTTAAAATTCTAAAAATTTTATAATAATCTACTGAATTACACTATATTATATTCCAATATATTTTTATTGTTGTAAAAAAATATTTTAAAAATACTATAAAACCCGTCAGGTGCTAAATTGAGTATGTGCGAGTTGTTTTCGTTTTGTTGGATTTTTTCTTAGAGCTTGATGCTTTTGTTTTTAAATTATAAATTATTTTAATAAATACTAAACATAAAATAAATTAAAGAAAACATTTTTGGATTTGCTTTATTATAGCAATTTTTATGCAATGTCAGGTGCACAAATTACAAACATGTACTCATTTGTGCTCAATACTGTAAGTCCTACTTCCTGGAATCACCTTTAAGTAAATAAATTTCACATAAATAAAGGTATCAATATAATACATTGTATATGGGCCGTTATCAAAAATATTTAACCTGACTGAAACTGACTTAAACACTTAATAAGTTTTGTGGTAATGATATTTTTAAAAAATTGGTTACAGATCTGAACTCACAAGACTTGAAACTAAAAGAGTGCAAAATTTTAGCACCATAGGTTTCTTCTTACAGTCACGATTGTTGCACAAAGTTCAAAAACATAGAAAAACGGCTAAAAATTAATTAAGTTATTCCCATTCTTCTGCACTTTTTGTTTGCGCGTTTATACTTTTTGATCTTATTCTATCATATATGAACTAATCGGACTTTATGGGTAAATTCTGCACCATCTCTGTTATTCTGCAGACTTTCATTAGTTAAATACAGGGTAACCGAGTTTTGATGACAAAATTTTTTAAAATTTTTAAAATATTTGGTTTTTTGGGCTGGGTCTGTGCGCCCCTCAACAGAATACAAAATTTGGGATCAGGATTTATTCCCGTTTTAATTATGCGTATTTTGCGCTATATATCGTTGTGCCCGAAATAGTCAACATAGTAGATAATCCCAAAGTTTGGAAAACAAGAGCGAAAATTTTTGAAAAATCAGCTTGGATTACTGCTTGAACTTATTTTTATTTTTTTTTTTTTTGTAATTTTACACAATATTTTCGGTGGAGCATTAATAATAAATTTAATACAAAAATTTTATGGACTTTTTGAAAATAACGTCAAAATTGCACTTTTTGTTCTTGTATTTTTATATAGCAAATTGCAATTTCTTCAAATCATGTATATAAGAATAAGAAGAATAATTGATTGTTAAGTCGAATCTCTTTGAGAGTTGAAATCGGGACACTTTTGTCAAAACACCTTTTGCTTAGGCACATCGTGTGAACTGCACGAAATTAATTATAATTGGCATAATTAGATTGTGCTTGTAATGTTTTACGAAAATACGGAGGCACATCAAAAAATTTCGTAAGATAAACATTTTATGGACAAAACAATATTTACTAGGGTAAAAAAAAGGATCATAATATTTAATAGCATTTCTTTGTAATAAACTGTGATAAAATATATTTTCGTATACTAAGGAGTGCGTTCGAAAAAATCTTAACATATATAAAGTTCAATAATTTGGAAACGATTGATCTTAGAGTTTTCATTATTTTTTTACTTAATTAATATTATATTACAAATCACCTGAAAATATAACCTTTATAGTTCTGACCATTACTTATGAACTCGTGGACTTTTTTTGGTAACCCTTCCATTAGAGATTTGATAGTTGTTTCAGTTACTTTTTTGGAACAGTTTGCGCATCTTATTTTAAAATCTTCGATATTTTGAGACACTCCTTTAGTGCTCTTCAATTTACTTTTCAGAACAGCGCAATATCTCTCCACTAATCTTAGCTCTGGACAATTTGGAAAATTGACCTCTCTTGATACAAAAACTATGTTATTGCTTTGTTACCACTCCAGAGCCTTCTTACCGTAGTAACATAATGCCAAATTAGACCAAAAATGTGTGGAGACATTGTGCTCTCTTATGAAAGGAAGAAGCCTTTTTTACAAACATTATTTGATGTATATTTCGAGATTTATAGAGCCGACTGTAACAAATGACTTTCATGTTTTGCCGCAACTGCATAAAGCTTATCATACCAGGCAATTTTTAAAAAATTTTCTGCTTTTGGGTCCTAAACTTATCTTCAACATTGCCGCGAGCATTAGCAACATAAAAATGTTGACACAGAAGCTGCGAAAATTCTGCCAGCACATACTTTTCGTCATCCATTATACAACATGAGTATTTTTGTATGAAATTTGATTTTAATTTCCGTGCCCTATTCTTGGCTTCTAAAGTTTTTGCAGCACTTCTGTCTGGAACTTTTTGGACCCTAACTCCGCATTGGCTTTAACTTTTCGCGCCAAATAGTCAAAGCCCTGAGATAACTGGGCTGCTTTTCTACCAGATGTGTTTGGAGTTCCTTTCAATAACCTTTCAATTTTCTGGCCTTCCCAATATAACGTGGACCTTTTTTTCTTTCCGAACCAGGTTTCCTATCAATGGTCAACATCTCCTGATACTGTTTAATAATATTAGAAACAGTTTGACAGCAGACATTTAATTCTTTGGCCAATTATTTGTAGGAACAATTTTTTTTTTTTTTTTTAATTTTTTAATTTTTGTAGCACGTACATCTTTTTCGTCACTTATTTTGATCAAACTCACAACAAATCAACATGGTTGTCATTAAAAATAATAACTAACATATTTTTCAGTGATAACTAGATCAAAAAACAATTTTAAATATTGCTTCCGAAAAAAGTTATGAGGAAAATGTGTCTTAAGATTTTTTCGATCGCACTCCTTATATGGAGAAATAACATAGATTCAATGCCCATTTTTCGAAAAATTTTAAAAATCGCGATTTTTATTATAAAGAAAATTTTTAAAATTTTACTAGGAAACCTCAAAATATGCTGCACTAATACCATCAAACATTGAAAATATCATAAATTATATTTGAATAACGCAGTAAGCCGCAGATCTCATAAAAGACCAGTCTCCGAATTTTAAAACTTTTCTTATTTATTTTATATTGCAATTTTAACTTTATTTAGTTTAAAATATAAAAAGCTCTACAATAATGGTTTATTTTAAAGGGTAATAAAATGTTGTTTTATTGTTTATTTCTATCTCGTCATACTTTTAACCCTTTGACGACTAAAGAAACATAAGTCTCTAAGGAGTTTTTAGGTTATATAATTTTATAGTTAATATGCAGAGAAAATAAGTTATTCGTATTTAATATATAAGAAATTGTGTCACAAAAATGTAGTACAAATAATCTCAAACTTGCCACAAATAACCCCCTAAAGCCTTTAAAGTTATTGCTCTTTGTTGACCTATGTAATACTTTTTGAAATTTAAACCAATTATTTCTTCCAAATTTGGAAATCAAAATGATTTTTAATTCTATTGTTACTAAGATAATAATTACTTACATTTTTTAAATTTAATATTCCGCTTGATCTGATTAGGTTACCTAATAAATAAATATTTACATACATATACATTTGTATGTAAATATTATGTATGTACGTACATATGTAGATTTCTATACCTATAACTCTAAAGATTATTGAATTCTATTTATCATAAGCGGAAGTTTTAACTATATTGTGGTATTTTAATCATCAATGCGTATATTAATGATAGGAGTTTAATATGGTATTTTAAAACGAATTATTATTTAAGTTGTTGCTCTCGTTTCAATATGTATTTTCACAATAATCAATGATGTGTTAAACAGATACCTACTCGTATTTTGTATGGAATTATCCTAATTATTGATTTGCTAATTATTTTATGGTGAGACTGAATACTAAATAAAATTTAAATGAATTTAAAAGGATATTTTTACAGCATTTCAAGAACTTAGAAAAACAATAGAATTTCTTAATTATTAAGAAAATACATTGAACATAATTTTGTAACACGTGGTCTATAAAACTTTAAATAAATTAATTATTTAAAAAATTATTTTAAAAAAAGGAAAAAAAATAAATATAAACATTTTAATCATCTGTGTTTTGTGATATACTTAAATACGTTTGATTGATTAAAAAATATTAACTACATTTTACTGTTTTGTTGTTTTTATTAGCAATAAAATTAGGCTTAAATTCGTCAACAAATAAGCAATATTGTGTGTCTTGAAAACATGTTATTTACCAAACCCTCAACTTTATAGACAATAACAGAGAAGATAAGAAAAGAAAAAAACACGTTAGTATTTTTGTCACGCTAAAACGTTAAGAACAAACATATACCAGTATTAACCACATTTTGTCAATCATTTCAATGGCATCTCATGAAAAATGCATTATTCTGAAATAGATTTTATTCAATAAACATAAACAAGTTAACAATACCCTATAACTTAAATTGAAAAGTAATACATAAATATTAATTAGAAGGGATATAAATGAATTTAGTTTTTAAGAAGTAGAGTAGAAGATGGGTCATATGCTACCTTTTTTTTAAATGCTCTCATCTCATAACAGTAAACGATATTTGTAAGTTTAATTTTGTCCCGCGGACTTAGTTGTTGGCTTAAATATAAGTTCTTTTTATCCTGACTATCTCTCTTTAACGTTAAGTTTTGGTTAAATAAAAGATATTGACTTCAGTCATTTTGCATATAATTAAGGAGTGAGATCGAAAAATTCTTAACATACATAATATTCAATAACTTGGAAACGGTTGATCTTAGAGTTTTCATTATTTTTTTAATCATTTGATAATTTAGCACAGATCACAGAAATATATAATTTTTATGATTCTAATCACTAATTATAAAATTGTGAACCAGTTTTGAAAACCCTTTCTTTGGAGATTTGATAATTGCTTCAGTTACTTTTTTGGAACAGTGTGCACATATTCTTTTATAATCTTCGGTATTTCGGGACACCCTTTTTGTGCTCTTCAATTCACTTTTCACAAGAGCTCAATATCTCTCCACTGGTCTAAGCTATGGACAATTTTGAAAACTGACCTGACTTAGTACTAAAACTATGTTATTGATTTGGTACCACTCCAGAGCTTTCTTACCGTAGTGACATGATACCAAATGGGTCCAAAAATATGTGGACACGTTGTGCTTTCTTAAGAAAAGAAGAAGTCTTTTTTGCAAATATTCCTTTATGCATATTTTGGTATTTATAGATCCGAATGTATCAAATGACTTTCCTGTTTTGTCGCAACTGCAAAAAGCTTGTCATACCATAAAAACTTATCTCCTACATTGCTTCGAGCATTAGCTATAAAAATGTTTGAGACATAAGCTGCGAAGATTCTGCCAGTACCTACGTTTCTTCGTCAATTATACAGCTTTAGTATTTTTGTATGAAATTTGGTTTTAAATTCCAAGTCCTATTTTTTGTAATTTTTTTTTGCAGAATTCCAGTTTGGAATTTTTTGAACTTTATATGTTATCAACTTTCCCATTAGCTTTAAATTTTCGCACCAAATAGTCGAAGCACTGAGAAAACTGAGATGATTTTCTACCAGATGTGTTTGGAGTTCCTTTCAATATGCCTTCAATTTTCTGGCCTTCCCAATATCATGTGGTCCTTTTTTCTTACCGAACTAGGTTTCACATCAATAGTCAAATTCTCCTAATACTGTTTAATAACATTAGAAACGGTTTTACGGACGACATTTAATTCTGTGGCTAATTATTTGTAAGACCTATTTGGATTTTTTGAAATTTTTTAATAAATTGTAGGACGTAAATCTTTTTCGTCACTTATTTTGAAGAAAATAAGGACAAATTAACATGGTTGTTATTAAAAATAATAACTGAAGTATTTTTCCATGATAACTAGATTAAAAAAAATTTTGAATATTGATTCCGAAAAAGGTTATGAGGCAAAATGTGTGTTAAGATTTTTTCGATCTCACTCCTTAGACGATTAATTAAATTTTAAATTTTTGTAAAATTATGTATCAACATCAATTAAAATATTTAAGTTAGGTTGTGTTGTTTTCTTAAAAGGAGCTGTCAAAGTTAAAATTTTTTTTACATTTTTGAAAAAGAGTAAAAAATTAAATTTTCATCAACAAAATTTTAAATGACATCATCAACTTCAGATATTTAAGTGTATTTTTCTTCAAGAATTTATAAATTATATATTGTTTTAATATTTTTGTTATTTTTTGGAAAATTGTCCTAAAATACACTAATTTTCAACTTTCATGGAATGCAACTTAAAATGTTACAGGATGTTTGTTCTGAAAAAAGTACATATTGTCCACTTTAATATTATGGAAAAAAAAAAATCGAGCGCATATATAGCCCGATTCGAGAAAATATTTTTCTTTTTTCGAAAAAACTCAAGTAGCTTAAGTGCAGACATTCTCTTTGCTTTATGAAACATTAAACAGTGGGGCAGAATCGAAATAAATCTGTAACTTCTAATCGGCTGGTTGGATTTACATGAAATTCCACATAAGCGTAGCAAAGAATAGCAATATTTTGAGTTTAGAAGCAGAATCCCATATACGCTTCAGGAGCGAAACTATGGTGGTTCAAATAGGTTCATCTTAAAGTCCTTGATAAATTCTTTAGAAAACATGCTTGCATGTACTACTTATCTTATATATTTTTTATATACATTTGAAATTTCAAAAATCTAAATTTTACAAGATCTTGGTCAATACTTTTCCATATATAGCCAAATATTTTCAACCGATTTTATTAGATTTTATGTAGTTAGTTAAAAAATAAAATTATCTATCGAACAAAGAAAATTTGAAGTCGTTATCTTTATTGGGTCAAAAGTTAAACGATTTTGAATTGGAAAGTTTGCAGAAACGAACAAACAGATGGACAGATGGACGGACAATAGAATGTTAAAATAGGTATTAAAAGTTAGAAATCACCTTTCACTGAATTAAGTGCCATTTTCGAATCATTTAACCAAAATGTATAGACCGACGGATGGACATTGCCACTCTGCCAAAAAATATTTTAGAATTCTAAAAATGCATTTTTTTTATAATTAATAAATAAGAAAAATAGAACGTGATCAAAAAACTTTGAATATCATCTATTCCTGAATTAAGCGCCATTTTCGACACATTTAACCCAAATGTATAGACGGACGGACATTACCATTTAGCCAAAAAATATCTTATAATTCTAAAAATTCATTTTCTACTTACTAATAAATAGGAAAATTAAACGTGATTATTAAAGTGTTGATATCACCTGTCCCTGAATTATGCATAATTTTCGACCCATTTAACTCTAATGTATAGACGGATGGACAGACATTACCATCCTGCAAAAAAAAATCATAAAATTATAAAAAATAATTTTTTTTACCTAATAATCAATAAAAAAAATAAAACATGATCATTAAAATATTTATAAAAATTAAATGTGATTTTTTTATTAATTTGGTCCACAAAATCTTCATTAATTACAGCCGTTGGCAAGCTCTTTGAAACAGCACACCATTTGCAGATTCATGCTTTAATATTTTAAATTCGGTAGGATCTGTACTTAGTACTATTGGTGATTGGAATTACGAGTATTTTCAATTTTGTAATTATCTTTATCTATGTATGTATATGTTCTTGATTTTATTTTAGAGAAAATTTGTTATTTTGTAAAAAAAAAAAAAAAAAAAAAAAAAAAAAAAAAACAATTGATTTTTTTAACCCCATATTCTGAATTTCTGTATTTTAAAGACAATTCTATCTATTTCACTTCGTTTTCCCCATCTGGAATTCAGAAATCTTTCTGTATTGTGGACTTCATAATAATATCAGCAGATATTTCCTTATTTTTCAAAAGTAATACAAATTTAATAAAGTTAAAAAAGCAGAATATTAAACTTGATCATTTCGAAACCATGCTCCTTCCGTTTTGTAATAAAAAATGAAAAATTGGAATTTATACTAAAAAAAAATGTGTAAAGTGTCACTTTATTTTGTCGCACAAAATCCACGACTAACCCAATACTTTTACCCCAAACACGAAATGCAAATAATTTAGAAACTTCTTTTGTTTATTGAACTAAACAATATAAGACGACAAATCCCTGGACACCATAAAAGTTGGATATAATGCATCTAGAAGAGAATTATTGTAAAGTAAATAGCAAGACCACAAAAGCGCACTTTATTTTATCCGACAGTGTAAATGTTTGTGTGTGTATATTTTTAATAATTTTTTTCAGATTTTTGCCTATAATTCTATTGTCAAAAAAAAAAAACCAAAATTCAAAAAAAAAAAAAAATGTGTAGCAGATTTCTTCAAAAACTAATTCCGAGGCTTATATAGAAGATTCATAAAGCCAAAAATACATTTTGACTGATATTTTTTTCACTTCCTGCGCTAAAACATTTCAAGAAAAGATTACGAATTTTCTATGCCAGAACAAAGTCGCTAACTTATATGGGGGCTTAAAAAAGTCGAAAACAAATTAGTTTCTGGAGAAATTTTCAGTCTTTGGGGGATATCTCGGTCATCAATGTACCGATTTTGCTGATTTTTATTAGCTTCATTTGTAGGAATATTCCCTATAAATTGATGTATAAAACATATATATCTGATAACTGAGGCTTTCTGAAAACTGATTTTAACAAACACACGAACATCGTTCTATCTAAATTATTTCTTATATTAATCCAGAAAAGATAAACTTTTTTCTCTCCGACAAAAATTGTGGAAATTACAAAAGATATTTGGGGGCTTTCAGAAAATGAAAGCGTTATTTAATTAGAATTATTTGAATTTATCAAATTGTTTTCCTCGGTATTAAAGTAATATTTATTGCTTCGTCAAAATGTTTAAATAAAAATTTACTTTTTTTAAAGAAACAGAAGTAGCTGAATTATGAAGAACTTCAATAAATGTCATGGTAGTTTTAGTTGATGGATATTTTATCTTGTTTTAATATTTTAATTATTTTTTTTATTTAATCAGCTCCATTATAGTGTATAGGGCACTTAAAAAGTTGTCCTTGATTGTTTTGAATTCATTAACATCTTTATGCTCGTATATTATTATTATTTTTTTTTTATCTATTGTTCTAAAACTAGTTGGGACATTTAATACAAAAACTTAATATAAAGAATTTAAGTAGCTGCTATTTGTTGATGGGGCTGACTGGTAATAATGATCATTATGGTGATAATGATGATGAATAAACTTAACTCAATGAATGTGAAGTAACTATAAACTACAAGTTTTTACTACAAATCAATGTATGTATCGTATTTATGTGTGTGAGTATTAAGTTAATATGTGTTAGTTAACTTATTTTTTGCGGACAAAATTTTACAAGTAGTAGCATCATAAAAATACTATTTACTGCTGCTATAATGTGTAATAATATAAAATATTGTATACATATTTTGCTATCGTATATAAAACATACATATGTATAAATAAATACATGCAGGCAAAATTTATCACTTCGAATTCAATCAGTACGAAATCAGTATGATTTAGTTACATAGTTTTAGCATTTATTTTATTTCATTTCATTTTTATTCAACTCAAGTGCCTTTTTTTTTCGTCTTGGTCTATTTTTATTACATATTTTAATGATATGGCTGATTATATTTAAGTTTAGATATTTCTGTGTCTATATACATACATACATATGTATCTGTTTCATTATTTTAGTTTGTATGAGTACTTGACGTCATAGTCAAGTTGGTTCAATTTTAATACTTGTCCTACTGATTACAAACTAGTTAAATATTTTATAGGTTTTAGTTGCTGTTGCTGCTGGTTGTATGTGGTTCTCTGGGTTCCTCCTTTTAGAAGATAAAATAAATGAAAACGAAAATGAATTGAGATGAAATCGAAAGCGTTAATGACACTGGTCGGCAAAAAATTCTCACACAAAAGTCGAATAGTTGAATTATATGGATTTTTATCTGTTAAGAACGTAACTGTTTTCAGTTTTTTTTTTTTTTTTTTCACCAAGTCTGGATAAAAATGTCTTCAAGTATTTCTAACATAATTTTTTATATAATATATATATTTTTTATTTATAAGTATTTATTTATATTTTATATAACCTATATTTTATTTAGAAGTTAGTATCCGAAAAAAATTTTATTGCAAAATTTAAGATTCTTTCTTAAAAGTTCCTTCAAAGAGTGAAAACGCCAACAATATTTCTGTTTTTTTATCTTCAGTATAAAGATGATACTTCTACAAATAAAATAATGTTTGTGTCATCAAAATTAATTTACAAATCTTGATTTTATTCACTGCACAGTAATGTGTCCCGTAGACAAACATTTTGTAGGAAGACTCCACAAATGATACGTAAAAATAAGCATAATATAGAAGAAATTAAAAAAAAAACAAGCGCGAATGTTATACTCGGCCCGGCCGAATCTATATACCCACCATCAACTTTTTCAAATTTTACATTGTATGGGAGGGGGCGGTAAAGTGGACAGTAAAGAGGGCGGACCACGCCCATTTTTTGTTTCCGAGTTTACATTGATCCTTGAACTATTTGAACACAATTTCGTTGATTTTCATTTTATATGGGAGGTGGGCGGTAAAGTGGTCGGACCATGCCCATTTTTGGTTTCCGAGTTTATGTCGATTCACGAACTATACATGCAAAATTTCGTTGTCGTACATGCTTTTGTTGAAGAAATATCATTAGAAAAGTATAAAACGGACACCCTGTGTTTCTAGTTTTTAGCCCATAACTTTTTTGTTTATTAACCGATTTTGCCCATTTTCAATCCCAAACAAACCTTATATAAGACAAATATTTTTAATGCGTGTGTGTGGCCAATATTTTCCTTCTTTATTATAATTTTCCAAATTAAGCTAATAGGGCCTATAGTTCCAATGTAAATAAAAACAAACTTTTTTATTACAATTTTCCCAAAAAATTGTAATAAAATTTTTCCCAAAAAATTGTAATAAAAAAGTTTGTTTTTATTTACATTGGAACTATAGGCCCTATTATCTTAATTTGGAAAATTATAATAAAGACAAATATTTTTGCCAAATTTCGTCTCCCTACGTGTTCCCGTTCGAGCCCTATCCTGCTTTCAACAGACGGACGGACATAGCTAGACCGACTCAGAATTTAACCAGGATCCAGAAAATATATACTTTGTGGGGTCTTAGATGATTCCTTCGACATGTTACACACGGAATGACAAAATCAATATACCCCCCATCTTTTTGCTGGTGGGTATAAAAATAATAAAAAATAGATTGATCTTCAGTTCCCTACACACAGAAAACAGATTATTTGGAAAATGATTACTATTATGAAAAAGGTAATAAATAAAATTACATCGTAGTTATTAAAAATATGTTAATTTAAAATATTTTCTATATTTGTAACAATATTAGTGTTCCCATAATAATTTGGTAATTTACCAATAATAATTTGGTAATTTACCAATTCGGATGATGTAACCAAATTTAATTCTATTAAGTACTCTTAAATATAAAATATTATAGCAGATGCAACTAAAATTCGATTATATAATGTATTTTCAGTTGTAGTTATCAATAGTTTTTTCTAATATTAAAAAAAAATCGGTTATAGTTAAGACAAGCATTTGGTTCACCCAAAAGAAATGCCATAGAAATTGAGGAAAATGTGCACATTTCAAGTTTCAGTTAGTTTCTAAACAACTGTGTAAAATATTTATGAAAGTATTTGGTATCGCTGGAAAGGCTATTACTTGAAAAATAATAATATATAAATAATAAAGTATAAGATCTAAATTTTTTCATTAAATTGATCAAAAATGAAAAATGTTTTTTTTCAGTGTTATTTTTCGAAAAAAAATGTAATATTTGAATTTAAATAAAATCTACATTAATTAAGATATCAATGTGAAATTTAAGTATAATATAAAAAAAATTGTCGTTAAAAAAAGAAAATAAATAGATTCCCATTTTCTTACTTCGAAATATCCAAAATTCCAGTTCGAGGAAAACTTGCTTCAAAAATTGACTTTTTTCAGTAAAATGGTCACCCTGTCGTTATAAAAGGCTTGACTTGAAGGTATTATTTTTTTTAATTTCAGCTTTGACATTTTTGAGCTCCACAAAAAACTAAAATTAACGAAATTCTGATAGGGCTAGCGGGGAGACTGTTACTCCAACTGCCCTCGGATTTATTTTACATGCATTTATGTTAAGTATTCTTTTAGAAACATGAACAAAAATCCGGAGGAAAATAACGGATTTTAAAGTGAAAAAATGTTACCACCTTTTTGAAAAAAATCTCAAAACATTAAAATTTTTTTCAAAATTTCAACTTCAAAATAATATAACTTTTTACCTAAAACACGTAGATATATAAACTTCACACGAAAATTATTTAGAATTTTGTACAGAATCTAGGGAATATTTTAGAAAAATTGTGGGACTCAAACTGAGCCCGCCAAGTTAAAAAAACTAAAAAAAAACATGGTCAGAAATGGATCAAAATTTTACTTTGGTCCAAATGTCTCTTAAAGTAGAAGAGATAACCACACCTGTAAGCATATTTTTTATAGAGAATTATAAGGACTATCTATGTGCAAAAATTGTTTTCAATCAAATCATAAATGAAGTTTTGGCGATTTTTTTAAAAAATTTCATACCGGAGGTGATCAACTTTGGAGGTCCACTTCAGTCCCCCAGACTTGCTAAGAACCTGTCCTCCTCCAAATCAATTGTTATATACCTCAGGATTATCCATGTGAAATTTTATTCAAATATATCCAGCAGTTCTAAAGTTACAGAATTATTTTTAAAAAATTTCGTTTTGGGTCTCTTAAATCTTTTTATTTAAAAGGATGGTAAGTTCTTATTGTCGTTGAGAGTGTAGAATTTACTTATTAATTTATTTTAATAGAAATTCGTCGTGCAAATCCAGAACTTTTCAAGTATTTGAATAAGTGTTGCTCATATCACATTGAAGATAGTTTGAATTTAATAAATTCGTGATGGGTAGGTACATATTTATCTGCTGTTGTGGAGAAAGGTTTAAGTTCTCAAATATAATATTATCTTTTTCCCCGAGACTTTTTTCCAGTAATCTTCTCATAATTTTCTTCCTCAATATTGTGCGTAAACATCAAAAATTTCATCCATGTACCAAATAAATGCAATAACTTCCCAGCAAAAAAAGAACTGAAAAAGTCATGATTTTAATATTGTGTTGTCATTGGAGGGAAGTACTTAGTGGTGAAAAAGAGCTGCAGAAGTTATTTTTTTAACCCATGCTTGTCATTGGTAGAATGTTCTTCTTTTATACTTCTAGTTTATTTCTTTTGAAGTACTTCCCTTAAAACTATGTTTATAAATTTTTTACAAAAAAATCCGCTTTAGCCTTATTAAAATATAATAAAAATGCTTTGGTAGCTCTTAATTCAGTTATTTCTAGTGGCATTTTCATTTCTGCTAATCGAATTGATTTAAAATCGGTCAAACGAAATATTCAGAAATTGCAATTTATTTGTGGGATAGTACATGAAACCGACAAAATTCGATTGGCAAGAAATTCGGTTGCTACAACGAATCTGTTTTCTCTGTGTACCAGCGATTTAGTCACTGGTCTAGAACCTCTTGCCCAAAAAAAGTTTTGAGTTTTGTCTTGAGATGGTTATCAAAAAATTCGTATTATTAAACCAGTTATTGAAAAATATTTAAAATTGTTCGCAAAAATCACTAAACCAATTTAGTACATCATGTGAAAAGTAAGTACGATCTATAATAAATTATTTTTAAAAATTTTTTTCCGCAAAATGCACTAAAAAGTCCTCTAGCAGAACAAAGCCCCAAGGGAAAACATTTAAAAATATTTTTCCATAACAAGGTGAAAATGACGAATTTTTTAAGACTTTTTTCACGAAAAACTCGAAACATTTCTTTGGCCAAAATCTACCAGACTTGAGATTTCCAATCGCTGGTAGGGAACTGAAGATGAATTTTAAAATTTTTTTCCGTATTCAGCTCATCAATGCGCATCGTTTGAGGGATCTTCCTACATAGAAATCTCAAAAAAGCCCTTTCTCCGGAAACTACTGCACAGTGTTGACTTGAATGAGTACAACGTCCTAGCGGGTCACGACGATAGAGGATAAACTTCTAAAATTGGTTCCTCGGGTATATAATTTTTTTAAAAATTGGCCAAAAATTTACTTATTTTTTTCAAACATTTTACATATAGGTAGTCTTTGTAAATCTCTACAAAAAAATATGATCTTTCGTTTTAAGAGATACTTAAGTCGAAGCTAATTTTTGACTTCGTTTTTTATGTTTTTTAAACTGTAAAAAAATTATATCGATCAAAAGTTGAATATTTCAACAAAAAATCACATCTTTAAGTTAATTTTCCAAAAAGATAGTAATATTTTTCCACTTCAAAAATTCTAAAATGTCAATACCGAAAAAAGAAAAAATATATTGAATATAAATACAAAAAAATATATTTTTTTTCTTTTACAACGGCTCACTTGAATGAAAAAAAGTAAATTTTTGAAGCAAGTTTTCCCCGGACTGGTATTTTGGTATAAAAACTGGGTGTTTTTCATACTAAATTTGTCTTTATTGTACCAAAATTTCAATTAAATACCCTTTAATTTAACATTATTTCCCAAAAATATGCTTAAATTCTAAATGTTAAGTTTTTGGGATCATGGTCCGGATAAATTTTACCGCATTTAATTTAATACTATTAGCTGTAATTCTCCACAATCTTACAAGTTTAGGGATGTGAATTTTGATCAACTGAATAATTGATTCAATTAAAAAAGTAATTGGAATAGCTTTTGTATTTGATAAATCCTCTAATAGACCCTATTTTTTCCGAGCAATGTAAAAGTAATATAAAAAATTAACATTGCATTGCACAGTGGAACAGAATCGAAATTTTTGGAAATAAATCTGTAACTTCTACTAGACTGCTTAGATTTACATAAAATTTTACATACAATTTTAATTTCGTAAGGAGGGCCATACATACCCTTCTGGAGCGAACATTTTTCATCGCTTGCCAAAATTTTTCTTCTTATACGAATTCGAATACTTTTACACCTTCTTAAAGCTCTCGATAAGATCTATAAAAATCCAACCAGTCAATTAGAAATTACAGATTTATATTATATTTTATGTTTTGCATTAATTTAAGTTAAACACTATTACTAAATGTGCTGTTCAATTTATTTAAATTTAATTTCTTTAAGTGTGAAGATGAAAACGAAAGTTTAATTCGAAAAAAAAATACAATTTAAAAAAAGATTTAAATTTAAATATCTTAAAATCTATTTTTTACCCAAAAATTTGTTATGAATATTCATAATATTCTAGTTTTGTGAATTCAAACAAAAATTTCAAACGAACAAATAAATAAATGTAAATAAATATTACGTCCATATGACAACCATACACGTGTTTAAAAACTGATTTGGTTTTCTTTTGTGTTTGTTGCTGTTGTTATTTCAGTGTAAAGTAATCAAAATGTAAATTAATAAAATTTAATTAATTCAAACAGTCAAATATATTCAACCAAAATAACCAACCCATCGACCCAACAGCAATCCATGCTACCAAATTAATACGTAACCAACATAAAGATCTACTCTAAAATTAAACCAAATAAACAAAAGACAATTTTATCATCGAACCCACCTACAGAGGCTACGTTTGGTATCAGGTTACTTACAAAAAAAAAAAAGCCAAACAATCAAAGGGCAGAGAGTTTTTTTTTTTCTCATTTCAATTTTAAACAAAAAATCCTAACGAAAATATTTAAAATAAAACAAAAACAAAATGTTTGCTGATTGCTTGAAATATCAGTGAAAACGAGAAGAAGCAGAGTGTTTCATCTTCGCTAGAGGTTGTTGTTTTATATTCGTTTACTTTGATGGTGATTGAAATACATTTTAAAGATTTTTGTAAAATATATATTTCATGGCTGTAGGACCAGCCCATCATCCATCCAATGTATATTTGTAATGTTGTCGCTGTTTGCTATGAATATCATACCAATTTAAATACAAAAACCTTAATAAAACATTGTCATAACCCAAACATACACACACACAAGCACACTTTCATAAACGAATAAATAAATATATAGACGTATAATTGGGTTGGACGCATCAACAATATTCGAATGCATAGGTGGAAGGTTGAATGGATGAATGGTTGAACAGTCAGCCAGTTACACTGAAACAGCTTAAAGGTGTGATGTAAGAGTTTTTTTTTTTTTTTTTTTTTTTGGTTTTGCATTCTGTTAAACTAAAAGGTTGTGATGCAGAAGCAGTTGATGCTTTTAGTTTCCCTTTAATAGTGAGTGCCCCCTTGGAGTTTTTTCTTGTTGTCCTTTTTGGTAGCATAAAGTAGTTCAGACAAAACAATTCAATAACACTATGTTGCGTACATTAATATGGTGGACAACTTTCAATACGAATACCAGTTAGGATACTTAGGTATTCGAGTCAGTTTCGATATTATAGTCATTTAGTAAGAAAATAAAAATCCTTCAAAAGTATTCGCTTTAAAACTCATTAAAGCATAAAAGTAAACATTTTCATTTAATAATATATATACTATAGTTTACATAAAATGTTAAAAATAAAAAAATTGCGAATACAATATGGCGTTAATTTTATTAAAATAAAACCAAATTTAAATTGTATAAAACTATTCAAACGCGTAAATTTAAAAACTTTAAAAGAAAATCATATAACAAAATTTTAAAATTAATTTGCCAAAAAAATCCTATAGTTTTTATGTATTTTCTATATACATCAAGTAGGTAGACTGGGGAGCATTCGTCACTTTTTTGTTTAAAATGCTGTATTTTCAAAACGGTTCACGATATCAATAAACTTTCTTCAGTAATAAAAACCTTGATATGTTGGTTTATATTTAAGCCCTTTTGATACTGACTATCTTCATGTTAAGTTAATTTTTATTGAGAATTTGTGAAGTGACCAAAAACGTCGAAACTACCCCATACCATGGTTTAGATTCGCCAAGTGATGGGGGTAGATTCGTTTTCCTATATATGATGGTTTTTTACTTTATTTTAATACAGCATTTGAAAAAACAATCATAAATTAATATGTTTAATTGAATTTTATATAAAATAAATAAAAATTCAATTAACAATGGCGACCCAAAATATATACATAAAAAAATCACTTAATGATTTTTGTTTGAATTCAATTAACACTAGAGAGTCTATATGTACAGTGAAAGATTTAGAGATATTATTATCTTCGTATCTGATTACGACGTTCCTGTAGGATAAGCTAAATCGACCTACCAGCAGTTTGGCAAATGTACCCCATGAGGAGTATTACGCACAAGTGATATTTTTTTTACACTTTAAAGGAATTTATTTAAACATATGTCATCAAATCTTGATCCTTACTATCATGTTTATGCCATAGAAAAAAATTCTTTGATCAATTCCAAAAAATATGAGAGTTATTACATAAAGTACCCACAGTGAAATATTTAGAAGAAACGTCCGTCGAAAATTTAAAAATTTGATAGATGAAAGACCTTTCATATATAAAAAGAAAATAAATTACAAAAAACTTTACTTCGTTTTTGAGATAATTGGCAAAAATTAATGTATGTCGAATGCTCCCCCTTCTACCCTACTCTAATTGTGTCCAAAATTCAGGATCGTGATCCAATTTTATCCACTTTATTTCTTCGCCTTTCCGAATTCTGAAAATCGGAAAGCATATTCGTATTCAAAGACTGCAAGTCTCTCAAATGTAATTATTAAAAATTTCATAAAATAAGAAGAAGGAAAAATTTACCGCCATATTGGATCCGCAATTTTGAACTTTTTAGTTTTTCTTACAGAATCATAATCAGCGTCCCAAAAAAGCTTATATGTGATATTTGTTTTTTACGTAAACCAAGTATTCTAATTACGGTCAATTTTCAGCGATCGTGGCCCAGTGTGAGCAGGTTGAAAAAGCTAATTGCGTTACGACAATTTTTTGTTAATTACTTTGGCCTTAATATTTGACACGAAATATTTAGGAGTGTTAATACCGCAATTTTTTCAAATAAATACAGAGTTGATTTTTTGTTTAATTAAACAGCTATCAAATTCGTGAAAGGGAAAACATATCTCAAGCCTATTCAGATTGGATGCAAATTACTCTGATCGAAAAAAATATTGTTTTTTGTCCTCCATTAAAAAAAAATATGTAGACTAGATGGTATTCGACATGGTAAACACGGATCTGTTTTTAGTTTTTTCGCATCAGGTCGAGATTTTTTTATGGGCGTGTCAAATATTTCTCCCTTGTATTCGAGTATATTTGACTATAACTCGAGAACGGTGCGCATGATTTATAAAAATGATACACCAAAATATGCGGCATAAAATGGGCTTTAAATTTCTTAATGCAAAATTAATTATTTTTTTTTTTTTTTTTTTTTTTTGTTAAAATTTCTTTTGAAAATTGAAAACATCAAAAATGTTTCAATTTATCATCTTTATCTCAAAGCTGGTAAGACTACGAGTAAAATTAGCTACGTAAATTCATAATTAATGCACAAATCTTGATTTCATTCACAGTTAAGTGAAAATAACCATGTATACATACAATTAAGGGGAAATATACTGGTAGTCAAAAAAAATTTTTTTTTTTTTTTTTTTTTTTTTTGAAAATTTGGTAAAATTCGTCCGTTTAAAAGGTTACCCAGAAAAAAACAATGAAGTTCTTCCAAAAAAATAACATTTTCTAAGAACAAAGTGCATACTTTAAACTTTTTTGGAAGTTTTTAATAATTACTTCCAAAAAAGTGAAAATTAATGAATTTTTAGCGGGCAAAAATGGTAATAATTTCTAACAAAATTTAAATTTTACAAATTTTAAAGCATTTTTAATAAATAAAGTAAAAGCCAAAATTTTATAAAAAAAAACTGTATAAACATAGTTTTAAGAGAAGTGCTTCAGAAGCAATAAACAAGAAGTTTAAAAGAATAACAACCTACCACTGACAACCATGGGTTAAAAAAAGAACTTCTGCAGCTCTTTTTCACCACTAAGTACTTCCTTCCAATGACAACACAATGTTAAAATCATGATTTTTTCAGTTCTTTTTTTGCTGGGTAGTTATTCTCCTCTGCTAGGTCTATGTTAAGTTTTATGTAAATCCAACTACAAGTTACAATTTTATTTCCAAAACTATTCAATTCTGCCCACTGTTTAATGTTTGATAAAGCAAAGAACAAAAATGTAGACTTCTTTTTTAACAGTTTTTTATAAAAAAAAAAAAAATAATAGTAATTTCTAAAATCGAAACTATTTTTTCAAAAAGTGAAAAAATCTGTTCATGGAAAAAGTCTTAAAAAAAAGCCACAATTTTATTAAGACCAAAAGTTAACATTATTGTTGTGACTCAATCACAACTCCGTATTCTGTTAACATAGTCACAAAATATGCTTAACATGCTATGTAAAGTAGAAATTTAGACTTTTATTGTCAATTGAAAATAAAAAATAAAAATAAAATATTTTGTAAAAAAATTAAATTTTCAAATAAGAACGAATAATTTGCAACATAGGTTGAAGATCCGATGAAAATATGTAGGAAATGTGGGTAAAAGTTTGATATATATATGATTTATAGCTCTTTGACACCCAATGGTTTCAAATATGTGTTTTCATATTTTTTATTTTCAATTCAAATGTCTTATTATGATAGTCACAACACTTATGACTGTATACATACACGCAGAGAAAAAACATGGTTACACCATGATCACCACAACTATTCAATGATTATATAGCCGTTTTTCGTTTATTTAAATATACTGTGTTCATAATAGCAATATTTATGATTCTGTTTAATCATTTAATGATTACCCACAATCAAAATTTTAATATGGTTCACTGAATTACAATATGTATTTAAATATGTTTATATGAAATCATATATATGAAAAATCCAATCATTTACAACCATTCAGTTAATTTTACAAATTTAGTTAATTCTACAACTATTTAGCCAATATTTTTATTTGATTTTAAGTCATAATTTGTTTTGCACAACTGTTGAATGTTTGTATTTGAAAATGTTTCTGTTTTCCTTAAATATAAAATATTTGGTTTTGACTATAATAATTTGACTATAATTTGATTTCACACAACTATTGTATTTTTATCGTTAATCATATTTATTTTCTGCATAACTATTGAATACACATTTTTGTGTAAAAGTTCAGAAGTTTGTTAGTAGGCAAACGGTATAGCTATTTGTTTTTAGAAAAGTGTTAAATTTCTTTATGTAATTATATTATTCTTCGTGTTATATTATCCTTAAAATATTTTTAATAAATGCTAAAAATTAAACAAAATCACAAAATAAACAAAATAAATGAAAAAATATGTTTTGTTCTATTAAATCATTAGAATCAAATTTTATTGCCTACATTTGTATTACCAAAGAAAACATAAAACTGTTGAATTAAGTTCTTATGTAAATAACTATTATAAAATATAATATGTAAATAGAATGATAATAATATTTAAACAATGAATATGTTAAAAATTAATATGTAGAGTATAAATGTGTATATAAAAAATTATTAATAGCTAATAACCTAATAATTAAAAATTAATAAATTTTTATACCTGAAATTTTTTTTTCAATATTTTTTTTTCAAATAAATGATGTAAAAAAGTTTAAGATAATATTCAGTATTGCAAACTCGGGAATTATATATATAATAAAATGGGATTATATATATGATAAAAGGGTATTATATATATGATAAAATTGGTTTATATACATGATAAAATGGGATTATTAAATGATTAAATTCGTTTATATATATGATAAAATGGGATTATTAAATGATAAAAACATTGTGAAATCGGAAAAAATATTATAAAAAAAGTTATAAATATGATTAAACCGAATCATTAAATGATGAGAAAATGATTAAATGGAATCAGAATAATAATTACGTACAAATATACTTATTGTAACCTGGAATCATATATTACAATCATAGTATGTTGCTCTTACTTTATGGTCACCTGAACCATATTTTTTCTCTGCGTGTACCAGGTCTTAATTTTGAATATAATTCTAAGACTATAGACACAATTTGTGTTATGACTATTTTTCAGTTACAATATTTTTTGTGAATAGGCATGTTAATCAAAGCAGAGGTATTCTTCAGAAAATCAAGGCATGCAATTGTAATGATTTTCTGGATATCGTATCAAGTGTACTTCAGACTGGTTAGTTGTATTACCTTTGATTAAAAATTTTATTTAGATGGAGGATCAAAACAAAGTCATTTGCACATTTATTGGATAACAAAAGAACTCTTCTTTACACGATGGAGTTACGTGAAACGATCTGATCATTTTATCCTAAGAAAGACAAAAGAGATAGCACTTTTATAACTCAAAGTACCTATTAATATATAATTATCGTTTTTTCAATGTATAATCGAGCTTAAACGCAAATTTTATACAAATCCAAAAATATCGCATTCGTACTACATAACATCTTTCAAATGAGAAATTGTTAGGGACATTTAACGAATTCATTGTCAAACAAATTTACAGTTTGTTGCATTTGTTGATAGGAAAATGTGCAGCAACAACGCCAATAGTTACAACTACAACACAATGGCCAAAATACTTACCTGAAAACAATTTGTTGAATAGGTAAGAAACGGCCAACAATTACCTTAAATTGAAAGTAACTTTAAGTGACAAGAAACATGTGAACTTTTCTATTCTGGAGGTATAAAGAAAAAATAATAATTTGTTGTTTTCCTTTAAAAATTTAATAAATGTCTTGGTAAAAATTTTTCTATTTATTATCTTCATTTAGCTACATACTATCAGTGTTGCCGTTTGGCGACTTAAGTCGCCAATTTCCCCTTCTTCAACCACCTGACCACTTTTTTGGCCCCTTTTTTAAATGGCGACTTTTTGTGCTAAATGAGGAGAAACTAAGTTGTTTAAAATATATCGACCCATTATATATTAATTTCAACAAATAAATTAATAATTTTGAGATTGTTTTACAGTATAGTGACATAAAAAACCGCGGAATATTTACAAATGAACAGAAACTGTTAGTAACTAAAAATAATAATAATAAAGTTTATAAACAGCTATTTATATCATCATATGCCGAATCTTTTTTTACGGTATTGAAAAAATAAAAAGAAAAAAGATTCGATGAATATTTACATCCTAATTATTATATTCTTTATAGCAATCCCTAGGAGAAATTGTTTTTAATAAATTATCAATAATAAGAAAATAGTTTGACCAAATTAAGTCAATATTTGTGGATCCATGCGTTCCGTCCTAAATTTATTCGACGGGGATTTGAAAGACTGGAGTACGAGCGAAGAACTCGTACAAAAGTACAGAAGTTTAATTAATTAAAAGAGGATTTTATGTTAACTAATTTTGTAGTTTTTCTTAAAATACAAAATCTTTTGTTTTTATTGTTATCAAATAAACAAATTTTATTTTGAAATCGCCTTTTTTGGACACTTTTTAAAAATTCTCAACGGTAACGCTGCATACTATTCTAAATAAAAATTATTATATCATACATTTTTACTTTAGTAAGTCAGTATTTTAAAAAGTCAACTTATACAACAACTATAAAATTGTTCATACAAACCCCTAAGCATTTTGGAGAAGTGGAGCATTAATGTAAAACAAATTTGACCTAACTTAAAGAAATTTTGTGAAGACAAATTGTTTTTTTTTTTTTTTTTTTTTTTTTAAAACTAGTACTCATACTAACTACGTAGTTAAACTCATATGCAAGAACAAATTCTTCTCTCATTTAAATAGAATTTTTCACTAAAATTTTAACATTAGACAAAAGGGAAAAAGAACTAAAACTTCTAAACATTTGCTGCTGTTGCTACTACTTACTGCTTTTTCTTCTAATTCTACTAAGGGATAACAAGAGGACAAATGTTTTTAATTTGTCTTTTAAGTTCTAAATAAAATACTACAACTAAGTAAAAGAAATGCATACATACTTATGTATGTATGTATGTGTGTATATTACATATGCCATTTGTTTAAAATGTAAAACGTAAATATAGGTTAGACAGATTTTGAAGGAACGAATTTTTAAAATATACTCTAATGTGAAAAAAAGATATATTTAAATTTTTATTATTAATAAACGAGAAAAAAAGGTATAGTCGGTCAAGACCGATCATATGATACCCTACTCCATTATGTATGAGCATAAAAATTCGAGAAGGGGACTTATATTGGACCTTTGGCCAATCGTAGACCAACACTTTTACTAAATATAAAATATACAAATGCAGAATAATGCATTGATACTGACATCTACATGAATTTATGCACTTTAGGGCTATTCTCGGAATTGGATTTATATGGGAGCTATGATAAATTATGGACCGATTCTAATAAAATTTGGCAAACTTGATACTAACATTCGTATGGGATTTATCCACATTAAAGTTATTTTCGGAAGAGAGGTTTATATGGGAGCTATGGTCAATTGTGGAACGATCTTCTTAAAATTTGGTACTTATACAAAACTTCTTCGCTCCAAATTTCATTAAAATATTCTTATTTTTAAGGATTTTTTTAGTGTTTCTAGGTGAAATAATGGACCGATCATAACTAATTTCAATAGGCTTCGTCCTTGTATCATAAAAGTACCATGTGCCAAATTGCATTGAATTATCTTCAAAATTGCGGCCTGTACTTTGTGCACAAAGTTTATATGGACAAACAGCCAGCCGTTCAGCCAGCCGTCCAGCCAGACAGACGGACGGACATCGTTAGATCGATTTAAAAAGTGATTCTGAGTCGATTGGTATACTTTAAGGTATACTGTTGTATAACTTTTTCTATGCGTTACAAAAACCAACACAAACGCATAATACCCCAACCACCTATGGTGGTGTAGGGTATAAAAAATATAAGTAAGTTTATTCAGTCACATACATAAATGATAAAGAAATAATACAGAACTTGTTTTAAAGCACCACTTCTCAAAATCACTATATACATGCAATTTACAATCAAAATAGTAGTAGTGCTTTAATTGGTATCAGTTTTAAAAAAGCAATAGTTCCCAATATTGCATTCAGAAATCATTTTGAATAATTTAAATGAGTTTATTAAAATATTTTTTATATGGGTCATTATCTAAAATATTTAATTCTTCTGATATTGATTTTTTTTTTTTTTTTTTGTGGTATAATTTTTAAAGTAAATGGGATACAGATTTGTACTCATAAAACTTAAAACTGAAAGAATGCAAAATATTAGCACCATGCACTATGAGACAAGCTATAATACTTGTTGAAAATTTCATTAACATTTATATACTTTGAGTGAAAAATAATATTTAATGAAATGCTTTTTATACCAACCATCAAAAAGATGGGGGGTATATTGATTTTGTCATTCCGTGTGTAACATGTCGAAGGAATCATTTAAGACCCCACAAAGTATATATTTTCTGGGTCCTGGTTAGATCCTGAGTCGATCTAACTATGTTCGTCCGTCTGTCCGTCTGTCTGTTGAAAGCAGGATAGGGCTCGAACGGGACAACATAGGGGGACGAAATTTGGCACATTAAGGTTTGTTTGATATTGAAAATGGGAAAAATCGGTTAATAAATAAAAAAGTTATGGGCTAAAAACTAGAAACACAGGGTGTCCGTTTCACACTTTTCTGCTGATATCTCTTAAACAAAAGCATGTCCGACAACAAAATTTTGTATAAATAGTTTGAGGGTCGATATAAACTTGGAAAACAAAAATGGTCAGCCCACTGTACCGCCCACCTCCCATATAAGGTAAAACTTCAACGAAATTGTGTTCAAATAGTTCAAGGACCAATGTAAACTCGAAAACAAAAAATGGGCGTGGTCCGCCCACATTACCGCCCACCTTTCTTGAAAAAGTTGATGGTGGGTATATAGATTCGGCCGAGACGAATATAACATTCCTTTTACCTCCGCGATTAAATTAATACAAATGAATGATTAATATCATGAGTATTGGATTTTTAAAATTTTATTTTAAAAATTGTCTCTTCACCAGACGCACAGTTCTTTGTTCCCATACAACAATGGGACAAAAATAGAAGGAGTTATCATAGAAAATTGAAATTTGCTATGAATATTACTTTAGATTTAAAATTATAAATACGAAATTTTGATCGGTGCAAGGACACTCCTACCTACCATATATCCTGAAGTTAAAAACCAAAATTTTCTCTAAAATACTGGTCTGTATTTAACCAAAACTTGTAGCAGCCATTAAAAATAGATTGCTTATAAATCTGTTAATTTATTTTTTTATAGGAGCAAGCATGCTCCTACCTTCCATATATCCTAAAGTTAAAAAAAACAGAATTTATGATTGCAGTTAAATATAGATTTTTTGTGAGTCTGCCAAATATTAATGGAGAGTGGTCAGAAGATAAATCATATGATACTTCAGTAGCAGGGATGGAAAATTAAAATATTTTTGGGTATCAAAATAAATTTCAAATAGTACTTTTTTTACCCTCAGAGTACTAAAATTAAAATTTTTGATAGTTATTTATTTTTTATTTAGTGCATAACTTAAATAATGTAATTTTTATATACAAATCGAAGGACTAAATACGATACTAACTTAAGGAGAAAAAAGTCTAAGATCAATTCCTTAAAATCCAGCACTTCAGCTTTAGTTTTGTTAAAATATAATTCATTACCTGATGTCTTTTAAATTTGGATCATTTTTACTTCAATTTGATTTACAGAGCATAGAAACTTACAGTTTTTAGTAATGATTATAAATTAATAATAATTAAAAAAATATATATATATTATATATAAAACCTACAGCTCAAATATTTATATAATATAGTTTGTTTGCTTTATAAACTTATTTGAATTGTTCTAAATACATGCCTAATTTTTTGGGACCTCGAAGCCCCAACATTTAATCAAAGATAGTGCTCATTACAATTCCATTATTACTTCCGAACACCATGGTTTTTAAAAACATCGATTTCTATTAGAAAATTATAGGCTAAGTGCACCGGTAGTTGGCAGTTTAACCATTTTTTTTCTGATTTCTAATTTATTTTCCCATGAACGTGAATCAGCTATCTGAATGGAAATTAGATTTTTTACAATAATAAATACTATTCCTTCGGATTTGTTTAGCTTTTCTGCAAACTATCTGCTAAATTAACATAATTAAGATATTTTGCAAAATACCACAAGTTTTCCTATAGTCGGCATATATTTGTCTATACTCGTCATGTAATGATCTAGTAGTCGGCATACTTTTTTTGTTCAAGAAATAAGAATAAATATTGACTGAAGTTTCAAAAATAAAAGATTTAAATAAACTAAAATAAATCTCAATCCTATTCAAATGATTTAAATTTTAGGACAGAAGCAAAAAGTTAAATATTTAAGTTTATTTTTTCTGTACGGTTTTTCATTTAGCACCAACATTTTATTTTCGGAATCCAAAACCTTCAGCTTCGATGTTTTCAAACCTCATACTAATACATTTTTTCAGAATGCGAAGTTGAGTTGAAAATTAGTTATGTACAATAACTCATTATGTGTATAAATTTTCTATAGTGCATACAAGGAAGAATAAAGGTAAACTAAACGCTAATGTTGCAACTTTTTGATCATTACAGTGAGAGTTTTCAAACTCTGTGAAATTATCAAATAAGTTAGTTGAGATAAAAATGATTTTAAAGTTGGAAATGTCTGTCCTTTAACGAAATCATTAAAATACACATTGCAGATCTAAAAATATCACTCAAATGCGAAGTTTCTGGGAATACATATTTAAAATAACTCAGAAAAAATACTGGTGCCGACTATTAGATTTAAAGACATTTGTTTAATTTGCTAATTGTCGGCATCTAATGCCGACTATTGAAAATGTTGAAAAATATTGTTCCCAATGTCGGCATCCGCTAAAATGAGATGAATTATTATTAATTTTTAAATTTAATGTATACAAAGCCATGTTTAAATTAATATTTACCATTGGACATTGTTATCAGTCAAATACAATTTCAATTAATACGATTAAATTTTTAAATAGGTCTATCACTAGAAATTTTGTTGAAAACTTTTACTATAAACGTAGTGTTACAGAATGAGTTGAAGAAAGCACCAATATATTGATCTTAGATTACCTTAACCACTATTATTACAAAGCAAAATATATTTTGAATATAATTTTAATTTTGTATACATACAAAACGTTCGCTATTCTTAATTATTTCCATTTAAAGTAAAAAATGGCGAGTACTAATATATGCCGAACTTAGATGCACTCACCCTATATCTCTAAAATATATTTTTTTTTAAACATTTTATTTTTAATTTGAATTGTGGAATATCCACCTTATCGTTTGACAGTATCAAATGACTTGCGGGAGTACATTGGTATTTTTGAATGCTAAATAGTATCAAAAAAAGTACTATAGTATCATCTTTTCCATCCCTGTTCAGTAGTAACAGAATTTCGTTTATTGAAACTTTTTTGGGGCAACATATACCAGATCATCCGTATTTTCATAACTGTTTGGATATCTTGCGCCTATATCATTAAACCTGATATATTATGTTTGTAGTAATTGGTTTCCATAACCAAATTATTTTTGTAGTAAACATATGTTTTTAGCAATAATTATGTTATGTTATTCTGCCCAATTCTAAAATAAATTAGAAAAGCATAATATTAATGATTGAGGTAGACATCTGGCAATTTGATTTCATAACCAAAGAGTTTAAGACAATAATGCAAAGAAGAGGAGAGTGAACTCTTACCTAAGCTCGCTATCCTGCAAACATCAATGATTTGATGGTATAAAGAACCTAATCCTGCTAATTTTCTTATCTTTGAACACATTTGTATTTCTAAACAAATAAATTATTTTATACATTTTAATACCTGCTTTCTATGACAACATCTTCTCATTTGATAGATGACAATATGGATGGATTGTTAGTTAGTTGGATGGCTGTTTGTTTGGTTGGATAATATTCAAGCTGACTTATCTACAATATATAATTAAGACAAACATGACTACACTTACTTGCTGCATATTTTCTGTCAAAAAACGAGAATATGTTTCTTTTGTAAAATATAAAAAACACAAAAAATATGACAAATTATTACTTCCATATATTTTTGTAAACTTTTGTGCTGCTTGTTTTGTGGTTGCAGTTTATTCGTTTGCCATTGTTTATAGATTTGAATTGAAGAAAGTTTGTAGCTTTTTTTACTGTAAACTCTTCTTTTTTTTTTGTCTTTGTTTTCAACATAAACTTTAGCTAACTTGTATATAAATTTTATTAAAAACTTTATTAAATTGTTTCTGAGTAGAGGTTGTATGTATATGAGCACAAACATACTCTCGATAATTGGGGAATCTAAGGCAAATAAATTTTAAAAAAATAAGGATAGCAAAAGAAATGAAAGAAACTTTTACGATAATAAAATAATGTAGGAAAAAAAACTTTTAATTGATATTGAGTACAAAATGTAATTATTTAACAGGTTACAATTGCTGGAAGATGTTTGAAGAATATGAAATATTTATATGCAAAAATTAAAAAAAAATTTAAAGAGAGATGATGCTAAAGAAACGTAAAAGATAAATAAGTTTATTAATTTAATTTCATTTGAAAAATTAAACAGAAATTAATTTAATAAAAAATATACGTATAAGAAAGACAGATAAAAAATTTATTTAATTTAATTGTATTGTATAAAATTCACAGAATTTTTAAGATTCTCAAGAATTTTAATCAATTTTTCCATCAATAAAACAGCTTGTTTTTAAAACAAATAATCCGGTTTAATTTGTTTAAAAAAAATGTGGATTTTTAAAAAACGTTTTTAAAATATTTTAATAAACCACACAAAAAAAAACTCAGAACTTTTTTTTAATGAAAATCAACACAAAATTGTATAAATAATAATAAAATCATAAGAATTACCATTTTTGTTCAATAACAAAAATATTATTATTAAGTTAAAAAAAAAAAAATCTCAATAAAAAGAAAAAAAATCAAACATAAAAACGAATTATTAAAGAAAAGAAATAAAAAAATGTACAAAAGAAATGTCAATGTACTAAAGAAATTCTAATTAATGTATGTACAACAAATGTATAATAATTTTCATCAACACACACTCAGCTTGCACATGTGCATAGAATTTTTAATTTCCTTACTTTAGTTAAACAATAACAACAACTATATTGTTAATGTTGTCTCTTGATCACCTAACCCAAGAAACATGTTTGGAATTATATAATATTGTATACACTCAGTTAAAACAACAACAACAACAACAACAACAAATATCACAAATTTACGGAAAAAGAATGAACGAAAATACCGCTTTTAATAAAATTAACATTGACCATTATACTCATATGAAGATAAAAATAAAAATGTAAAAAATAAAAAATGCTTGTATTTAGTACCATATATTTAATCTGGTACTCGCTCGCATATTTAATGGTAGGTATTCTCTTTTTCTTTTTCTTGTTTTTAAACGGATTCCGTATGATGAAAAACTAGTTGTATACAAATAATTATCAATTAGCATACAAAAACCACAATAAGTTATCTCATTGATTAAGTAAAAGGAAACATTTTCTAAAGCCCACTGGGGAAATCAGAAGGGCCAACAACTTAAGTAAATTTTAAAATTACACTAGCGACTTAATTTGGATCATTGAATATTGTCTCAAAAATTCCAACGAGAGATGAAAGTAAACCACTATATTAATAAAATCCGCAAATGGTTTTGCAAAGTCAGTTCAGACTTTTAAACATTGGATAATTTGGAGCACTTTTTTTATAATGTATGAAAATAAAAAATAATATATATATATAAATTATTAATCTTCAATGTATTCATGGGAACTTAATATTTTATAGAATAAAAATCTTCTATTGGATATTATTCAAGACTTTTACCAAATATCCCACTACTTTTATGCCCATTTTTATACCCACCATCAAAAACATGGGGGGTATAATTATTTTGTCATTCCGTGTATAACATGTTGAAAGAATCATTTAAGACCCCATAAAGTATATGTTTTCTGGGTCTGGTTCGATTCTGAGTTGATCTAGCTATGTCCGTCCGTCTGTTGAAAGCAGTATAGGGCTCGAACGGGACAACGTAGGGGGACGAAATTTGGCTCAAATATTTATCTTATATAAGGTTTGTTTGGTATTAAAAATAGGTAATACCAGGTGTGCTGATGTTTGTAACACCCAAAAATATTGGTCTAAGAGTCACCTTAATTTATACTAACCGTTCGTGTGACCGTCCATGTAAACCTTGTTACCAAACTACAGGTTGCAATTTTGAACTAAATTGATGAAATTTAGCACAGAGGTTTCTTATATGACAAGGACGAAGCCTATTGAAATTGGTTATGATCGGTACATTATTTCACCTAGCCCCCATACAAATGTCTTCCGAGAAATGATACCAATGATAAATCAATTAAATATAGTAGTATTTTAATGAAATTTGACTCATATGAGTCAAAAAGATCGGTCCATAATTGACCATAGCTCCCATATAAACCTCTTTTCATAATATTAGACACAAATAAGTTTTATATAATTATAAATGATAGTACCAAATTTTACGAAGATCGGTCCATAATTTATCATAGCTTCCTAATAAGGCCCTTTTTCGGGAATCACCCAAAAGAGAATAAATACATATAAATGTTAGTATCGAAGTAATGTTCTGTATTCGTATGTTTTATTTTACACTTAATATGAGTATCGTTCAACAATTGGCCCCAAGTCTATTAAAAGACTCCTCCCTGAATTTTGATGCACATGCATAATGGTGTAGGGTGTCATAAGGTCGGTCTTGATCGACCATATATTTTTTTCTCGTTTTTATTCAAATTAACGCATCAAAGTTTCCGATACTGCATTCCATCTGAAGATTCATGCTTTAAGATTTTAGAACATGTAAGCTTAAATCAAACTTTCGATGCAAAATAGGTCAAAAGATCGAAAGGATCTGTATTAAGACCTGTTGGATAATTGGGAGCGTTTTTAATTTTAAAATTATCTCTAAGGATTCCGCTATATATTTTTAAGGAAAATTTTATTTTAGAAACTTCAAGTTTTCTTTAGGCGGTAGATAATTTTGATCTTTACATTTTTTGCAAAATTGGACAAGAAATTGGCCTATATATTGAAAATGCTAGACCAAGATTTTGCAAAATTTTAGGTAGTTGAAATTTCAAATGTAAATAACTTGAAAACTTTAAGAGAAAAATAACATATGGAAACATATTTTTCATAGGTATTATCGGGGCTTCAAGAATATATTAAAAACAATAAAAATGTGCTATTTCAAAGGTACCCTATTTTCAACTTTTTCCTGAGGGGTATGTGGGACCCACCTTCCAAACAAAATTCTACGCTCCAAATTAAATTTTTCATTTTTGCGGTCTTGACTATTTTGCATTTTGCTCTGAATCTTAAAAAAAAATAAAGATTCGCTTAGAAATATACTGAAATTCACTTCAATTTTCCAAACTATTCTAAAAAAAAAGTTTAATTATTTCAATTCGATAAGTAGAAAAAAAAAAGTAAATCAAATTTTGAGCGATATTTATAAACTTTTTAACAAAGTTAAAATTTTGAGTGTGTAAAAAAAATTTTAATTGCCGATTTTTGACAGTTTTGCTTATAAAATATAAAACGATATGTTTTAAAAGGTTTTGGAAAAAATTGTGTCAACTGATATGTTAATTATTTGCACGATTTTAACTAACGTTTTCTATAAAATTTTAAATAGTAAAATGTTTTATACATCCTTTTAAAGAAGGCACAATTTCCTTTAATGTACATTTAAATTATGCAAACGTAGCAAAATGTTGAATACTTTAAAGAAATACGATAACAATTTTTCTAGAAGATAAATACGCAATATTTCATATATTTATTCTACTTAAAAGATACGCAATACTACGCATATCGGCACACTGTGGTTCCAAAATGCTTTTTTGGAAACAATTCAGTAACTATTGAACCGTTAAAGGTATCTCAATAAAATTTCACGTGGTCAGAGCTGGGGTGTTTTCGAGTTGATTTGGAGGTATACATGTTCAAAGGGGGAAGTGGGTGACCCTACAAAGTTGGCCATCTCGAGTATGTAATTTTTTTAAAAATCACCAAAAATTCATTTATAATATCACAGAAAAGAAATTTTATATATACTCGTAGATAGTCCTTGTAAATCTCTAAAAAATTCGCTTACATGTGTAGGTTATCTCTTTTAGTTTAAAAGATATTCGGGTCGAAATAAATTTTTACCTCAATTTTTGCCTCGTTTTTTTTAGTTTTTTAACTTGGCTGGCTTTTTTAAATATCTGCCAGATTCCTTACAAAATTCTAAATAACGTTGGAATCGACTTTTTTAGCACTATTTGTAAGGTATACACCCAAGAAGTTTTTTCTGACCAAGGCCCCTTATAACGACAGGGTGACCATTTCAATGAAAAAAGTAAATTTTTTTTAACGCGATTTATAAGGATTGGAATTTTGGGTATTTTCAAAAAGTGTGAATTTTTTTAATTATATGATTTTAAGACAAGTTTATACATACTATACTGAAATTTCAATAAAATATCACTATTCGTTAAAATTTTATTAAAGTTTAAATGTTAATTTTATGTTTTAAAAACAAACTCCAAAAATGTTAAATTTTAAGTCCTTCAAGAAATTCTGCAATCCAATTACATTCCACTAACTTTTTTTATAAATTATCAATCTCCATATTCTAACGTTTTCTTAAATACCAAATACTTGTATAAAAAGTATATGATGTGTTTTGAAACCACTGTGCGGCAGTAACTAGAATTAAAGAATAAAACTAAACAATGTAAAAATATCGTCAGAGTCCGTGACGATATGTTTGTGAAAGGTTGTTAATTCTGAATTTTTTATATAGATTATAATGATTTGATGTGTCAAAATTATCGGATATACATATAATAAGGTTGATGAAAAAATGGTCATCAAAATGGGCAAAAATATTACTTTTAATTATATTAGATTTTTAATATCTGTGAAATAAATATCATATAAAAATCGTGCTCTATAGGTATCCAAAAAAGTAAACCACTACATATAATATAAAAAGGGGGTAATTGTATAACACGAACAAACTAAAATTTTAAGTTGTAAAAAATACTATAGTCACAAAATGGTTCAACCTCAGAATATAATGGAGATGTAGATTCTTCCAAATTCCTAAACTCACAAAATGTATAAGTCACCGTATAAATTAATGGCAACACTGTTTAACGACATACAAACTATAAAACAAGACGTGCCCGGTTTAAAACAAGTGTTAAAGGCAAGTAAGCCACACATGCGCTTTAATGTGAATAATAAAAATATACACAAAAACGACACAACAACAGACGTACAGACAGCCAAACACACTCAATCAAGAAACAACAAAACAAATAATCAAAAATTAACCGGCTTAAAATTAACTTTTTGAGTTAATTTTTTTTTTATTATTGATTATAATCGGTCTTAAGCCAACAACTCAAATTGAAAGTGAATTTTTATTAAAAACAAATTTGCTTCTCTCTCTCAAGAAGAGTAAGAAAACTAAACAAAGGGAGAGAAAAAATATTTAAACTCAAAAACTCACTACTGGAAACTCAAGGTAGTTTTGATTTAATTCATGTATATTTTTAAACAATTTTTATTTGTTGCTTTATTAATATGTATAAATTTTTTTCTTTCTGTTTCATGATTTTCACCTTCTTGCAATTTCTTCAAGTGGAACCACAAACAGTTGACGGTTTTTATTACGACGTTCAAGACGTGGTTTGCGCTTAAAACTCTCAGCCCAAAACAATAAAACAAGACTGATTTATATTTTAAGAGTGTACGGATCCAAATACAACAACAACCACAAAAACCCACTTAAATAAGGAAATTCAACTTTTTTTCTAGTCGCAAGAAAAATTGTTGGATTTTTCTTTAAAAAAAATAAAATAAAAAGATTGAGAATATAAATTAAAAAAAAAAAAGAAAAGCTAAAATTTGGAGAATTTTAAACACATAAAAAAATATAAATAGTCATTATGTCAATTAGAATTAAATTATTTATCAACTTTCTACTAGTGGGGTCCATAGTAACTGGTAAGTTTAGCAACAATTTAAACATTTTTTTGAAAAAAAAAAATTACAAAATTGAAAGTGAGAAAATCTAAATTATTTTAACATTGTTTACAAATTTCCGCATTTTTTTTATTTATAAAATATTTTGTTGTTTAAATGGTTTTTTAGTTGGTGTACACGTTGCAATATATTTGAAAATATTTTGTAATTTTTTTTTCTTTTAATATTTCCATTTATTTATTACAATTTGGCTTTATTGGATTTTTACAACACATTTTCATTGTTGCAGTAGTTCAAACAACATTAATGAGCGTAACTATAGAAAAAGAAGTAACTACATTGAATGATTAATTGTTTAAAATAAATAGAATATTTTAATAATTAAATATACATGATTTTGTAATAATTAGATCAAGAACAATAAAATATATAGCTTTTTAATTGGATTACGTGTTACGATTTTGCAGTTTAATTAAAGGTATAAACTTATTAAATTTATAATTCGATGTTGTAAAACGAAACGAAAATTCATTTTGAAAGTTTATATGAAAAATAACAAATTTATTAAAATTTATATGTTTACAACAACTTGAAAAAAAAATGAATTATTTGACTGAAACCGAATATAAATACTGTTAAATAGAACCAAAAGTATTTGTCTATAGGTATACCAATCAGCTTATAATCACTTTCTGAGTTGTTTTAGTGATGTCCGTCCGTCTGTCTGTCTATATGAACTTGGTAATCAAACTACATTTTTTAATTTTGAAAAAAATGTAATAAAATTTTGTTGGAGTTTGGTTTTTTATGATTCAAGGATGAAGCCTTTTGAAATGGGTTATGATCGATTCATTATTTTACCTAGGTCTTATACAAATGTCCTCCCGGAATATGCACGCAGAGAAAAAACATGGTTACAGCATGATCACCACAACTATTCAATGATTATATAGCGGTTTTCTCGTTGATTTAAATATACTGTGATCAACATAGCAACATTTATGATGCTATGTTTATTAAATGATTAAATTCGTTTATATATATGGTAAAATGGGAATATTAAATGATTAAATTCTTTTATATATATGATAAAATGGGATTATTAAATGATAAAATTGGTTTATATATATGATAAAATGGGATTATTAAATGATAAAAAAAAAAATCATTTAATGATTACCCACAATCAAAATTTTAATATGGTTCACTGAATTATAATATGTTTTTAAACATGTTTATATGAAATCATATTTATGAATAAATACAATCATTTAGTCAATTCAACAATTATTTAGTTAATTTTATAATCATTAAGTTAATTTTACAAATTTAGTCAATTCTACAACCATTTAGCTAATATTTTTATTTGATTTTAAGTCATATTTTGTTTTGCACAACTGTTGAATGTTTGTTTTTGAAAATGTTTATGTTTTTCTCAAATATAAAATATTTGTTTTGGACTATAATTTGATTTCACACAACTATTGTATTTTTATCGTTATTCATATTTATTTTCTACATAACTATTGAATACACATTTTTGTGTATAAGTTCAGTAGTTTGTTAGAAGGCAAACGGTATAGCTGTGTGTTTTTAGAAAAGTGTTCAATTTATTTGTCTTCTAAGTTTAAAAAATTGTAAAATAAAACCACAAAATAAAAAAATAAATAAAAAATATGTCCTGTTCTGAGATATGCAGGATTGGTTTTCCATATTGAAATGTATGAAAATGACGTTCCATTATTTGGTCATATAAACCACATATATTGCTCTAATGAATCTTACTATCTTTGCGGTCAAAGGCTTTCAAACCATGGATTTAACTCACATTTTCAAGCCTTTCAGCAGTATTATGAGGATTTTTATTTTTTAATATCTATTCTATAGCCAATAAAAATTTATAATCAAATCTTATTGGCTATATTTGCATTACCAAAGAAAACATAAAACTGTTGATTTAAATTCTATTATAAAATATAATATGTAAATAATATTTAAACAATGAATATGTAAATATATATTAAAAATTAATATGTAGAGTATAAATATTATATAAAAAACTATTAATAACTTATAATTTTTTAATTAAAAATTAATAAATGTTTATACCTGAAAAATTTTTGTTCAATATTCTCAATAAATAAATAAAAATTTCAGATAAATATGCTTTATTTTAAATATATTCAGTATTACAAAAAGGGGGTTATATATATGATAAAATAGGATTATATATATGATAAAATGGGATTATATATATGATAAAAGGGGATTATAATTATGATAAAATGGGATTATATACATTATAAAATGGGATTATTAAATGATTAAATTCGTTTATATATATGGTAAAATGGGAATATTAAATGATTAAATTCTTTTATATATATGATAAAATGGGATTATTAAATGATAAAATTGGTTTATATATATGATAAAATGGGATTATTAAATGATAAAAAAATTGGGAAATCGGAAGAAATATTATAAAAAAAAATTATAAATATGATTAAACCGAATCATTAAATGATGAGAAAATGATTAAATGGAATCAGAAAAATGATTACGTACAAATATACTTATTGTAACCTGGGATCATATATTACAATCATAGTATGTTGCTCTTAGTTTATGGTCACCCGAACCATATTTTTTCTTTGCGTGTGTGTTTAATGATCATAAATCCATTTAATATACCTTTATTTTAATAAAATTTGAACTTATATGTAAGCATAAATTTGTGTGCCGAATTTCATGAAGATTGGTCCTTAATTCCCTATAGCTCCCATATAAACCCCTCTTCAGAGAATCACTTGAACTGGCATTAACCTAGGGTTGCCAGACGGGCTTAAATGAACTTGATTGTCAAGATATTTTAGAAGTTGTCAAGTTACAAGTTAAAATGTAATTTGTCAAGTTGAAAATAATTTGAAGTTATGAAGATTTTTTATTTTTTTTTTTTTTTTTTGATAGCGATAATCCTGAAGCATATTTGTATATTTTAGAGAATACTATGTCATATGATTTATTACACAATGCAAGTGAAACTTGTACAGAACTGCACAGCATAATGACTGAATTTTAAATAATCTTAAAATCATATGAGATATACGAATCGTTTTAAATTTAAACAACATTTTTCAGAATAAACTGATTACCATAAGTTAAACACTGTTTCCTCGAGACTTATTTGAAAACTTCCAGAACAAATTCGCTTATAGCTATTATTTTAACTCTTTTATTTTCCCCCCTCTTTATAGTTGAAGCTGCCGAATATTAATTCATTCTGTTATTCAAGTTTATAAAAAGTTTCTTATCGTTTATTATTATGTCACAATGCCACTATCTAACCTAATAAACGTTTTTGCATACAACTTTTAGGAATTTAGCTTAACAATGCTTTGTAAAGCGGTGTTAAGTATTTTGAATACGGCCGTAAATGTTCAAAAGCAATATTAATGGATATTGAAATATTTGTATTGAGGCAATAATTGCAAAAATCTAATATCGCATTTCTTAATATTTTTCAATGGCACAAATTTATAAGCTATGTAAAGTCTTATTTTTCGAAAATATTTAAAACCTTTAGCCCTATAGCACTGAAATTTGTATATACGCTTATAGGTTTCATATAAAAATTTTTGGCTAAAGTCGATTGTCAAGTTTTTTTATAAATCAAGCTCGTTTTCAGGAATGTCAAGTTAGATCACAATTCGAATATGGCAACCCTACATTAACCCCATGCAGTCGATAGCATTAGTTTAATATATTTGACATCATAGCTCCCACAAAATGCCCACTTCCGGGATTTCCTCTAAAGTTCATACATATATTGAAAGAAATATACATACATTACGCTTAATACAAGTATCGGTCCACAATAGGCCATGGGTCCCCTATGTGCTCAAACTTTACTTAGATTTTAATAAAAATATATTTTTTTGTAGTATTTTCTATACGCGAGTGGTCTCCCAAAATATCCTACAATCTCAAAAAAACAGTTTCTAGGGACACCTTATTGTACAAGTTGTCCTCCTTCATTTACGTAGAGGTAGGAAATAGAATATTAAACATTCTTTTAATTTATTAATAATACATATGAATTATGTTATGTTGATATTAATATTTATATTGGACTAGCTTTTCCGGTGCACTTAGCTTCCCGATTTCATGCGATTACTATTTTATATGAGGGCTAGTGCTCCCCTTGGAAATTTGGTATTAAAATAACTTCTACAACTTTTTAGGACTTTCGCTGTAATAGTTTTGTGGATATGAGAAAATCTATAAATTTTTTTGTATGTGGGCTTCCTCGCCCCCCTTCCTGCGATACCATATAAATATTTATTATGGCATCGCAATTTCATTCTAAATTATGGTTCTTGAGAAAGTTATTTATTATAAATTTTAAAACATTTTCTATAATAGTTTTTAAGATAAACAATATTTAATATTTTCCTTGTATGAAGGGTACTATTTCCCCTGGTTCCATCCGTCCCATTTCATTTTATAGTTGTTGATGAGAAAGTTATTCCTAAAAAATTTAAGACTTTTGCTGTAATAGTATTTAAGTCACCCCATAAATAGTATTTTCTTTGTCGGGGGAAAATATTATTCCCCCTTTTCATCTCAATTATTAAGAATCATAAGAAATTATTTATTCAAAATTTTAATACTTTACTGAAAATAGTTCTTAAGTTATGAAATAATTAATATTTTCTTTGTATGGGGGTACCACTCCTCCTGCTCCTATCGAAAAATAAAAATCCTCTTTTAATTCCGGGGCTTGTGAAAATTTTAAGAAAACCGGTTTAGTAATTTAGCTGCCTACAAGGCACAAACAAACAAAACATAATTCATTTTTATACATATACTAACTTAACCGGTGAGCTTTGCTACCTCTTTTAATGCAACCTATCGACACTATTCAAAATTTGTTATGAAATTTATTTATAAAAATATTTAAAACTTTCAGTAAATCACTTTAACAAAAATAAAATGTTGTTCTTTATATGGGGGCTACTCCTCCCACTAGCCCTATCCTATTTTAATTTCATCAATCTAATATCATAAGAAAATTGTTTCTACAAAGTTTGAGATCTCTGACTATAATAGTTTTTTAGATATGCCATTAGAAATATTTGTTTTGTATAGAGGGTTACCATTACCGTCGTTGAGAAAGTTATTCTTATAAAATGTTAAAAATTTTGTTGTAATCGTTTATAAGATGTACGATATTTAAATTGGTTGTATGGGGGGTACCATTTCCTTTGGTCCGTCTCACTTTCATTTTGAGTTTGGTGGTTAAGACTTTTGCTATAACAGTATCTATGTAATCTTATAATTAATATTTACTTAGAATGGGGGCCACCATTTTTCCTGCTCCTATCGGAAATAAAGGTGGCTTATTTTACTTTCAGGTATTAAAGAATGATATTGTAAAAATTTCAAGAAAAACATTCTAGCGGTTTAGCTTTCTACAAAATCCAAACTTAAGTCCTCTTCTACAACTTTCTTATATATTTCAATTCGATTCTCTTAGTAGTTTAGGAAATTTACTGTGTGGTGGTATATGTTATAAAAATAAAATAATTATTCAGAAAGAGGATTTGCCCTGAATAATATTTATTGTGTAAGCTAGAGAAATTACAAAAATATTGTTAAAATTATAAAAACTAAAATTTTCGTTTGAAATTTATATCAAAGAACCTAATTTCTTAAAACCTTAGATAGGGGGGTTGGAATATAGGCCCTTGATATGAATATCCTTTGACCAACATTTTCTCCTAAATAAATACAGTATGTCAAGAAAATGTTTTTACATTAAAAGAAAATATGAATTTGTCGAAGTTTGGCTTTCAAAAAACTATATAATTTTTCCTAATGTAAAAATTTTTAATACGAATTTGTTAATTTATATATTTATTAATACATAACTCAAAGAAACTTAATATTTAATGATTTAAACTATTAGAAATGGAGCAAAAACTAAACAAACACAAAAATCTTAGTGTCAAGAAATTCTTTTTACATTTATAAAACTGCTTAAGAAAATCAAAAATTTTCGGAATTTTTAATTTAAAATGGTAACAGCTGGTATATATAACTGCTTGTGGAACCTTTTTCATCAAACAAAATTATTAATGAATGTCACAGTCAATTGGAATTTTGTATATTCCAACATTAGTGCGTTTTTTTTAGTTCATTATGGTCCTGTAATACCTTTTTGTCACTTTGTTCTTCAAATAAGGAGAAAAAAAATGATGTGGGATGAAAGTTTGGACCTTATGCTGGTATATTTAAAGATATTTGTAAATAAATAAAATTTTGCTGCATTATCATTATTTGCTCATATATGCTTGGAGTCATTATTTTTCTCATGACTTGAATTTTAGTTTTCATCCTTCATAAACTCATATTTATTAACACTTTTTATTAAATGAGCTTTAAAAATCTAGAAATGTTACTGCACACCAGTTTTATTTCATAATAAAAACGATTTTCTAACTATTTTGAATAAAATGTATCTATATTTAACAATATCTTTTAAATACGAAAGTATGAATATTTATTATTTAATTTTCTAAATGCTTTGTAAAGGATTTTGAAGGTTTTCGGCGTATTCTGACCGTATCAAATTGTATTACTATATAGTATAAACATTCCTGTACAACATACAATTCGTTCCATAACTTTTTAAGCTTATCAACTTAAATCATTGGGAATGATTATAATTGTTGAATACTTTGTCTCCATAAGAGTGTTTCTTTCCATGTAGTTTTCCATCTATAATTGTAATCCATCTGTGTTTTTTTTTTCATTGTTTCTTGGAAGATAAAATTGATATACACGCAAAGAAAAAACATGATTCCGAAATGCTCGCGGAAATCAGGTGATGTTCCTAAATAGTTTATATGGCTAACGCAATCAAATTATTGTGTTTCTGACTAAACTGAAACAATTATTTTTTGTTCTGATCATTTTAACATATGGTACTTTCTAATAATAATATAAAGACGGTGTACTAAAAGAATAATATGTTTCATAGTAACATATTATTTCAATGAAATATTTGTATGTAATACTTTAATGCGAGGGGTGACAATAATATGCTCGTCTTTATTGTTATCTCTCTTTCGAAATAATTTACTCAGTCAGTAATGAAATCTTAAATGTGACGGACGTAAAGTGAAGAAAAACGTTTAAAAAGGTTCACAAAATTTTTATTAAAAAACTTTATTATTATTTTTTAATAACGAGATCCACGGAGTGCTGACGGAGCAAATCATCAATGGCCAAATTTAAAATTGGAAATATTTTTCGGTAACTACAATAAATATCAATAATTCAGTGCGGTCAAATATAAAAATAAAAATAAAAAAATGTATTTGTACAAATTTTCTTTTAGGTGTGTGAATGTGAAGATAAATTTTCTTGAACGACATCGTCCAGTGAAGGCTGTGGTATTTGTTTTTTAATTATTTTCTATTCGCAAAATTTAAATTAAAAAAATAATAATAATAAATAAAAATACATTTTAACCGTATGCATAGTATTATGATTGGGGGTATTATAAGATTTAATAAAGGGATCATGTTATATTTATGCAGTATGGTTGTGAGGACTATCACATATAAATGTTATGATTGTGAGGTTCATATTATATTAATATTGGATAGGACAATATTATGTTCACAAAAGGGTATAATAACTGATATGATTGAGGGAATCATAAACCTAAACATTAATGATAGTTACCGATTATGATTTGACCAACCATGTTTTTTCTTTGCGTGTACCCTTTCCACAGCACTTTATTATAAGCCCTAGTGGATATATTCAAATTTTTCTTAATTTTTCTAGGATTAACTCTGCCAAATATTTGAAGAAGATGGATATTAAGTGATATCAACTACAATATTACGGGAATTTTGGATCGATTTAATGTTCTATTAAGTATATATCTTAATAAGGAATACATTTTTACAATATATTTTCCCGAATTGGAGGTTATAAAAAACCCCAAATGGGTTTATGATCTGGAGTTTTTTCTCTTGACTTACTTAATATATAATTTATGAATTACTCGTAATATATAAAATTGATTTGAACACATAATCTTTTACTATGTGATTATAATTATCACACTGACAATTTATTGGCAATAATACATCCCAAAGTTCAAAAATTGTTTCACATAGCGAAAAAAACGCAAATGTAAAAACATTTTCTTGACAGGTGGATTAAAGGGTATGTGTAGTTTTTGTTGTTGTATTTTCGTAATTACATTCATAATGAATTTTTTTCTGGTAAAACCCGTTAAAGAAAATACCTTAAACAAAATGTAACAAAAGAAAAAAAAAATTTGCAATGTTATAAACATTTGCAAATATTGTAAACTAAAGTTGAAATAATAATTTTTTCTTCAATGTAAAAACATTTTCTTGACATACTGTAACTAAAATACATTTTCTTTTTTTAAAACTACACTACAAAAATTTAGTATGTTAACAAGAAAAGATCTAATTTTAAATATTTTAACAATTGTTTTCAAAATTTTCTTTCACTCTTTCTATGAAAATGTCAAAAATGCAGACAGGTTTGACTTTAAATTCCCCTTAAGGTTGGTGTTAAAAAAAAAAAACAAAAAAACAATTTGCTATTTATGTCACCACACCTGTATTTTTTAACTACGATTTGTTGTTATTTGTATTTTTATATTGCACATTTTTTATTTGTTTTGTATTTGGTTGCAAATCATAATATAAAATTAAAAGTCACAAATACAACTAATTCATAAAGAAAAAAAGTACTATATAGTATGTTGAGTTGAGTTCAAATGTGGTCTGGTATGACTAGTTTTTTTTTCTGTTTCTAATTTCTTTCTTCTCTATTTCAAATGAGCATCGAGTGTATACATATATAAATAATTTGCATCCTATATTAAGTCGATGTTATTGTAAAATTATTTTGTATATATGCCACTCCAAACTCTATAACGCCATCAGAAGCAGCACCAGCAGCTATAGTCAGTTACTGGTATTTATTAATGCACCAGAAAATAAAAACAAAAAATAAAAAAAGAGGAATAAAAAAAATGAACCAACGAATCGTGCCTTTATGTCTGTCATGAATTGAGTAATATTGTATTTACACATATACCCTACATAAATGCATACATATTCATGAGAGTGTGAGTTTTTTGGTTTATGTGTGTGTGTATGTCAGTGTGTGATTATACTTTTTTTATTGACTTTTGCTCTTATCATTAGTGTATCAGTTTCTATTTTATATTTTACAATATTTTTTTGCTATTTTTATGATTGTCTTTTTGACTATATGGAATGTCGGTTACAATATGTAGATTATAATCGTATATGTGAGGGTAGAGCATGTGTATGTTATGAAAAGAATATCTGAAAATGAGTGTATATAATATTCAGGAATGTAAAGTACTCTGTTGTTTCTATATGGGTACAATTTAAGTAAAAAAAGTACAAGCGGCGAATGCTAAAAATGTATATGCTTTTAGGGAGGTGGTCAACTTTGACTTATAATATTTTTATTTATTGAATTTGATATTTTTAAAAATGTTGTTTTGAAACCCTTTTTTTTCAATTGATACCATTGTATCTGTTGAAGAATGTACACTTTATGTTTTTATATGACAACACGATTTCATAATATCAGTTATTTTGCACGCAGAGAAAAAACATTTCTCAATATGGTTGCCCCAACAATACTATTTTCATTGCAGAGAAATTGTTCCGTTGCAAACATTCTTATTGTTGAATATATTTTATTTTAAAAACAATTTTGTTGTAGCAATTATACATTTGTTCTCAACTCACAATTATATTGTTGGCACAACATGTTAAGCAATATGTTTAAATTAGAATCACATTATTGTTGTTAAAATTGCTTGAGCAAAAAAAATATTTTCAATATCTGAATATATTATTTTGTTTGTAATTTTGAATTGACAACAAAATATTTGTTTTATATTGGCAACAATATACATTATTAGTACTTGACAATAAGTATATTTGTTGATTTTTATTCAGTTTAGTTTGCTTCTTGCATTGAGCAAGTTGTCAGTCGGCAAGTTAAAAATGTATTAGAAAATATGCTGAATGTATATAAAAAAGTGAATTATTTAAAATAATTTTTTTTAATTAAAGTTAAACTAGAAATAAATAAGTGTTTCTTATTGTGAAAATATTTTGAATGCATAATATACAAAGAAAACTACATAATTGGTTATTTTCGGAGTGCTAAAAAAAATGTGTCAGCTTGTACGAGTATTCAATAAATTTCTTAGGTTTCATCGTTCACTGGTGATAAATTAATCTTTTTATACCAATGTGATTTATTTTACATAACTAAATTATAATTAATTTTAATAAAAACTTCCATACGATAAATTAATTGGCTTTTATTTATTTTTAGGCATAATAATTGTTTCTCGACGCTAAGTACAGTTATTGTGATTCAACATATTATTGCTGTATATATGAGTCAAGTATATATACAGCAAAAATATTGTTGTAGATCAACAATATTTTTATTGTGATTTAACCATATTATTGCTGTATACATGAATCAAGTGTATATACAACAAAAAAATATGGTCGTAGATCAACAATATTTTTATTATGATTCAACCATATTATGGTGCTACATCTAACCATAATAAAATAAAATAAAATTTACAAACAACCATAAAATCTAACCATAATATGACAGTACTCGATTGTGGTTGCTATTCACCATATTTTTTCTTTGCGTGTATATGTGCGGGATAATAGAGTATTCAAACGTTAACAGTTTCGACTCTACTGTTACCACTATTAATGAGGATCAAAGTTCACTTAAACTTATACATTACATTATACTATCCTACTTAATAATTTATTTGAAATAAACGTGTTACAAAAACGTAGCCCAACTTTTTAATAAAATAGTACCAATGTACATTTTCTTTATTTTCCATCTCTGTTTTGGTATAGTTTTCATAACTACTTGTCAAGTATGTCAGTGAAGTTCGTATTCGTATACGTTTTATGAAGTGGCATCTCATTTGTTTCATCTTTATTTTATAATATTTCGTTGTGTTTTTCTTTTTTTTCCCATTTTTTTTTTTTCTTTGTAGCTCTTCTGTAAATTCATAATATTTTAATATCTTTTGACATTTTGCCGTAATTTTTTTGACATTAAACATTTTTTAATGTCTCTATAAGAGGTAACGTTGAGTTAAATAAGCAATAAGAAAAATCGTTATTATTGCATTTAACGAGCAAGAAGGAGTTTTCTTCTCATAATTAAGCTTTTAATACAAAAAATTAAAATTTATTTATGTTTGACACCTATTTGGGGAGCTTTTGAAATGAAATGATAGAAAAAGTTATGATAACAAAAGATAAAAAAAATTAATTGTATACAGTTCAAAAGAGATGTATTAAAAAATCTTTAATTCGATTTTAATTTAAAAGAAAAATGTATGTTAAATAATAAAATGTACATTAATTTATATTTATATATTAAATTGAAGACGCTACTTTTATGTAAGTATTTAGAGGAAAAAGAACCGGTCCAAAACTAGTCACGTGACACACACGTGAAAGATTATTTAAAGTTATTGACTGGAACTAGTTGTGGAACGCTATGTGAGAGGAAACTGTTTCTTTTACATGGGGTTGTCATTGGAAGAGGCTAAGTAACGCCGCTTAATAACTGATGGACCTCTCACATGACTGGTCTAAATGTACCCATTCAATGCTGGTCACTATAATAAAAATTTTCAAAGTATCAGAATCTATTGCTTTTACAACAAATTTACGCAAATTTCATTTGTTATTATTATTATTATTGTAATTATTTTAAAGTATAATTATTTGTATTTATTTAATTTATTTTTTCCTTACAAAGGGACCGATACTACTGCAACAACAAAGGGTATTTATTAAATCCAGTTAAAATAGCAAAAAATTTGGCTATGAATAAACATATTAACTAGATATTTTGGAAAGCCTAATTCTTAAACCCTGAATATTAAAGTTTTTGTTCTTTAGGTAATATTTCAAATATCAGCTCAATTCTAAATTTCATTTTAGAGTAAATTATAAATATTTTCTGAGCTTCTAAAAAGGATTTATCAAATTTATATTAAATATTGTTGAACTTACCATTTAAAAAATACCATGAAATTTAAAATCTAAAAAAGAAAGAAAAAAATATATTTTTTAATAACAAAATTCTAAAACGGTTAAATTAATAAATTATAAAAAGTAATACAATATGCGAAAAGATATTAAATTTAGGCCTCTCTAAAGATTTCAAAATTATGGAATTTTAAAATACGCTTTTAAATCAATACCAACAATAGTATCAATTTTAAAACTTATTCTTCAAATATCTTCAACTGCAAAGTCTCTGTGTAATATTTATTCAAAGAACTTCAAATATAGGGCTTACAAAGTTGTCAAAGATCTTTAATTAGTGATCATAAGTTTCTATATAAAATTTTAGAGTATAAGTCCCTAACATTATATACAATATTAGCTACTATAAAAGCTTCTAAAGATCTGAAATTAAGTATATTTCCTTTAAAAGAATGATCTTTAATAACAGCTTAAAAAGATCTTTAATTTTAAGTATTTATATTGTCTTCAAAGATGTTTAATCGCATCTCGTTATACAGTTACTCGTAAACTTTTATATAGGTGGGTCATACTGTAGGATCTGCAATCGTAAGCTCAAATATCGATCAAACAAATAGTTGAAATTTATTATCAAAACAATCGAATATAATTGAATATTTTAAATAACTATTAAATTCGCAAGTATGTTAGGAAATACAGTTTCTTGAGTCTTAAAAAACAAACACTTCAGGATCACCAAAAACAAACCTAATAACCGAAGAAAAGTTTATTTACAGACTGTACATTGGGGTAAAAGGAATGTAAATGGGAAGCAAATTCAGGAAAAGGTAATATCAATATTTTTGTCATCATTAGCTTTAAACAATGCATTTTGAGACTTCTAAAATTTATATTTTTTTATTTTTTTTTTTTTGGCAGAGTGGTAATGTCCGTCCCTTCGTCCGTCTGTTCATTAATTTAAATTGTATAAATTAATATATTTCTCTTAACTTAAAAGAATAATAACACAGGTTAACACTAAAAAACTATCTGGAAAATCATGTTGCAGATATTGTAGGTATAGTTATCCCAATCACCAGGAACATTTCGGTTTTTTTCCATCACGTCACATTTTTAACCCACTGAGGACCAAAGAAAATATGGTTTCATGATGAGTTTTTAAGTTGTAAAATTCCCAGTAATAGATAGAACAGATAAGTTCGTCATGTTGTATAGCCAGGACATGGGGCTATAAAAATGTAGTACCACTTAAGTCTCCTACTTATCATACATAGCCCCTAGATATCTTTAAAGTTGTAAAAACCAAGAATTTCTCAATTAAACCTCATTAAACCATGGAAAAATGAGAGGTAAGGAGTGGGTGTAGAAGGGAAGTTTGTATTTCATGTAACAGATAAAAGACCATAGATATCAAAAATGGTAAAATTTTTAAAATCACACTGACAGAAAATGTGTATCCATCAAAAGTATAAAAAAATAAAAATCCAAATTTAAATAACAGAGTTAACAAAAAATTATAAGAAAAATATATCGCTAATAATTCGGCCTAATTTTAACACCTTATACTAAATAAAGTATAGAAAGTTAAATAAATCATTTCCAAGAAGTCACAATTTTAAAATATATAATGTTTTTATTTTAAAATTCATTGAAAAATTTATGGATATTTTTTTTTTAATTAGGATTTAAAAATATATAAATTTTTCTCATATTAAGAAGCTGTAAAAGTCTGTCACCAAAATAGGATTCCATATGCGTTGATATAATCTCTCAGTAGCAGCATTTTGGTGCAAAAGCTCCCATTGTTCTTCGTATATTTTTCCCATTTTTTCAGAGATTTTAGCAACTTTAAAGACTTTTAGGTGCTATGGAGGGCATGTTAGAGACATGGCATAGTCTACACTTTTGTTTTATTGTTCCTTCTCTATAAAATACGCATCCATAATTTACTCTATCTATTACCCAGAAAATTATATAACCTAAAAATTTCTTAGAGGTACATATTTCATTTGGTCATTAATGGGTTAAAAGTGTGATGTGATGGAAATGTTTCATGTTACTTTTTTCACTACATTTAATCCTAGAAGTAAGAATTAAACAAAATTTTTCAAGATATAATTTTTTTCTAATTTTTTGTTAGCATTGTTATTGAAACTTAAATTTTTATTTTTTTCAACCTTTTGGTTCTACGCATTTTCTGTCAATGCGATTTTAAAAATTTTACCATTTTTGAAATCTGCGGCCTTGTATAAGTTATATCAAATATAAATTTCCCCTATACACTCACTCATTATCCCTAATTTTTCAATGGTTTTATAAGGGTTAATTGAGAAATTCTTGATTTTTACAACTTTGACGACTTTTAGAGGCTATGTGTGAGAAGTTAGAGTCTTTACCAGCACTTCATTTTTGTAGCCCCATGTCTTGCCTACAAAACATGTGTGAAAAATTTCCTCTACCTATTACCTGGAAAATTTTATAACCTAAACATTTCTCAAGGAAACAAATTTTCTTTGGTCCCCAATGGGTTAAAAATGTAACGTGATAAAAAATTTTCATTTGACTTTCTACACTATATCAAGCCTAAGGAATAATAATATTGTAGACTTATTCCAGATATAAATTTTTTTGGCGATTTTGTTGACCTGTGTAATTGATAACTTTTATAACTTTTATCAAGGTATATCTACAAAATATCATTGAAAATGATATATTATTTAATTAGGTTTCAATACAAATAACAAAAACTCCAAAAATTCCCTTAACGAAATGTTGATACTTCAATAAAAAATTTTACAATAAAAAAAAATAAGTTTTTAAAAAAATTTTAATAAATTTATATAACAAATGGAATATTTATTAATTCCTTTTCACTATAACATCCATCACTGCTATCGTCAAATACGTAATAAAAATGTCTTCGTTTCCTAAAAGAATAACTAAATCGGCTGCGGATTGAGGTAGGCCTATATATAAATAAAAAAATAAAATAAAATTCCTATGGGAGGTATTCAGAAAAATATAAAATATTTTATAAAAAAGAATTGTATTGTAAATTTAAAAACTGAATTTTATGCAATAATTTTTTCGTGTACAGTTCTTAGTTTTCAAAGACTTCGTACACGTTTGTAACAACATCCGAAATAGATTTAAACTATATGAAAATTTAATTTTTTTATCTGATATTAGATCTTAAAAATATAGCATTTGTTAATACAAATCGTTCTGGTCAAGTATTTTAAAAATAATTCTAAATAATTGCCTTACAATTAAAGATGTTTTTAGCATTCTATTAAAATATTTTAAAAGCAATTTTAATATTTAAATAAAAAACAAGTTTAAATACCTTATTTGCCATCAAAAAACTAAAAACCATAAAACCTTCTTAAAATATCAACGTCACAAACACGTTTTTCAGTCACTTAATTTATGTACTTTTCAATGAAGTTCCCAAAAAATCAGCAACTCTTATCATTTTATAAAAAGAGAAATAAAATACAAGTTATAAATATATATTACATCTCCGAATGATGCAATAAGTAAATTTAACCATTTACGATAAAAATATAAAAAAAAAAAAACTAAAAGGCTACAAGTGCATTCACAAGTAACATTTTTAAATTTTATATTAAAGGAAAAACCGCTTCAACAGACTTACCTTTAATAATTGTGTCACTAAACAATTTTGCTTGAGGGACACAAATATAAATATATAAACAAAATAAATGCGGATATTGGCAAGAAACCAATATAAACTATTAATTTTTTTTTTTTTACTACACAACAACAAACATTGTTGACATCATAGTTTTAATCGTCAACATGACAAATAGTAATTATAAAAATATGGCTCACCCGTTTTACTGCCAATGAAAAAAAAAATCCTTTTCGGGAAACTGGTTTTTATACCCTATAGAAAAAGTTTTAATATAAAACTGGTGAAAACATCTTAAAAATCAGTTATATTCTAGATTCTTTAAATGTATATAGTAAGAAATTAATTTTGTTTAGGTATATATCTCAATTTGTATGTTGAAATCCTATCTTCTTAATGGGAATTTTGATATGATAAATTTTTCTTAAACAATTTTATTCTCTAAAACCAGCGACTTAGGTTTAAATAAATATAGATGTCTATAAATTTTTTTTTTTTTTTTTTTTGCATGAGAATATACTTTGTGACGGTAATTTAATAAAAAAAAATAGAATTTCTTCCTACTTCTCCTTAGTTGTTGAGGCGAATTATATTTCGACCACAGTATCTCTTTTAATTTATTTTTTTATTTCCCAATAGCAAGTGTTAACAAAAAAAAAAATACATTATAAACCGGTTAATTAAAAGACCGCAAAATAATATAGTAAACAGCAGCAACATCAATATCAACTAAATGATTAAATATTAACAAAATAATCAAAATGTTAAAACTCTTGTTTAATATTTGTTCACATCATATTTAAGCTGATGGAGAGACGAGACCGAAGTTGTAATGAAAGCACACAAACATAACCTTGTAAAAGTTAATAATTAAAAAAATATTATGTAAATTTTCTTAAAAATAATAGCAATGTAATTTATTATGAAGAAAAAAATAAATTAATAAGAAAAAAAGGAATAATTGAAGCAAAAGGCTTAAGCAAAAATTATAGAAAGCACAATAACTATTAGTTTGTATATACCTTAACATATAGTCTCCAATGATCTCCTATTGTACATCTTTATCTTAAATTGTGGATCTTTCAAAATATGTTTTTATATGGTCTCTAATAATATTCATACGTAGGAAGAGCATTACATCTCTGTTGATCCTCAATGGTAGGTTATAATCTAATACAGGGGCTCTCACAAGACCTTGCTTCATGATTCCTTTTTAACATTGCAATGGTAGTGCGACCCATTTCAAACTGACTGGTCTAAAAATCAGATAAAATCTTATGTAAAGATATAATAATTAAGAAATAATATAATATTAATTTTTCTTTATAACTTTAATATTTGGAGACTTTTTCCCATAAAAAAATCGAGCGAAAAATAAAGTTTTACTTTAAATGTAAATTGCTAGAAATTGTACTAGTAGGTTTAGGAATTCGGGGCCAACGAGTGTATAAACTTTGTTATATTTCAACTAAAATGCTTTTAAATCTGTTGATTCAAAATAAAATTACACACATGTATTACATTTTAACTCTTTTTGAAATGAATCTGACATTTTATCGTTATTAGTATTGAAAAGATTTTTCAAAAAAAAAATAATATTTAAATAAATGAAAGCGAAAAATCACCCAAAATATTTAAAATATGTTATCAATAACAAATTATAGCCCAAAAATTACGATAAATCACTACAAAACTTAGGGTTCTTTTTCATATGAAGTATAAACTGTATCTCCTAAACTACTGGTCGGATGAAATTGAAATATACACAGAAAAAATTATTCGAAAATATTTTTTAATAAATTTTTTATTTGATTTTAAATTAGAAGTCAGTAATACTATTAATTAATATAATAAATATTTTTTAACAATTTTAAGCTTTGAAAAGGTAAAAGAAAAATATGTCATTTGAAAATAGAAATTGAGATATAAAATAAAAATAAACAAAATTTTCATTTGAAAATTTAAATTAAAAATAAAAATAATTTAATTAAACATAATTTTAATTATGAACACTTCTGGATTTATGAAAATTTTGCAAAATAAGTGTACGTTTTGAGTTTTTGGTAAAACATAAATATTATTTTTTCTGGCTTTATTTTAGATGCATCATGCAGCGATGTAAAGGTCCATATAAAGGGTCAGAGTTGCATTAATTGGAATTGGCTAAAAAAGTACCATATACTTCGAAAGTTTTTTAGAAAGACAATGTCATATAGCTATAAGTTTGATAATGTTATAAATAAGCTTTCGCATTTTATTAAATGTTCCTAATGTTGCAAGTTGTGAAAAAGTAGGTGCAGAATTTTTAATTAATCGCTTTTGTTTTAAGTGTTCCGACAAAATGTGTGTCTTTAGAAGGTGAAATATTTACTTGTTTTTCCTATGTTTTTAAAAATAATTAGAAATTAAATAAAAATATCAAATTTTATATGAAGATAATATGGTTATATAATATGGATTTTACAATGTTGGGTATATTTAAATTGGGTCAATAAATATTTTAATTCATTTGAACCAAAGTTCCAATAATGAAAGTTATTAATTTAATTTAAAATTTAATAGAAATTACAGAAAAAAATCAATTAATTTCATTTAATTAATATTATCATTATATAAGTAAAATCAATTAAAATTTTAATTGAAGTAAGCAATTTCGTAATTAAAATCCATTTTTACTTTTTTTCTGTGTACAGAACAGTGTTGCCAGGACTTGAGAAAAAAAGAAGCTAAATTAGACTTTAAAAAGGTCAGAAAAGGCTAAATGTCGCAAAAAATAAAGCCAGAAAAAAGATAATATATTGTTTTATTAAAAAACGCATTTATTTTTTTGTTCTTATTAGTTTTTGGTATTTCTTAAAGATATTTTAGAGAATTTATAAATATAATTTATATGGGTAATAAAGTTTGTTAAAAAATAATCATAATATTTTTGTGGAACGATGCGCCACAGGCAAAAATTTTCGCTAAATATAAATAATTTCAATTTTTTCTGCGAATTAATATACAAAAATGCTTAAATATATGATTCTGTTAAAATAAATTTAATCAAAAAAGGCTAGAAAAAAAGCTAGAAGCTAAAACGAAAGTTTTGAGGCTAAAAGACTCAAAAAATCTACAAAAATCCTTACAAATCAAGCCCAATTTCAAAGATTTTAAAAGAGCTTTATAAGATAAAGGAAAAATATGTTTACTCACATATGACATTTCTTGAATAGCATGGTAGCTATACAATTTTCCTGAAACATATCCTTTAGGAGCGGTGCTATTAGGACTCAAAATTAAAAAATTTTTAACCGCTTGCCAAATTTTTGACCCTTACGCGATTTCCAATATTTATTATAAAAAATTAACATAAACTAAATAGATATTTTTTTAAGATTTTTGGGCTTAAAGCAACATTTTTGCAAATAATTGGTTTCTGGAGAAACTATAAATATTTGATCTCTAATAAAATCTTGATTTGTTAAGAATTCTTAACGAAACTTTCAGGGATTGTTGGCATTATTATTTAAAATGGTAAAATTTAGAAAAATGTATGGTTTACGCGATCAATTACAATTAACCTGTTATTGTAATTGTGCATGTAATAGACTACTTAAAGTACACTAAGGGAAAAAATTCGATTCAAAATCAACAACGGTTGTTGTCACATTGGTTATTTACGGTAACAGCTTTTTAATACCTTTCGTTAACAAATTTAATAGAAAATATATGTAATTTAAGAATTTGATACCTAAATATCAACTTGGTGATAATTAGGTATCGATTTTCAATAAGAATTGAACACGCTGTGTTTAATTTAAACACATACGGTGTAGATTCACTATTGACACAGAATGGTATCGTTTTCAACACGTATGTGATTGATATTTCTCTGGGTGTAATGACTACGCCAAAATTCTGCTCTTTACACAGAAAAAAGTCACCAATTAATAAAATTATAAACTTGTTTAAATTTGCACCTCTTACCAAAATGATTATATCAATTACTAAAAACTATAAAAAATACAAAACAGAAAAAAATTCCCAATTAATAAATTAATTAAATCAATCAAGTAGATGCTTGAATGAATTAAAAATGTGTATAGGAAAAAAATCATACCAAAATTTATTTATTTTTTTTTTTTTTTTCTTGAACATATTTATTAAATTTTTATGCAAAATTAAACAACTGAGTTAATTGTAAAAAAGACGGTAATAATTTTTTCTGTGTATACAGAACATTATGTTAATTATTAGTCTTTATATGGTTTATATTGATTTTTCATAGTTTATAATCGTAGGGGCGCTAATAAAAAGTCTTCAAAAACTTGAATAACTATTCAGGAGAGCAAAACATATTATTTTTACTTTACATGATTTGAGCACTAATCGTTTTAATAATTTCAAAACGAAAACTAATACTACCAAAAAGATTAATATTGAAAATTTATCAATAAAGCTTATCTATGCATGTTGGTGTAAAATGTGTGCAGTTTATTAAAGAATAAAATTATCTATCGAATAATTTAAAAACGATTTTAAATTGGCAAATTTGCAAAAATTAACAAACAGACGGACAGAAGGACGGACATTTGAATTCTCTAAAAAAGCATTAAAATTCCAAAAATATTTTACTTTTTACTTCTTGACCAATAAAAAAAATATTATAAAGTATTGATATCACATTTCTTTGAATTAAGCCCCATTTTCGACCCATTTAACCTAGATGTATAGACGGACGCACGGAAATTATCATTCTGCCAAAAGAAATCTTAAAATTCTGAAAATGTATCTTTTACCTAATAATAAATTAAAAAAATAAAACGTGAACATTTAAATATTGATAACACCTTTTCTTGAATTAATTTCCATTTTCGACCCCTTTTATCCCAATGTGCTATATTTGAACTTCGTATGATTTAATTTTCAATAGAATATTCTCTTATTGGCCTTATTGATTTTCAGTAATTGGTATTCTTATAGTTTCTTGTGATTTTAACTTTCTATCTAAAAATAATCTTACCTTTTTGTTTTAATTTTTTTTTGTAATTTAAATTTCAAAATGCTTTAAAAAATTCTGATTTATGTAAATAATCCATAAAAAAAGAAACTAAATGATTGATGCGACTTAAAATTTCTCAATACTTTTTTTATTAAACATTATTTTATTATTATATTTTTTTCAATACTTATTCGATTTTGTTAAGACTTATTATCACGGTCTCTTTGAACAAATAAAATGGTTGATTAAAATTTTAAAGTAAAAAAAAAAACCGAAATACGTACAAACAAAAAATAATAATAAACCTGACATTATCCAGCTTAAAGCACAACTTCATGGTCAATGTCTGAAAGAAATTTTTGCAAGCCAAAATACATTTATATATGTATTTATAAAAAAACACACAAGTATCATGTGTTTAAAAAAAAATCCCCCAAAAATTGACAACTTGAAATAAATATAAAATATTATTTTTTAAAATATTTTTGGTTAAAAAAAAAAAAAAAGATTTATGCAATCATCGAGTAAATAATAAATTTCACATGCTGGAAAGAGAGTGTATTTTTGTTTTAATAACAATATTGCACTTTTATTTATATATATTTTTTAACTTTTTACCGAGTCTCTCTATTTGTAGTAAAACTCCCGCTTTCAAGCTGGGAGATCTGTGCTTTAGCTGTTTTAAAATAAATACAAAAACTGGTTAATAAAAGTATTTCTTTTTTTATTTATTTATTTGATAAAGTTGTTTGTAGTTTAAACCACTTTCTTTAACATGGATTTAGCAGTTTGCTGCTTTTATGGTTTAACTAGTGTTAAAAAAAAAAAATTGTTTGCTCTTATCAATGGCTTTGATGATGATCATGATGATGTTGTTGGATTTTAAAATTCCACTTTTATTTTCTTCTTTCTTTTTTTTATCATATTACGCTACACATTATTAATTATAATCAAAATGATTATGTAAAAAAAAATTTTAATATGTATTACAAAATAAATATTACAAGTGAAAAAAATAATAATAATATGATATTGAATTAATAAATACGTGACATGGATACATATATTACAGAATACATATATGTTATTAAATTAAGTAAAAAAGGGAGTTTAAAGGGAGTGTCTTTAATTTTTATTAACAAATTTATTGTTTGGATTTAATATAATCTTTTTATAACTAATTTTGTTTATTTATCAATGCTTTTTCTATTAATTAGTATCAATAAAACTTTCTTACATACAGTGCTTCTAAAACGCTTTTTTGGGAAATAATTCTGTAAATTTTGAATCGTATTTTTCATACATTTTGCCGTTCGAAAAATTGTTTAATTTGGCTAGAGTAGGCCAAATTTCTATTAAATTTTAAGCAAAAATATAATTCTTTTTATACAAGTATTTCATATTTAAGAAAATTTTAATTGAGATTGATAATTTATAAAAAAAAATTAGTGGAGTGTAATTTCATCGCAAAATTTCTCGAAGGACTTAAAATTTAGAATTTTTTAATATTTAAACTTTAATAAAATTTAAACCAATAAAGATATTTCATTGAAATTTTAGTATAATATGTATAATCTTCTTCTAAAATCATAAAATTAAAAAAAACTGCCACTTTTTTATATGAAAATACCCAAAATCCCAATCTGTATAAAACATATTTAAAAAATTGACTTTTTTCATTGAAATGATCACCCTGTCGTTAAAAGGAGCGTCCGTTAGAAAATACTTTTTAAGTGTTTACCTTATATATGGAGATATATAATTCAAATAATTTTAAGTCGATCCCAGCCTTGCAACTTGAGAACTTAACAAAAAGAATTAAAAGGAAATTTCAAAATTGGCAATGTTGCGGGCAGACCTTTGCCTCATGCTCCTTCGAATTAACTTTACACGCATTAAGATTTCTTTTGAAATTTTGCAAAAAATGATAAATCCCAGAATAAAAAACTAATTTTATCAGTGAAGAAATATTGCCACCTTTTGTGGCAATATTAAAGTTCCAACTTCAGATTAATATAGCTTTATAATTCATATAATTATATGATTCTTGCAGCAATATTATTTAAAATTTTGTAAGGAATCTGGCGAATACTAAAAAAGATATTTTAAGGGAATGTTAAGACCGCCAAGGTTAAAGTAAAAACTAAAAAAACGAGACCAAAAATAAGGTAAACATTTATTATGACCTGAATATCTCTTAAACTAAAAGAGATAACCTACATATGTAAGGTATTTTTTTGCAGAGATTTACAACGACTATCTAAATAAAATATTTATTTTCAGTCATATTATAAATTAATTTTTGGGAATTTAAAAAAAAAAAGAGATGCCGAATTTTGAAGGGCCACCCACTATCCCCCTGACCCGCTAGGAACCTGTACTCCTCCAAGTCAACTCAAAAACAAAAATTTTTATTGAGATATTTTCAACGGTTCAAAAGTTACAGAATTATTTCCAAAAAAGCTTTTTAGAACCTCTGTGCAGTGGCTTACATATTAAAATATGCAGTATACAATTTTATTTTTACAGCTCTATAACAAAGTAACAGAATGTAATTAAAAATAAAATTTGGTATCAATAAAAAAAGAAAAATGTCTAGTTTAACATTGAACCATTACTTATTGTTGAAGTTTGGGCCTTTTTATATATATGCTGTGAGCTAAAAAAAATTTTGTATATTTTTATTTTTTTACTTTTAAGTTATTTAAATGCAAATTTTTGTTTTAAATGAAATAGTTTTGTAAAATTGGATTTTTTTCTCTTACAAATGATACCATTTTTTTCCTCTCTGCTGCATAGCTACGGAATATTAAACATAAAAATATGTTCTACATAAAATTAGCTGTAAGTCACTGTATTTTCTCAAGTGTTAACAATTAGCTGCATTTTTCCATTATTGTCCATCAATTTGATTAACGAGTTTAATAAAACAATTAATTGTTTATTCATGCTTATGCAAATATATGTTATTTAAATAGCTACAAAGAAAAAAATTACTATATTTAAATATTTAATTGGTATTTTTTTGTTTGATGAATAAAAAAAAAATGAAAACTATTATTAATATTTGCAAAATATATTTATTTTAATAAATATCAATATTGTTAAAAACAAATGAACATATTATACTAACAAACATATACACAAACTCTTACAAAACATTTATATTAATGAATTATAAATTTTGATTAAATATAAAATATAAATAGGCAATTTTAAATTTTTTGCCTTTTAGGAATAAATTGAAAAACAACGATTTTTTTTTATTATTTATAAAAAAATGTATTATTTTTTTATATATATAAATTAATTTCAATGCATATGTATGATTAACAGTAAATTTAAAAACATGTTGTGAAAATATTATAAAAAAAAAATATGGGAATGTAATATTGCTATTTTTTTATGCTAGGGTTAAATAAAAGAAAAGTGTACTATGACACATGTACAAATAAACATCATATCAAGAGAAATATTAATATGCTGCATTAAAAAAAGTGCTTGGTTTTTTTTAAGAGACTTCTGAGGAATAGGGGGAACATGTTTGTTAAATTAACCCTCCAATATTGCATGCTTTTAATTAAATTTATATGGAAAACGTGAAAAGTAAAGCTGCACCATGAGCTGGATAAATAATTATTTTTTTGAATAAAAAAAAAAAAACAAAATAGAACTTCATTTTTAGATTATTATGTAGTGATTAATGATCTACAATCATAGATATTTATGTAGTTCCAAATGATACTTAAGTTTAAGTTTTTAAATAGTTTCAAATGATATTTAAAGTTCGATATTTTCTCTAATGACGTATTCTTTTATAATCCTAAATGATCAGGTGATTGGTCTCTGATAAACCTTAACAAAAGATTTTTAATTTTAGTTTTATTGATCTTTGAATGTGTGTGTTTTTTATAGTCTCAAATGATCCCAAATTATTGGTTCTTATGCAGTATTTATTAAGCGTTAATATTTAAACTTTCTATAATCCATAAATACATATCTTCAATCGTGGGTTTTCATAGTATATTTATAGTAGTGTATAATATCTAATAATCCCAAATTTTTATTAAATTCCACCTATTTTTTATGGCCACTAGTGTATTTCCACTTAACTGTAGACATGCATGGGTATCCTAACTTAACTGTGAATGCAATTAAGATCTGTGCATCAATTTTTATGATACGTGGCTTTATTAACTCTTAGTTTTGCCAGCTTTGATAAACTGAAACATTTCTGATGATTTTACTTTTAAAAAGAAGTTTTAGTAAAAAAAAAAAGAAATCTTGAATTTAGCATGAACAATTTTTTTTCGGACACTTATTTCGAAATATCTCCAAAACTATTTAGCGGATAAAAATTTGTTAGTAGAGCGACATTTTTATTCCACACATTTTGGTGTATTACTTATATAAATCGTGCTTACCGTTCTCGAGTTATAGTGAAATATACTAGAGTAATCGGCTTATTTTAGACGCAATATCAGACACGCCATAAATGGGATGGGAAAAAACTGAAAGCAGATTCGAGTAATGTAATAAATTTTTATTTAAAAAGCTCTAATATCAAAGTTAGATTAGGTTCAACGGGCAGCCATCTATATTCATGAGAGGACAGCTCACTTGGATCCTGTTGGTTCCATTGTGTTACCCTGAGGAATCACAAGAACCTGGTTCATGTGTCCATATCAAGGTTCGAGTCGAGCAAATCTGATACATGTATGAAGGAATGGATCAGTCTGATATCAGCCCCAGACAGATCGGATAATACATGAATGTACGGACTGTCTAAGCTGGACGTCCTAATGTCCAACGGGACAGTGACAAAGAAGATGTTCAACTGTCTCCTCTCCTTCCTCATTAGGGAGCCCTAATCTCCGAGCATGCGCACCGGGGACCCAGTGCCCAGTAACAACGGTCACAAGGATCCGTAGTTCACATCTAGGCATTCCCAGAATGAAGAACGTACGAGATTCATCATAATGTGGCGAAATCTGTCTCGAGTTACAGAATGTGGATTCAGTTATCCATCTTTGCCGAGCTATCCTCGACAAATAATTCAGTATCCTTGATCTGCAAAATGATAGCGGCATACCAACCAGTTGGTGCATTTCCTTCCTACCAACCGGTATTTGAATGACCGCTTACCCAGACCAACTCTAGGTTTAAATATCTCGCCATCTCATTTAAAGCTGTCCAGCATTCATGTATCAACTCGGATGTCGAAAAGACACCAGAAAGAGATTTAATCGCGACTTGATCCCAGCTAAAATTTTATGAAGTAGTTCAAAGCGATGTAATGTTTTCATGATTTCTTTATAACTTATGCATTCTTAATTACTTCCTCAAACCTAATAAATTTATCATTCGTGAACTCATGAAAACAACGTTCAATGCATGTATTCAACTGGAGTTTTAGAAATTGACTAACTTGTAAAGTATTTGAAATTATGCATTTTTTATACTCAAATTAAAAATAGGTGCTATTTAGTTATAAATTTATAAATCTTTTAATAAAATCAATAGTTTAATTCATGTCCGATATAATTTTCTGGTATATAAATGTGCATGTATTAATAAACCATTGAAACAGTTGATTTATCAAGCTTTCATGGGCTTCAAGCACTCATTTTAATGACGACTTATTTCTCTAAATGACACGTCAATGTTAAAATCATGCATGTTTCACCTAAAAAGGAACCAATGCAACGGCACGTGAACTCATGCATTTACTACTTCTTTTGCATGTCTTTTTTTGCTGGGATTATCCGTACAAATATGGATATCCATATACAAATACCCTGTAGTACATTAACCATCTTACCGCTCTTTTTATAGCCGAGATCTCTGCTTGAAGAACGCTGCAGTGATCTGACAGTTTGAAGTGGATATTCTTCCTGAATACGGAAATGTAGTCAACCCCCACCCCCAATTCCTGGGTAAATTTAGATCCTTCAGTATAGACCTCAATCGATCCAATTGTCAGAGTCTGATCGATTGAGGTTGATACAGAAAATCTTCTGCCTGTTATCAGTAGCTCAGTGCTGCGCAGAACCTCGTTGAAGATTTTGTAGAAGGTGGATTTTTCCATTGTCTTCCACCATACTAACGCACCATACATAAGTATAGCCATGATAATTATGTCCAAGAACCACTTTGTGTTACTGGGATTTAGCCCCCGGACTTCCCAATGGCTTTCCTACACTTATAAAGGGCAACGTTTGCCTATGACGCCTTAGTTTGGTTGTTCTGGAGCCAGGATAGTTTGGAGTCCAGGATGATATCAAGGTACTTCGTACTATCTGTCACTTTTAATTCAATTTCATTTAGGCAAGGAAGTGGAAAATCAAAGTTGTATTAATTAAATTTATAAGCGTAATTTAAAATGAAATCATTTAAGACAAAAAGTAAAGAAGATGCTAATCACTTAAAAGAAAACAAATTAACCCTCTAATGGTCAAGGCTGGCATCCTTTGTATTTTTTATTTATTTTTTGTTTATTTAATTTTATATATTTAAAATAAATAATATCTTTTCGAATTCTAATATTTTTTTTTAAATCTTCAAACAATTTTAAACTAATTGCATTTTTAATCCGTAAATCTATTTTAAAACTTTTTAGATCTGATCGTTTGAGGATTAAAAATTTTTAAATTATTCTCTCAATATATAGATAAAAATTTTTCATAGTTTTGTTAATTTCTTAAAAACAAGAAAAAGGGTAAACAATTGTTATTAAAATTGATTTTGTGATTGTCCTGTTACAACATTAACCTAAAAAAAAAGCATAACATAGTTTATATACCACACAAACATACATAATATGTATATTTCCAGATATGTGTTTTAAATTTATTTTATTTTTTTATTATTTTAATATACTCAATTCAATACTTTTACACAATATAAATTGTACATTGATACTTTATTTACACTTTGTATTTTTTTATTTTTTACATATTTTTAAACACGTACAAATATAAAAATAACTTTTTTTTATAACAATATGTTGTTATAGTTGTAGTATTTATTTATTATTATAGCTGTTATAGTGTTGCTGTTGTTTACCATTCACAGTTAATTTTGGAAAAAGTTGGGGGTTTTAACAAAAAAAATAAATCGGGAATATAAAATTAATACAACCTACATTTGGTGAAAATAAAAAAAGAAAAAAAAAAAATAATTTAAAAAAATGCAAAATATAAAATCACAAAAAATAATATGTTGTGGTAAATTGTAAAGTGATATTATATACAGGTCGTTTTTTACGTATCGTGTAAAAACAGGAAATTCTAGAAATAAAGGACATCTAAACTAATTGTTTAGATAAGAGTTGCATTATTTTTATATTAAATATTTATTATTTTCTATTACTTATAATTAATTTACTACCTAATATTATTTTTCTGTTTTAATATACATTGTTGTCTTTTAAAATCCTTTTCCTTTAAAACAGTCCCATTTAACCATTTGTTTCTGTAATTGCCTGTTACAAGTTTAATAGATGATGTTATTCATTTAACAATAACAATTTTTATACAATTACATACGCTAATTAAAATTTATTATTAAAAAAAAAATATCAAACGACAAATTATATGCTACACATACATATATTTTAAAGAAATTGCTATAAATAAAAATATAAGAGAATGTATAAAAGTTATGTAAAAAAATATAAATAAATTATAAATCCTTTGCCCGCAATGTAAAGGAAAAAAAGACAGCAAAATAGAGAACAATTTGTCAATTACAGAAATATTTAATAAAAAAAAAAGATTTTAAATATATATTGGAAACATTTTTTAATTTATTTAATTTACAATTTCCATTTAAATTTTAAAAACTAATTAAATTAAATTAAAGAAAAAATAATAGTTTTTTCAATGTTATGGAATCTGTTTCATTATTAAAAAGAAATAGAAATTTAATTAAATAATTACCATTAAAATTGATAATATTATTTGTCAACTTTTCAGTTTTATTTTAAAAAGCACTTTATTCATAAAAAATGGGTTCTATTAACACAGAAATATACTTGAATGAATGCCTTTGGAAAAGAATTCTTCCTTTCCTAAAAAAATACAGTGTGTAAGTTTTTTTCTGGCCTCTCCTCGTTGCTTCTCATTACAACAACAAAACAATGGAGTGGTAACAAATAAATTGTTAGTATTTGTACCCAGAAAGGCTAATCCGCAATTGAAAAATATTGGGCTCTAGTTAAAAATAATTTAAAGGACATTAAAAGTTCAGTATAAAATGAAACGAAGTTTAAATATAAGTGGACTTACTCGAGCAAAAAAAAAATGACCGAAACACAATAAATCCTTTAAATGGAAGAATTCTGGAAAAGATCAGATATTTTCATAAAACTAACAGCAAATAATTTATTATTTTATGCTTAGAACTTGATCATAACAGTCATTAATAAAAATATAATTTAGAAAAAATTCACCCATAGGTTTAGTTTCTATAAGCAGATTTGTATGCACGGATTTTTTCATGCGCAGTCCTCAGTTGGGACCAAGTCAATATGAATATCTTTTATATATTTATCAATTGTCTTCTCTGTCTTTATTATGATATATTTCAATTTGATTCAAAAAATGTGAATTATCTATTTTAATTGGTAATATTTATTTCAACAAAAATATTGGCCCAATTTATGCGAATTAATATTTAAATCACTGACCATTAATAATGCAGATGAGCTCTTTCAAACCAATTTGTCAATTTGTAAAAGTGTATTAAATGTTTTGAGAATATTAAGACTCTTTTTGGCAAAATAGTAATGTCAGTCCGTCCGTCTATACATGAGGGTTAAATGGGTCGAAAATTATGCATTATTCATGGAAAGATGATATCAGCACTTTAATGATCACGTTTAATTTTCCTCTTTATTAGTTAGTAAAAAATGCATTTTTAGAATTATAATAAGTTTTTTGGTTGAATGGTAATGTCCGTCCTTAGTCTATACATTTGGATTATATGGATAAAATTTAGAAAAGGTTATATCCGAATTTTGATGATCACGTTCTATTTGTTCTATTTATTAGTTAGTTAAAAAATGCATTTTTAGAAATCTAAAATATTTTTGGCAGAATGGCAATGTCCATCCGTTCGTCTATACATTTGGGTCGAAAATGGCACTTAATTCGGAGAAAGGTGATATCAATATCTATATTTAGATTTAGTTTTTATATTGGTAAAAAAATAAAAAAATAATATATTATCGGAATTTTAAGACTTTTTTTTTTAAATTCTAATGTCTGTCCTTTCGTCTGTCTGTTTATTAATTTTTGCAAACTTGCCAATTCAAAATCGTTTATTTTTTGACTCAATAAAAATATCGACTTCAAATCTTCTTTTTTCGATAGACAATTTTGTTCTTTAATAAACTGTAAAAAATATGATAAAATTGTTTGAAAATATTGGGATATATATGGAAACGAATATATCTCGAAAAATATATAAGAGAAACAGTACATGCAACCATGATTTGTAAAGGATTTATTAAGGGCTTTAATGTAATATAAACATCTTGGAAATCGGACAAGGAACAAAAACTTGTTAGTGGTTAAACATTTTATATGACATAAGTACCCTATTTTGAACCCCCATAGCTCCGCTCCAGAAGGGATATATGGGATCCTGCTTCTAAGCTCAAAATATTACTATTCTGTGCTATGTCTATGTGAAATTTCATGTAGATCCAACCAGCCGATTAGAAGTTACAGATTTAATTCGATTCTGCCCCACTGTTTAATGTTTGATAAAGCAAAGAAAATGACTGCACTTGAGTTGTTCTTTGTATAAAATCTGCTGAAGTTTTATCGAAAAAAAATGTATTTCTCAAATCGAGCGCACGTTTTTTTTCATAATAAAATAGACAATATATACTATTTTTCAGAACAAACATCCTGTAACACTTTAAGTTGCATTCTATGAAAAATGAAAATGAGTGTATTTTAGGACAATTTTCAAAATAATAACAAAAATATTGGGACAAAATATAATTTACATATACTTGAAGAAAAGTACACTTAAACCTAAAGTTGGTGGTTCCATTTTAAATTTTTGCTTTAAAGGACATTTTATTTAAAATAAATACACTGAAAGTTGATGAAAATTTTATTTTTTACTCTTTTTAAAAAATGTAAAAAAATTTTCAACTTTGACAGCTGCTTTTAAGAAAAGAACATAATACAGTTTAAAGATTTTAATTGATTTAATTTTATCTATTTTTATTCCGTACCCAACTTTATTACAAAAATTTTAATTTTAAAATTCAATTAATCGCCAATTTTGACACATTCTACCCCAACATGGATCCCTTCGAATGCAATTAAAAAAAACAAAAAAATTATCAGTTTTTGGATTTTCGTCGGTATTTTTGGGAATTAAGGGATTATTTAAAAAAAAATCTGAAATATCATTTCAGATTTATAAAATAATTTCAGTTTATAAAATCAATAACTGCTGAACATCTCATAAAGATATCTTAACAAACCAGGATTTTATTAGAGATTAAAAGCCAATTTTGTAAAAAAAATTTTCTTTAATTCCAAAAATCAGAAAAACTATGGTCTTAAACTTTTTTTGATAATTTAACCAGCTGATATAACTCTTAACTGAATACGAATAGATTGAAGTCAATCTTTTATTGGATTAAAACTAAGCTACTTTAAAGTTTAATGTGTGGCGAAAAGTCCATAAAATTCGAACTAACTTTGCAAGTTTTTGAAAATTTTTCTAATCTGATGATATACTTTAATTCCGCGTTGTAATCATTAAGGTAATAATTGATGACCCAAAATTTGTCGCATAGTGTTATCTTTAGAAAAATCAACAATTCCAGTAAGAGTAATTTAAAAAATATCTTACTATTGCAGTTTTAATTATAATTGCTTACTACTAATTACGTAAAAATATTCTTAAAATATTGACAACATTAACAAATTACGACTCCTTACAGTCTCTCTTATAAATAATGTGATTACAAAAATTTAATCCATTAATAAGAAAAACAACAAAAAAATAATAATTTCTTACAAACACATTTACAATACATTATCGAAATTACAAGAACCCAAAGGACTTTGAATAAAATTTAAATCAAAGAAACGAAAACAAATAAAAAAAATACAGAAAGAAGAAAACTCCTATAAATACTGGTAATTTTGGTCACAAAACCAACCAAAAGAAAACACATACACAAATAAATTAAAAAGAAAAAAACAACAACTGCCAGTAAAAGTTGCATAAAAAAAATAGTAATTGGTTTATCGCAATTTTTTAACCAAGAACATACATGCCAGGATGTTTAAAAAACGGCACATAATTTAAGTGGGTAAATAAATATTGATACTAAAAGTAACTACGGGGCTAAAGTTTAACAATAAACCAGACACAAAGCAAATGAAAACCCACCAAAAAAAAGGGAAAAAAAGAACAGGAAAAGGACACATAACTGTTTTCAGCCTCAATTTTGCGCTAGACCAGCAGGCGATTTAAGCTCATAAAAATTCGATTTATTTATTTTTTTATTCATCTTATTTTACACCAGAAGAATGCGTAAAATTATACCAGAGATTGTTGTATATATTTTTCGCTCATTTTTTTTTTTTTTTTTAAATTTATGTCAGTTATTTTATTTTTGTTGCATCCACATTAAAACACTTAATACGAAATAACTTATTCACGCTGTCGATTGCGTAAAAAAGAATGAATCACTGGAAAAATGTGGCCTAAAATATGTGAAGATTTTTTTATTAAATAAATTGTGCAAACATTCATTCACTGCAAGCATATCTGCAATTTAACCAAACCATACACATATACATACATGGGCAAGATTTATTAAAACGCCCAGTAGATTGGCAATAAAAATTTGAGAGTTGGGTAGAATTTTTAATTGCTACGTGATAGGAAAGGTTTAATGTTACTGAACTCCATTTCCAAAAAAATTGTCTCTGGTTAAGTATTTTTTTTTTTTTTTTTCAATTATGATTTGCTGAACAAATATATAGATGGACGGACGGACAGACTTCGTTAAATCGTCTAAGAATACAATTCTGAATCAATTGGTATACTGATGGCATTTTCATATTTAATTTTCATTAATTCCTCTTCAAATTTTAAATTTAAATAAAATATTTCATTTAAGTAGCTTAAAAGCTGTACATGCCAAATTTCCATGTAGTTAAGAAAAATTCTTTATTTCTCATAAATATAAAACATTTTTTATATTAAAATATTTTTAATGAAATAAAACATTTTGAGAATTACAAAAAGAAAAAAAAAAAACAAATAAAAATAAATAAGTTAAACAAAACGGGATTTGGTGACTCAATATTCACTTAAAATACAAAAGACCTAAGATAGCAGAAGAGAAAAACTTATTTAAAAAACAAGATAATTTTATATAGCAACAATAACAAATTTCCTTACAAAATTTTAAAAAACTAAGTATTTGATAAAATTTTATTTAAACTAAGAGTTTTTTACTTTAAATTGTTATCTAATTTTATTTTTGGCTTAGATTATTTGCACTAATTTAAAGTGGTATTTAAAATATCCTTATATATTTTATATTAATTAGGTTCCACTTCAAATATTTGCATTTAATTACATTATAAAATCTGTAAATACAGAAATAATTTAAACCAAATTATGCATATGTTAATCCAGCAAATAAAAAAATCCAGCTAAATAAAGGAGTGAAAAGTTAAAAAAAAAACTAAATTATAATAATACGAGCGTATATAATAATAATATGAGCAAACAAAGCAGAAAATCTTAATATTTCCCTATTCGAAGTTAAAAATTTGCAAATCTCAGAATCTGATGAGATAAAAATTTATGCAAATGCCCTTCTGACCAAAATGTAAAATCAGTTTTCGATAAGATTTGGAGAGTAAATAATGAGTATAACAAATCATAATTTCTTAAAACCAAAACAGACCTCAAAAAGTACATACAAAAAATTAAAAAAAAAAAAAATGCATATCTCCGTTCCCTGAAAAAAAAATCTGGTTCCGCACGTTGGGGTAAAATGTGTCAAAAGTGGCGCTCAATTGAATTTTAAAATTTAAAGCTTTGTAATAAAATTTTAAATGAAACCATCAACTTCAGATATTTAAGTGTACTTTTCTTTAAGTTTAATATATGGGAAATTTTATTTTGTTCTAATATTTTTGTTATTTTTTTGAAAATTGTCCTAAAATACACTAATTTTCAACTTTCATAGAATGCATGTTACAGGATGTTTGTTCTGAAAAATGTCTGTATAATTGTATATATTGTCCACTTTAATATTATGAAATTAATTATATATTATATTAAAATCCTTGATAAATCCTTTAGAAAACATGGGTGAATGTACTACTTATCTTATATATTTTTCGAGTTATAAACATTCAAAATTTCAAAAATCTAAATTTTACAAGATTTTGGTTAAGATTTTTACATATATAGCCAAATATTTTCAACCAATGTTATTATATTTTATGTAGTTCATTAAAAAACAAAATTATTTATCGAACAAAGGAAATTTTGAGTCGTTATCTTTTTTGAATCAAAAGTTAAACGATTTTAAATATTATATTTTAGAACTCTAAAAATTTTTTTAGTTTACTAACTAATAAATAGAACAAATAGAAAGTGATTATCAAAATTTGGATACCACCTTTTCTGGAATTAAGCGTCATTTTCGTCCCATTTAACCCAAATGTATAGACGGAAGGACGGACATTACCATTCAGCCAAAAAACCTCCTATAATTCTAGAAATACATTTTTTTACTTACTAATAAACAGAAAAAATAAACGTGATCATTAAAGTGCTGATATCACCCTTCTATGAATAATGCATAATTTTCGACCCATTTAACTCTAATGTATAGACGACGGACAGACATTACCGTTCTGCTAAACAAAAAAAAAAATCTTAAAATTCTTAAATTTAAACTAATAATCAATAAAAAAAAATAAAACGTGATCATTAAAATATTGATATCATCTTTCCCTGAATTAAGCGCCATTTCCGATCCCTTTTACCCCAATGTGCATTGGGGTACAATGTATATAAAGGTCATTTGAAGTTTCAACCATCTCAACTTTTATAGATGTTAGTCAAATCTTTTCTATATATATCACAACAATTTCAACTGATTTTATCATATTTTCTGCAGTTTATTAAAGAACAAAATTGTCTAACGAATAAAGAAAATTTTAATGCGATATCTTTAATGAGTCAAAAAATAAACTATTTTGAATTGGCAAGTTTGCAAAAATTAATAAATACTCGGACGAAAGGACAAACATTAGAATTCTTTAAAGAAAGTCTTAAAAATCCTCAAAAAAAAAATTATTTTTTATAAATACTAAGTCTAAATATTAAAGTATTGATATCACTATTCCCTGAATTAAGTACCAATTTCGACCCATTTAACCCAAATGTTTAGACGGACGGAAGGACATTGCTACTGTGCCAAAAAACATCTTATAATTCTAAGGCTGCATTTTTTTATTTACTAATAAATAGGAAAATTAAACATGATCATTAAAGTGTTGATATCACCATTTCCTGTATTATACATAATTTTCAACCCATTTAACTTTAATGTATAGACGGACGGACATTATCATTCTGTCAAAAAAAATCTAAAACTGAATTTTTTATCTCATAAACAATACATCCGTAAATAAGCAAATAAATAAAACTAAAATTTTTATTTAAATATTTAATAAAAATAAATAAAAACTGTGTTCAATTAATTTCAAATAATTTTGAATTAATAATACATATTAATAATTAGTTGCTGATATCGTAATAAATAAGTTCAATATTTTAATGATATTTTTAATTCTAACGAATCCATGAATCAATTTGTTTAATTTAATTTAATAATTAAGTTATCAACTTTTTTCATTGTTAAGATTTCAATTAAAGTTTTAATAAAATAATTGTTTGCATTTTAAATTAAATGTTAAACATTTTTGTATAAACAAAATTGATTACCTAATTATATATTTAAGTTGATAAGATTTTTGCATTCCAGTAAACAAGAAGGAAATACTTTTTACTTCTTATCATTTTAAGTACTTCAAAAGTGAAACTAAATACATATTTTGCACTTTTTTTTTTATTATTCATAATTACATTTAAAAAATCATAACAAATTAATACTTCTGAACTGGTTTTGTAGCATTAAATACTTGCTTCCAATGAAAAAATTGCATTGAATTTTTTTATTATTATACTTTTAATAATAAGAATGAATTAACTCTTTCTCTTATTCTTAATACAATTAAGTAATTGCTAGGATTTTTTTTTACCAAAAAATTAAGCTCAACAAAATAAATTATTTGATTTTGATTAAATCCTCAAAAAAAATATAATAAATAACAATAAAAACAAAATTTTAATATACTAAAGTGTTATCAGAAAATTTAAAAACATAATTATTGACTATTATAATATAATTAATATTAGCAAAATTACTAATAAAATAAATATGTTAGGAGAGGCATAAGAGTTTTATTAAAACTAATTAGTAAAATATTTAAAATTTTTTTAATTTTTTTAATCAATTAAAAAAAAATGTGAGAAATTGCATGAGAATTGGTTTAAGAGGGCCTCATAAATATATTTTATTTTCATATATGAAAATCATATAATGAAAAGCTACCGTTTCAGAGACTGGTCATATTAGCAACTTAACGCATCAAAATGCATTATTAATTTAAATTGTTTATTTGAATTGTTTATGTATTAAATTTTTTAAGTTTTAACAAAAATATTAAACTAAAGTTTTTTTTAAAGTTTCATTTTATTTTGTAGCATTTTTAAAATACATTTCAGATCCATTTTTTATTCATGAAACGTTGACTTATTTTTTTTTAATTTAGTATGCAATATAAGGCCCTCTTCCTTCTTAAACTCTTTACAGGGATAAAGTTTTAAATAGTTATAATAACATTTTTAAGCTTTTATAAACACATAAATATTTGTAAAATGTATCAAAATATTAATTATTTATAAAATTTTTTTCATGGTAAAACTGAACAAAAATCATATTTTTTATTATTAAAAAATATGGAAATTATTTATTATTTGATGATTTAAACAAACAGTTTAGTTTTCTATTTATATAAATTAAATAATTAAATTATACATTTTGTTTAGAATTTATTGAAATTATTCTACACAAAAAAGTTCATAAAAACTTAATATGAATAAAAAAGTTTTTCTGTTTTTTAATTTTTTTTTTTTTTCATTTAAAGCCTAGAGGTCATATAACATAAGTTTACTTTTTATTAACAAAAATTTCATAGATGTATAAAATAATTTTAGTCTTTTGCTTTTTCTATTTTTTTATAATAGGAACACATGTAGTCTACTGGTTTTTATTATATCTAATTCTAAAAGTTAAATATATTTTTTTGTTGCAACTATAGTAAGTAATAGTCGGAGGTAACTTTTTATAAAAAAGCATATATGAGGGGGGAATACACTAAAAAAAAATAAATAAAATAAATTAACAAAATATAAATTAAAACACAAGGAAAAATAAAAATATATTTAACTCTTTTTAAAGTTGATTCAAAAATAGTTTAAAAGCTTAAAAAAAAATTTTGACCAATTGAATTGCTTAATAAAAATCACCAAATTTATTTGTGCCATCTAATAAATTTTAATATAATCTACTAAAAATTAGGAATGGAGGGAAACGGATGAATAGATTTTGGGCTAAAATTACATAAAATTTATTAAAACTCTATAACAAATTTATAAGGAAAACTATTAAAACGAAAAAATTCAAAATATTAGTTCTCTGTTAAAGAATCATGTTAAAGTATCAATATTCTTTTAAAAAATTTTATTTATAATCGTTTTACTTCATATTACATTTAATTAAATAAAATTTCTCCCAGTGTTCACATAACATTCACATGTATGTGTAATAGCATTTAATTTTGTAGCATAAATGACTAAATGTAATGTTTTTTTTTTTTGTAAAATGCAACTTGTAGTTAAAAAGTAACTAATATTACATTCATACATATGTATACAATCTACTACTGAATGTCTGAATGAGTAAATGAATGAATGTATTAAGTTTAGGAAACAAAAGCAAACAGACTTAGTTTTTCATATTCTCAAGGCTATGAAGAAATAAGTTACAAAAAAATGCTCAAAACTCAATTCTATACAACATGGTTTTTAAACTAAACGAAAAACGCATGCATTCATTGAAAAAAAAATATATAAAAATAAACTTTACCCCTTAACACAAACAGGAAATAAAAAGAGAACATACATACACATACATACATTTAGCTTTGAAATAAAAATGTTTCTATTTTTTGTTTACAAGTACTAGTTAGAACTTTTTCTGTAGCCAGTTTTTAAGAAAAGTTGTATTTTTTTATTTCTTTGAATGTTTAAAAGTTGTAGTTAAATAAAATGCTTTATGTTGAAGTATTTTAATTGTAAAGCAACAATGTTAAACAATTTATTTTTAATTACTTCTACTTGAGATGAAATTATAAATTTTAATAATTTTATTTTATTATTTTTTTATATATAGCTCAAAAGGAAGAGTTCCAATGTCCCTCACAAGTGGCAAATGGTAATTACGCAGATCCCGTTACTTGTCGTCGTTTTTATCAGGTAAGACTTATATTTATTGAACCAATTAATGGTTACACTAGATCTAACATGCAAAGTTCAAACTTTTAAACACAATTTGATCTTCTGGAGTTCGGGGAGCTCTGAAAACTTTATCTTCTGATAAGTTTAAAGTAAATGGTCATGAACCAGAGAAAGAAGGGTTTAACTCATTGAGCAAAGAAGAGCTATGATACGTTTTCATAGTGTCGTAACACTTTTGGTCATTTCTATTGAGTTTACTAAGAAAATGGTTGGTTTGTGAAAGCTAAGGTCTATTATGGATCGACCCTTGCAAAATGTTTACTTAATTTTATCCTTATGCGTATATTTGTATAAGAATTATTCCCATGAAACTTATTTTTAATTATATGTAAACCGATTCTAACGAAATTTAGTAATATGATTTACGCTTATACAAAACTCACCTGCTATGAATATTATGTAAACTCAAACTTATTTTATGTATTTTTAAACAGGAATATATAATTGGCCCAAAAAAGCTCAGATTAGCTGAAATGTTGATTATTGATATACGGACAGCCGGAAAGACAACGATTTAGACTAAAAACAAAAATTATAAATTTATAAACGATTTCTTTGATGTACTTATAATCTTATTATTACAAGATAATTATGAATAAAGCGATATACTTCTGCCCAAAATTAAATGCTATTTTTAGCATTTCTACCCCACTCAGTGTCGTCTAGAGTATTTCACGAATCATAGCGTTTTAATTGCTAATGTCTTGCTCACTACACCATCTCATACTTAGTTTAAAAAGAGGCGAAAATTATTTTGATATAGAAATAAGTTTTTATACATTAAAAAAAAAAAGTAAGTAAGGTTTTTCTGTCAAGCCCGAGCATATGATATCCTACAACATTGTACATGTGCACAAAAATTCGGGAAAGCTCTTATATTAGACTTGTAGCCCGATGTTTGTCCACCGATATTTGTAAAAGTGTAAAATAAATTATGCTAATACAGATTATATATTTATATATACACGCAGAAGAAGCATGGTTACAGCATGATCACTACAACTATTCAAAGTTTGTATAGCCGTTTTTCATTGATTTGAATAATACCGTGTTCATGATAGCAACTTTTATGATTCTGTTTGATAATTTAATGATTACCCACAATCAAAATTTTAATAAGCTTGACTGAATTAAAATATGTATTTAAATATTTTTATGTGAAACCATATTTATGAAAAATCCAAACATTTAGTCAATTCTGCAACTATTCAGTTAATTCTACAACCATTCAGTTAATTTTACAAATTTGGTTAACTCTACAATAATATTTTTATTTGTTTTTAATCGGCCCAGTAGTTTGTTAGTATTTAATTCTCATTTAGTTTAGATATGAACAAATATAAATTGACAAGGTTTGTTTTTATTGAGTATGATGAATGTACCACATATCGTGGTACAAATGAATATAAATATGAAAACATGGTATTATATACATGATAAAATGGGATTATATATATGATAAAATGGGATTATATATATGATGAAATTAGTTTATATATATGATAACATGGGATTATTAAATGATGAAAATATTATGAAATTGAAGAAGCACGTGATTCTGATTCGAACGGTATACTGAAAGGTTGGGGTCCGACGATTTTTCTATGCGTTGCAAACACTCATTAACAGTAACAGATTAGGGTTTAAGCACAAATTTTCTGATTTCTGATTCCGTGTGCCATTTTATTAGTGAGTACTTATTCATTTTTTGTGAAGTAGACAAAAATTCAAGTAACTATTTAAAAAAGGTTTTATCATTATCAAAGAAGAAAAAAAATCCAGGAAATTTTACTCGCAGTTAATTGAGTTATGGTTTGTATACAAAGTTTAAAAGGAGGGAATAAGAACAGTCATCTAAGGATAAGCAATTCAGAGTCAAAGTTTAAATGCGTAATTCCCTGCACAAATACGTTATTTCTTTTTTAATCAGAAATTATTTTATTTATTTCAGAGATTTTTTTCTACTGTTATGATTTTTTTCGTTCTTAAGAAAGCACATTTTCGTTCATTAAAAAACGAAAATTTATTCTATACTTATTTTTATCAATTAAAAAGGTAAACTGAAAGTAAAATAAATCATAAATTGAAAACCAGTTAAGTTTTACTAAAATTTATTAGGTAATGTTAAACATGCTGTACATCCACCCTTATTTTGGACAACTTTCAGCATTAGTCTGGGCACTGTAGACATCAACTTCTGACAAGTTTCCAATGGAGCCTTGGACCATACATATTTTTCCCCCCTTAATTTATCTTTATTTTTAAAAACTTCTTTCGACAGTCGTTTCTTCGAATCCTTCAATAGGATTTAGATCCGGAGATTGACATGGGCAGCTTTAAACACGGACATTTTTCAGGGAGAGCCTATTCTTAAATAACCTCGAATAGTGTTTGGTTTCATTAAAAGCATTCTCAAACGTTTATGTTCTCACCTCCATGTTAAGTAGACATATTTTTTCGCTTTAGCAAGGTGGACACTTCTTTGGTAGTCGTTTTAAAACAAATTTTGTTTTCTTTTCGCCACTAAGTAATATGTTTCTCCATTTTTATTTTTTTCGCCCTCACTTTGAGACTAGTAAGTGTTTTTAACAAGTTTTAACCGAATCTTCAAATTTTGTTTACGCATTGATGAAACTTTTCTGGAAATTTGTCTTGCACAGAATTTGTCTTGCGGACCAATTTCATTAAAAATTTCAGCTAAAATAGCGTTCACAGAAATGAAGTGGTTCCTTTTTGCTAATACAATTATCCTCCTATTCGTTTCTGGGATTATTTTATGAAGTCTAGTATGAGGTTCAATCTTTTGTCAAATTTAAAATTAATTTAATTTACTTATTTAAAATTTTTTACCTGAGTTCTATGATTTAAAATCGTATAACTTTTTTTTAGATCTTAGACTTGTTCTGAGAAGAAAATTTCCTTTTTAGTTGTGAGATAAAGCAAATATCTCTAAAAAAGTCTGAAAAAAATAAGATTTCGAGCTAACAATTTTATGAAGGAAAACAAATGTTTGCATATAGCTTCGGCTTGTTCGGCTTTCTGTGAGATAAATTTCTTTTTCTAATGTAGGATAATTTTTTTAAACATCAGACTGATTTCTGAAGCTAACAAAAGCTTTTTTATAAGTATTACCTGTGTGAATCGATAACACATACCACAACACTCCAACCATATTTTTCTCATTGCTCATAAGTACCACACTTTCCTCTTTTTATACCCACCACTAAAAAGATGGTGGTATATTGATTTTGTCATTCCATGTGTAACATGTCAAAGAAGTCATTTAGGACCCCATAAAGAATATATTTTCTGGGTCCTGGTTAGATTCTGAGTCGATCTAGCTATGTCCGTCCGTCTGTCTGTCTGTTGAAAGCAGGATAGGGCTCGAACGGGACAAGGAAACAAAAAATGGGCGTGGTCCGCCCACTTTACCGCCCACCTTTCATGTGAAAAGTCAACGAAATTTTGTACAAATAGCTTAAGGACCAATGTAAACTCGGAAACCAAAAATGGGCGTGGTCCGCACACTGTACAACCACCTCTCAGATGATGTAAAATTTTAAAAAGTTGATCACAGTTATATAGATTCGACCGAGACGAATATAACATTCGCACTTGTTATATTTGGTAACACATTTTGTTTTATAAATACCACTAGCATTTTTTAGTTATCTATTTCAGATAAATATATCAGCTGACACCTCCAGAGTCGGTTAAGCAATCGATGGCTTTGTACACTAAGATAATATTGTTTTAAAATACTGTACATACAAGTATCATATGAATTACGCTCATTTAGCTTAATACGGATGTTGGGAATTAAAAGGTGTGCCACATCATATAATATATATCGAATTCTGAATAATCCATATAATTCAACTAAAATACTACTGTGAAAAATATATTTATTATATGTACCCAGCATTTTCATTGCATAAATTGTTTGTTAATTTATCAACAAATATATTAATATTTCATAAGTTGTTTAAGACAAATAATAAAAAAACAGTTAAAAGAGAAGAAAAACCTCAAAAAGGCGGAAAAAGTTTAAAAAAATTTATAATAGTTGAAAGTCGACTATTCCAGTATGTATTCCCCACTCTATTTGTATTAGATGTCTGCAAAACAAAAATGCTGATAGCAATATTAAATATAAAATATTCCTATTATTTACAAATAATTGTATACTATCAATTTCAATTTAATTATAATAAATACATTTTTTCCTTCTATTTTTACAGTGTGTTGATGGTTTTCCCTACCTAAATCGTTGTCCTTCTGGTCTTTACTTTGATGATTTACAAAAATACTGTACATTCAAAGATGAAGCCAAATGTGGACCTTTAGCAACAAGTAAGTTTTTTTTTCCATCTCTAATAATAATTCTTAATAACATATTTAATTATAAGTTTATCATAAAAATTCATACAAATAATATATTACAAATAAAAGAGAAATAAACATAAATTTAAAATTAAATATAATTCAATATTTATACATACATATGCATTAGATACATTAATATCTATGTTTATAAAAAAAAATACTATCATTATTAGATTTAAGGTTAAAGAAACCTTTTTACTCCGGCATTGCAAGAATTCCAAAAAAAAAGAAATAGTAGTGAGAAATACAACAACCGTATTATATAAAAGAATATGGTTAGACCACATAAACCAAATACATAGAAAAAGGAAATACTTGTACTTCTCATACACATATAAAGATATTCAGATGTATTTTTATTGTATATTAAATACTTAATGCAACAATATATAGAAAACCTATACATATATGTAGCTACATGTTAGTGTGGTAACACAAACTTAAGGCAACAGCTATAGTAAAGGATCAAGAAGAAAATGTAAAGATATTCATATGAAATAAAATAATATACAATGTCTATTGGTTATAAGGTAAAGGTTTTATGGCATACAGGTTGAGGTGAAGGAATGAATATTTGCTTTGGTTTAGTACAAATTTATTAGGGTAGCAAGATTTAAAAAACAATAATAATATTTATTTCAGGATCTTGCTTTATGTAAACTTTTTATAAATGCAAAAATTCTTTAGTTTTAATCCTACTTAAATGCTTTTGTTTTAAAATGTTCCTACATTAAAAAACGTTACCCTATTATTTTTACTTGACTATGATTTTATAAATTTGTAAACAAATAGGAGGTATAATACTGCACTATGGACAACTATGTATTTTATTAAATTAGAGATATACATTTTTAAAATATGTATTTATGAATCTTAATATAATTTTAACAGGACGTTTTAGTGGAAGTTAGCTAAAGTAAAGTAGGCTCACAAATAATTGTATTAAAATAGATATCTTCTAAATTCCAATCTGTACTATGTTTACAAAGTAGAGTAATAGAAGGACGGATATCTTGAGATTTTACTGGAATTCAATCGAACCAAAATATTAGTCATTTAAACTATTCAGACAATTCTAAGAATTTTGGAACATATAATATTTTATTCAAAATACGTCAAAATATTTGTTACAATAAACCCTATACCACCATAGGTACGAGAATCACCCTAAAGTGCATAAAATCAAGTAGATGTTAATATCAATGCATTATTCTGTATTTTTATATTTTATTTTACATTTAGTAAAAGTATTGATTTAGTATAGGTCTCCTCCCGAATTTTTATGGTCATACATAATGGTGTTGGGCATTATATGGTCGGTCTTGACCGACTATACCTTTTTACTCGTTTTTAATTTTTTTTTATTAAGAAGGTTGAACCATATATTGAATGATATATCGAAAATGTCTAGTCTGATTTTATCCAAAATTCAAATCATTCTTACATTTATTTTTAAGACGCTTTTGAGAATTTTTTTAGCGTTTTCTTTAAATAAGGGCTGCGCACGAAAAAATGCTGTGCATGCTTTTAGACTTATAGCTTCTGATGTGGCGAAAAATAAATAATTTTGCTAACTGGTTTAAGTACATTTGTCATTATGCTTAGCTAAGTTTCATGGTAATAGTAAAACTAGTTTTAATATAGTAATTGAACAAAAAACACGTAAACACATAATTAAAATTTTTAATGAAAACTCACATCAGTCATATAAAAGAATTGCTAAGAATTCAGGTGTGTCAAAAATTCAAAATTCTGTTTCTCAGGTCATAATATTATACAACTAAGTCATTACCACTGAAAGGAAACCGTGTGGTGGAAGAAAAATAGTATCTTCAGGCTGTAAGACTCTGACAAAAAAGAAAGGATTTTGAGAGAAATACCCCTAATCTCTGGAAGAAAAGTGTCACAAAAAGTTAATTGCTTTGAATCTTTATAAGAAAAGTTGAAAGGAAATCTGGCCTCAAGATGTACAAAGTTCGAAAAAAAAATCGTAGTAGAAACTTCAGACGAATTTTTTGTCATAATTATGTATAATAGACGATGAAACGTTTATAGTGGCTGACATTTTACAACTTCCTGGCTAGGAATTCTATTTTGCAGATGCTAGAAGGAATGTAACAGAAAAAGAAATCAAAATTCCCAAGAGAGGTTTTGGCTTGGCAAAGCATTTGCATGTGTGCAAATGCTTTGTTGAAAAGAAACACTTCATTTTCAACAAATTGTTCCATTAACACATAAATATAAGTGAATGAGTACCTTTGAAAAATACTTCTCTCTATCCTAAGGAAATACAGCATATCTTCTTATTTCTTATTTTATGCCATTTACTCGCTACTTCCCATTATAGCAACAAGGCAATGGAGTAGTATCAAAGAAATTGTATTGTGTTTGTCCCGAAAGAGACTAATCTATCAAATTGTCTGAAACTCCGTTGTATTAAGAGAAATAATTTAAATAATTTAAAGGATACTAAAAGCTCAACAAAAAAAGAGAAAGATAAGTCGGTCGACCACGACCAATGCATTTGTGCACTAAAAAGATTTTCGAAATTTTCGGAAACGGATAACGGATCTATGGCAATTTATGGACCGATCCTTATGAAATTAGCTAAAAAGATTTCTGCTTATATTAAACTTATTTGTGTCAAATATTACCATGAAACTGTCATTTATGTACGATTTAATTGATATTCGAAAGTGGGTCTTAGAACCCTATTCCCAGGAGTAGTTGTATGGGGGCGAGGTGAAATAATGGACCGATCATGACCAATTTCAATAGTGTTTGTCGTTATGCCAAAATAAATATATGTGCCAAATTTCATCAAATTATCTTCAATATTGCGACCTGTACTTTGTGCACAAAGTTAACATTGGACAAACAACCAGCCAGCTAGATAGACGGACGGACATCGTTAAATTAACTCAGAAAGTGATGCTTAGTCGATTGGTATAATTTAAGATAGGTGTTGTGATATTTTTTCTGTGCGTTACAAACAAATACATAATTGCGGTACCTTTGGTGATGTAGGGTATAATTAAGCGAAGTTTAAAAATAACATAGTATAATTATAAAGTATACTCGTAAGAACAGCTGTTTTTTAAATTTTTTTCATTGGCAAACTTCGCGGTACTGCCAAATTGTTTTTGTATTCATATGTAAAATTTTTTTTCGAGTTTTTTTACTCTTGCTCTCCTTCATTCTCTCATTTTTTCGTTCAAAGCATTTTGACATTGTGGGCAGTAGTTTTACATTAACAAAATACAAGCAATTTTTGTTTTTGTAAGTGGTGTTATTCGAGCAAAAAAGTGACCGAAACACCATAAAAGCTTTAATGAGAATTCTGGAAAGATCAGATATTTCATTAAAAGCCAATAAGAAAATTATTTATTATTTTATGTTTAGAACTTGAACATAACAGTCATTAATAAAAATATAATTTTAAAAAATTCGGCAATTGCACAGGGTCACATTTGGCGGTTTTAGAATGACAAAAATCCAAATTTGGATATATTGATCTGAAATTGTATATTCTGCTAGTAAATAAGGCCGTAGACATTCCCACTAAAAATGGGCGGGTAGAATCACTGTCACTCCCATACTGAAAAAAATTACATTATTTGTAAGAATTTCGGATATATTTTTGTAAAATTATTGAAAATAAAGAATATTTTAAAAATAGGCGTGGCAAGATCTAATCACACTAATCTTAGTAACACATTTGCATAACAAGTTTTCAGCCATTACCTTAAAATGTTTAAATAATTCTTAAAAAATTGTTAAATAAGTATTGATTTTTTAACCAAGCCAATTATAATAGAATAATTTATTATTACATACTTACTTATTACAAAAAATTCGTATAAATATCTGCTGTATTTACTGAGATATCTGAAATTAAATTTAACATACTTCTTTACAAAAAATTTAAATAAAATTAAAATATTTTTAAAAGTTCCAACTTTGAAAATCCATAATTCGCGCTATAAACACTTTCTAATACTTTAATTATTTTTTTCCATAATATATATGTTTACTAATAAATGCGAAAAGAATTACTTCAATTAACAAGCTTTTATTTTCGTATTTTTGTCTTTCTAATTTGGATAAATGTAACACTGTGCATTAGTTTAGTTTCTATAAGCAGATTTGTATGCACTGTTTTTTTCGTGTGCAGTCCTTATTTGTCTATGATTAAAAAATCGCACCTATAATGAATAGAAATAACAGCCTAAAGAATAAGGAAGATATAGAAGACTAGAATAGGGGGAACAATCGAATATTATTTGCAAAACATAAAAAAAAAAATAAAGAAATGAATCATAATGTTACTTAAAATAATTTTAATGTAGGTTCATACCAATTCTTAAATATTTATATTTTAGTTAATAAAAGTTTTTGCATACAACTTTAAGGATTTTAGCTTAACAATGCTTTTTAAAATTGTGTAAAGTTTATTTGCATATAACCGTTAAAACTTTCTGATATTTATTAAATAAAATCAGATAAGACGTCTTCGAGATATGCTTCAATATATAGTGCAACCTCGCGCAATTTATCGCGAGAACCAGAGTTAATTAAAAAAATGGATTAGAGGTTTACCCCCTTATTTTCTAAATCGCTTCACCTCACTTTGAAAAATTTCCATACAAATTTTTGAAAAACAAAAACAATTTACATGAAAAATTTTTCAAAATATAAAGGGAAGAGTTTTACAAAATAAGGCCCTTAGTATTAAATAATACCGTGTATTCTAATTGAATTGAAATTCGAATTAAATCAATTATAATAAACCTTTTTTTGTTATACATTTGCTATTCATATTTTCTCAAATACCCATAGTGCAATTTAAGAAATAAAAGACATTATAAGACAAATTGAACTGCAAGGCTAACTAATGCATTTTATAAATATACTAATACAAATATACAAACTCTGAAGCAAATACCTTCATACTTATGTAAAAAAATAAATACATTTTAAATTAATATGAATAACGTTAGTAAAATAAAAAGAAAATTCTACTCATACATTTAGACTAGATCTTACCAACTACTATTGCACACATACACAAACATAAATATGAAATGTAAGTCTGTTATTTGTATTTCCAACTTTTTTTCACATATGTAGATGTACATATGAAAAGCAAAAGGATGTTAGAGATTAGGAAGCAATTTCCAACAAATGTCGCATAATTCATTTATGGGACATGCCTTAATATAGTACACAAAAGTATAAAATGAAAACTAAGAAAGAAAAATGAATAGATAAAGAATAGCAGTAGAAAAAAATTATATAAAAACAAAAATCTTTAATATTTTTTCTAAGTAAGCGATATAAAAAAACATACATATATACATCCTTTTCAAAGTTTATATAAAGGTACTATAGAATCCTTTAGGTATATGTAAACTGAATCAGAAAAAAATCATATTTTTTATATAAACGAAACGAAAGTAGAAATCTTTATCATCATTTAATCCATACTGTCTATATGCGCTTTCATTTAAAGAGAAATAAAAGTGTTCAAGCATAAATAAAACAGGAAATAGAGCATATTTTAAACCAACAGACAAAAGCCGGAAGTATACACTAATACAACTACATACACATGCATACTATATAGTTGAGTTTAGATGTGTATTATTGTTGCTTTTTTTTTCTATTTTTGTTTTAAAGGTACGAAAAATATAAGTCAAAATTTTGTATGAAATACCAAAGATGGGTTTAGGAACAGAGAAAAAAAAATTAACAAATCAGCAAAAATAGTAAATGATAAGAAGGAAATAGTGTAAGAGAGCTTTTTATATAAAATATATTTGGTGCAGTATTTAAAAAAAAAAAAAAAATACAAAATCAAAAATGATTTTATTATTGCTTAAAGTTTAATAATATCTTTTTTTAAAAATTGGATTTAAGGAAATATGTAAATGAAAGGATATCAAAAATACTTAATAATATTCTCCACAGAAATAGAAATATAGTAAATAATTAAAAATCTTAATATTTGTCCTTTAAAATTACCAAAATAAAACACTTAAAATATTGAGGAAAGCTTTAAATAGATTAAAAATTATAACATTTCAATTACAATTTTCAATGCCACAAAATTATTGCCCTACAAAACTTTTTCTCTGCTTAATTCCTCTTCCTTTTTGTTCAGCCACAACTTAAATTTAAACTTTACGAAAAATAAAATTTACTTTAAATGCTTAACTTTTAAGCAAACATTTGTTACAAAGTTTAAAAAAAGAAAACTAAAGATGTAAGAAATTAAAATAAAAATAAAAAAAACACATCAACTAAAATCTCCTTTTGCAAAATGTTCAATAAACCGCACAAGAAGACTTTAATAACTTTAACGAAGAAAGTAGAAAACTTTTCATATAAAATTCGATATAATTTGTCAAGTTTATAGCATTCAACTGTCAAACGAACTGCATTACTTACAAAACAAAATGATGAACTATTTTGCAGCAGGATGTTGAATGTTGTAAATATAAAACTTAAATTTAAAATCTATAAAATGAAAAAGATTTTGTGTGGAAGTGTAAGTGTGTTTTCTTAAAAATAAAAAAAAAAACAAATAAATAACAAGTTTATATTTTTCAAGAAGAATTGCAATTTATAAATAAAGTTTAGAAGAAAGATCATAAATTTGTTTTAAATAAAAGTAAGTTACAGTTGCTATACTATAAGAGAGATTTGAGGTTTATATTTTATTTTATATTTAATTTAAACTTAGTTTGGGAAATTTTTATAAACTTCAGTATAGATGATAAGGATTTATGTAGAGGTAAGTATTTCATGTTGTTTATGAATTTTAAGAAGAAAAAGAAGAAAGGACTTAGCACTGTCCGTCAGTCTGTCTGTCTCTCTATCTACAGAAATCAATTTCTTTTCCCAAAATAATTATATCAACAAGCGCGAATGTTATATTCGGCCCGGCCAAATCTATATACCCACCATCAACTTTTTAAAATTTTACGTTATATGGGAGGGGCGGTAAAGTGGGCGGACCACGCCCAATTTTTGTTTCCGAGTTTACATTGGTCCTTGAACTATTTGATCACAATTTCGTTGATTTTCACCTTATATAAAAAAAGTGGGCGGACCACGCCCATTTTTGGTTTCCGAGTTTATATCGATCACCGAACTATACGTACAAAATTTCGTTGTCATACATGCTTTTGTTGAAGAAATATCAGCAAAAAAGTATAAAACGGACACCCTGTGTTTCTAGTTTTTAGCCCATAACTTTTTTGTTTATTAACCGTGCTTTTTTTGTGCCAAATTTCGTCCCCCTACGTTGTTCCGTTCGAGCCCTATCTTGCTTTCAACAGACGGGCAGACGGACATAGCTAGATCGACTCAGAATCTAACCAGGACCCAGAAAATATATACTTTGTGGGGTCTTAGATGATTCCTTCGACATGTTACATACGGAATGACAAAATCAATATACCCCCATCTTTTTGGTGGGTATAAAAATATGTTGGAAAAATATTCTTCTTCAAAATCAAACAAATTTGTTATGGTTCTAGTTACTTTTCATTGACAACAACATACTGTCTACATTACATAGAAGTAATTTAGTGATTACTTATTTATAACCTGGTAATACCAGGCTGGTATGTAGTTATTTATTTATGATCAGTAGGGGGTGGATTTTCATGCATAGGCATATTTTTTCTGGACCATTTTAAAACTATCTCATGTTGTTATCAGTCATTATAGTGGAAGGCCAATAATGTACACGTCACGCAGCAACGAGCTGCAGAATTATTACCAGCTTAAAAATCAATAAATTGTTTACAAAAAACTGACAAAGGAAAATTTGAAAACACTGTTATTAATTTAATCTGGCAATGCTGTGACACGCGGCCGCGCATCAAAGTTGAATTTGTTTCAACTTTTTTTATATGGACATGACAAGCTGATTGTTGCGTGACGCGTACATTGATCTTCCACTATTAGAGGGATTCAATTCTTAAAGTATTCAAACAATTCAATTGTTAGTGCCATTGTGAAAATCGGAGCTGCGGAAGGCTCTATTGCTGAAAAAGTTAAATTAAAATTGCAAGCTGCTTCTTAATACGTTCATACCTGATGCTTAGAAGAATACTTCTTTCTGAACCACAATAATTCAAATACGCTACTATAACATCTCTTGACGTGGGGCGATTATTTTCTATGTATAAAAATGTCTTCGCCAAAATACACAACCGTTAACATTTGGCAACTTATTAAGAAAATTTTTATATTATATTTTGAATTTTTAAGTGTATTTTTAGACGCATATTTTCAAAAAATAAATGGATAAAAATTCACCCCCTAATGATTAGAGTTTTTGAAAAACTACTATTTATTAGTTTGATATTCAGTTTACCAATACATTTAAAAAAGGAATAAATATTTGAAGAGATAAAATTCGCTTATGAATTAATTTTAAATTTAAAATTATTTCTAATAGGGTAAGTGCACCTAATGTCGGCATGTACCAGTAGTCGGCATTTTTAAATTTAAACTGAAATAATTAACAACAGCGAATACTAATTATTGATGTAAGATCAATTTCGTCATGAAAATATATTTATATTTTTAATGCAAAAGTTCAAAATATACTAATAGTAGCAGTTTTTTGGCAATTTCCTTCGTTCTTAAACAACACATTTTTGATATCAGTTTTTAGAAAAAAAAATAAAGAAAGGCTTTTTTCAAAGATGATATTAATTATAATAATTCAAGTTGTATTTTAACGAACAATTATTCAAAAGATAGACAACAAATGAAACCTTATGTTAAATGTGTAAAATTTTGCGTAAAGGATTCCATTTCATGATTTGGTGGCTGCCGACCTTAGGAACAAAAAAATTTTATAGTATTCTTTAGTCGGCATGTCATGTTAATTGGGAGACAATAATGTAATTATTACTTCGTACTTAAATGTTTCTTGCAAATACATTTAGACCCTATTATTAGAAATATTTCGTCGGAACTATGTGATGATTTATCTGTTATTATAAGGGGTCATTTCTATAATGTTTGTAAAAAATGTGTTAAAAGTTAATTAAAACTTAAGATTTATAGATAAAAATGTTCTACAGAATTTTTCACCATAAAATTTTACTATACGTCGCTTAAAAGTAAAATTGTGTCTGTTGGACCATTTTTCCAAAAAAAAAAAAAAAAAAAAAAAGATAAACTATAAAATCTATCAAGTATTTTGTTAAATTTTTTTTATTCTTTAAAATTATTTTATTTTTCAAAGCATAGTTTAAGGCATTTACATACAAAATATGTCAATAAATTTCATGCCGACTATTGGATCATCACATGCCGAATACTGGAAAAATATGCCGACTATAGATACAAACGATGTTTTTTATAAAATGCATTAAAATGACCAATTAAACATTTATTTCTGTGCAAAAATCTAACAAAATCTTAAAGAGTACCCTTTAATAAAGTGGTGCATTTGCTCGTTATCCAAAAATCATGACCACGTTCGGAAATATTAAACTTGAAAGTCAGAAAAAAAGTTAAACTGCCGACCACCGGTACACTTACCCTATATAAAATTTTTATAAAATCTTTTTCAAAACTCCATTTTCCAAATTTTAAAAAGTTTGTTTAACAAATTTCAAAAAAGTTCGAAGAAAACTTTGCAGGTTAATATACAACACTATAGGAAATAAAATTAAAGAAGAATTAGATCTATACCTTGTATGACTAAGCCGTACCTGTGATTTGAGTTTCGCGGATTTCGGGAAAATGGCATTTTTTGCAGTTTTCAATATATAAAATCAATTTTTTTTGAACTGATGTTCAAACGAAACAAAATTATTATGTAATAAAGTAAAACATATGTCGGGAAATACATTCTGAAATTTAAAAAAAAAAAATTAAATAAGGATAACTTTTAAAATACGGACGTCAGATATAGAAGAAATTACAATTTTTAAGGAAAACATAATAGCAAGTTAATTATTTTTGCATGGATTTCGATGAAATTTATTGAACATATAAATGAAGGTTTTTATATTGGGTACCCCAATGGTTTAGTTAGTAGTGAGCTAGTCTGTCTGGATTGTGGATTCAATTCCCACCAGAGACGCTGGTCTGTTTCACTACAACGAGCAATAGTCTTCGTTACTCCGCTCGCTTAAAATTAGAATATAATTTGTAATTGTATTGTAAATATTCAATAAATAAATAAATAAATAAATAAATAACTAAAGGTTATGTAACAGTAAAAATACAAATTTAAATCTCAACTGAGCCTGGGGTCATAGATAATTTCAATGAAAATTTTATTGATTAATATCTTGAACAAATAAAATGACAATTACTTCATTTTGACAAGTAAGGCCATAACAAACCATCAAAATTAAACAGAAATCATTGCATCGAAATCTAGATAAAAATAAATTATTTTTTTGTTATTTTTTCTAATTTTGACCTTTTACCTGCGTATTTAAAAGGTTGTCCTAGTACAATTGTTTTAAAACTTTAGAATGTACTTCACACAGTACGTTTTTGCAACCCAAAGAACGATTCTAGGGGTATTTAAGGTTAAAATTCGAAAGTTGCTAAATTTTGATGAGGTTCATACTAGAGTTGGGAAAATTCATTTATTTTACTGTTTCGTTCACATCGTTCAAAATTTTAAAATCCCTAGAGTAAAGAGAACCGGTTCAAAACAAGTTACGTGATAAGTTCTCAGGGCTAGTGACAGGTTCCAGTTCCGGAACTTTATATGAGAGGAACCTGTCACTTTTACATGAGGTTGTCATTAGAGGAGGCTAATTAAACCCTTGGGACAGGTCACAGGATAGGTTAAAGGACTCGTCCAAGAGGACAGTTGCAATATCGATTAATATAATAAAAATTCGGTAATGGTTTCCTTTTTAAAATTTTTTTATTATTATTTTTATTAAATCATGTTTATTTTTATTTTATAATTTTTCGTTAATGTCGATGGCGGCACCTCGAATCGAACCCATGATCATCTAACTTATGTTATGTTTTGTAGTCTTCAGCGCTAACCACTCAGCCACTGATTTTTATATATTCCCAGCAGTTTTTTCGGTGTAAATTTATTCGCTTTTGTACAGTAAAGTTCATTTGTGACTACCCACCTAACTCATTAACTAACTTCGCATATTTTGTGAGCGATAGTTAAGCTATCACACCTTTTATTGACTCTTTAGAAAGCGTGGAGGTGGCGATTTATACTTTATTGACCCTTTGGTGAGCGTGGGGGTGGCAATTGGTTTTTTATAGGTCACAAAAACGTCAGAAAAGTAAACAGTTCATCCGTTGGCAGTACAGGTTGGGTTACTTGACTAACGGCAATAAATACATGGTAGGACAATTGGCACTGATGCATCTTTTTTAGACGTGTGTAGTGTCAAATATCAATTTATTGACTCCTTAGTGCTTAACAGAGTCTATAATATTTTACTTTTACTTTAATGTTTTTTTTTTTTTTTTTAACATGTGGAATACATCCAAAAGAAATAGATTACCACTCAATTATTTTATATAATAAAAAACCTAGTCTTGCTAATTAGAATTTTCAATTTATTAAAGAAATAAATTATTCTGAATTTGTGTTTTTTTAAATTGACTTTTTCGTACTAGCCCCAATATCGCCACTTTTTGGTCCTGGGGTGTCAATAGGCTTCCTCCTATGACATCCCCATGTTAAAGTGACTAGTCACCTAATTGGTAAAGTGACCAGTTAAAAAGATTGTCAGGTGACTGACTCAATTTCACCAGTAAAAGGACTCCGATGAATTGACTTTTTCGTACTAATCACTATATCGCCACCTTTTGGTCCTTTGGTGCCAATACACTTCTTCTTAGGACATCCCAATGTTAAAGTGACTAGTCAGGTGGTTAATAAAGTGACTAATAAAAATGTTTGTCAGGTGACTGACTCAATGTAACTAGTAAAAGCAACGACTTCCAAAGGGTGACTAAAGTGGAAGCAATAGCCACCTCACGCTTACAAAGGGTAAATAAATGAATATGCTCATTAAAACAACAAATAATGCAATGTATGTAAGAATGATCTGTGGCTGAGTGGTTAGCGCGTATGACTATAAAACATAACGATACCACCAGTAAAAGGATTCCTATGAATTGACTTTTTCTTACTAGTCACTATATCGCCACCTATTGGTCCTTTGGTGGCAATACACCTCTTCCTAAGACATCCCCATGTTAAAGTGACTAGTTAGGTGATTAATAAAGTGACTAGTGGTGCCCTAATGTCATCAGTCAAGTAACTGGTTTCGTACAGTCACCATTGACTGCAGGGTTGACTCTCAACTGTTAAATAGTGAGTGTGTTTGTGTCAACTGGTTCTCAATTACAACTTTGGTGACGAGTTAGGTATCAGTCGGTACTGAACTGGTACTGAGGGACCGGTCCATTACTGCAATTACCACAAATTTCCCGCAAGGATGATTCAGTTCGTTCACTGTCCATTTTTTAACATTGATCAGAGTCTGATCAATGTACAACTTCCATCGTAGTGTATTGAGAACAAATGAGTGTCTAAACGATTTATGTATGAATGAAGACAACAGCAGAAACTGAAACAATTGCTTCATTTGTTTCTTAGAAAAATTAATTAATGAATAAGGATAAATTTAAATTAATTCTTTTTAACAATTATTTATATAAGTATAATAAATAAATTAAAAAAAAAAAACAAAATTTTATCTGAAGCAATATAAAAACACTGCAAAAATAAACATTATGAATCAAAAAAAAAGAACGAGTCAACATCATTCATTTTACTGATTCGTTTAATTGAATTCATGAACAACACCTACAAAACTGGTCTAATATTGGTCTCTTTAATGTATACTAACCGACTAAGAACAGAGTAATTTTCTGTTTGTCCATCCGCCATATAAAAATTTTAATCAAATCAATTTTTGGTTGAAATTTTTCTATTATTTCTCATATTTTGAATGGGGTAAATGTCCTCCCGAAATAAGGATTTGATGATGATAAATCATTTAAATATGAAAATATTTGTACAGAATTTAGCATAAATAACACGGTGCAACAAAATAAAAAAAATAATAATACACTTGGAAAGTAACATATTGTAATTTGTAGGTATATATGGTTATTATTGAATCATTTTGACATAAAGATGTAGGCTTTCATATTGATCGGCTCAAAATTTCTTACCTATTTCATTTTAAAATATATATTTACTTAAAACAATCTCAAGATTTTTAAAGAACAATTTATTTTACTTTAAAAAAATAATCATAATTTTTATTTAAATATGTTTATGTTTCACTTTATTTTTTTTTTTTTAAACAATTTGTTGATTGTTAAGTTTTAAATAGAAAATTTAAGAAAAATCCTTACACCCATAAATAAATTTTAATTATCTTTTCAAGTAACCTCAAAAAATTTACAAAAAACAAAAATACTTTCCATTACAAAAGAATCTATATTGAGTAAATTTTCTGCATTTATAGAATAAGCAGAAAATTATTTAAAACTAAAATGTTACAAAATAAAGACAAACAATTTTACAAAATACATACAAAAACATATAAAACAATAAGTCTATGAATATTTTCTTTTGCTAATTTTCTTGAAAATATTAAACAATATGAAAGGAGATGAAAATGAAACATAAGACAAAAGCAATTGTTTTAAAATAATTCTAGGAATTATTTAATATTTACTGGCTATATGTATGCACACTAGGGTGGCCTTCTTTTATATGGAGGAAAATAAAGGTTTTTCAAAGCGATTGAAATATTAATTATTTGTGAAACTCGGCATATGGTTTTGTCTTGGTATCTAATATTCACAATCAAAGTTCACAAAAATCTCATGTTTTGTATATAACTCACCCACGTATTTTTCAGTATTGCAACAATATTGGATAATAAAATTATTTACAGTGCACAGTGGGGCAGAATCGAAATTTTTGGAAATAAATCTGTAACTTCTTATCGGCTGTTGGGATTTGCATGAAATCCCAACATGGGCGGAACTAAAGGGGCTCAAATTTGGATACCTCTGATATAAATTTTTTTTAATCGCTTACCAAATTTTTGTTTCTCGTCTAATTTCAAATATTTTTATACATTATTGTAGGCACTGATAAGACCTACAAATACTTGCATGTCCTATTTATCTCTTATAGTTTTTGAGTTATTTTGCATTTGAATTTTTTAATACATTAATTTTGCATGTTCTTGGTCCAATTTTTTTCATATATATCATAGTGTTTCCGACCGATTTCATTTGTTTTTCCTTAAGCCAATTAAAGAACAAAATTATCTATTGAATAAAAAAATTTTAAAGTCGATATCTTTACCGAGTCCAAAAATAAACGATTTTGAATTTGAAATTTGCAAAAATGACGACTTTTTGTGTTTTTTTAACCGAAAAAATATCTTCACTCTTTTTTCTCTAAACTAAAATTTTCTTTAACAACATATAACAATTTTATACTTTTCTGAAAGGTATCTTCATAGAGAATACTTCAAAATAAAAAACAAGCCTAATGACTTAAGTGGTTAAGGTACACAACCTCCCGAATTTGACCCATTTTATATGAAAATTTTGACTTTAGTCTATATTTTCTCAAATCCCAAAGCACAAATCTGCAAATGGAATGCAGTTTAAGAATCTATATTATGTTGTTAAAAGTTTTCAATCAAAATCTACGGGACTTCGGAAAAATTTGGATTTTATAGCCGAAAATGTGAAAAAATCCATTTTTGTCATTTTCGGCGTTTTTTTTTTTTGGGGAATTGTGGGATTCCTTTTACAAAAATCTTAAAGTTTTTTTCACTTTCTCATTTTATACGATAAAGTCTACAAAGTCTACGAAAATTTCGTGAAGATATCTTTAATAACAAAAATTTCATTACAGGTAAAATATATATAGTTTCTTAAAAAAACACTTTTTACAAAAATGTTACTTTAATTTCAAAAATTAGAAAAAGTATAAACTCGATTTTTTTCATCTAAATTACATTGCTTAGCTGACATAATTCTTCGTTATACAGAAAAAAAATTTAAATCAATACCTTTTGCAGAACCGAAACTTAAAATTTTATTAAGTCACGGAAAATTCCAAAAAACATTGTACTATTGTGGATGTGAAAAAGCCATAACAACATAAATAATTTGTTCCCATAGCCAATGTTCGAATGTGTGTTTGTGCAAAAATATACAAAAAATGGAATTTTCCGTGACTTATAAAACTTTAAAGTGGCATAGTTTCGGTTCTATAAAAGATATTGATTTCAATCTTTTATCGTATAACGAAGAATTATGTCAACTTCCAAACTTAACATTGTACACTTATCTGCTATGCCCATACCAAATTTCATGCAAATCCAACCAGCCGATTAGAGGTTGCAGATTTATTTCCAAAAAATTTCGATTCTGCACCACTGTGCAGTGTATATAAAACGTATTTAGGGAACTACAAATTTTGGTTGAAATTTTATTTTTCAGGGTCTATTTTCCCAAAAAAATTACGTATTTTTTGGTAACACAGAAAAAAGTCACCAATTAACAAATATATATGAAAATAATTCATTCAATTATAAACTTGTTTAAATTTGCACCTCTCACCAAAATGATTATATCAATTACTAAAAACTATAAAAAATACCAAACACAAAAAAAATTCCCAATTAATAAATTAATTAAATCAATCAAGTAGATGATTGAATGAATTAAAAATGTGTATAGGAAAAAAATTGTACCAAAATTTATTTTTTATTTTATTTTTTCTTGAACATAATTATTAAATGTTGATGCAAAATTAAACAACTGAGTTAATTGTAAAAAAAACGGTAATAATTTTTTCTGTGAATTTTATTTTAATAACTATTATCTTGATAGTTATCCATTTTTCTTGATTTTAATAATTTCAGAAATTTCACAATATGTGGAATTCAACAAGATATAAACCCTGAAAATTGTATTTTTTAATGCATTTTTTAATCGATGAAAGTAACAAATTTTTAACAAGTCATCATTTTCAAGATTTTGATTGCTTTGAGCCACCTCTAATTTTTTTTTTTTTTTTTAATCAGTTCAAAATGTGTCATATCTTAGTTTTTTGACTATCCGAACATTTTCAGGGGGTGAGAAACAAAATCTGGACACTTTTTATAATGAGGGACACCCTAATATATACACATATTTATGTACAAAAAATTCCTTATAATAATATATGAGTAGTAAAATACATGTGTAAAGATATTTGGAAGATATATTTATATAGACACAAGACTTAAAAATTTATAAAATTCATTTAAAATTTAAATCTTTAAAATTTTAGTTTTTTTATTTTATCTTAGAGCTACAAATATTTTAATTTTAAGCCAATTATTTTCTTGGTCATCCTTTGTTGATTTTTATTATAATATTTGCATAATAAAAAAAAATATAAAAATAAAATAAAAATTTTATTTTAATCAAAAATTAAATAAGAAACTAATAGCGTTTTCTCTTTTAAATAAAATTTTTGTAATTTCCTTATTTTATTAGACATTTTATTTAAGCAACTAAAACAAGCTATACATTTTAATCATTTTCTCTATGCATTTGTTTCTCTTAAAAATTTACCAGAATTTTAAAATTCTCTGAAGAAAAACATAAACAAATTCTTTAATTTATTTTTAAAATTGTTTTGCTGTTCTCGTTGTAGCAATAAAAATGATTTCTATTGTTATTGTTATCTTACCTCTAACATAATAGATTGTCAACAAAATTAACATTAAGTGCATGTAGAGAAAAGTCACATACACACTTTCAGATTTACTCATACATACACATGTATAAAATATGTATACTGATATTTGTGTGAACAAAAATTTTAAAAGGATTTTGTGATTTTTTTTTTTTTTTTTTTTTTTTTTGTTAGAAAAAATAGAATAGGAGGGATGTCGATTGTAAGTTGATAATGATGATGATGGTGATCACCATTAATAGCAACACCAGGGTGTATAGATTTATCAACAATACACTATTTTTAATACTAAGACTAACAAATCAAAATCCAATTGAACATGTTTATATTTCTATAGAAAACAAAAACAGGAAAAAAAAAACAAATAAGGAATCTATAGTCAGTGAAGTTGGTATGGAAAAATTGTAGAAAAGGACCTAATCTTTTAGAAACCTCATAGGTTGTAAGCCTAAATCAATTTAAAATTTCTTTATTATTTCTTTATTTATAAAGCCTTTTCTTTTGAAGCATGTAAAGAAAAAAATGTTTTTATTAAAAAACTTTGAGAAAAAAGTTTTGAGAAAAGTACTATATTTTTGGAAAAAAAAACCATTTCATTCTAATTTCAGAGTGCTGAATTTAAACATTGTTCACATCTAAAAAAAAAAAATTGTGATAATTCAATAATTTGTTCAACATTTTATTTTGAAATCGAACTTGATTTGTAATAGTTACGATTTTTTTAATCTTTTACATATTCAAGGTAGTCAATTTTGACACCCTGTAGCTTAACTCGTGATATCACAGAATGACTATAAGATAAGTTTTGTGAAAGACTTGGTCCTCCTCTACAACTTCTCCATACATTTCAATTCGATCCGACCAGTAGTATAGGAGATACAGATTTATTAACACAAATTTTGTTTTGGCACAACTAAGCGTTGCAGTAATCTTCTGAATTGGGTCTTACTTGAGAGCTCTATTCAATTGTGAACCTATTTTTGTGAAATTTAGTATACTAATTTATACTTCCATGAAACTTTTATAAAAATCTTCGCTATATTTAAAGCATATATAAGCCAAATGTCATTGAATAATCTTCATTTCACTGTTCTTTACGCACAAGGTTTACATGAATCTCTAGCCAGATATATCGGTTTACTTTGAGGAAACAACCCGCTATGATTGGTGTAGGGTATAAAATGTTCCAACCATATATGAAATAAAATACTTTAATAAATAATGACTAACACTCACTCAAAAAATAAATGAAAGTACAAATATATGTACGTTAGAGTGTCCCGTAGAAACAAATTTTATAGGAAGACTCCTCAAGCGATGCGTATTAATGTGCAGCATATGTAAAAAAAAATATTAAAAAAAAATTTTAAAAATGATCACTAGTTCTATGTATCCAAATGCCAAAATTGTGGCAAAAATTATTTCTAAATGTGTAGATACCCCTGTTGCTAAAATAAGCATTTTAAAGAAGTAAGTAGGATATATCAGACAAGGCCGACCATATGATAACATACACCATGGACTGATTCTCATAAAATTTGGCAATGCAGTTTCCACTTATAGAAAACATATTTGTGTTGAATATTAACTTGTCTAGGTTTTCGTTCCTATATCAAAATAACTATTTGTGCCAAAAGTCATCAAGGTATCTCCAAAATGCGATCTCTACTTTGTTCTCAAGGTTTACATGGATCTACATGATCTAAAATAAAATCGCAATTTGACACATAATGCAAACATTTAGTAAAATCCATTTTTTTTTAGTTATAACGAATTTAAAAAAATCACGATTTCCTTATTGCAATTTTTTTATCACTCAAGAGTCTGAAAACGTCATTTAAAAAATATAAACTATAAAATCGTAATTTTAAGTTGGTTATTTTTCTCATGGAATTTTGATTTGCTAGAAGACTTTTTAAGGCATTTTTTTCTTTCTTTTTTGTTTGTTTTTTGATTATTAAACTTATTTTTATGCATTTTTTGAGGGGTCTTCCTACAAAATTGTTGTCTACGGGACACCCTACAGTATAGTTAAATGCATATGAAAACATTAGACTGATATTATATCATGCAAACATGGCAGTAGAATCGAATAAAGACTAAACTAAAGATCATACTAAAGACCAGACTAAAGACTATACTATAAATTATATTTTAGTTATAAACTATTGACTACAATGCACAGAGGGGCAGAAACGAAATTTTTTGAAAATAAATCTGTAACTTCTGATCGGCTGGTTGGATTTGCATGAAATTTGGTATATGTGTAGCAGAGGAGTGTACAATGTTAAGTTTGGAAGGGGGACCGAACAGACCCCTCAAGGGCGGAGCTTAAGGGCTCAAATTTGGGTACCTCTGACATACAAATTTTTTAATCGCTTGCCAAATCTTTGTTTCCCGTTCAATTTCAAATATTTGTATACATTATTGTAGGCACTGATAAGACCTACAAAAAACATGCTTGCATGTCTTATTTATCTCTTATAGTTTTTGAGTTATTTGCATTTGAATTTTTAAGTACCTCAATTTTTAAGTACCTCAGTTTTTTTCATACATATCCTAGTGTTTCCCACCGATTTCAAAAATAAACGATTTTGAATTTGAAAATTGTAAAAATTACGACTTTTTGTGTTCTTTTGGCCGAAATTTCCAAAAAAAATTATACTATTGTGGATGTGAAAAAGACATAACAACATAAATAATTTGTTCCCGTAGCCAATGTTCGAATGTGTGTTTATGCAAAAATACACAAAAAATGGAATTTTCCGTGACTTATAAAACTTTAAAGTGGCATAGTTTCGGTTCTATAAAAGTTATTGATTTCAATCTTTTTCTGTATAACGAAGAATTATGTCAGCTATGAAATGTAATTTAGATGAAAAAAATTTGGTTTATACTTTTTCTGATTTTTGCAAAATTTTTGTAAAAAAGTGTTTTTTTGAGAAACTCAAAATATTTTATCTGTAATAAAATCTTTGTTATTAAATATATCTTAACGAAATCTTCGTTGAATGTTGACTTTATTGTATAAAATGAGAAAGTGAAAAAAACTTTAAGATTTTTGTAAAAGGAATCCCACAATTCCCAAAAAAACGCCGAAAATTCCAAAAATGGGTTTTTTTACATTTTCGGCTATAAAATTTACATTATTCCGAAGTCCCGTAGATTTTGATTGAAAACTTTTAACAACATAATACAGATTCTTAAACTGCATTCCGTTTGTAGATTCGTGCTTTAGGATTTGAGAAAATATGGACTAAAGTCAAAACTTTCATATAAAATGGGTCAAATTCGGGAGGCTGTGAGCCTTGACCATTTGAGTTATTGGGCTTGTTTTTTAGTTTAAAATGTTCTCTGTGAAGATACCTTTCAGAAAAGTATAAAATTATTATATGTTGTTAAAGAAAATTTTATTTTAAAGATAAAAGAGTGTATATACTTTTTCGGCCAAAAAAACACAAAAAGTCGTCATTTTTACAATTTTCAAATTCAAAATCGTTCATTTTTGGACTCGCTAAAGATATCGACTTCAAATTTCTTTTATTCAATAGATAATTTTGTTCTTTAATTAGCTAAAGAAAAAACAAATTGTATGTTAGAGGTACCCAACTTTGAGCCCCTTTAGCTCCGCCCTTAACATTGTACACTAAACTAGACTAGACTTCAGAATGGATTATAAACTGACCAATAGAATTGACTATAAACTAGACTATACGCTAAACTATAGACCATTCTCCATTCTCTTCTAGAGTATTAAATAGACTATATTAGGGCATAGAAATTTGAGTCAGTTTAATGTTCCTGAATTTTTTTTATAGATACTTATTTGCTTGTTTTGCTTAAATATGTGTGTATTTTTAACCCATGAATTTTTTCGAAATAAAAGTAAAATTTACGTGATATAAAAAGTAGAGCAAAATATAAAATATTTAATGTACCGTTTCACAGTGGTTCTAAAACGATTTTTTTGAAAATAATTCTGTAACTTTTGAACCGTTGAAGATATCACAATGGAGGAGGCCAAGTTTATATTAAGTTTTAAGCAATAGTATATAGTTTTTATACAAATATTTAATATCTAAGAAAATGATAGAACATGGAGATTAATAATTTATAAAAAAAGTTATTGTGACGTAATTTGATCGAAGGGTTCTGACTTTTTTTAATTTGTAAGTAGGATGTTTAAATTTAAAAATAATAATAATAAAAATAAAAAAAAAAAAAAAACATACCAATAAGGGTTAATATAAACAACTGGATTTGTTCTAAATATACAAAAAAAGAAAGAGTAGAAAAAATGTGGTGCAACCTATATGTATTTGAATATTTTCAATCAGATTAAGATATTAACTAAATAAATTTGAAATAAGAAAAACAACAACGAATGTTGTTATAAAATTTAAAAAAATAGATTAAAAATTACGACAAATAAAAATATATAACATAGAATATTTAAAATATAAAATAATAAAATATAAATATATTTATAAAATAATATTTATAAATCATAACAATAAAGTCTTTAGAAAAAACAACTTTCTTAATCAATTTACAATTACAATTACAATTATTGCTTTTAAATTCACTTAACAGAAACATTTATTTTCCTTAAGAATTCTACAAAGAAAATGCAATAAATTCTTTAAAATACATCTTAAAAAAAATCAATCTACTTTTGATCATAAATAATTTCACTTAAACGATAATGTGACATTTATTTTGATTTTTATTACACACAGCGATAAAAAAGACTGCACAAAAAAATATAACCTGAAATGTAATAAAATAAAACTTATTTTATAGTTTTTCAATAAACAATGAATAAATTACAATTGTTAAAACATGCACATACACTCAAATATACCTTGAAAAGAATATGAACACAACAACAACTGCAAATAATGCCTTAAATTAGTATCATTAGCATAAATAATCATTTATCACAAAAATATAATAATAATAAAAATACAATAATAGTAATAAGAAGAAGAAAAAAACAATATAAACGAAATAATCCTATAAAAAAATAAACAGGAAATAAAAATCCATTTACACTTACTGTCTGCCTGTCTAAGAAACACACACTATTGCAATTGCCATTTTTATACTCATACTACATATAAACAATTTGATTTAATAGAAAACAAAAATGTAAAGAGTACAAGTTTACTTGTAGTGTTTCTTAGTTTACACGAGTAATTCCATCAGATTTCGATTATATATACAAACATATAGAGTTGGAGAAGAATGACTGACTGACTGACTGACAATATACAGGTGCTATTTACGCATTACATCAAATGACTTTTTGATACTGTATAAAGCAACAATAACAATGAAAGGGAAAAAGATTTTTGTTCTTATTTTTAGAATATATTTTTTTGTTTAGATAGGAGAATTACACTCACAAAAACTTTCAGCACTTCTTTATAAAATATTGTCTTAAATATCCGTTTATTAGACCTAAAATTCAATTTTTTCTAATTTAACAATTTGATTGATTTTCCATGATCTCTTATGATTTAAGTCTTAACCTTAATGTTCTGAACAAAGAGAAAATATATCTATTTAAAAACTTTTTTAGTATGTTGCTGCAAAAGTTCAAGGTAATCAGGTATGTGATCGTTTTTAAATCGAATCGGTTTGAAAAGTTGTGATGAATGTCGATCGATTTAAAATATAATTTTTTAACAATGATCTATTTTTCATTAAAAATATACAGCTCATGTGAAAAATAACAATTAATTTTAGAGAAATATAAAAAATTATGTAATAAAATATAATAGAAAGTAATTTAAATATAATTTTTATCAATAATAAAAACGAAAATATAAGTACATCACACATTTTTTCAATTTAAAATCGATTCGTTTTCGAAATCGTTTTTCATCACATACCTGAATAAGTTTAAATTTATTGTAGTATCTCTTCTTAGAAATTATCTTAACTTTCCAAATGACTCAATATTATATTTTTCTTAAAGTGTATTTTGTAGTTATAAATGATATTTATCTAAAATTGAAATGCAATCAGCTGATACTGAGTTTTTTGAGTTACAATTTTTACTAACACCATTACAAAAAGTAATGATATGGGTAGGGTTATACTTCATGAAAATAAATGTATGTTATTACAGTTTGTTAAAAAAGTTTGTATACAAAAAAATGTAATTAAATTTTTAAAATCATAAAAAATCTATATAAATAATTTGATTAAGAAAGTCATATATTAAAGTTGATTGAAGCTAATTTGTAACAATAGAAAACCCAATAGTTGATTATTTTATAAGAAAAAATATTTCTAAGAAAAGAAAGTTTACAATTAGATTAAATTTAAAGATTACAGTTTAAGCCAATTAAATAAACTAAACATTTATGAATAAAAATTATAAGAAACTACATTCCACCAGCATTTGAAAAACTAGACTCCAAGTAGTCGTAGCAGCAAAATATAACTAAAACTTGTAATCGTTCATTTGCTTAAACTACAGCTTCACTTTTTGGTAGCAGTATTTTTAGTTGTAGTCAAAAACTTAAATTCTGAAAGTAGTGTAGTTTTCACAATTTTATTACTGCTGCTGCCTTCATATATAAGTATTTATAGTTTTATCTAAATTCACAAAAATAAAAAAATAAAAAAAAAACTGCTACATTCTTTGTTTAGTTTTAAAAGTAGTAAATAGAAAGCAGAGGTAGCAGCAGAGGGAGCAGCAGAGGTAACAGCAGAGTTAGCAGTAAAGGTAGCAGTTGAAGTAGTTTAATAAAAAATAAAGTAGCTCAAAATATCAAAATTAAAAGTAATGTAAAAATTATATTATTTATTTCTTTTCTGCGCTTTTATAAACATTTGTACATTGCCCTCCATTTCACTAATATTTTAAAGTCATATGGGTTGCCAAATAAAATAAATACGGGATTTTGTTCTTTACTTACAAAATGTAGTAAATTTCAGTTGTAAAGCATTATTTTCCTTGGCGGAAAACAAAAACAAAAATTGGATGTTTTTGTTTTTAATTTATATAATTTCCAGTCTGATTTATAAAATTTTAAATATTGTAAAAAAAATGTTTAAAACTTTTATATGTATTTGTAAAATATTAACACCATACTAACATTTTTTTATGAACCGATCTTCGTGAAATTTAAACTTATTTCTGCCAAATTTCATTAAAATATTCCTATTTTTAAGCAATTTTTTTAAAGCTAAAACTTTGTTATGGAGCATCAAATTCAACAGACTTTGTCTTTGTATAAAAATAATGATATGTAGCATATTTCATCAAATTGTCTCCATAATTGCGATCTGTATTTTGCGCACAAACTTAACATGAACAGCCGACCGGACGGACAATAAATCTACTCAGAAAATATCTTGAGTCTATTGGTATTATTTTTTTTTTATGCACAAACACATAATGTGCCAATCACCCACGTAAGGCATATAATACAAAACTCATATTTTATAAATATATAAAGAAAACAATAACGCATTTAAATGCAATACAAAGTAGAAAAAAATCCTTTATATTAGAAAGGAAATTTTACAAATTAAATAATAGACACATATTATATGAAAATGGCAACCTTGTAAAATAAAAGCTTATGATTTAAGTCTTATTACAAAAACAACGCATTGTGCTCACTTATGTTTTCTTGTTGATCTTCGTTTATTGCTGCTCCTAAAACTACTTTTTCTGCTACCTATTGACCTTCTCTGGTAGTTTACTGCTACTTCTTCTTTAAGTATTAACTACACATTGAAGGTAGCAGTAAAAATAAAAAATATTGTAAGGAAAGTAGTAATAAAAAGTAGACTACAAATGGAGTTGTAGTCTATTATTTTATTTTTAAAACTACTGCTTCATTTAAAATACGCGTTTTATATAGTTTTATTTTCTTGCAAGTAACAGTAGTTAAAGAATGTGTTAGGCTACAAAAAATTATAATTGCTTTGTCTACCACTAATGACAATTTTAGTAACTGTAGTTTTAGCCAATCCAAAAAACTTGATAGCAGTTGGAGTTTTTCAAACGCTGCATTCTACAGAATTTATGGGGCCTTAATATTTTTATAACGTACTGTTAACTCTTGTTTGAGAACCATAAAAAGTCTTGCTATTAAAATTAATTTAATATTGTTTTAGGCCCTACGTTTAAAGAATCCATATAATGACCTACGATAGAAGTTAATTTCGGTATTACGATTGAAGCTTATTTGGCATGCTAAATAGACCTGCAGTTAAAGTTAATTTTAGACTATATTAAGTGCTATAATAAAAGCTAATTTTAGTTTATATACAGCTTAAGGATTAAAGGCAATTTGAAAATATATTCAAAGCTAATTTTGGAGCTAATTTGTGACTAATAAAGATCTACTATAGGAGCTAATTTGTAACTAAGAGCAATATTTAAAGCTAATTTGGTACTACATAAAGATTTGACATTGAAACTAATTTGAGGCTATATTTAGTGCTATGGTAGAAGCTAATTTTCAAACTACTTAAAGAACTAGATTAAACCTAATTTGAGATTATACAAATACCTATGACTAAAGCTAATATGAGACAAAAAGACCTACTAAAGGAATTAGTTTGAGACTAATAAAAACCTATTGTAGGAACAAATTTGGGACTGTACTAAATGCAATCATTAAAGCTAATTTAAAACTCCAAAAAAATTTACGACTGAAACTATTTTTAGTCTATATTTAGTGCTATGATAGAAGCTAATTTCGTACTATATAAATAACTATGAATGAAGCTTATTGGAGATTATATAAACCCCTATGATTAAAGCTAAATTGAGATTAATAAAATCTTACTATAGGAACTAGTTTGAGACTAATAAATACCATACTGTAGGAGCTGATTTAGCACTATATTAAAAGCAATGATAAAAGCTAATTTAAAACTATGTAAATATTTACTATTTAAACTAATTTTAGGCTATATTTAGTGCTATGATAGAAGCAAATTTAGGATTATATAGACTATTGAACCTAATCTGAGACTTATAAAAACCTATTACATGAGCTTATTTAGATTCTAAATTTTAGAACTATGTATAGAACTATGATAGAAGCTAATTTGTGTTTATAAAAAGATTTATAATTGAAACTTATTTTAGGATATATTAAGTGCTAAAGTGCTAAATTGAGACTAATAAAGCCAACCGATAGGAACTAATTTGAGACTAATAAAGCCCTACTTTAGAAACTAATTTGGGACTACATTAAATTAAGTTTAGTCAATATTTAGTGCTAACAACAAACTAACTTCGGACTACATAAAGAACTATGATTGAAGCTAATTTAAGAATACGTAAAGACCTATGATTAAAGCTAACTTGAGACTAATAAACACCTAAGTACAATAAGAACTATTCTAGTACAAGTTATATAAGGTTCAATTTTATTGAAAATAATTTTAGGCTATATATATTGGTGTAATAAACGACAATTTAGAATTATATAAAGACCCACTATTCAAGTTAATTTGAGACTAATAAAAACCTACTATAGGAGCTGATTTGGGACTTATTTAAATGCTTTGATTAAAGCTAACTATTCAAGTTAATTTAAGACTAATAAAAACCTAATATAAGTACTGATTTTAGACTTAATTAAGTGCTGTGGTTAAAGCTAACTTGAAGCTATATACATTTCTACAATTGAAGCAAATTTCGGAATATATTTATTCTTATGAAAAAACTATCACTTATAGTAATTTGAGACTATATAAAGCCTTACGATTAAAGCTAATGTAGGTCTATTAACCAAATATATAATTACATACACATGTACATTAAAAATTTAATTTTCGCATTATACTGTATATTCACTAATATACATAAGTGAAGTAAATATATATAATTCTGTACAATTGCATATATATATATATATAGTATGTCCATGTCCTAGTCTTAAAAATATGTTGTACTACAACACAATTTCATGCATTATTCAATAAAGTGTGTTACATTTTGTTTTTAGTTTTGTTTTTGTTCACTTAACAACAAAGCGAGACTAAAAGACAAGACATACATAATGTACAAAAAAAGCACAAACAACAACTGCAACAATGAGAAAACGAAGAAGATGAAGAGAAAATATTTGATTCAATTGATTGAAATTACTGATGTATAAAATGCATTTTGATTTTCTTAAAATGTCAACAATCTCACAAAATATATTGATACACTTAAACACATACATACACACATATATAAACATTTATAAAGATACAATAACACATTTACATTTATAGATAAACACATGTATAGACTTAAACAAACTGTTTGCAAGTGTAAAGTCATGTAAATCCTTTTTAGAAAGACAAAAAGAAAAAAAACATTCGATTATAAATGAAACAACTTTGTTTATGTTTTCTATTTATGTCCACTTTATCTCTCCCTTTACCTCTATGTTTCATTGTTATTTACACGAGGGATAATTATGGTTTAAAGTGGCCTTTTAGAGATCTTAACTTTTAATATAATTTTTATTTGATTTTAAATTTTTACATGCAAACTTAAAATTATGGAGAGTTATGCCTCTAGTTTATTTACTACTAAAAGACCTTCTAAAGAAGTTATTTTAGAATGTGTTACCAAATACAAGATATCAAAGAATATTTAGAAAAGAAATTTTTAGGGAAAAGAATATATGAATGAAAAGAATTAATAACAGGAAGAGCTTTAAATCTTTAAAAGCCCTTTACATAGAAAGCCTTTTACTTCTATCGCTCTGGTGAATTTGTATGTGTTATCTGTATGTGCAATGCACACTAAAATATGTTTGCAAATTTATTCACTTTAAATACTGATACCTACTTTTAATTCTTTAAACAAATTTATATTTGTTTAGTTTTTTATTTGTGTTCCATTTTCTATTGATAGCTTAGATTCATTAACATTAAAAGTTCACATAAATTTAGATATTTTCAAGAAATCATATAAGCTAAGCAGAAAATAATTTAAATTAACAAACAATAAGCAATGTGTATATAAGATTAAAAAAATGTAGCAAATATTATTGACAAAAATGTTTCTTTCTTATCTCATTCCTTTTCCAGGACTTTATGAAGCTCTAAGACTTAAGTTAGTGCGAAAGAATTTAAGATTATTATCATTATAGGCTAAATAATAGACTATATTATAGGCTATAGAATAGACTATATTATAGGCTTTAGAATAGATCATATTATAGGCTACATAATAGATCATATTATAGACTACATAATAGACCATATTATAGGCTATAGAATAGACCATATTATAGGCTATAGAATAGACTATATTATAGTCTATAGAATAGACTATATTATAGGCTACAGAATAGACTATATTATAGGCTTCAGAATAGGCTATATTATAGACTATATTATAGGCTACATAATAGACTATATTATAGGCTACAGAGTAGACTATATTATAGGCAATAGAATAGACTATATTATAAGCAATAGAATAGACTATATTATAGGCTATAGAATATACTATATTATAGGCTATTTAATAGACTATAGTATAGGCTATTTAATAGACTATATCATAGACTTTATAATAGACTATATCATAGGCTATAGAATAGACTATATTATAGGCTATTTAATGAACTATATTATAGGCTATTTAATAGACTATATTATAGGCTATATAATAGACTATATTAGAGGGTATTTAATAAACTATATTATAGGCTATACTTTATTATAGGCTATAGAATATACTATGTTATAGGCTACATAATACACCATATTATAGGCTATATAATAGACTATATTATAGGCTATATAATAGATTATATTATAGGCTATTTAATAAACTATATTATAGACTATTTAATAGACTATATTATAGGTTATATAATAGACAATACTATGAGCTATAGAACAGATTATAGTCTATAAAATATACTACATTTTAGAATAGACTACAGACAGAATATACTACAGACAGAATAGACTTTATTATAGGCTATAGAATATACTATGTTATAGGCTATAGAATAGACTATATTATAGGCTACAGAATATACTATATTATAGGCAATGGAATAGACTATATTATAGGCTATAGAATGGACTATATTAGAGGCTTTAGAATAGACTATATTAGAGGCTTTAGAATAGACTATATTATAGGCTACATACTAGACTATATTATAGGCTACAGAATAGACTATATTATAGGCTATTTAATAAACTATATTATAGGCTACTTAATAGACTATATCATAGACTATATAATAGACTATATCATAGGCTATAGAATATACTATATTATAGGCTACAGACTAGACTATATTATAGGCTACAGAATAGATTATATTATAGGCTACAGAATAGACTATATTATAGGCAGTAGAATAGACTATATTATATGCTATTTAATAAACTATATTATAGGCTATTTATTAGACTATATCATAGACTATATAATATACTATATCATAGGCTATAGAATATACTATATTATAAGCTAATTAATAGACTATATTATAGGTTATATAATAGACTATACTATGGGCTATAGAACAGATTATAGTCTATAAAATATACTACATTTTAGACTACAGAATAGACTTTATTATAGGCTATAGAATATACTATGTTATAGGCTATAGAATATATTATATTATATGCTATAGAATAGACTAAATTATAGGCTACAGAACAGACTATATATATAGCTATAGAAAAGGGAGCTACTTTTCCTCCAGGACTTGCCCGTCCTTTTTTAAGATGTGGAGGTTTATAAGAGCATTATTCCTAAAAAAAATGTCAAGAGGTAATATTGAAGCTAAATTTACTACTTCATAAAGTCTTAGTATGAAAGCTAAAGAGATAGTTTTTGAATAATGACGTGTAAAATTAGTTTGAAAGAAAAATAAATGAACCTGAATTGATTCTGCTATAACTAATACACTCTTTGTTTGGTAGATACATTTCCGTCTTCTCCGATCGAAAAATACATCATAAACAGTTTCTACTTTGTCCAGTACAAATACTACCTTGATTTTTTATTATTATTATTATTTTTTTTTATTTTTTTATAAGATAATATATTATTTTCTACAAACTATTTCCGTTTTATTACAAACTACTACAATATTCTAATCTTATTTCCTTAAAACTTAAATCTTTTTTATTTCCTGTTTAATTCTTATCAAAAATTTTATATATTTCGTATTTCTAAATTTGTATATTTTTTTGTTTACTTTTCAGCACCAGCTACAGTAACCGAAGCACCTGCTGATAAAGCACAAAAGTGTAATACCGAAGAATGTCAACTGCCATACTGTTTCTGTTCAAAGGATGGCACACAAATTCCCGGTGGCTTAGAAGCCGATAAGGTAAGTTTTGGAAATACTGAGCAAATCTTAAAAACGGAAAGAGGGTGAATTATTTGTAAACTAAACAAAAAAAAAACACTATTTCTTAAAAAAAAGTAAATTCCCAAGACACACAATTTTAATGTATGTGTAATGATGATATGAGCGCATTTATTTATTTTCAAAGATTTACTATTAATGTTTGCAAATAAGTTGCAAAAGGAAAATATATTTGCAGTGTCTTTTAAGGGGAGAAAACTTAATATGAAATAGTTAGAAAGTATAAAAATAATGTTATAGGGTAAAGTATTGAATAGAGGAGAAGTCTAAAAGTATATAGTCATTTACAGAAATAGTAGTTGAATTGAAAGAGATTTGGAAACTTGACTAAGCAGGAGAAATGTATATAATTATACATATATAATAGTTGTTAAGATATTTCATCAGAGCTTTAATAATATTCTGCTCAATAATACATAATAATTAGTTCGACTAAGTATTTTATATACTTCATGTAAAAAGAGGGATCCATACATCATAAAGAACTGCTGATAATATAGAAAGCACAAGAAACTACTAAAAAAAAACCTATGATAACGATTTAGAATTAAATTTTGGAAATTTAAATATCATAAATTTAATTAAATTTACAGCTTTAGAAATATCTTACATTCCAAAAACAATTTTACTTACACCTTTCGTATTATTAAAAAATCATGAACTAAAACTAATTTAGAGCTATTAAAAAAATCCCATAAGCTGTAGTCACAAGATTCTCATTGATATATAGATCATATATTTTTGAGCCTAATTTGAGTTCTTTTTAGCTACTACACTTCAATTGGAAATTAATGATTTCATTCCTTTAAACTTCTTTTATTAAAACCTATTGTTAACTTTAATCTAGTGGAACTCTTGTCGCCATATGTATACCATTCGTTTCTATTCCTTTTCTTTCATTTTTAGCTATTATCCAATTCTATCCAATTTTTTTATTTTATTGATTCACTTTATTTATTTGTTAGTTTTAAGCAACAATCTTTTGCTAAAGGAAATTTATTTTTCATAGTTCAAAAAATACTCACATAAACCTACAAACAAATACATCTATATACACAACAAAGGAAAAAGGATATTTTATATTGAATATTTAAAATAAAAAGTAAAATGCATTTACAAATAATACTTGTACTAAGAATTGTTACCAAAATTTGTTTTTTAATGCAAACATAAACCAAATGACCAAAGATTTGAAAAACTTAAAAAGAATAATTCATGGCAAAATTGTGCAACTGAGTTTTTAAAGAAAATATTATTTATGCGAGCAATGGAAAAAATATCACTTGTCATAATTATCGAATCCTTAGCAAGCATTTGTTGAGAAATGACTTCGGTAATTTATTAATTCACGAATCACGAATGTGCAAGAGTATTCTTTATTCTTCCAAGAATAATTTTTATACTAAACGTTCGCTTTTTGCTAATATTATTACTCGAATAATTTAAAATTCGCGTTCGTGAATATTTTAGAAAAATTCGCGTTCGCAAATAGTTTGTTAAATTCACATTCGCGAATAGTTTATTTTAGGTTCTTATCAAACGGTATATTTCAGTATTAAATATTATTAATATCTGTCCCTTTTTTAACTGCGCGATATGAGAATTCATTCTTGCTCGAGATTTTTGATTGCTGATGATATCCCCAATTTTCTGCCTGATATAAATAGTTTTAAATTAAATTCAAGTCATAAATCTAGTAACCTTTTTCGCTACGAAATATATCTAGTTATGCTAATTGTTTTCCAAGGATTACTATAAATAATGGAGACCTCATGTTGTGATTATATTTTAGGAGTATCCGTTATTGTTCCAAAAATAATTTTTATATTAAACATTCGCTTTTTGCTAAGATTACATCGCGAATATTTAATAATAATTCACGTTCACGAATAGTTTTTTTTAAATCACACTCTCGAATAGTTTGTTTAAAGCTCTTATCAAACGATATATTTTAAATCTTTTCATTTTTAAATTCCGACAAATATTATCAATATCTTTTTTAACTGCGCGATATGATAATTCATTCTTGTTTGAGAGATGTTTGATTGCTGATGATATCCCCAATTTTCTGCCTGATATAAATAGTTCTAAATTAAATTCAAGTAATAAATCTTGTAACATTTTTCGCTCCGAAATAAATCTAGTTGTACTAATTGTTTTCCAAGGATTACTATAAATAATGGGGGCAGCATGTTTTGGGAGTACACTCTTTTTATAACTGTGCTATAAGAGAGCTCGTTCTATAGACGTTTACGAATAATTTGTATAATTCTTTCGCGAACACGAAATGTTTACCATAATTTTTTCTGTAAACTCACGAATAGTTTGCTTAAATTCATTCGCCAAAGAGAAATGTTTATACTCATTGTTTAAGTTCTTATCAAACGGTATAATCTAAATACTTCTCTTCGTTTTGTATGTATATATATTTGCGAATAATTTGCTTAAATTTATTCGTTAATAGGAATTGTTTACCTTATTTTTTAACTTTTGCAAACGGCATAGTTTAATTCATTTTTTATTTTGAATGCTGGCAAAATCCCTAATATCGTAGACAAATAACCTTAAATTAATGTCACAAACTTTGTTGTCTTTATTCGCTGTGTTTGTACTAATTGTTTTGCAAATATTTCATTCTCTTTATCATTTTCCCAAACCATTGTCAATTGGTTTATTTAAATTATTCTTCAGTTTTGCAACATAAAATGCGTTTACATTTGCACTATGTTTGTGTCACTTTACATCCTGTTAATGCTTGTAGTGACAGTTTTTCCTTGTACTATTTTTTTATTATTATTATTATTATTTTTTTTTTTTTTTTTTTTTCTTGTTGGTTCCTTAAGTTTTGTACACAATACCTGGTATCTTCTAAGAATTACTAACTAAATACCATTAAGTTTATTTTGCTTTTTGGACTAAATTGAAAAATATGCTAAAACATGTTTTTTGCTATTATTCTTTTGTTAAAAACGACCGGAAACTAAAAAATGTGAATGTAATTTCTTACTTTGTATAGGTAGTTTAACAATGCTAAGGAAATAAATTTAAAATGTAAAAAAGTATAAAATAAAATGTAGGATGGTATAAATTAGAAAATAAAGATTAAACAAAATTAAAAGAATTAACGCTCTTGGATATATTTTATATACCAATGGAAGCGCCTTCCAAATAACTTTTAAATTATACCACATTTTCTATATGTTCAAAAAACTAGAAAAAAAATAAATTTTTTAAAGACGGTAAAGCTCACGAACGGTCAGCTGTAGAACCAAAATATCTTGGAGAACATCATAAAACATATCAAGGTAAATTTTTAGGGGGTAACAAAATCACTTTCATCACTTGCATTCCATAGGGAGTAAGTGGCCTTAATGTACACGCATATTTTTAAGACAAATAATAAAAATACAACTGAAATTTACTTAAAACCAAACTGATATAAAAGTCAAACAAAATAGGGACTGCAATAAGGAAAACAATTTGATTAAAAATACACTATGGTTGTGGTCCCATTGACAATTCATGGTATTTTTTTTATACCCACCATCAAAAAGATGGGGGTATATTGATTTTGTCATTCCGTGTGTAACATGTCGAAAGAATCATTTAAGTTCCCATAAAGTATATATTTTCTAGGTCCTGGTTCGATTCTGAGTCGATCTAGCTATGTCGGTCCGTCTGTCTGTCTGTTGAAAGTATGATAGGGCACGAACGGGATAACGTAGGGGAACGAAATTTGGCACAAATATTTATCTTATATAAGGTTTATTTGGTATTGAAAATGGGCAAAATCGGTTAATAAAGAAAAAAACTATTAACTCTGAATTTTTATCAAAACGTATGTGTTCGATTTTTCTCTGGGTGAGACTTTAACTACAGCTAAGTTATAAGTTAATAAGTTATTTGTGTCTATTTAAAGCCCTTCAAGTTAGTTCAAGTTACTACTTTTGGCCTAGGCTAAATTATAACTAATAGACATTTAATTGAAGCTAAGTTAATACTATATACAAAGCAACAGTTTAAGCTAATTTATGGCTAAATATAACTCTTTGTTTAAAGATAATTTGAGACTACATACACTCCTAAGATTGAAGCCGAAATAAGGACTAATTGAATGCCTACAACTGAAGCTAAATTAGAAATAATTATATATGTACATTTAATACACAGAAACTATTTTACTAATATTTTATTTATTATTTTATTTTTTTTATTAAAATATTAAGCTTAACGCAATATAAAATGTAAAATAAAATTTCCATTAAAATCATTATTTCCATTAAATGTTTGCCAAATAATATTTTAATAAACCAACTTTAAAATTAATATTTTATTATTAATAAATAATTGTAAATTAATTATATACAAAAAACAAAAAAATTTTCAGTTTTATTTAATATTTTCTACCTTCTATCAAACATTAAAGTTAAATTTACAATTCACTGATTTTGTAATAATCTCTCTTATGGCTAAAGTTGATTTTATTAAGCTAAAAAAATTAGTTTAGGTATATGTTTGCATTAAAATAAATATTTATTTTGGTAAAATAAATAACTTTATATTAATATACACTGAAAGAAAGGAAACTAAGTCATAAAAATATATAGAAAAGTAAAAATAAATTTCAGAAACAATAAAATTGTTTAACATAACTTATGATTCATAAGTATAAGCAATTTCGTAATTGAAATCCATTTTTACTTTTTTCTGTGATATTTCATGTTCATATGTATACAAAGGTGAGTCTTGTTCGTGATCCTTATATCGTTAAACTTTTCTCCACTTATTGTTTTTTCTTTTAGTGTATATAGTTTAAGAAAATAAATTAAAACAAATTTAACTAATTATTATTAAAATTTATGACAAAAATTTAATATTTTAAATAATGAGTAAAAAAAACATTGCTACAAAAAAAATACCACTAACATATTCATTAACTAGTATTTTATTATCGGTGTTTAAATCTGTGGCAACAACAAAAAAGATATGCAAAAATCATGTATTTCCATTTTTGATATTTTTGTATATAATTCTATAAAATTTTTTGCAAAAATCAAACAAATATTTCAAGAAGTATTGAAATTTCAGGTTAAAAATTATAAACTACATACTCTCCTAAAAAATTAAACACATTAAACATTTATTTTTGTAAATTGTAAAATTAATTGCAATAGTTTTAATCGAGCTTGATTAAGTTTAAATAATTAATTTCTTTCATTGAACCTATAATAAAAAATTAATTAAATAACAAATGTTTTAAAAACTGCACTATCAAAACTTATAATACCACCCTCGCTTTAAAAAATAACCTTATTATGTACTAACTCACGCATTTAATTTATTTCACTAACTACCATCTTCACTCTCTCCTCTCTACCACATTTCAAAACCCCTTCGTAATATTTAGTTATATTAATAATATTTTAAGCTGTTTGTAGTTAAATTATGGTTTTGAAAATTACTCTAATGACAGGCATTCAAAAATTAGTGCAAGCTGCGGTTAAAATGTTGGAGGGGAAATATGCGGTAAAGGCATCGTTATCAGAAAACATACAAATATTTCAACACAAAACTGTTGACTTTTTTTTAGACAGCAAAAATTTGATCAATATTAGCATTTTATGCTAAAAATAAATGTTACTTATAGATAAATATTTTGCATTTCATGCATATTAGTATTTATTTATTACAGGAAGTATACACATATAATAATATTTTGTATTTAAATTAAACACAAATTAGTGGTTTATTTGGTAAACAAATTTTTTTGGTAGTAATTCAACAAAAGTGGTGTAAAAGTACCTAGTATATTAGGGAGGATATCCTTTTTTCCTTCCTAATACACTAGGTATTTTTACACCACTTTTGTTGAATTACTCCCAAAAAAAATGAGTACATAATTAAATATACTATAGAATTGACTAAAGAATAGACTACAGAATAAACTAAATATTGTTTAAAATATAGAATTCAATATAATAAAGGCTATAGCATATACTATGGTACAAACTAAAGTCTAGACCATAGCCTTGAATATTGACTAGACTATTAACTGTAATATTGGCAAAATTATCAAAAGTCCACACTCTAAAAATAATATACAGAATATAAATATATTATAGTCCAGAATATAGAAAAACTGCAATCCATTAATAAAAAGACTATAGTTCAAACTCTATTCCAGAATATAGAAAGACTATATATAGTACAGACAACAGGAAGATCATAATATAGACTGTAGGAAAATTTTAGTTTATAGAAAGACCATAGAATATAGAAAGACTAAAGTCTGGACTATAGAAAGATTATAGTCTAGATTATAAACAGACTTTAGAAAGACTTTAGTCTAGATTATAGAAAAACTATAGTCTAGACTATAAAAAGACTACAGTCTAGACTACAGAAAGACTATAGTCTAAACTATAGACTAGACTATAGAAAGACCATAGTATAGACTATAGAAATACTGTAGTCTAGATTATGGAAATACTATAGTCTAAACTGTAGAAAGACTATAGACTAGACTATAGAAATACTATAGAAAGACTATAGTGTAGACTATAGAAATACTGTAGTCTAGCCTATAGAAAGACTACAGTCTAAGCTATAGAAATACTGTAGTCTAGACTATAGTTTCAACTATCAAAATACTATAAACTAGACTATAGAAATACTATAGTAGAAATACTATAGTCTAGACTATAGAAAGTCTATAGTCTAAATTATAGAAAGTCTATAGTCTAGACTATAGAAAGTCTATAGTCTAGACTATAGAAAGTCTATAATCTAGACTATAGAAAGACTATAAACTAGAATATAGAAATACTGTAGTCTAGACAATAGAAATACTATAGTCTAGACTATAGGAAGACCAAAGTCTAGACTATAGAAAGACTATAATCTAAACTATAGGAAGACTATAGTCTAGGCTATAGAAATACTATAGACTAGACTATATAAAGACTATAGTCTAGACTATAGAAATACTGTCATCTAAACTATAGAAATACTGTCATCCAAACTATAGAAATACTGTAGTTTAGACTATAAAAACACTATAGTCTAGATTATGGAAAGACTATAGTCTAAAATCTAGACAATAGAAACAAAATTGTCTAGACTATGGAAAGACTATAGTGTAGACTATAAAAAGACTATAGTATAGAAATACTAGAGTCTGTACTATAGAAGGTCTTTAGAAAGATTATAGTCTAGACTATAGAAACACTATAGTCTAGATTATAGAAAAACTGTAGTCTAAACTAAAGTCTAGACTGTATAAATACTATGGTCTAGCCTATAGTCTATTCCTTAGACTCTAGTGTATACTATATAGCCTTTCTATAATATAGACTATAGTCTTTCTATAGTCTAGACTATAGCCTTTCTATAGTGTAAACTATAGTCTTTCTATAGAATAGACTATAGAAAGACTTTAGTCTAGATTATAGGAAGATTATTGTTTAGACTAAAGAAAGGCTATATAGTACACACTAGAGTCTAAGGAATAGGCTAAGACTATAGTCTACACTATAGAAAGACTATAGTCTAGACTATAGAAAGTCTACAGTCTAGACTATAGTCTACACGCAAAGAAAAAATATGGTTCCAGTGACCATAAACTAAGAGCAACATACTATGATTGTAATATATGATTCCAGGTTACAATAAGTATATTTGTACGTAATCATTACTATGATTCCAATTTATAAATTATTAGTATTATTAGTTAATTTGTACCACGTTATGTGGTACATTCATTATACTGAATAAAAACAAAACTTGTCAATTTATATTTGTTCATATACAAACTAAATGAGAATTAATATAGTAACAAACTACTGGACTGATACATAAAAATGTGTATTCAAAAGGCATTAAAAGTTAATGGCTTAATGGTTGTAGAATTAACCAAATTTGTAAAATGAAATTAATGGTTGTAGAATTAACTAAATTGTTATAGAATCGACTAAATGATTGGATTTTTCATATATATGATTTCATGTAAACATATTTAAATACATATTATAATTCAGTGAACCATATTAAAATTTTGATTGTGGGTAATCATTAAATGATTAAACAGAATCATAAACGTTGCTATCATGAACACAGTATATTTAAATCAACGAAAAGCGGCTATATAATCATTGAATAGTTGTGGTGATCATGCTGTAACCATGTTTTTTCTCTGCGTTTAGACTATAGAAAGATTATAGTATAGACTATAGAAATACTATAGGCTATATAGTCTATAGTCTAGACTATAGAAAGACTATAGTCTATACTACAGAGCGACTGTAATCTATACTTTAGAAAGACTATAGTCTATACTATAGAAAGACTATAGTCTACACTATAGAAATACTATATTATATTATTATAGAAAAACTATTGTCTAGACTATAGAAAGGCTATAGCATAGAATAAATTATAAAAAACCTGTAGAATAGGTATAGTTCAGACTATGAATAAACTATAGTCGACTATATTATATTTGAGACTAGAGTTTAGGGCTATAAAGCAAATTACAATTAAGACTATAGACGAAATTATGTTAGGGGTTACAGAATAAACTATAGTGAAGATTATAATACTTACTACTCAGTAATCGAGTGTATTACCTCAACTACTGTCTACTACTAGAAGTAGAAATATTGAATATGCCACATACTGTGATTTATTTTTTATTTTTTTTGTTGCAACTAAACTTCGATACATTAAAGGTTGTTTTAGTATTTCCCCAGAACCACATAAATAAATAATTTTGACTTGAGCATATTAACATGTACTTGATTAGCTATTTATTTAAGAGATTGTTATTAAGTAGATGTAAGTAATTTTTTTTTACAAGTTTGAAAATTACGCTTCATTGATTTACTTATGTACAAACACATGTTTAGATGAAATTAATTTATTAACACCCTACAAAAGTGGTATTGCTAGCATAAGACCATGATTAAAACATATTTCATAAAATAGCTACCTTTTATATTAACCATTTTAAATTAAATCATATCCTTAAAAAATAAACTTTTATAATCTTCATTATTGGTTATTTATTTTGTCAATTGGCTATTTCTTTACTATACGAATAAATAACATTTCTATAATTATTAACTTCCCTAGACTGAAGACTCTTCAGTGAAGAGTACAAGGCAAGTGATCCATATTTGCACTACATAGAGCCAATAATTTAAATAGTTATTAATATAATATTAAGATTTTCAAATACAAAATTTCCGCGTATGAAATATTTGTTAAAAAAAGAAAACTTGGCGAAACATATATATGCTGGTAATTTAAAAAGTCATCAAGCAGTACTAATTTTACTATAAATTTCTTCCATGATAGGAAGGATTATATTACAAATTAACTATTATTAATTCTTAGTGTATTATAAATTCGTCTATTGCATACTAAATTTGTTAACTGCATCATATTCATTAAATGTTCACTTATGTTTTTGTAACTTTAATTATAATGATGTTATCAATTGCTTAAAACTATTATCAAATTTATAAAATAACAATTACACAAATTTACATTTACAATTACAAAATATGACATGTTCGACTGATTAATAAAATTAATTTCAAATGTCATGTTAAACATACAAACATGCACAAAAAAAACAACAAACTTCCATTTTAAATAACATGTCAAATACATTACAATTATTTAATTGTACAAAAATAAATATAATAGTAAGCATGTAAGTAGTTAAACAAAGAGATAAAACGTATCTGATTAAATTAGAAAGAAAAAATAAAAAAAATAAAAATTTGGACTCACCGTAAATTATGAAATAAAACTGAAATTACTAAAAAAAAAAAGAAGGGTTTTACTAAAAGGGGTTGAAATTAAATAAATATTTATAAAAAAAATTACCAGTTTGATTTAAAAAAATCACTAAATTTATTATGAATTTATTTCTGAGTTGTATAACTTTAGATTCAAAAATTTAATCAAACATAAATCATCACTTGAACCTACATTCTTATGTGATCGAAACGAATAAATAATAATAATAATACAAATATGCTTAAAGGCAACTTAAGTCTTTCATCAACTTTATATCATCCATTATTTTTGTCAAAACTTAAGTTTCCCACTTGTCTTTATATAAACTGCGTATATTTTCCTTTCCTTTTTTTTTTCATTTCCCTTCATTATTCTTAATGGCAACAATATCAATAATGTTGCACTTTAAGGAAGAAATAACAAACGTAAAACACAAAAAAAAAACGAATAAAAATGACCCCAATATCACAGATTACTCTCATTTTAATTTTATGAATAAAACCACAAAACAAAAACAAAAAGATTAATGCACTTTTACGGTAACAGGCTTAAATATACTTAAATAATATTTTTATAAGAAATTTTTTTTTTTATTAAGCAAAAAACAAAATACCCCAAAAGGGAGGAGAAAAAATGAAATCCATTCAATTCAACTTTATTATTCATACACTTGAATTGTTACTGCGGCTCAATAACAACATCGAGAGAGCAAGCAAAAAACATCAACAAATCCATGAAAAGTGTCAAACTATAAAAAAAAATAGTAATTTGAAGTAAGTGAAAAGAGAGAAAAAAGAAGCTTGTAATAAAAAAAAGCAGGCGAAAACATTAAAATCAAAATCATTCAACTGCACTTAAAAGTTATTATAACGAGAGTATCCAAAGAAAGCGAACAAAATAAAATGAACCATAGCAGAGCAGGGCAGACCATCAATATTAAAAGCTGAAGGGAAAAAAATTAAGAGAAAATAAAATGGGGAATAATTAGAGTACTTTAAATACGCTACTCTAATAAATCACTCTTGATTGAATAGCAGCAAAAAATTTATATTTAATCCTAAACTTCTAATGGCTGGAAAACAAACCATTTAAGTATTAAACTGTATTAAATGATTTGAGAAAAAATACAATTTTCAACTCGCTAATGGTCCTCGACCCGGATTATAGTCCACAAAAAGGGCAATTACTTATTAAATCGTTTAAATTTCAATTCGCTTATGGTCCTTCGATCCGGATTATGGTTCACAAGAAGAGCAACCAACTATTTAAAATCGCTTATGATGCTTCGGGCCAGATTATACACGCAGAGAAACAACATGGTTGCAGCATGATCATTACAACTATTCAATGTTTGCATAGCTGTTTTTCATTGATTTGAATAATACCGTGTTCATGATAGCAACGTTTATGTTTCTACTTGATAACACTGGTCGATAAAAAAAATCCTCCCCCAAAGACGAATAGTTGAACTTAATGAATTTTGATGTGCTAAATACGAATCTGCTTTCAGTTTTTTTCCATCAGGTTTGGATTTTTTTTTATGGGCGTGTCTAATATTTTGCCCATAGTAAGACCTTAGTATATTTCCTCATAACTCAAGAACGGTGTGTACGAATAATTTTCATGCAAAATTTTTGATTTTTTTGTTACTAAAATTACTTTTAATAAATGAAAACATCAAAACTGTTTCAGTTTATCATCTTTATCTTAAAGCTGGTAATGCTGCGAACAAAATAAGGCATGTATCTTCAGAATTGATGCACAAATTGTGGTTTTATTCATAGTTAAGTAAAAATACCCATGTTACATAAAATTGCCAAAAAAAATATATTTTTTCTTGAAACAAAAATAGGTGGACTAGGTGGATTTTGACAAGTTAAACAAGAATCTGCGTTCACTTTTTTCTATCACGAACTGTTTTTTTTTTTTTTTATGTGCATGACTAATATCATCACCTTATTCAGCGGTCACACTATAAAATTCGAGAATGGTTTGTCAAATTTAGGCTATAACTCAAGAACCGTTTACACGATTTTGATAAGTGATACACCAAAAGACGCATACGAATTGTCTTCCAGATATATAAGCAATATTTTTTTATTCGCTCAAGAATTTCAGAGTTATGGATCAAAATTTTCACCATTTTTCAAAAAAAAAAGTTACCGAATAACTACGAAAATATTAACTGGACTGAGAAAAGTATGTAAACTCAGTTCAAAGACAATTTAGATCACTATATATTGGAGTTTAATTTATCTTAATTGGATAAACCGTTCTCGAGTTATACAAATGTGACTGCCAAAAGGCGAGGTCATAGTAGTCACGCTCATAAAAAAAAAATCGATACGTGATAGAAAAAAAGTAAAAGCTCATTCTTATTTACGCGTTAAATTCCATCTAATCCACCTATTTTTTTATTTAAGACAAAAATTTTTTATTATTATTATTTTTTTTTTTTTTTTTTTTGCCCACTAGTGTATTTCCATTTAACTGTAGGTATGCATGGGTATCCTAACTTAACTGTGAATCCAATCAAGATTTGTGCATCAATTTTTATGATACATGACTTTATTTACTCGTAGTTTTACCAGCTTTGAGATGATAAACTGAAACATTTTTGATGATAAACTGAAACATTTTTGATGTTTTCACTTTTAAAAAGAAGTTTTAGTAAAAAAAGAAATCTTGAATTTGGCATGAAAAAAAATTTCGGACACTTATTCCGAAATATCTCCTAAACCATTGAGCGGATAAAAATTTGATAGTAAAACGACTTAAAGCCAGTTTTATTCCACATATTTCGGTATATTATTTATATAAATCGTGCATACCGTTCTCGAGTTATAGTGAAATATACTCGAGTAATCGGCTTATTTAGGACGCAATATTAGACACGCCCATAAAAACAAATCTCGACCTGATGGGAGAAAACTGAAAGCAGATTCGAGTTTAGCATGCGGAATTCCATCTAGTTCATATTTTTTTTTTTTTTTTTTTTTTTGAAGGAGAACGAAAAAATTTATTATTGTTGGCCAGTGTAATTTAATGATTACCCACAATCAAAATTTTAATATGGTTGACTGCAATTATAAAATGTATTTAAATATTTTTGTATAAAACCATATTTATGAAAAATCGAAACATTTAGTCAATTTTACAACTATTTAGTTAATTCTACAACCATTAAGCTAATATTTTTATTTATTTTTAGTAACTATTGAATACACATTTTTGTGTATCAGTCCAGTAGTTTGTTAGTATATTAATTCTCATTTAGTTTAGATATGAATAAATATAAATTGACAAAATTTCTTTATATTGAATATGATAAATGTACCACATATCGTAGTACGAATGAATATAAATATGAAAACATGGGATTATACATATGATAAAATGAAATTATATATATGATGAAATTAGTTTCTATGTATGATGAAATGGGATTATTAAATGATAAAAACTTGATGAAATTGGTAGCAATATTTAAGAAAAGGTTTTGTCTTAAGAAAATCATTGCTTTCGTTAATATAATCGTAATTTTTTGAGCTACAAGTCTGAAAATTTGTGATCACACGTACATTGGAAAAATAAACTATATTTCATCAAAAATACAAATTTGAAAATGTTGATGTTACGTTGTTTTGCATTTTCAATGAAAATATATTACAATCATAGTATGTTGCTCTTAGTTTATGGTCACTAGAAGCATAATTTTTCTTTGCGTGTAGTGTACAAAAAATTACAATACAGTTTGTATGCCACGTATGGCCCTTCAAGCCGGATTATAGCCCTTGATTACGATATGCAACTTTTTGAAAAATAAAAAATTTTCCAAAAAGTTTTGTTAATTTAATTTTTAAACAAAAAACTAACTACCTGTGATAGAATAACAACAGAAGATTATAAAACAAACCATTTATACCGCCAAATAGACTTCACTTACTTTAAACACCACTATATAGTACATAAACGCTCAAAATATAAAAATAAAAAAATGCGATTGAAAGAAGCACACTTACAATAACAGAAGTGTATCTATCAGAACGTTCTTTTTCTTTTCTAGTTCACCAAAATGATGGTGATGAAATGTTATTGAGAATCCATTGACAGGATCTGTTTTATTTAAAAAAATATATATATTTTTTTTTTTTTACTGACACTATTTATTCAGCGTAAATACACGGCCCAGTTTATTTTTTTCCTTTCAGTAGAAAAAAATATATTAAATAAAACGGCAAAAGTATTTTTCCTTAGTCTTATAATAGAAATGCAAATATTATTTTTATTTTCCACTATAATTTTTTTTATCCAGCTTTTGCCGCATTCAAATTGTATGGCTGGCTTATTTTACATATTTTCTTTTTATTTTATTTAAACATACATACAAATTGCACTATTTTTTTTTTTTTTTTTTTTATTCTTCTTCTAAAGTTTGCATTTCATTTTCAAATAGAATTTAGAAAATTTATTTGTCTGTTTATTTTCACTGGGGAGGAGAATGTATGTAAAGGATTTCAATAAGGCTTTTCTTTTACCATTTATTCAATGATACTTTCATAATGGATCATTTAAGTGATGAGCACAAATATTATTACAATTATTATGGTTGGATTTTTTTTTTTTTAAGTTTAATGGATAAAGTAAAAATTATAGAAATGTAAATTTTGCAGTTTTATAAAAGTTTAAGGATTTAAACTAGAAATGAAGAAATATTTCCAGTATATAAAATTAACACTAACATAGTATTAAATTGAACTGACAAATAAAATAAATTCAAATAATTATAAATTGTCCAAAATAGCTACAGAATCACTAAATAATACTTTTATTATATTTAAAGTATATGTGGATTTCCCTTGTTGTATACAAATTAACTTGTAGTTCACTATTTTAAACACAAAACGCAAACAGAGGCAGAATACATTTTATTTTTAATTTCTTAAAACTCATTTAGTGATTTAAAGAAGTATAATTTTCCAAATTTTTAAATGAGAAATTAAGAAAAAATCGTCAAGTTTTGAAGAAAATTAATTTTTGAGTGATAACTATGGATATAGCAAATTAAAATTTCTTAAAACAAAAACCGACTTTAAAAAAAATTACATAAATTAAAAAACGCATATCTCAGCTTCCTGATAAAATAATCTTGATCCGTTAGGATTTTTAGGACGAAAAGTTTTATAAGTCAGCCAAATTTTAATTTTTGTTTAAATAAACTTAGATTCAAACCAATGCACATTGAGGTAAAAGTGGTCGAAAATGGCGCTTAATTCAGGGATTTTTAGGACGAAAAGTTTTATAAGTCAGCCAAATTTTAATTTTTGTTTAAATAAACTTAGATTCAAACCAATGCACATTGAGGTAAAAGTGGTCGAAAATGGCGCTTAATTCAGGGAAAGATGATATAAATATTTTAATGATCACGTTTTATTTTCTTATTGACTAATAGTTAAAAAAATTGATTTTTAGAATTTTAAGATTTTTTTTTTAGCAGAACGGCAATGTCTGTCCGTCCGTCTATACATTAGAGTTAAATGGGTCAAAAATTATGCATTATTCAAAGAAGGGTGCTATCAACATTTTAATGATCACGTTTAATTTCCCTATTTATTAGTAAGTAAAAAAATTTATCTTTAGAATTATAAGATGTTTTTTGGCTGAATGGTAATGTCCGCCCTTCCGTCTATACATTTGGGCTAAATGGGACGAAAATGACGCTTAATTCAAGAAAAGGTGATATCCAAATTTTGATGATTACTTTCTATTTTTTATATTTATTAGTTAGTAAAAAAATGCATTCTTAGAATTCTAAAATATTCTTATAAAATTCTTATAAAAAGACACATAAATCCTCTAATATCCGTTCCCTGATAAAAATTTCAAAATCAAAACAGCATGGCAATGTCCGTCCATCCGTCTATACATTTGCGTTAAATGTGTCGAAAATTCCACTTAATTCAGGGAAAGGTGATATCAGAATTTTAATACTTTCATTTGGTTTTCATATTAATCAAAAAGTATAAAAAATAATATTTTTTGAAAGAATTCTAATGTTCGTCCATCTGTCCGTCTATTTGTTAATTTTTGCAAACCTTCCAATTCAAAATCGTTTAACTTTTGACTCAATAAAGATAATGACTAAAACTTTTCTTTGTTCGATAGATAATTTTGCATTTTAATCAACTGTATAAAATATAATAAAATCGGTTGAAACTATATGGCAAAATCTTAACCAAGATCTTGTAAAATTAAGATTTTTTTAAATTTTAAATGCATATAACTCGAAAAATATATAAGATAAGTAGAACATATACAATAATTTTTTCTAAAGGATTTATCAAGCACTTCAAGGTGATATTAAAATCTGATGCGAATATTGGATTCCGCTTTTAAACTCTTTTTAAATGCTACTGTCCTCTATGTGAAATTTCATGCAAATCCAACCAGCCGATTAGAAGTTACAGATTTATTTCGATTTTTCCCCACTGTTTAATGTTTGATAAAGCAAAGAAAATGTCTGACACTTAAGCTGTTTTTTGTATGAAATCTACAGGAATTTTTTGAAAAAAAAAAAAAAAATATTTTCTCAAATCGGGCTATATATGCGCATGATTTTTTTCTTAGTATTAAAGTGGACAATATGTACTATTTTTCAGAAAATTTTCAGAACAAACATCCTGTAACATTTTAAGTTGCATTCCATGAAAGTTGAAAATTAGTGTATTTTAGGATCATTTTCAAAAAAAATAACAAAAATATTAGGACAAAATATAATTTGCAAATACTTGAAGAAAGTTACACTTAAACACCTGAAATTGATGGTTTCATTTTAAATTTTTACCTTAAAAGACTTTTTAGTTGAAATAAATACACTGAAATCTGATGAAAATTAAATTTTTTGCTATTTGTCAAAAATGTAAAAAAATTCTTAACTTTGACAGCTTTTTATAAGAAAACAACACAACCTAGCTTAAAGATTTTAATTGATATTGATACATAATTTTGTCTATTTTTATTCGGTACTAAACTTTATTACAAAACTTTAAATTTTAAAGTTAAATTAAGCGCCACTTTTGACACATTTTACCCCAACGTGCGATGCTTCAGTTTCTAATTAGTTTTGTAAAAACAGCATTTTTTAAAAGAAAATATTATGAAATCAATATTCCTTCTTATACAATACAGAAGCAATAATCGCACTTTAATAATTTTTTATAACAACAACTTATAAACAATTTATAATGTGACCCTGATAATAAAATAATTAAATTCAAATAAAATAAATCCATTAGTTTTATACTCCATTTAGATTGGCTCAAAATCTAGTTTAAATGAGATTTCAAGTAAAATCTACTTAATTTTATTAGATTTTAATTAAATTTTCCATGCAAATCAAAATCTAGTTTCTAACAAGATTTTACCAAAATCTACTAAAATTTAATTAGATTTTGAAAAATATCGTTTTTCAACATTGTTTTTCTTTTAGTATATTTTTAAAATTAATAAATAAATACAATTTTGTTTTAAAATGTTCATAAACAAATATAAAATTATATTTAAAAGAGTTTTGTGGCGCACGAAGCTCATTTAAAGTGTTTAGTGGATGTTTTTAATTTTTATGAGAAGCTGTTGTCAAACAAAATCTACAAAACTGTCTTAAAAATGTAATGTAAAATTTACCTCAAATCAAATATATTGCACTCGTAATAACATAAGTGCTCTAGAAAACATATTATTTTTAAAAGAGAAATAAATTTATTTAACAAATGTAATCTACTCTAAATATAAAAATTAAAAAATATATCTCACATAATTACACTTGAAACAATTTATCTTACTTTATAATTCTTCTTGTGTATTTTTAGATTCCCCAAATAATTATGTTGACATTCGATGGTGCTGTCAACTTGAATAATTATGATCATTACAATAAAATCTTCAATGGAAAACGTAAAAATCCCAATGGTTGTAACATACGCGGTACATTCTTTATGTCTCATGAATACAGGTAAGTTAATGAATAATAAAATATAAAAAACAAATATACAAATGAACAAAATTTTTCAATTAATATTTTTTATTGTTATAAAAAGAAAATAACAATTATAGGAAAATTTCTCTATTATCTAAAGAAAAAGAGAAAACACATATTGTTTAAACAAGATTTCTTAAGAAATGTGAAGTTTTTAAAACAAACTTTATTTTATTTATTCGTATTGTTATTAAGAACAAAAACTAAGAAAAACTACATTAAGGTCGTTCACGATAGGCTGGTTATCAGATTATGTGATTATATAGTAATATTAAAAACAACAAAATAAACTACTTGTTTCAATTTTTATTATTTTCTAAGATTACAAATAAACAGATAATCACATCTATATATATAAAAATTAATGTGTGTTTGTTTGTATGTTTGTTTGTATGTTTGTTTGAAGTCTATAGCCGCCTAAACGGCTAAACCGATTTTCTTGAATTTTTCACAGTGTGTTTCTATATGCCTGGAAGGAAAAATAGGCTACTTTTTATTTTGAAATTCCATGTGGGCGAGGTGCACGCCCACTTACTAAATAACTATTAAAAGTAGTATATCACGGAAATTGGTAATACTAGAGTCCTCAAATTTTTCACGAACAACTTTGACACCTATATGAACATTCTGGAAAAAAATAGACGAACTAGCAATAGGGGGTGTGGCACATCCCACGCCTAATATTGCTTCCCAGTACCAAATGCCGTAAATTTAGGAAACTATAACAGTTACTTTTCCCAAATTTTGTACAATAAACATAAGTGTCAATGTGAACATTTTGTGCAAAAATTGGGCGGAAAAGAAATAGTGGGCGTGTCATCTCTCATATAAAGTTAATACCAAAATTTTTATATCTGGGAAAACTATAAAAGTTAGAGAACTCAAATTTTGTACGACTAGCATTAGCTTCAATATGAATATTTTGTACAAAAATTGGTACACTAGCAATAGTGGGCGTGGCACCTCCTATATAAAGAAAATATTAAATTATCATATCTGAGAAAATATAACAGTTAGAGTTCTAAAATTTTGTCGGAGCCACTTTGGTATCAATATTAATATTTAAGAAAAATATGGGCGGACTAGAAGTAGGGGGCATAGTACCTCCCATATGAATTAAAGGCAAAAATTCGTATATCTGGGAAACTATTGGAGTTGGAATGCTCAAATTTTGCACAAAGGATTTTGACAACCATGAAAACATTTGTCTAATAAATTAGCGGATTATAGGGGTATGGCCCCTCCCATAAAAATTAAATACAAAAATTATAATATCTGGGAAACTATTAGAGCATGAATTTTCAAATTTTGCACGGGAAACATCTATCTATCTATCTATCTATCTATCTATCTATCTATCTATCTATCTATCTATCTATCTATCTATATATCTATCTATCTAATTTTTAAGAAAAATGTTATATTATAATTACTAAATAAATATATTTTTTTAATCCTTTAATTACTATGTATTTCATTTCGGGGGGTGGCGAAGCACACCGGGTATTAGCTAGTAATCTATAAACAAGGGTATGAGTTGGACAAATTTGGTTATTTTTTGTAATGAATTTTTCTGTTTGAAATAAAAACACATAATCACATAACTTGATAACCATCCTATCGTGAACAACCTTATTGAATTATTTAAATTCAAGTACATATAATTTTTAAAAAGTAAGAAACCATAAGACATATGAGTTTTAATAATAAATAAATATCACTCATACGTCATGCATGAGATTTTTTATAATAAATATTACTTATACGTCTCAGTAAACAATTATTTTTATTAAGATAAATATAAGAAGTAATTCACAAAAATAAATTACACAATAAAAATCTAGTTCAATTGTATTACAAAAGAAGACAATGTTAAATATTTTTTACAAAATATAATAAGTGACCCTTGAAAAATTTTGCTAGATATTTTATTAAATTTATAACTGCTATAAATAATTTATTTTTTACATTCGAGTGATAACACTTACTACATAAAAGAAAAATTAAGCAAATATTTATGTCTTTATTTAAAATGTTTACTACAGAAAAACAATTTTGTATTTAAACGTTTCTTTTGTAAGACAAAAAGTGTCTACTAGAAAAAAAAAATAAATAAACAAGGAAAAAAACAATAAAGCAGAAAAATATGATTAAATACATTTTTAAGTGCAAACTATTTATGGAAACTTCTTTCTATTTTTGTAGTTAATATTTTATCTTTTTCTTTCTACAAAACTATGATTTAATGGCATTTTTTAGATTTCTTTTCCTTATTTTGTTCATTTATTGCGATTTACTGCACTGTGGCTCTTTTGTTTATCATCATTTTTGTTAAAGTAATAAAGGAGAAGTATTACCCGAAAGAAAAATTAAACATATGTGGGGTCTCAACGAAATTTTTCGAAAACAATACTTTCTCATTGTAAACAAAATATTTAATTTTAAAATCTTTAGATAATATGATTTTCCAAAAATTATGTATATATTCTTAAATTTATTTATGATATACTTCCCTTCCCAGTAAAAAAAAAAAAAAAAAAAGAAGAAAAGAAATCATTGAGTGCATTCAAGAAAAATGGCTTTTAATTGTAAATTTCTTTTGCATTAAGTATTTTCAAGTGTAACAAATTGCCTGCATATTTATCATTTAATTTATTTTGTAAATGCTAACCAAAAAAAAATAAAAAATACATAATAAACTGTTTAAATTAATATTCTTTAGATTTATAGCTTAAAAATAGCACAACTGGTAGATTAATTTAAAAGCAATTTTAAAGCAGAATTGAAATTATTTCCAAATAATATCACAAAATCTTATTTAAGAATGTTAATACCAAACCAAAGGCATCCTATTTAATCGAATATTTATCAATAACAATTGTATCATAATTCTCTAAAAATATCCACTGAATTGTTTTCTGGATAGATATATCACATATATCTCTTAGTAATTGGGACATAAATCGAGTTTTAAGTATTAAAGTCGAATTCCTGAGGCCCTTGATGATCTCACAAGAAAGTTGTATAAAACCTTTTAAGGCTCATAAAAACATAAAAATTATCTTCGCAGATACGATTTTTTAATTAGTTGAATTACAAAACTATCAATAATATAAATGAAACTTTAGGTCGTAATCTCATTTAAGTCAAAAAAAAACTAATTTTAACATTTTCAAAGTTTATGATTTTTATTTATTTGATTGATCGTTGATTTTAGAATATTTTCAATATGTATGCTCTCAACAAATTTTAGGGATGCATATTTTCAAAATGGGCTGTCGTAGAAATATAAAAGGTTATTACTAATTTTTAAAATCTGATTAAAACGTTTTATGGTGAATAATGGAATGTGAAACATATATACTTCTGTGTATCTTTAAGGCAGGGACCGGCGCTCTTAAATTTCACATTCTATATGCTCTTGTTCCCGTGCTCTTATATTGTGCACGGAAACAATTTTTAAACTTATAATTTAATAATATCTTTTGCTTTTAAACAATTTATAGTCTGTAATAAAAACTATAATTGAATATTAAAACAATTAGCTTAAAAAAGTATTAAAAATATATAAAATTAATAAATAATTATTCTCTCTTCACATGTAAGAGCATATAGATGTGACAAAATTAAGAGATAATTTGCCCGTGTGCACTATTTTGCGGATCGTTGCTTTAAGGTAATGTTTAAGTAGAACATAAACGCCTATCCAAATTCTATTCAAAAATGAAAACATTCAGGTTTAAGAATGTCTAAATGCTTATGTATAAATTTAGCTATATTTAAACCTAATTTTATTGATTCTAAAATGATTTTTAAAGAAATCTAAATTGGAATTTATTTTTTTTTTTTTTTTAAAGAACAATAATACTGAATTTATCTTCCCTGGTGTATATAAGGAGTTTAAGTACATTATATGTACAATTTTTTACAACATTTTTGCTTTAATTGCAAAAATTGGAAAAAAAGAAACGATTTTTTTCATGTAAATTACATTGCTTAGCTGACAAAGTTTAAAAAGTCACGAAAAATTCCTTTTTCTCGTATTTTCACACAAACACAGATTCAAACATTGCACAGTGCTTCCAAAACGCTTTTTTCGAAATAGCTCTGTAACTTTTGACACCTTTGGAGATATCTCAATGAAATTTCACACGGTAAGAGGTAAGATGTCTTCGAGTTGATTTGAAGGAGTACAGGCACCTAGCGGATCGAGGGGTAGTGGGTGGCCCTCCAAAGTTAGCCACCTCGAGTATGTAATTTTTTTGAAAAACCGCCAAAAATTCATTTATATAACAGAAAAAAATTTATATATAGATAGTCGTTGTAAATTTCTATAAAAATTAAGTTTACATGTGTAAATTACTTATCTCTTTTAGTTGAAGAGATATTCGGGTCAAAGTAAATTTTTACCTAATTTTTTTTTTTTTTTTTTTTTTTTTTGTAGTTTTTCACTTGAAATTTTTTTTCACCCTTAAAATTTCATTAAAATATTCGCCAAATTCCTTAAAAAAATCTAAATAATATTTCTATAAGAATCATATAAATATATTAATCCGTTAAAAAGTTATATTAATCTGAAGTTGGAACTATACAAAAATTTAAAATTTTTTGGGTTTTTTTACAAAAAGGTGGCAATATTTATTCACTGATAAAATTATTTTTTTTTTTTTTTTTGTTCTATACTTTAACATTTTTTATTGTTTTCAAAAGAAACTCTAATACAAATGCGTGTAAAGTAAATCTGGAAGAGTTTTGAGCAAAGGTCTGCCCACAAGCCCTATCCAAATTTTGTAAATTTTGAAAAATTTGTTTTTCTTTTTTTGTGGAGTAGCAAAGCTGGGATCGACTTAAAGTTATTTTAATAATATAACTCTATATATGAGGTAAAAAGTATTTATTGACGGAGGCCCCTTATAGCGACAGGGTGACCATTTTAATGAAAAAAGTAAATTTTTTAAAAACGTTTTATACGGATTGGGATTTTAGGTATTTTCATTTAAAAAAGTGGGATTTTTTTTAATTCTTAGATATATATTAAACTAAAATTTCAGTAAAATACCACTATTTGTTTAAATTTTATTATGTTTAAATAAGTTTTTCCACATAAAATCCATTTTTTTCCGAAGACCCGTAGATTTTTACTGAAAACTTTTAACAACATATTAGGTCTGTTCGTTTGCATACTATTTTTACTAGTTTTACTATTTTTGCAAGTATTTTACTCGAAAAGCGTTTCTATGCACATAAAAATATTAAAAATAGTAAACATTTCAAGAGAAAATATTTTTCTCTTTTGCTATATTTTACTTGAATATTTTGTACTAGCAAAAGTAGTAAGAAATATTTATTTTTAAATTTCTATTGAATTTTATTTTGAAACAAAACAATTAGAAAATATGTTTAATTTTTTAAGAGTTTTTTGATGAAACCTGTGGTCAACTTTGAATGAAGTATTGCAAATTTTGGATTTACGATTTATAACTTTATAAAGCTTACGTGAACAAAATTATGTTCTGATATTAATTTATGCAAATTTAAGGGGGAAACGGCCGTGGTCAAGTATGGACTGATCCTTTTAAAATTTGGTACAATAATATGTATTAAAATAAAAGATGTGAATTTGTATACATATTGACATTTTTGACATATTTTTCATGTTTAAGTAATTTAGGGAAGGTATGAAGCTTATGGTCAATTAAAGTCCAATGCTAAACAATTTGATGGGGTGGTTTAAGGTAATAAAATATTTTATTTGTGTTGTATTTTAATACATTTAAGAGATTTATAGGGGTCAAACTCAATTCTAGACATACGTTTGTCATTTGGAGGCTATATGAAATAATGGACACTTTTTGAACAAAAGGCTTCGTCCCAGGATTTTACCAAATTGCATTAAGTTATCTTCCAAATCTATCTGTAGTTTACATGAGCGGGCATGAACTATTGATGATGTCATTAGATAAAAGAAATTCTATAAGAAAATATGTGAAAAATTATCTGCAAAAGAACATATGTCAGTATTTTTTTGATTTTTCCAAGTTTCCATTTAACAAAAATAAAAAATTATATAAAAAATTAATTTTTTATTGACAATAAAATTTAATTTACTATTTTTCTGTTTTCTTACTTTTTCAAGTAAATGTTTATTTTTGAGCATTACTATAAAAATTTCTCTTATATAGTTTTATTCTTTAATTTGCTAAGGAAAAAGCTTATAAAATCTGTCAAAAATACTAGGATATATGTATGAAAAAATTTGGACCAAGAACTTTCAAAATTAAGGTACTTAAAATTTGAAAAGTAATTAGTTCGAAAAGAATTAGAGGTAAATATCATGTTATTTGGAGGTCTTATCAAAGCCTATAAGAATATATACAAATATTTGAAATCGGACGACAAACAAAATCTTGACAAGCTATACAAAAATTGTATATATAAAGCTCCCTTAGCTATGCTCCTAAGCGATCTGTTGGATTTCACTTCCAAACTTAACATTGTACACTCCTCTGCAATACCTATATCAAATTTTACGTAAATCCAACCAGCCGATTAGAAGTTACAAATTTATTTCCAAAAATTTTCGATTCAGTCCCACTATGCAATGGAATAAACTTGCTACTTTAACATTTATATTATAAATCGATTTGAGACATTTAAAATTATGAAATATAGGCAGACAAAATTCCGTATTATGGTAGCAAAATTGTAAAAGCATTCTTATATACTAGTCTAGCTACTCTGGAAACTATTACCCTAATTTTCGCTCTCATGATAATAGCTTACAGTACAATAATGTTGGTAAATATGGACATGGATGAAATCAAGATTTGTGCGTCAATTTTGAAGATACGTGCTTACTCGTAGTCTTACAAGCTTTGAGATAAAAATAATAAACTGAAAAATTTTTGATGTTTGAGCTTTTCAAAAGAATTTTTAGTAAAAAAGAATCGGACGCTTAATTCAAAATAACTCTGAAACTATTAAGCGGATATTTGAACTACTTAAAGCCAATTTTATTTCACATATTTTGGTGCATCATTCATATAAATCGTACAGACCGTTCTCAAGTGAAATATACTTCCCCGAATTAATACCCAATTTCGCCATTATTCAATCCACTATGTTGAGCTAAATGAGCTTGTTTTGATAGAAATTTTATTGTAATACCGACAAAAAAATTTTTTGAGCTCCTTCAAAAAAAAAAATATGTAGACTAGATGGAATTTCGCATGCTAAATTCGAATCTGCATTCAGGTTTTTTCCATCAGATCGGAATTTTTTTTTTTATGGGCGTGTCTAATATTTCGCCCTAAATAAGCCGATTACTCGAATATATTTCACTATAACTCAAGAACGGTATGCACGATATATATAAATAATACACCAAAATATATGGAATAACATTGGCTTGAAGTAAGCTTTTTTATTATTAAATTTTTATCCGCTCAATATTTTAAGAGATATTTAAAAAAAAGTGTCGGAAAAAAATTTTTTCATACTAAATTCAAGATTTCTTTTTTTTACTAAAACTTTTTTTTTTTAAGTGAAAACATCAAAAATATTTAAGTTTATCACCTTTATCTCAAAGCTGGTAAAACTGCGGGTAAATAAAGCCACATATTGTAAAAATTTATGCACAAATTTTGATTGGATTCACAGTTAAGTTAGGATATCCATTCATACCTATATCTAAGTGGAAATACACTAGTGGGCAAAAAAAAAAATTTTTTTTTTTTCGTCTTAAATAAAAAAAAAAAATAGGTGAATTAAATGGAATTCAACGTGCTAAATAAGAATCAGCTTTCACTTTTTTTCTATCACGCATTGATTTTTTTTATGGGCATGACTACTATGACCACGCCTTTAGGCAGCCACACTTGTATAACTCGAGTTTGTACAATTAAGATAAATTGAACTTTAATGTATAGCGACCTAAATTGTCTTTGAGCTGAATTTATATAATTATTTGTCCAGTTAATATTTCCCTAGTTATTCGGTAATTAGTACCGAAAATTTTAAAATTTATTTTTTTTTTTAAATTGTTGAAAATTTTGATTCATAACTCTAAAATTCTTGAGCGAATGAAAAATATTGTTGACATACCTTGAAGACAATTTTCGCATGCATCTTTAGATGTATCAGATGTAATCGTGTAAAGGATTCTTGAGTTATAGCCTAAGTTCGACAAAACATTCTCGAATTTTATAGTGTATCCGTTGAATAATTTGATGATATTAGTCATGCACATAAAAAAAATCAGTACCCGACAGAAAAAAATTTAATACTGATTCTTGTTTAACTCGTCAGAATCCACCTAGCTTCAAGAAGAAATAAAAAAAAATTTTTGGCCACCACTGTGTTTCTACACAATTGTATGTAACATGGGTTTATAAATGGGTTCCATAAGTTTAACTAAATTTTAATTTATTTAAGAAAAACTTAAACAGTCATAATGGATTAAATAACTTAATTTAAATATTCCACAAAACTGTAATTAACTTTGATATTTGGCTCTTTTTTAACAAGGAAAGGCTTTATTAATTTTTAGGATAAAAAAGCTACTCTTTGTCATATCGGCTTAGCATAGAAACTTTCTTTGAATTAACCATTTCCTTTTAATTATAAAAACACTTTATATTTAATATTTAATCCAACTAGTTTAATTATTCTTTTGGAAAATTTCATTTATTTATTTCTTAATGTAATTTAAACACAAAACTTAAATAAAGTTAGATTTCTATTGACTTCAAAATTGTTTTATTATTTAAGACTACAAACGCATAAAATTTGTTTTTTGTTACGAAACATTTTTCCCACCTAGTCCAAAAGAAAAACTACAAAACAATAATATCTGGCGTAAAAGAAAATAATTTTATTTTGAAATACACTCTACCATAGAACTATAATAAAAGAAAATGGAACAAGACATCAAATCAAAGAGTTTTTCTATAGTTTTTTTATTTTTTTTTTTTTATATTCAACAAAACCATGATGGTTAAAAATGTTCGAAAATTTATGCAATTTCATTATTTTAAGATGAGTATACAAATATAAATTTTCTTTTAAATATAATTGAAACAAAACCGAAAGAAAAAAAAACAAACACAGAAAAAATATGTTCAACTTACATAAAGAAGTAAAAAATACAAAACCGCGTAATTTACAAATAAACAAAAGAGAAAAAAATTAAAAACTTTTATAATATTGTTTTGTTGTAATATTACTGTAAAGTTCATATTGGTGGTTTTTAGAATACAAGGAGGAGGTTTGTTTTTGCAAACAAAAAATAAAACCAAATTAACAACATTTCATTTTTTGGAAAAAGTTTATTCTATTGTTTTTAACACACACACACTCACATATAAACACATCCATTTATACTCCAATAAAAATTTACACGCTTAAAAATTATTTTACATAGACAACAACTACAACCAGCATTCGCTAAGATAATTTAAATGAAAATTAAAAAAAAAAAAAACGACAGAAATGAAATCCAATCATAAAACAAAAGCGAAGCATTTATGTGTAAAATTGTATTAAAAACCCGTGTTTTGTTGAACTATATTATGGCTCCTACAATAGCGAGAAGGAAATATTTCAAAATAAATAAAAACAGGAGCAAAAAAAATACAAAAATAAACCTCGTATATAGTTGAATAGGAAAGATTTTATAATTGGATTACAATGATCACACATAAAGAATACTTTTGGTGGTAGCATTTGTATTGTTATTTAAACACACACACACCCACACACTTACATAGCAGGTTATAAACAATTATTATCGCATTCGAAACATCTAAATGTAAAATTAACTAAACAAAATTCATGCATACTTTGTGGGGCTATAATGTTCACCAAAACAGTGGCATATTTATGGGGGTTAGAGTATCTGAAAATCGATAAGTTTAATTAAAAATTTTATTGTAAACCAAGGTAATAAAAAAATAAGATAATTCTATGGAATGAACTCAGTAGAACTTAAATTTTATATATAAAAATTAAGGACTAGATTATTTATATAGAAAACCATAACACTTTAGCCTGCACTCTAAACTGTCTTTTTGTCGTAAAAGCCCTTAGAGGCATATGAAACATTTTCCTGCTTCTACAGTTGTTTACTTACTATTTTAATCCTTAATGAATTCCTGTTCAAAGAAATTTTCCTTAATACTCGTATTTTAACATTTCAAAATCTAATTTATTTAGATAATTTAATTCTTTAACTTTTAACAAATCTTACTTTTTCAACTAATAAATATCACACAGCATCAGTTAGCTAGTTAGTCTATCAGTTTTTAACTTTTAAAAATTAAGCTCAGGTTTCAGACACTCATACATAATACACACACACATATATCCTCACCTAATGGTCACTTAAACACACAAATAATTATATTGTGGCAATATAAGATAAGAATCCAGAAAAGAAAATAGAAAACAAACCATTTTAATTTACTTTTAAAAATCTAATTAGAGTTTTATATATTTCTATCCATTTCAACCACAATATTAGCAACATAACGACAACTACTAATACTATAACTAAAACATACAACAACAAACATCAATAGATTGTTTTTTCTAACTTTAACAAAATGCACAAACAAAAACCATTAGATTTCTTCTTTTTTTTTCATGTTAAAACAAGTTAAAAAGTTTAAAGACAAAGTTTAGAATGATGAGAATAAATATATATGTATGTCTAAATATATAAAATAGAACAACCACAAATACACATGTCCGAAAAAAATAAAATAAAAAAACTCACACATACATACCTACATTTAGTGGCCGGAAATTTGTTAACAACTGCAACACCAACCTGACAACCATTTTATGTTAAATGAAATCAAAATATTAGAGAGCAACAGAAAAAAAAACGGAATTAAATTTGTTCTACTCTCTAAGTTTTTTTAATTTTATTTCTCTGTACTTTTTGTGAATAATTTAAAATGGCAAAACACGTCACAATATGTTGTTAACTTCCAACAACAACATGAAAACAAAAAGAAAAGCAAAAGTAACAACAAATTACAAATTATGTTAAATTATTTAATAACAATATTATACGAGTAGCAAAATGTTGTTGTGGTAGTAAGAGTTTACAGTGGGATATGCGTATTTTTATTGTCTAAATTATCGTTATAATCTGTAGTCCTCTTCAAATCTCTCGTTTGAATACCAAAAGAATCTTAAATCGAATGCTAGATAATTGTTCAACCCTTATATTTACCTAAGTAGGTATATTGAATAAAAAAAGCTCTATGAATACAATGAAAATGTTTTTTGTTTATTTCCTAATTTTGACCTTATTTTCGGTGATAAAGAAACTCGAGAATAATATCATTTCTAATTCTAAAACAAGAAATAAATACAAAGTCGGTCAAGCCCGACCATATGATACACTACACCAATGTGTGCATCAAAATTCGGGGAGGGGTCTTCTTTTTTCAAATTGTGGACCGATACTTGTATTAAATATAAAATATACGACTACAGAGTATTACTTCGATACTAAAATTTATATAAAGTTATTCCCGAAAGTAGACCTTATATGGGAGCTATGGTAAATTATGGACTATCATTTGGCACTTTCTATATATATAAAAATTAATGTGTGTTTGTTTGTATGTATGTATGTTTGTTTGAAGTCATGTGGGCGAGGTGCCACGCCCACTTACTAAATAACTATTAAAAGTAGTATATCTCGGAAATTGTTAATACTAAAGTCCTCAAATTTTGCACGAACAACTTTGACACCTATATGAACATTCTGGAAAAAAATAGGCGAACTAGCAATAGGGGGTGTGGCACATTCCACGCCTAATATTGCTTGCCAATACCAAATGCCGTAAATTTAGGAAACTATAACAGTTACATTTCCCAAATTTTGTACAGTAAACTTTAGTGTCAATGCGAACATTTTGTGCAAAAATGAGCGGAAAAGAAATAGTGGGCGTGTCATCTCTCATATAAAGTTAATACCAAAATTTTTATATCTGGGAAACTACAAAAGTTAGAGAGCTCAAATTTTGTACGACTAGCATTAGCTTCAATATGAATATATTGTACAAAAATTGGTACACTAGCAATAGTGGGCGTGGCACCTCCTATATAAAGAAAATATTAAATTATCATATTTGAGAAAATATAACAGTTAGAGTTCTAAAATTTTGTCGGATCCACTTCGGTATCAATATTAATATTTAAGAAAAATATGGGCGGACTAGAAGTAGGGGGCATAGTACCTCCCATATGAATTAAATGCAAAAATTCGTATATCTGGGAAACTATTGGAGTTGGAATGCTCAAATTTTGCACAAAGAATTTTGACATCCATGAAAACATTTGTCTAATAAATTAGCGGATTATGGGGGTATGGTCCCTCCCATAAAAATTAAATACAAAAATTAGTATATCTGGGAAACTATTAGAGCTTGAATTTTCAAATTTTGCACGGGAAACATCTATCTATATATTTTTTTAATCCTTTAATTACTATGCATTTCATTTCGAGGGGGTGGCGAAGCACACCGGGTATTAGCTATAATTTATATTTATAAAAAACTTATTTGTACCGAATATTAAATTGATACTAATTTTTTAATGGGATTTATGCCTATTAAAATCATTTTCTGAAGAGGGATTTATATGAGAGCTATGGTTAATTATGGAATGATCTTCATGAAATTTGGCACACTGATTTATAATCATATTGAACTTATATGTTTAATATAAAGTTGCTAAATTTAAGGGAAAACCCTTTTCCGGGAGGACATTTGTATGAGGGCTACGTGAAATAATGGACCGATCATAACCAATTTCAATCCTTGGACTATAAGAAACCTGCTTGCTAAATTTCATTAATTTACCTTCAAATTTGCGACCTGTAATCTGATTACAGGGTTTACATGGACGGACAGACGGACGGACATTCTTAAGTCAACTCAGAAAGTGATTATAAGCCAGTTGATATAAATGGGTTTTAGACCAATATTTTTGAATGTTACAAGCATCAGTACAAACGCATAATACCCTCCCCACTTTAGTGGTGTTGGGTATAATAATATAGGTTGCTTTCTAAAAGGTACACTCGAAAATTATATCCTAATTTTTGAAAATAATGATATTTGGAATGATATTGTTAAATTTAAGCATAGCGATAATTTAGCAATATATTCATTTTCGAAAAATAGAATCTAAGTAAGTTGTTTTACTATGTATAGTCGCTAGTTTCAAGCATTTATCGATTTTTTCATATGCAAAAATGAATGTCACACGGTGTTATTATACAGGACATGTGACAAATTACAATTGAATGTCCTATCAATAATGACTTCAAGATAAATTACTTTATTTTAGAATTTAATTTAAGTTTCAGAACTCTACATTCAAAAAATATTACAACAAACGACGTCGTGGTCAGACCACTAGCCTTGCACCAATTGAAAGTTATTTTCAGTGCATTTTAGATTAGATCGAAGATCACATTAAAGCAAAAATTACAAGTTAAGTTAAGTTTAAATTCAAATTGAGATAGATAAAAAACAATAATGCGATACTTTTTCAATTTGATATAAAAAGTTTAGTTAGACAATTCTTAATCCTAAAAATAAATTAATAGTCGAAAGAAAAAAATTATAAAATAAATTTTTCCCAAATTGACATCAAATGCTATTCGTGTTAAATTTGAAAATATGATGAAGACATTTGATTTAAAAAAATTATACATTTGAGATAAGTAATTAAGAAATAAATTCGTATTATCGTTATTTCTTTCAGCGGTTACGTCTTTTTCATCAGCTGAGTACTGGGAAAATATTTACAAAATACAAATTATTTCTTTTTGCAGAAATCTATTTCCAAAAGAGAACTTTTTAGTACATCATGGCATCAAAAACAAAAATTAAAACAAATTATTCCTACTTGTTATATTGTTGTGAATAAAATAATAAAAAAAATATGACTGCATCTAAACATCTTTCTTAAGAAACAAAATTTCTTCCACCACAACTGTATTTTATTCGAACATTCGTATAATAACGAAAGTTTTAAACCCATTTCTGGAAATGAAAATTCGAAATTTTGTCCAAAATATACCAGCCTCAAGATTTTTCAAATACTGAAATTATATTAGAAGAGAACTATCAATATTTTGTCTGCATTCAGTTTATTTATTAATAGTAATCGTTTTGGAAGTCATCAAAAAATACACACAAAAAAGGTGATCATCTTTACAAAAAGTTAAAAACTTTTAATTGTGAAAAACGGGATAATCCCGTCAAAAGCGGGACGTCTGGTCATGTTATCTTTAGAGAATCTTCCTGCTTGTTTGAGTCTTCGTTGCATTGCCGTCAATTTTTTCACATTTTCTTACCAGTCAATATTACCGCTGTGTTGTGTTGGATAGTTTGCTATACTTTATAATGTTAAGCATTTTTATTGGATCCATACCCCTTAGTTCCTCTTCTCATCCAATATTACTTTCGACAGTAAAAAAAATTTATATAATAAAAGACTGTGTATGGATTGGACCAATAATGAACAAATCTAAACTTTTCACTTTTATGCAGTATGGTTCGCTTCTTAAGAAAAAGTATCTTAAGAATTTCGTATCGATCACTGTTTAGTTGGCTTCATATTTTCTTCATTCAGTTGCAGTACTTATACATTAATTTTGCCAATTTTCGATTATATCTTTCTGTATTTATTAACTAGCCAATTCTTCTTTGTATTTATCTATAATGTACTATTCTCATATTTTTAAAGAAATATGCAAAATTAGCATTAAACTTTATTCCATTCCATATTTCATTTGATGACAGCAAAACTGTCTACAATAGACACTTGAATCTAGGATGAAAAGTATGAAATAGAACTGACAAACCTTTAATACATCTATTGTTCAACTTTTAATCAATTTAATTAGCTCCGACAATGCTTACCAAAAATGTTAAAAGAAGTGTCTAAGAGATCTTAGAAATTTCTTATAATCAAATCGTTAAGCGAAATGGATTGCCTTACCTTACTATAATTTCTTCCATTAACTTTTCTTTAAAACTCTCCAAATACTCCATTTCTATATTAAAATTTTTTACTTGATATTTTCACTATTCTCAACACTGTACAACAAACGATACATGTTTTTGTGGTCAAACATCATTATGAGATGAATTGTGTTTTATTTTTATGTTAAACTTTAGGTAACTGTAAAAATTATGGAAAGGGGCAGTAAAGAACTAAGGGAGTCTAACAAAAACAACAGCTGTTTTGAGTAGCTTTATAACAGAGATACATACTTATGTACATACATAAAGAATAAGAGGTCATTACAAAAGTTTAAAATGTTTTTTAGATGTTGTTAAACATTTTCCGGTGAAGAATATTTAAATGAATTTTATTTTTAAGCTCTGCATATGTTTAAACTGTTAAAGAGCGTTCAGGGTTAAAAACACCTAAAGGAGATTTCACATAACTTTTTACAATAATCTGATACTTCTATTTAAGAAATTTCTTTTGTTAGACTAATTTCAAAAATATTGACATTAAAAATAAAATCAATTAATTAAAATTAATTTTAATTGTTATTACAAAAAATTTATATAAACAAATAAATATTTATTCATAACTAAAGAAAATGTTTGCCCAATATTTAAACAACTTAATTAATAATTTTATAGAATTATCAATAATATTCTCAAACAACATGGTGTTTTTACACCCCCGCTTTAAGGGTTAATACTATTTTCTACTTTCTAATATTTACATACCCACTTTATAATGGATTTATGTAAAAAACTTTTCCCCCAAAAAAAAAAAAATGGTATTCAAACCAAAAATTATACTGCTACGCATACTTCCGTTTACCATAAGTTTTTTATATCTCTACATTTTTTTTATTTATTTCTTTTATACATTTAAATGTCTACGCCAATGAAAACATATAAGGAAATATAAAGTTAAACAATTTGTTATAGAAAAACGATGAAAAAAAGTAAATATGCGAAACCAACCTTTCAGAAAAATCATCATTATCATCACTCCCTTGTCAAATTGCTGAAAAATTATTGTATTTTTCTAACAACTTTAATACCGGAAGTGTGAAAATGATTTAGAAATTTTGTACATTTTTTTTTTTTTTTTTTTTTTTTTTTTTTTTTGTTATTCTTATTTTTGTACTTTTTTTTGTGAAAAGGAAAGGATAATAATAATAAAAACCTTTTTTAAGAATCTTGTTTTTTTTTTTTTTGGCGAAAAGTTAAAAGGAATGGTAAACAGGTTTTTAAGCCTAATTAAAGAAAATAAAAAAAGTTTTAATCACAAAAGTTGTGTATTCAAAAAAATAATTAAAATTGTTCAAATTTTGTTTGCAAGAAAAGAGTTAATGCGTAAGCTATACAGCTAGATTGTAAGTTATAAAACTAGAATGTTACAACTATTACAAGTTTTATTACAACGATATAGTACATATAACATGTGGACGGTACATTTACAGTTATTGCACTTAGAGAAAAATAGTTTAAAGACTTATTTTAAGACAGTAATTTCAAACGGACATAAGGACAGACATCAGAATTTTATCACAGTATTTCATAATGACCTAAAGAAAATCTTATGCTGTTTGCGTTTATGTCTTCCAAATTTCCATAATATAATGACTTAATTTGTTTTTGAGTAATTTATTGAAAATCGTTCTAATATTAAACTACTTTTAAAGTAAAAATCAAAACTATGTTGAAAATATCTCACATTAAAATATTTTTTTTAATATCTTAGAAAATTAACTTTATACATTTATGTATAAATGGAACACATAATAAACAAAATCATACTTTTTTTGAATCATAATAACACTTGGTGATGATCTAATTATATCCGTCCGTATGTCCATCTAAAATCGCCACACTACTGCGCATAGAGATATATAATTAGCGAACACACTAAAAAGAGAAAGCTCTGCTTTAAGCATTTCTAACGCGATATTTTTTGCAACTCCACTAGAGACTATATCAAAGTGGAAGTTTCAGATTCTTGCTTTAGAAAGCTGTCAATTAGGGAATGCATCCCGGAATTTCCAGAAAATTAGTAACTTTTCATTTGCCACTTTCCAGGGAATTTCTTCCGGGAATCCCGGGAATATTAAAATCATTTAAATGCAAGAAAAATGCCTGAATTTTAACAAAATCTTATATATTTTAGTAATTTCTAATGAAAATTAGGTTAAAAATCCAGCTGGGAACTATATTTTAACGACAATTGCATTAATAAGTTTTTATATACAATTCATTCGATGTTTTATATGGAATGAATTCAAATAAATATCGCGAGTGTTATTTAATGTTATATTGTAAGAAAATTTAATAGAAAACAGGCAGAATCTGGGGTGGTTAAAAATTTTGTTTTGCGAACTACATTTAAACGTACTTAAAATTATAAAAGGAGACATCACTTATAAAATGTTTGTAAAATTGCAAGAATTATTAAATTCTTTATTTTTAGTGAATTCTTAATAAATTTAATTTTTAAAGAGATTTACGAAACTTGCTTAACAAATTTTAAATAGCGTCTACGTCGGTGTAAATATTTTGTTTTTTAATTTCTGATATCTCTATTTTTCGGTCGCAAATATGACATTGTTTTTTGGCACATAACTATTAAATATGAATAACACTACTATTTAATATGGTGTCGATATTCACAAAATTCCACTAAGTCATTATTAGAGTTGATTAATTAGTAGATTAAGTAATTATTCTTCTCAGTACATTTACGTTTCTGTTTTTAATCTGTTAAAGCAAAAATTCATTCTATTTGGGTCTCAAAAAAAGTCCGGGATATTGCGATCCCTACTATCAAAAGACAAAAACTCGCATATTCAAAATATATGTAAATGAAAATCGAAAACATGTTGTCGCCAATATTAACAGATCAAAGAATGATCGAAAATGTAGCAGATAGGCTGAGATACAATTTAACTTCCTTTGTTTTATATTCTTTATAATTATTACGACTTATTTTGGAAATCTCGATAAAATTTCAGTCAAATAAATACAATACTGTTCGGAATTCGCCATGGAAGAACAATATCTGCTGTGAATACATTGTTATAATATTGTAAATGCCGACAGCAAAAGTAAATTCTAAACTTAAATTGGATAGCAGGTTCAAAAAATATTCAGATTGTTCTCTACGATCCCTAAAATAAATGCAATATCAATAAACCAATATCGAGTAAAAATTAAATTGAAATAATCCAAATTTCTGTAGTAAATCCGAAGACATGCCTAGTACTAAGTTCCAAAGATAATTTACAATAGACGCTATGATCTCCTTAATTGTAAGCTTCAGTTAGGACCAGAAAATAAATACTTTTTTATTCAAAGAAATTTTCACCGATCAATTAAACATTGAAGTGGATTTCAGTAACAATGATATCTTGGATTGGCCGCTCTGATCTCTTAAACAAATATGACAATATATACACCAATATTGGGCAAAATTAAATTATTAAGCATAATTTTAAAATTATTTTATATAAAATAAATTAAAATATATTATATTAATATATTTTTGTTAATTTTTACTCAAAATAGAAGCTTTCTAACAAATTAGATTCAATTATACATATAAAATTCTAACCTCTAACTTCAATTACAAATGATAGATATTAAATTATTTTATTATTTGAAATTCATTCAACCTATTCCAAAAATGTGTATTCAATTACTCTGCTGACTGATTAATTTTTATTTATTTTTGATTAATAAATTAATTAATACAATTAGAAAAATAATTGAAAGCTGATAAATAGCTTTAGTTTAAAATTAAAAAAAGTTATTGAAACTAATTGAATTTTTAAAAACGGTTTGATTGACCATATTTTTTCTATATGTGGCTACTAAAATATTGATTGATAAACAGAAAAAATGTGGTCAATTAAAAATTTTTTCAAAAATCAAAATTAATTACTTTTCAATTTTTTAATTGTATCAATTAATCAAGTGCTTGTCTTATATTTTTTTTTTCCAAAAATAAAACAATTTATAGGCTTTTGATTATTTTTTTAACTAATAAATAAATTAAATATAAAAATAAATATAAAGTAATAATTTGAATATTTTTTAATAGATTAAATTTCAATTAATTAAATAATAATTAGATAGGTATTTTATGTTTTTTTTTAATTTTCTTTAAAAAAATTAATTCCTCACCAACTGAAAAAATGGGGTCTCTACAGGTCCCCTAAGGAGTCTAGTATTTATCGTTTCATAAGCTACATGAAAATCGAGGTTTTAGTTCGACTTTCATGGACAATTTTGAATTGAGATGAAGTAGTGACAGGGAAAATTCTGAATTCATATTTAGTAAAAGTTCTTAAAGGCATCTGCCAGAGAAAAATTGGCCACATACGTGTTGTTACATTAAAAATTGTAGACGGTTATTAAAAAGTTATCAATGTGACCAATATTGTACTTGCACCATTATTGGACATCTTTATTTCGAACTAAGAGCAGTAAATTTAAATGTAAAATTGTAATTGATATATTTTTAAATAAGTACAAATCTTGTGCTCATATATATTTCTCTAAGTGTAACAAATGTTCTCCCAAGTATGTATTACTTACATACATAGAAAAGTTATAAATCTTAGTTGAAGTTCATTTTGATTTGAGTTATTTAACACATTGCGCAATTTTCTTACCAAATGGATTTTAAATTAAGTTTTCAAGGATACAACAAAAGATTTATATGTATTGGAAAAATGTAGCTAAAGACAACATTGTATTGTTTAAAAGTTAAGAGTAAAAACTACAAATTAAAAGTAAAAGGATAGAGTAAGCAAATAATAGGACAACCCAAAAGAAAATTGACTAAACGAAATAAAAAAAAAAAAAGTATAATTGTTTTTTAATTTTTATTACTTTAAACCATGTTTTTAGGTAAGAAAATTTAATTTTCAAATATTTAAATATATGTGTATGTACAAATTTCTAAACATATTTTCCAAAGTATTATTGTCAACAAGTTTGTATTTCTCTTGTTTTAATTCCCAAATATTTAAAATCTAAAAATCTCCTAAGTATAAAATGTTCGAACACTCTGTTCAGGATTAAAAGGTTTCAAAATGTCATTAAGACCCCGGGTGATTGTTGTGTTAAGACTCTCGTAAAAATAAGTATTGAAAACTTGTTGTTTTTAATGTTTGCCAGCGCCCAAAAGCCACATAATGTTCATATTGAAAGCCGAACAACAACAACATGGTTGTAAACCAACAAAGTAGTGTTAACAAAAGTTTTGCAAAAGCAAATTAAGTTTGGTTTGGTTGGTTAGTTGGATAGCAAGTGCAACAGAAATGCAGTTAAAGAAAACACAAACACACACTTAGAGAAAAACACATTTCAATTAAAGGAATAAAGAAAAACAGGTTGTTTTGAAGGATTTTTACAATGGTTAAAGAAGATTAAAGAAGAAGGTGTAAAATAATATTATACAAATAATTGAAACAATAAAATCTTTAATGTAAGAATAGCAAATATTAGAAATTTGTTGATTTCATAGCAAATATTAGAAATTTGTTGATTTCATTTTCCCTTGTGCTTTAATTTCGGAAATACTGATACATAATTTTTACTTTTTTATCTTTTACTCAACAATTTGTGCTTTAGCAACAAATCCTCCTTTTAATTTTTAATTTCTATTATTTCTGCTTCAAACTTAATTTAGATTTTAACACATTTTAGACATTTTAGACATTTTATTTTTGTTTTAATTAAATATTTAAACATGTTTTACCAACAAACAATTTGTGACAGCCAGACGTACGAACAAAATCAAAATAACAAAGTGTCATTTTCAAATCTCATAAGTAACACTGCAATTAGAAGTTCTTTAAAGCCACAGAAAATCCTTACAAAAAAAACAGAACAACAGAAAAACTATCATGAGACTAAACAATATTAAAACCAGTAGCAACATCAACATGTTTTTATTTCCAACAAAACCAGAGATGGAAAAATTCATAATTTAAACTTTGATTTCATTTAAAAAAATGAAAGTAGCTAAAAAAATATAAAAATGTAGAAATATAAATGAATTTTCTAACCATAGATTATTAACATAGCTATGAAACTTAAAAGAAAAACTCAATTGAATTTTTTTTTTTTTTTTTTTTTTATTGAAACTTTTTTACTAATACATTCATAGACTTATGTTTTTTTGACAACGGAGCTTCATATCTATGTAGATCTATTGTTCTATCTTTGTCCTATGCATTTATTATGCATGACTGTCCACAAATTAACCACATTGGGCCACTAATGTTCATCTAATATTGCTTACGGGAAAAAATGTTCATATGATCGTAGATTACACAAAAAATAGTTTAGTGTTGAACTAACTAACTACTCTCTAGATTACTCTGCCACAGTAAAGTAGCTACTTAACTTCTTTCCTTGAAAAATATGTCTCCAAAACTTTTTAAATAGAAGCCAAAAAATGGCTAATTCATAAACGTTTTATTAAGACAAATTTCGTAATAAAGTGTTTGAGGTGCTACCACAAGAACTGTTGAACCATTTACCAAGGATATAAATAAAATTGCTAATAATGAAAGACCAAGTTGATTTTAAACGTTAATTTTATTAGGAATTAACTTTTTTTTTTAAAATTCGTAATTAAATTACTGGTATTTTCAGAATGCTTAATACAACTTGGTAATAACTCACAAACAAACATAATACGAAAACATTAAGTTCAATTCTGATTCGCTTTAAATAAGTTCTCGTTCATTTTTGCTTCACTTTACACAAAAAAATAAATACATAAAAATAATTATTTTTCAATTGTTAGAGTTCAGTTATTGCTCAACTCTGGTTCACTTCTAGTTCAGTACAAATTAAGTTCTGGTTCCGTTTTAGTTCAGTTCTAGTTCAGTTCTAGTTCAGTTCTAGTTCAGTTCTAGTTCAGTTCTAGTTCAGTTCTAGTTCAGTTCTAGTTCAGTTCTAGTTCAGTTCTAGTTCAGTTCTAGTTCAGTTCTAGTTCAGTTCTAGTTCAGTTCTAGTTCAGTTCTAGTTCAGTTCTAGTTCAGTTCTAGTTCAGTTCTAGTTCAGTTCTAGTTCAGTTCTAGTTCAGTTCTAGTTCAGTTCTAGTTCAGTTCTAGTTCAGTTCTAGTTCAGTTCTAGTTCAGTTCTAGTTCAGTTCTAGTTCAGTTCTAGTTCAGTTCTAGTTCAGTTCTAGTTCAGTTCAGTTCTAGTTCAGTTCTAGTTCAGTTCTAGTTCAGTTCTAGTTCAGTTCTAGTTCAGTTCTAGTTCAGTTCTAGTTCAGTTCTAGTTCAGTTCTAGTTCAGTTCTAGTTCAGTTCTAGTTCAGTTCTAGTTCAGTTCTAGTTCAGTTCTAGTTCAGTTCAGTTCTAGTTCAGTTCAGTTCTAGTTCAGTTCTAGTTCAGTTCTAGTTCAGTTCTAGTTCAGTTCTAGTTCAGTTCTAGTTCAGTTCTAGTTCAGTTCTAGTTCAGTTCCAGTTCAGTTCTAGTTCAGTTCCAGTTCAGTTCTAGTTCAGTTTTTTTTTTTTTTTTTTTATTAATTCATTTTTATTAATCATTATTTAAAGTTTAACAATATTAACAATATTTTAACAATATAATACAATATTTAAATTTAACAATATTTCAACTTTAATCATTTAATCAAGCTATATTTTAAATTAAAATTAAAATTCGAACCCTGCTAAGCCTTTGGCTTGAAGTTCTAGTTCAGTTCTAGTTCAGTTCTAGTTCAGTTCTAGTTCAGTTCTAGTTCAGTTCTAGTTCAGTTCTAGTTCAGTTCTAGTTCAGTTCTAGTTCAGTTCTAGTTCAGTTCTAGTTCAGTTCTAGTTCAGTTCTAGTTCAGTTCTAGTTCAGTTCTAGTTCAGTTCTAGTTCAGTTATAGTTCAGTTCTAGTTCAGTTCTAGTTCAGTTCTAGTTCAGTTCTAGTTCAGTTCTAGTTCAGTTCTAGTTCAGTTCTAGTTCAGTTCTAGTTCAGTTCTAGTTCAGTTCTAGTTCAGTTCTAGTTCAGTTCTAGTTCAGTTCTAGTTCAGTTCTAGTTCAGTTCTAGTTCAGTTCTAGTTCAGTTCTAGTTCAGTTCTAGTTCAGTTCTAGTTCAGTTCTAGTTCAGTTCTAGTTCAGTTCTAGTTCTAGTTCAGTTCTAGTTCAGTTCTAGTTCAGTTCTAGTTCAGTTCTAGTTCAGTTCTAGTTCAGTTCTAGTTCAGTTCTAGTTCAGTTCTAGTTCAGTTCTAGTTCAGTTCTAGTTCAGTTCTAGTTCAGTTCTAGTTCAGTTCTAGTTCAGTTCTAGTTCAGTTCTAGTTCAGTTCTAGTTCAGTTCTAGTTCAGTTCTAGTTCAGTTCTAGTTCAGTTCTAGTTCAGTTCTAGTTCAGTTCTAGTTCAGTTCTAGTTCAGTTCTAGTTCAGTTCTAGTTCAGTTCTAGTTCAGTTCTAGTTCAGTTCTAGTTCAGTTCTAGTTCAGTTCTAGTTCAGTTCTAGTTCAGTTCTAGTTCAGTTCTAGTTCAGTTCTAGTTCAGTTCTAGTTCAGTTCTAGTTCAGTTCTAGTTCAGTTCTAGTTCTAGTTCAGTTCTAGTTCTAGTTCAGTTCTAGTTCAGTTCTAGTTCAGTTCTAGTTCAGTTCTAGTTCAGTTCTAGTTCAGTTCTAGTTCAGTTCTAGTTCAGTTCTAGTTCAGTTCTAGTTCAGTTCTAGTTCAGTTCTAGTTCAGTTCTAGTTCAGTTCTAGTTCAGTTCTAGTTCAGTTCTAGTTCAGTTCTAGTTCAGTTCTAGTTCAGTTCTAGTTCAGTTCTAGTTCAGTTCTAGTTCAGTTCTAGTTCAGTTCTAGTTCAGTTCTAATTCAGTTCTAGTTCAGTTCTAGTTCAGTTCTAATTCAGTTCTAGTTCAGTTCTAGTTCAGTTCTAGTTCAGTTCTAGTTCAGTTCTAGTTCAGTTCTAGTTCAGTTCTAGTTCAGTTCTAGTTCAGTTCTAGTTCAGTTCTAGTTCAGTTCTAGTTCAGTTCTAGTTCTAGTTCAGTTCTAGTTCAGTTCTAGTTCAGTTCTAGTTCAGTTCTAGTTCTAGTTCAGTTCTAGTTCAGTTCTAGTTCAGTTCTAGTTCAGTTCTAGTTCAGTTCTAATTCACTTCTAGTTCAGTTCTAGTTCAGTTCTAGTTCAGTTCTAGTTCAGTTCTAGTTCAGTTCTAGTTCAGTTCTAGTTCAGTTCTAGTTCAGTTCTAGTTCAGTTCTAGTTCAGTTCTAGTTCAGTTCTAGTTCAGTTCTAGTTCAGTTCTAGTTCAGTTCTAGTTCAGTTCTAGTTCAGTTCTAGTTCAGTTCTAGTTCAGTTATAGTTCAGTTCTAGTTCAGTTCTAGTTCAGTTCTAGTTCAGTTGTAGTTCAGTTCTAGTTCAGTTCTAGTTCAGTTCTAGTTCAGTTCTAGTTCAGTTCTAGTTCAGTTCTAGTTCAGTTCTAGTTCAGTTCTAGTTCAGTTCTAGTTCAGTTCTAGTTCAGTTCTAGTTCAGTTCTAGTTCAGTTCTAGTTCAGTTCTAGTTCAGTTCTAGTTCAGTTCTAGTTCAGTTCTAGTTCAGTTCTAGTTCAGTTCTAGTTCAGTTCTAGTTCAGTTCTAGTTTAAATATAAAAAATGAGTCTCTGTTCAGTTCTAGTTCAGTTCTAGTTCAGTTCTAGTTCAGTTCTAGTTCAGTTCTAGTTCAGTTCTAGTTCAGTTCTAGTTCAGTTCTAGTTCAGTTCTAGTTCAGTTCTAGTTCAGTTCTAGTTCAGTTCTAGTTCAGTTCTAGTTCAGTTCTAGTTCAGTTCTAGTTCAGTTCTAGTTCAGTTCAGTTCTAGTTCAGTTCTAGTTCAGTTCTAGTTTAAATATAAAAAATGAGTCTCTGTTCGCAGTGTAATAGCGAGTTACCAACAAAATTTGTGAAATGTTATGGATGCAATTCTCAATACCATTTCTCTCCTTGTTGCTCTTTATCAGAAAAAACCTATGCGACTATGGCTAATGAAAGGAGAAACGAATGGAGATGCCATAAATGCAAACCAAGAAAAGCATCCACTAATAGTAATATTGCATACCATATAATAGTCGACGAAAATCCTCTAGTTATAGTTCAGTTCTAGTTCAGAAATTACACACATAAGGACAAATTGAGAAAAAGAGGCTCTCCAAGACCTCTAATGAATTTAGCGATTCTTCGTTTCGCAAATCTACATGAAAATCAAGGTTTGGTTTCAACAATCAATTATTTAAAATCTTCATAATAAAAATGGTTTCGGCCGATATTAAGTATGTGTTCGCAATTGTCTCAGAAAGGTTTGAATTAAATGCGAGAATATCTAGTATTCAGTATCTTTTATTTCAAATAAGCAACGAATCTATTTTAAACATAAAATTGTAATTGAAATCTTATTATAAATAGGAATTTAAAGATCAGATCCTTCAGCAACTGACTAGAATAACTTTAATTAAATATTCTCTAGTAGACATCACCATCTTCTTTGCATAAACTTGCTGACAATAAAATTTTATTTTTAAGATCAGAAGCTGCTAATCCCGAAGTAAATTTGAGACGTCTCCCTAGACGTCTACCGAGAAAACTGACGATTTAACCATTTTGGTATGATATAATCTGTAAATTTTATTGAAATTAGGGTGACTCGTTTTATATAGAAAAGTAATCAAACTTGTGAAATAGTTTTCGATATTTTTAGGATGATAACTAGCGGATTTTTCTTACATCAATCCAATTATAAAAAGTTTGATTTTTTTTTTTTTTTTTTTTTTTTTTTTTGTAATAAACTCCTAAAAATTGACTAGTAATTTTAAATAATTTTCCAATTATATAAAATCCTACACATGTCCTTAAAACCATATATTTTACTTAGAAAAAAATAAAAACTAAACATTTTAATAAATGAAGCAAAAATATATTTCTCAAAAAAAAACTACACATTACTTATTCCTAATAAAGGAACAAAAATATTAAACTTCTAATTTTTCCTAAACAAGAAAATTGCATTTCATACGAAAGGACGCAAAAATAGAAATTTCAATTTTCATTTTTGCAGAGACAAAAAAGCTTTTAAAAACTATAATCATTTACACATAAATGTTTTCAAAAAACAAACAAACAAAAAAATACCAAGAAATACAAGTGAAAACTACAGAAAGATCCATTAAATACTTAACCTTTTATTATCATTATTTTGGGGTCATTATGAGTAAGAGATAGAGAGATGTGAGGCCTTTAGACCTTTACAACGAAGAAGAATAGCAGCTATGAAACTGTTTTCATATGCATGTGTAGTTTTGTAAATTTTTTTTCAGGGAATCTGTTAGAGTGTGTGTGTTTCTGTTTAAGCGTATGTGTTTTGTTTGGATATAACAATTCTCCTAAATGTCAAATAGTTAGAGATTTTATTTGTTCCTTATTTTTAGGTTTGTTGTTTTGTGAGTTTTTTTTTTATTTTTTGTTTTAGTCATTTCAGACCCTAAGGACATGATGAAGAGAAGAACTTAGATGCATTCACCAACAATAAAGTTTTGTTGGAAATAAAAAAATAGTACAAACTTGTGTTTTAGTTTAGAAATATATATGTATATGTTTAGACCTGGTATGCACAGGAAGTCTTACACACACATGTTGAAAAAAATAAGTTTAAGCATATTTAAAATACTACTTATTTATAGCACTAGTTACTATTTGTGCCCTAGTATATAGAAAAAATTACTAAAAATGATGCCACTAATAATTTTTCTAGTCCAAAATATAGCAGCTGGTGGTGGGTTTATTTTCAAATTTGTTGAATTTGCCTCAACCTACTGCATATTTTTATTATTTTTTAGGTAGGGTGTGCATTCAGACTGTTTCATATGTGCATAAATGTATTAAAATATTATTCTATATGCTGGCTCTTAGATAAGTTGATTACTGTTGTTTTTTGTTCTATTACCTTTCAGACAAGAGGTGTTATTTATAAAATATATTTATATTTTTTAATTTCAATATTTTCAGAAGAATCAAATCAAATGTAGATAACTGACATTAAAAATATTAACTCTAAGATTTAATTGAATGCAAATTTCATATCAATGAAAGATTTAATTGAAATACATTAATAATGAAATACAATAATAATTTTGGTGTCTGCACAGAAACTAAATAATTTATCAAATATAAAAACTTTTCCAATTACTTTTTCAACCGATTCAGTTATTCAAGTGATAAAAGTTTAAATTTTCTAATATTTTCTAAATGAAATAATTTGTCGGCTTTTAATTATTTATCTTATTGTAACAATCAATATATTAATCAAATATAAATAAAAAAAAAAAAAAAGATAAATTGAACAATGTGAATAAAAAATTTGTTTCATAGGTTAAATTTCAATTAATAAAATAATTGAATATATACTATTTGTAATTGAAATTTTATTTAAAATGTTTCTATGTTAAATTAATTTTGTTCACAGACAAAAATATTTTCGAAAAAAAATTCAATTAAATTATTAATCAGAATTTTAAAATTATTAAATTTTTATATTCAATTATTTATTATTTGATTAATTTATTAATTGATACAATAAGATAAATTATTAAAAGTCAATAAGTTGTTTTATATTTAGTAAAAAATATTAGAAAATTTGAATTTTGATAAATGGAGTAATTGATACAATAAAAAAAGTGATTGGAATATTTTTTATCTTTGATAAATCTTTTAATAGAACATATTTTTTCTGTGTTAGAATACTTTGATTTTTAATAATTTATTTAATTATTAAAATACTTGAAATCATTATTAATATAATTTTTTCGCTGAGGTTTAAAGCCTTAAGATTCAGCTAAACCCTAACTAAAATCATACCCTATTAAAATTTTTTAGTATTTTTAGTTTTCACATTCAGTATAATCATTTCATCATTGTCAGCATCATTGTTACAGTTATGTTCTTTTGTTTTTATTGCTATAATTCTTGTTGAATGTTGCTGTTGCCTGTATTACTTGCCTCTTTGTTTTCTACTCTCTGTTTTATTTTCACCATCTCATCATCATCAGCAACGTCGTCATCACAAGTTCCTGGCCACTTGTTTTCTTCATTTATTTGTTATTTCTTTTTTAATTTCTAGCATTTTTGGATATTTATTGTTTTTAAGCCATCGTTGTTTGTTGTCTGGCTTTATGATTTCATTTCAGTTTTACTTCCTATTCTAGCATTTGCAAAATGTTTTCTTATGGCTCTTTTGGCTTTTTTGTTTTTTTGACTTATCATTGTCAGTTAACATGTCAACATTTTTTTTGGCAAAAATACAAAAAATAATAATAATTTCATGTTTTCTTACAAAACAAACACACACTAAAAATTCCTTATGAAATCATGGAAATTATAATAAAGAAAAATAGTTTTTGTTTTTTGAAAGTAATGTGGTTGAATCTACAGCAATTAAAGAAAGTAAAATATTAAGAAAAAACTGAGCGAATAACAGGATTATGAAGTTTTTTCAAAGAAAAAAAGAAGTAAATTTATAACGATAATATTAATTTAATGAGGATTTAAGTAGCATAAGCGGCTAAATAAAATTTATAATATTTAAGGATTCGGGTTTTATATGAAATTATATTATTTTGTTTTGAAATTCTGAAATATTGCATTAAAGGTTTAAGAAATTACTTATATACTATTCTTTATTGGAAAAAATAAATCAAAAATAATTTTAGATTTATTTTATTCTAAAAATTACACTATGCAACAGTATTTTGGGGGCGCCATCATTCCATCCAGCGTTTAAATATTATGCGCCAGCAAAATTTCTTCTCCTTATGACTATGCAATAAATATTAAACCGTTTCATTTTTACTACACACGGCAACTTAAATTATTATAAATAGCCTTCAAATTTTTAGTAAAAATGAAAATCGTCTTTTCAATTTTTATCAGGAAACAGAAAATATTGCTTATCAAAAAAACTAAAACTTCGTGTTTTAGTCTCTTACACATAATTTTTTCGGCACATATAGCACACGAACAATTTTTCTTCGTGTGCTGCAAACATTTTTTAGCAAATTTTCTTGTTTTGATTTTGCAACTATAGTTTTTTTTTAGTATTTTTATTTAAACAATTTTGTTGCTACTAAAATTTCTTCTATGAAGAAAAAAACACATGTATAATGAAGTATGTATGTTAAGTGGAAGGCATGCATTTGTTTGTTGTACGTACATAGAAATTTTAGTAGCAACAAAATTGCTTAAATAAAAATACTAAAAAAAAAACTAAAGTTGCAAAATCAAAACAAAGAAAATTTGCTAAAAATTTATTGCAGCACACGAAGTAAAATTGTTCGTGTGCTATATGTATTCGATAAAATTATGTATACATGACTAAAACACGAAGTATTATATTTCTATGTTAATTTATATACGAGTAGAATATTTTTTGTTTATGCTACAAGAAATTGTAAATAAACGCTGGAATTTTTATTGACAATACTGAAAATAGAAAATTAATTTTAGTTGCAATTATAAACAAAAATGAATCGGTAAAAATATTTTTAGTATTTTTTTTTTTTTTTTTTTGCTAGCAGCATATATTTATTGCAGAATGTGATAAATATAGTATTAAAATCAAACCCTGATTCCATCTGCAATTGATAGCTCTTGATATGTGTAATAAACCCTTCAAATGATTTTTCGCTGATAGACAATAATTTTGTTTTATGACCATCTTATTTTTCCTATTTTTTCACCAAGGTAGTCTCAGATAAATCGAAAAAAATAATATCAATATAGTTCGAAGCTAAAATATTTTTGCACAAATATTTAGAGCATTTAACGGGAAATATTTTATTAAATTAAAAGTTTTGGAGAAATCATAAACAAAACTACTAATAATTAAATTTTTTTTTTTTTTTTTTGTTTTGATAAATGAACTTTAGACCTTTGGTGACCCCTAGTGAAATTCGACTTACACAATTTCTGTAGAATATTTTAACCCATTAAATTCAAGTTTTAATCGACTTTTATGTAATTTTTTTTAAACAGACTAGAAATGTTCCCTTATTTTTAGAGATAAATGAATAGAAAGTTCTAATGAAATATCACCATTTAAATGCTCTAAACATTTATGTTAAAATATTTAAGCTTCGATCTATATTTATATTATTTTTTTCAATTTATCTGAAACCACTTTGGTGCAAAAATAGAAAAGTTTAAAAGGTCATAAAACAAAAATTTTGCCTACCAGCGAAAAATCCTTTGGAAGATTTATTACACATATCAAGAGCTTTCAATTGCAGATGGAGTGATTCCACCTCCACGCGATGATCCTTAATTTGTCGCATAGTATTATAAATTAAATAATTCGGAAAATTATTTCCGCTTAATATAGGGTGCCTTACTCCGGTAAAAACCCTGTTGTTTTTTTTTATTGATATTTAGATTTAAGCTAACTACAAAAAGGTTTCATAGTAAAAATCGACATGATCCTTTTTTTTTTTTTTCAAATATGTTTGTCGAAAACCAAAGAAAGAACTCAAACAAAAAAAAAAAATAAAAGCTACTGTAAAGCATGAATCAAGATTCTTTGTTCCATAGACAAAAATCAAAATAAAAACATTTTTCAAATTGTGTTGAAATGTACATTTTTAGTAAGGTAACAATTTTAAAATATTTTGTTGGAAATAATTACTTTTGTGGCTACGAGAGAACGCTAAAGTCAAATAATTTGAAGCAATTATTAAAGGACAAAAAAGCTGGTTTTAAATTGTTTTAGGAAAAAAAATGTTCAAAATTTATTTCTTGATGAAAGACGTCGATGTTTTGTTTTTTCAATACTTCAGTATATTTGTGAATTAAAACTACCCCGGAAAAATTCTAAACACATTCTAAAATAATTAGTTCTAGAACTGGTGTAATCAGGAACGCTTCAGATTCTTTAATAACATCCTTAGAACTAGTAATTTCACAACCAATTTTGGAACACACTGAGTAGAACCTTATTATTATTCTAAATTGATTTTAAGGAATGTTTTTGAGAACTAGTGCTTAAGAAATAATAAATATAATATAAGACTTCTACATCACTTCCCTGAAAAAAGTAGTGGTTCCCAAATGATTTCTTTCATCTATTTAAAAAACTTGAATATAAAATTTAAAAATTTTCAAGTTAAAAAAAAAGAAATGTTTAACAAACTTATATTGATTTAAAAAGTGGCACCCCAGGAAATGGCTCATTAGAATAAAAAGTAAAAAAAAAACTGGTTCCGAAACTTTTCCCCAACGCTTTTTCTACTTCTGCAGAACTATTTCTGGAGCTGACAATTTCAAACAAAAATGAGAAAAAAAGTGATAGTCGGTCAAGCCCGACCATATGATACTCTACACCTATATGTACCAAAATTCGGAAAGGGGCCAATTGTGGACCGATACTTGTATAATAGTGTAAAAGAAAAAAAAAACATACTAATACAGAATATTATACCGATACTAACATTCACTTGCATTTATACACTTTTGGGTGATTCCCGAAATTGGGTCTTATATGGAAGCTATATTGTAAATTATGGACCGATCTTCATTAAATTTTGCACTGTCATTTATACTTATAAAAAATTATTTGTGTCGAATATTAAGTTGAAAATAACATTTTTAGGGGATTTATGCACTTTAAAGTGATTTTCGAAGAAGGGTTTATATGCGAGCTATGATCAATTATTTACTGATCATCACGAAATTTGGTACTCAGATTCATACTTATATAAAACTTATTTGTGCCAAATTTCATGAAAACATTTCTATTTTTAGGGTATTTATGAGTGTTAAAACTCTATTCCGGGAGGACATTTATATGGGGGCCAGGTGAAATAATAATTGCCGATCATGACCAAATTCAATAGGTTTCGTCCTTGTGGAAAAATTATATGTACTAAATTTCATCAAATTATCTTCCATATTGTGACCTGTAATTTGCGCACAAGCTTTACATGGACAGCCAGCCGACCGACCAGACGGACGGACAGACGGATTCTGAGTCGAACTGTATACTTTAAGATGGGGGTCAGAAGATTTTTTCTTTGCGTTACATAATTTGCACAAACACATAATACCCCAACCACCTATGGTGGTGTAGGGTATAAAAAGTTGTTTTCCAATTACGAGGCCGAAATTGATTAAACAATTGATCTTTAATTAAAAATATATTCTCTAGATATCTTCAAAAATCCTAAAAGATTAATACTATAAATATTTAATATATTCTTAACAACATGTTTAAAATATTGACAAGTGTTTAAAGAATATATTAACAGTTTAAAGAAATAATAAAATTCTCATTGCAGATGACAATTTAATTAACTTCCTTATATGGCAATTATTATCTCACTATATATTTATCAACCAACTTTAAGGTTAAATTAATTATTTCACATTTCATTTTAATAAACAATTTAATTGTTTTCAATAATTAAATAATTTTTTCTCTACGCTCTTCCTTAAAAAAAAAAATATATATATTAAAACCTTTTTTAATTTTATTCTTTATATAATTAATTTTTTCTGTTTCTTTTGTATTCTTATTTTTATAGCAATTACCAACAGATCCAACATCTTGGCTATGCCGGTCATGAAATCGCCACCGAAAGTATTTCACAACAACAGGGTCTTCAGGATAAGGGTTACGAGGAATGGGTTGGTGAAATGATTGGTATGCGTGAAATTTTACGTCATTTTGCCAATGTCTCAGTTAATGATGTTGTCGGTATGCGTGCACCATTTTTGAAACCTGGCCGCAATACACAATACAAGGTGAGTGAGTGGGTTGTGGGTGTAATATGCTGAATATTCATCACACTTGTAAAACATAGTAGAAGCATTAAGGGAATATATAATATATTCAAATGACAATCAAATGAACAGAAAATTGATGGTATATGTGTCATCATTTTCAGCAACAAATGAATTTTATTCGAGTTCTTTTCAAATTTTTGATAATTATTTTTTTTTTTTTATTTCATTTCGCGCTTTATAATGCAAGTTGCTGCTGAGTAATCAGGGTTATTTTTGTCGGTTGAAGTGCGTATGTTTTCTTTTCAATTATTATATTTGTAATATAACATATTTAACGTATCACAGTGGTCCCAAACGGAACTTTTTGGAAATAATTCTGCAACTTTAGAACTGCTGGATGTATTTGAATGAAATTTCACATGGGCAATCCTGAGGTGTATGGCAATTGATTTGGAGGACAGGTTCGTAGCGGGTCTGAGGGACGAGAGTGGACCTCCAAAGTTCGTCACCTCGGGTATGAAAATTTTTTTAAAAATCGCCAAAATTTCATTTATGATTTGATTGAAAAAAAATTTTACACACAGATAGTCCTTATAATTCTCTATAAAAAAATATGCTTACATGTGTGGGTTATTTTTTTTTTACTTTTAGAGATATTTGGACCAAAGTAAAATTTTGACCCATTTTTGGACATGTTTTTTTTTAATTTTTTTTACCTGGCGGGCGCAATTTGTGTCCTAAAATGTTTCTAAAATATTTTTTGGAATTTGTACAAAATTCTAAACAATTTTTGTATAAGGATCATATACCTATGTGGTTTAGATAAAAAGTTATATTATTTTGAATTAGAAATTTTGAAAAAAATTGTGATTTTTTTCAAAAAGGTCGTACCATTTTTTCACTTTAATATCCATTATTTTCCTCTAGACCATAAATATTTGTTCATGTTTCTAAAAGAATGCTTAATATTAATGCATGTAAAATAAATCTGAGGGCAGTTGGGGTAACAGTCTCCCCGCTAGCCCTATCAGAATTTCGTTAATTTTAATTTTTGTGTTTTTAGTTTTTTGTGGAGCAAAAAAATGTCAAAGCTAATATTAAAATAAAAATACCGCAGAAAGTTACCTCCATATGTTGGCTAAACACACAAAAAAATTTGAATAAGCCACGCCTCTTATAACGACAGGGTGACCATTTTACTGAAAAAAGTCAATTTTTTAAGTAAGTTTTCCCCGAACAGGAATTTTGGGTATTTCGGAGTAAAAAAATGGGAATCTATTTATACTCTTCTTTTAAGAACCATTTTTTATATAATACTAAAATTTCAGAATGATAGCTTTATAAATATAGATTTTATATAAATTCAAATATTTTTTTATTTTTTTTTTTTTTTTTTTTTTTGAAAAATAACACTAAATACAAAAATTTTTCTTTTTTTGATCAATTTAAAGAAAAAATTTAGTTGGAGTAAAACTAAAAAAAAAATGTCCAAAAATTTTACTTTGATCCAAATAACTCTAAAAGTAAAAGGGATAACCCACACATGTATTTCTTGTAGGGAATTATAAATACTATCTGTGTACAAAATTTTTTTTAAATCAAATCATAAATGAAATTTTGGCGATTTTTTTTTTAAATTTTCATACCCAAAGTGACCAACTTTGGAGGTCCACCCCTCGTCCCCCAGACCCGCTACGAACCTGTCCTCCAAATCAATTGCCATACACCTCAGAATTTCCCATGTGAAGTTTCATTCAAATACATCAAGCAGTTCTAAAGTTACAGAATTATTTCCAAAAAATTCCGTTTTGGGACCACTATGCTTATGTTAACATATTATAAAAGACAGAGCAGAAAAATATTTGCCTCCTTTTTTTAAATCATTACAATTTATTTAAAATTATTAATTTTGAACCAAATATATTGTTAAAGCCATTAAAGATGGATCAAACAGAAATACCACAATTTTATCATTAAAAGGATTATTTTTCTCTTTATTTCCGATCCCTGAACATTCATATTTAAACTTTCTATACTTAACACTTCAACATTTATTATGGTCATGTGTTTTTGTCAGTAACACAATTCTATATTGTTTGGTTGCCTCATGAATTGTGGCTTTCAACAGATACATTTGTGAACAAAAGTAAAAATATAGATGGGAGAGAGTTACATTTTACATATTACCCTTGTGTTATTCAAAAATGTAACTTAATTATAATTACAAATATGTATATGCTTTTCTGTATATTGATACATAAAGATAGATAGCATATCAGCAACAATTCGTCATGAAAAATTATCTTTCTCCCAAAACCCTACTTTTAAATGCACATGCAGTTGATTTTGAAAGAAAAAACTCATTTTGAATATTAAAATGTCAAATTTAATCAAACCATACTTTCAAATAGCAAAAAAGGAAAGCAATTTTTGAAATAAAAAAGATCAAGACAGAAGAATAGTATGTTCGATTCAGGCAAATGTTAAATATCTTTCAAAAGTTTTTTAATTTTGAAAATAAATGTGAAACTTGTAAAACGACTCTTTCAGATTTAACTGAATCATATTTTCAAAGATTTAATTCTCTTTTTTAAGACAATTCTGAAGTCCGTCCTTCCGTCCGATTGTTTGTTAGTTTTTGCAAATTTTCCAATACAAAATCGTTTATCTTTGGACTCAATAATGAGATCAAATAAGTTATCGATATCGAAATTTGCTTTATTTGATAGATAATTAGATTTTTAACTACAAAAAATATAATGAAATCAGTTGAAAATTTTGGGCAAAATATAAAAGAAAAATAAGAAGTGAGATCAAAAAAAATCTTAACACACTTTTTGCCTCTTAACTGTTTTCGAAAGCAATATTTTAATTTCTTTTTAAGCTAATTACCTTTGGAAAATATGTCAGTTATTATTTTTAATAATAACCATGTTGATTTGTTGTGTTTGATTAAAATGAGTGGCAAAAAAAAGCACGTGTTAAATTATTAAACAAAGAATACTAAGAAAAGAAGGCTTGTCAAAAAAACCTAACTCTGTTGTCAAAAAAAAACCTAACTTTAAAATTGTGTTAGTCAAATGTTATTTAGATGTATTAGTGCTGAAACCACTTTCACAACACACATCATAATCATACATAGTTGCACAAAAGAGTATTTACAAATTATTAAATATAATTCATCACAATGATATTCGCAGATTTTTATCTCTTGTTGCGGGTTACATCCACAAATAGTAATATAATTACATTTTTTTGCTTTTTGTTGATAAATATGAAAATAATTTAAAATTTTTTTAAATTCAGTTTTATTTTTAATACCAAAAGTAGCAACATTGTTCGTTCAATTTAAATTTCAACATACAAAAAAGGAATGTCAAAAATAAATTTAAAAAATATATTTTCAGTTTGTGGAAAATATTCGTGTTACGCGGGAGTAAAAATACTATAAAAGTGCGTGAAAAAAATATAAAAGTATGGTGTGATAGTGAAAAAGTGTGTCGCGAATGCAATTTTCCTTAAATTTTAAAGGAAAGGTTTGTTTATTTTCATGTGTTTTTCTCTCTCACAAGTGTGTTGAATTCCAAGAGAACTTGTATGTGAAGAGAGAGAAATGTTGTTGTTGTAGAAAAGAGTACTATTTTCTATTCTTAGTATTCTTTGTTATTAAACATTATCAAAAGAATCCAAATTGGTAATACAAAAAATTGGAAAAAATAAAAAGTCTTCCGTCAAACTGTTTCCAATGCTATTAAACAATATCAGGAGAATTTTACCGTTTATAGGAAACCTGGTTCGGGAAGAAAAAAAGGCCACATGGTATTGGGAAGGCCAAGAAAATTGAAAGCATATTGAAAAGAGCTTCAAACACATCTGGTAGAAAAGAAGCCCGGTGAGCTCAGTGCTCTGACTATTACGTGGAAAAATTAAAGAGAATGCAGGCTAGAAAACATACAAAGTTCAAAAAGTTCCAAACAGGAATGCTGCTAAAAATTTAGAAGCCAAGAATATGGGCACGGAAATTAAAATCAAATTTCATACAAAAATACTTATAGATTTTTCGCAGCTTCCGGGTCAAAACTTTTATGTTGCTAGTGCTCGAGGAAATATTAAAGATAAGTTTTGGACTTAAAAGCAGACAAAATTTCCTAAAAAAAAAATTCCTGTTTGGGCAAACATTTTAAAGTTGGGACAAAAGAAACAAGTCACTTGTTACAGTGGGCTGTATAAATGCTGAAATATACATCAAAGAATGTTTGCAAAAAAGGCTTCTTCCTTTCATAAGAGAGAACAATGTGTCGACATATTTTTGTTCCAATTCAGAATCATGTCACTACGGTAAGAAAGCTCTGGAGTGGCACCAAAACAATAATATAATTTTTGTACCAAGAGAGGTCAATTCTCCAAATTGTTCAGAGCTAAGATCAGTGGAGAGATATTGGGATCTTTTCGATCTCACTGCTTATATTTAAATTAAATATGTCTTATTTTATTAACAAGGAATTTATCTTTATTATTAAGGATTTATCGCTAGAACTAAAGTCAATTTAAAAATACGGATTGGAGGTTTAGTACCTATTTATCCGAAAAAATTTTTTCATTGGAATGAATGTAATGAATAAAATAAATTTCCATTTTTATAAGCAAAATTTTAGCTTGTCAAGAAATTTATATTTTCAAAAAATAAATTTTTCAACGATAAGTAAGTAACCCCATTGAAAATACTAGTAAAATAAAACTTTTAAAATACTGATAAACGTAATTCAACAATGATAATAATTATAATTATTCAACACCCTGCAAACCATGTACGTTTTTTTGTCACACACTGATCATATGTATAACCTGCATACTGCTGCTATAGCTAGTGACACTTTCATCGATAATTAAAAATGCATTAAAAGACACAATGAGTAAAAAGTGACAACGAGAAAATAATGTAAAATAGTGGGGTGTTTGTACATTGTGCATATAAGAATAAATATTTATAATTTTATATGAAAATAAAAATACAAATAGGACAAAAGGGTTCACATAGTGACCATTTACCTTGTAAATAATTACAATAGGGAAACGATTTGCAGAAAACTATAAAAATTTATTTAAAAGATTATTTGATATTTTTTAAAAGCTTCTGACGTTATAATATCTAAAATTATAAAATTTTTAAGCTATAATTTAAATTATTGTAAAAATCTTCTTTATAAAGAAGATGCTATAGCATTTTGTAAAGATGTTTTCTAAGCAAAGTTCGCTTAACAAAAGTTCTTTTTAGCATACAAAGCAGATATGGGCTTTACGGAAAATAGCTTAATTCGAATTTTCACATTATTTTGGATAGTTTTAAAACAAATAAAATAAAATGGAAAATTAAATTTTTGGTGAGCTAAGTATTAATGTATATTAGAGTGTCGTATCGCGTAGATAAAAAAATTTTAGGAACACCCCTCAAACGATTCGTAAAAATTAGCTTAATATAGGAAAAATATTAAAAAAAAAAAATTAAATTGATCTTCAGTTCCCTTCAGTTCAGCGATTGAAAGTCACGGGTCTAAAACATTTCGTCATAAAAATAGTATTGAGTTTTGTCTTGAAATGGGTATCAAAAAAGCATAATTTTAGGCCAATTATAAAAAAAAAATATATATATATATATATATTAAAAAAAAAAAAAAAAAATTCGCAAAGATGTTGGTACATTATTACAAAAAATTTCGATATTTTTCTTAAAAAATGGCTAAAAATTTTATAATTTTGTTCCATTTAAGGCTGTTGATAATATATAATTTTCCAAATTTTTCCAAAAAATTTTTCATCAAAATGCCTTAAAAGTCTTCTAGCGAAACAAAATCCCATGGGTAAAACTTTTAAAATATTTTTTAAAAGTTTCGATTAAAAAATCTAAACTTTTTTGACCAAAATGTATGGGACCCATGATCGTCATTTGAGGGGTCTTCCTACATCGAAATCTCAAAAATGGTTATCAGCGGGACACTCTAATGTAAGGAGTGCAATCGAAAAAATCTTAACACACGTTTTGCCTAATAACTTTTCCGAAGCAATATTTTAAATTTTTTGTTGATCTAGTAATCTTTGAAAAATATATCAGTTATTATTTTTAATGACAACCATGTTGATTTGTTGTGAGTTTGATGAAAATTAGTGACAAAAAAAAATGTACTACAAATTATTAAAAAATTCAAAAAATCCAAATTGGTCCTACAAATAATTGGCCAAAGAATTAAATGTCTGCCGTCAAACTGTTTCCAATGTTATTAAACAGTATCAGGGGAATATGACCATTGATTGTGTCAAAAATGTGTGGACACATTGTGCTCTCTTATGAAAGGAACAAGCTTTTTTTGCATATTTTTTAAGCATTCCTGTTTGGAACTTTTTAGACTTTATATGTTATCAACAGGGCAAGTTTTTATATGCACAAAAAAAATTTAAATATGCGCTTGAAATAGCACGAAAAAATGGTATAATATGCTCAAAAATATGCAAAAATAGAATGAATATGTATATAAAAACCAACGAATTTATGCATTCTTATATATTAATGTGTAAAAAATATGCACAAATATGCATTTTTTTAACTTTCAATCTCTAATAGATTTCGATGTTTATAAAAATATAACTATTTTAATTTTAAGTATCATATTTGACGGTTCCGAATTTTTTTCTTTACAATATTTACAATGTACTCAAAATACTCACAAAAATTTTTTAGAAATCATTTGATTGAACTCCAAAAAAAATCACAAAAAAATTGTGTTTTTGTTAAGAAAACTAACTTTAGTATCCATTATATGAAAATTTAAGCAAAGATTTAAAATATAGGCATTTTTTGTGGAATTCTTTTGAAATATACAAATGCTTATTTTCCAAGCGATAAGCTTGAAAAACTTGCCCTGGTTATCAACTATGCATTAGCTCTTAATTTTCGCACCAATTAGTCAAATCACTGAGCTAACTGGGCTGCTTTTCTATCAGATGTGCTTGGAGTTTCCGAACCGGGTTCCTATCAATGGTCGAATTCTCCTGATATTGTTTAATAATATTGGAAACAGTTTGACGGCAGACATTTAATTCTTTGGCCAATTATTAGTAGGACCCATTTGGATTTTTTTGAAATTTTTTAATAATTTATAGCACGTACAAATTTTTCGTCACTCATTTTTAACAAACTCACAACAAATCAACATGGTTGTCATTAAAAATACTAACTGACATATTTTTCAAAGATAACTAGATCAAAAAAAAATTTAAAATATTGCTTCGGAAAAGTTTTTAGGCAAAACGTGTGTTAAGATTTTTTCGATCGCACTCCTTATCACAATAAATAAGTTTGTCATTTGATCGAGAATATCACTGTTAAACTTTAATAAAATAAATTGTCAAATTCATAATCTTACAAGAATAACAAACTTTTTATAAAATATTGAAAAATCATAAAAATACGCTTTGATCTTTACAAAAAGTAATTTTTCATAAGCACAACAAATAATTTGTTGCAAAACCTTATATAATAAAAAAAAAAAAACTAAAAACTAATTTCAAAATTTTTCTTAAAAATTCAAAAGAGCTTTCGATCGCTAAATAATGGTACTAAAATTATTACAATAGAAAACAGTTTTAATAAAGCTTACTATTTAATGTATAAATTTTTTTTTATACAACTATTTTTTCCATAATCATTTCCTAAAAATAATGAATGTTTTAAAAGGATTTAAAGAACTTTTTGATTACAAAAAAAGCTATTACCTAAAACTTAAGCTTATAACAAAAAAGTTTCTTAAGTTTTACTTAAAGCTTTTTAGATTTTTATAAAGCTACAATAGATTGTGTCATAAAGCTACATAAATGTTTAAAGTAAACAATAGTTTTAATAAAGCTTATAAAGTATGTAAGGCAATTAAATTTTTTGTTTTAAAAATTTTTAGAAAAAAAAATATTAAAGAAAAAAGAGAACAAATTAGTAAAAGCTTTCGATATTAATAAAACAATTAGAAAAAAATTTTGAAAACAATTCTCAAAGTTTTTGTAGTAAAACCCTATTTGTGAAAAAAATTTTAAAACTCCTTTTGGTTATTATGTTTTTTTTTTTTTTAAACATTTTGCCCAAAAAGCTTTTAAAGCTCTCCTTAAAAAATGCCCTTCAATATTACATAAAATTCTATAAAAAAAAGCTTCTCAAGCATTTGAAGTTTTACTGTAATTGTCCTGTTTTATTTTAAAAAAAGGTAGTTTTCACACTTTGTTATTTTTATGTCCTGATTAACATTATCATTATTGTCACCAGTTTCATGTAAAGTAGCCACACGTAGACACTGTATGTAGGAGTGTCTGTATGCATTTAAGTTAATAAACAAAGAAATTAAATCAACAACAGCAACAACATCAGAGACAAATACAAATATTGGACGCTATTTAAACAGAAATAAATGTATTTGTTTACAATAAATAAACGTACTTGAAGTCAATAATTCAATAACCATAATTAAAATTTGAGTAAAAAATAAATGTGAGGTAAATATTATTAAGCTATTCAAAACAAGAGGTTTCTAGAGAAATTTCTTAAATAAAAAATGTTAAAAAAAAATGTTCTACATTTTTGTAAAAAAAAAACTGTTAAGTTCAAATAGCTTTTCTATAGATTCTTAATAGCAGTTATTAATATTAATTAAAAGCTTACATTTTTGTAATATTTTCCATAATTTCAATTATTTATCATTTATAAAATACTTCGAATATTAACCAATCATCTTTCCTTTTATTAGGTCTTGGAAGATTTCGGTTACATTTATGATAGTTCCATTACCGTTCCCCCAGTACCTGTGCCTGTCTGGCCCTACACTTTGGACTATAAAATCTCTCATGAATGCAAGAGTGGTACCTGTCCCTCTAAGACTTTCCCTGGTGTTTGGGAAGTTCCTCTCAACACTCACTACGTAGAAGGTTTTGAAGGTGGTCATTGTCCCTATTTGGATCAATGTGTCTTACATAACTTGGATGAAAATGAAGTATTCGAATGGTTGCAAGAAGATTTCTCACGTTACTATGAACAAAACAAAGCTCCCTATATGATGCCATTCCATACAAATTGGTTCCAAACTAAACCTTTGGAAAATGGTTTACACAAATTCTTGGATTGGGCTTTGGAACTGTAAGTACTTAAATATTTTTAAATCTTAAAATAACAAAAATTATTAAAAACAAACTAACAGAAAAAAGTTTTTGTTAATTCTCAATTTGATTAAAAAACATAAAACTCTGGCAAACTCTTGTTTTGTAAACAAAACTAAATGAAATGGTAGGGAATAAAAAAAACCCCAGCTAAATTGTGTAAATAACTGACCAGTGTAATTTTAAAAACAGTTACATAAAAAAACAAAATGAGAATATACTACATCCTATATAAACTCCAACTCGCACGTTTTAATGAGAAAAGTTTAATTTTTTTAAATAAAAAAAAATATATAAAATGAAAACTTACCAATTCACAAAACCAGCAAAAAAAAAAAACACGCCAACAAATGAAAAACGAAATAAAAAGAAATGAAACCACCTGCAAAGAGAAAGAAAAAAATAAGTATATATAATGTAAAGTTAAAATTTTAAAGGCAAAGAAAAATTTTATATATACATATAGATTATACCGGATATAGCGACCAAAAGCCGCCATGTTAAAATGGTGTTTGCCAAGCAAACTTCCGTAATAAAGTTATGCTCAGATAATATCGCCTTTTTTCTACATGAATTCCTTGCTTTTTCTTTATCACCGTCAGCATCGTCAACATCATCATCGCCATCGTCCTTCTCATCACTATTATCTTACCAACAAAATTGGTTAAGGTAATGAATGGTTTTTACAGAAAAATAAGAAAAATTTTAAATGTAATGAGTATGAAAAGTTTGGAGGATGAGGAAGAAAGTGTTGAAAAAATTTAATAAAAAAACAACATGCAAAAAAAATGTTTTGTATATGAGATTTAAAACAATTGTATTATGGACACGAACAAAAAATTAACAATGTTTTATACTCATTTGTATAATAACTAAAGATGATGATGTTGACCAAGGACAAAATGTCGTTAGTTGATTTTCGATGCAAAATCCACAATGGCTTACGGTATCGAATATAAGACACCATTCGTTTACAAATTTTGAACACATGGAATCGAAAAGAAAATAATATTATTTAATATTTCAACACTAGTGTGATGTCAAGTTGATATCGATTCGGTATTAATACCTCATTGTTGGTTTAAGTGCGCAGTGTACAATTTGAACACATACGCTATTAACACTAAATGGTGTCATTTTGTGTACGGATGTTATCGATATTTATTTGAATTTTAAGATCTTAGAAAAAAAAACTCACAAAGCTTTTCTTAAACATGTAAATAGTTTTTTGTTAACCTGTTAAAAAAAAAGCTTTTAAGCTTAATTGATGAATAAGCTTGTAAATCTTTTTTTAACAAAATAAAATCAATTTCTTAAAATCTTAATCTCATTAAAATTTCTGTAAAAAAAAAACTATTAAACTTCAAACTCAAATAAAGTATACCTTAAAAAGCTTTTTAATAAAATAATTAATAACGTCTCAAAAATTTATAACAAAATAAATATTTATTAAAAAGTTGTTTGCTGATAAAGCATAACAATTAAAAAATAAATCCTAATAAATAATTACAAAGCTTCTCAGTTTATTTTAAAAACTTCGTTCTTCTCTTAAAAATTAGAGCTTCCTTAACTCAACAGTTCTTTTACTGTCCTTTAGGAATTTTTTTAAGCTCTTTAAAATTTCTATTAAAAAAGCTTCTCAACTAAACTGACTACGTAAAGACTCTTAATAAAAAAGCTCATAAGGTTCCTAAACAAACGTATGTTTGCAATTTATTTGAAAAGAGCTTTTAAGTTGTATTAAAAATCTTAATTTATATTCTTAATCTTGTCAAAAAGCTTTTGTAAAAAAATCTTAACAAAACATTTAGTTATATCTTTAATGCTTAACTTTTTTCATTTTTATACCCACAATCAAAAAGATGGAGGGTATATTGATTTTGTCATTCCATGTGTAACATGTCGAAGGAATCATTTAAGACCCCATAAAGTATATATTTATGGTGGATATATAGATTCGCCCGAGCCGAATATAACATTCGCACTTGTTACTTTTCACATTTTAATGAAAACAAAAATGTTGAAAAAGCTTTACAATATTTATATTCGGCTTAGCCGATTCTATATACCCACCATCAACTTTTTCAAATTTTTCGTTATTTGGGAGGTGGGCGGTAAAATGGGCGGACCATGTCCATTATTTGTTTCCGATTTTACATTGGTCCTTGAACTATTTGTACAAAATTTCGTTGACGTTTCACCTATGTGGGAGGTGGGCGGACCACGTCCATTTTTGGTTTCTATGTTTATATCAACCCTCGAACTCTTTGTACACAATTTCGTTGTCATACATGCTTCTGTTTAAGAAATAACAGTAGAAAAGTATGAAATGAAGCTACAACGGACACCCTGTGCTTCTAGTATTTAGCCCATAAGTTTTTTGTTTATCAACCGATTTTGCCCATTTCCAATACCAAATAAACCTTATATAAGATAAATATTTGAGCCAAATTTCGTTCTCCTAGATTGTCCCGTTCGATCCCTATCCTGCCTTCAACAGACAGACAGACAGCCAGACGGACCGACGGACGGACATGTCTAGATCGACTTAGAATCTAACCAGGACCCAGAAAATATATACTTTATGGGGTCTTAAATGATTTCTTCGACATGTTACACACGGAATGACAAAATCAATATACCCCCCCTCATTTTGATGTTTCCAATTTCAAATTTCCAAATTCAAATTTTTAATAGTAATAATATTGTTTTAAAATTATAACATTTTATGAAATTAGTGTAGATCCAAAAAGTCTCAAAAACTCTTCAAATAATATTGATTTAAATTTTTATTGATTAGACCAAATTCCACTGATGTTTTCAAGCTTAATTCATTTGAAAGATTCTTAATATTTTAATTTAATTCATTTAATTTAATATACTGTCCAAAGCCTTTGATTAGCTTTACTTCCCCTTTGGCAAAACTTTCAAATATGTATACGTTTTTTCCTCCTTTTTTCTATGTTTTTTTGTAAAAAAAAAATTCAAAATGACAGCTTGACTATATAGAAAATTAACATTATTTTTTTTTTATACTCTTTAACACGTTGACTTATCGTATATTTTGTTGTAGTTTTGTTTTTTATTTCAATTGTACGTTGTAATTCTTAATGAAATGAAAATATCAGTAACAATAGTATAAAACTTTATAATTTCCTATTAAAAATTAAAGGAGTGAGAGAATCAAGGTAGTAATGAAATAGCTAGTAACGATATATAAGGATGGTTAACTGACAATGATGATGAGAGAGCGAGTAAATAAATTAAAACAAAAACGTTATAATATAAAGTTTTTATTTTTACTAAAGTACGAGTAGTGGGATAAAATTAAAAAAAAAAGTATACAAAAAAATTAATTGAAAAAAGTCAAAAAGATTAAACAAATTAAATCTGCATAGAAAAGGGGAATAGGAAACTATAGCATATGAAATTTTTATAAACACTTATTTATCAAATTTAACTTTACTTTTTTACATTCAGGTAGGGAAAAGAATCACTATTTCAAAAAGTTTTTTTAGGATTTTTTTGTTTTTTTCAGTTTTTTTTATTTAGTTGGTGCAGATTGTTTGAGTTGTGGATATTATGAATGTAAATTTTAGGTTTTTGTTCTCATTTTTTTATATTTGGACTTGTGACAAGCATTTAATTTGTTTACCTTGTCTAGTATTGTTTATTTGGTAAAATGAAATAGAAAGAGAATTGTTTAAAAAAAGAGTTGAAAAGTTAACAGCTGTAATGGACACTTTTTTAAGTACTTTGGCCTCAAAATTGCAGCGATAACAAAAGTAGCAAATTAAGCTTTTAAAGCTAGAAAATAAAACACAAAATATTATAAAGTAATAATTTTAGGCAGTAAATTAAAATATGCATTTTCTAAAGTCCTAATATAAATTGTTTAAATAAATGCGCTATTTTTAATAAGATGTTTAAATATAAATATTTTGGTGATTAAATTTGTATGCACATGTTTTCTGTAAAGCTTTGTTGAATTATGAATAAAGCAGTAAATTTTTTAAACCTTTATTGCAAAAAAGATTAACGAGGAAGCTTTTAAAATTGAACGAAAGAAAAAAAAAATGTTTAAAAATTGCTGATATAGAATTTTCTAACTAAGCTTTAAACAGCATAAAAGCTTTATATCTAAGTTTTTAAAAAAAGTTTTATAGCTAAGTTTTTATATCTAAGGCCTGGTTTTATACTGTTCCCTTAGTGTATACTTAAGTGCAAACTTATTTAAGAAACATTTAAGTAAAAGCTCATACTTAAGTAATATTACGTTTTACAGTTCAAAACTTAAGTTGACAAGAAAATAAACAGAAAACTTGAAGCTTTTATGTATTTACATTATTAGGTTACTTCTACTTATCAAGAATTTTAGTTAAATAAATTTCATAGTTTTATTTTATTTATTCTAAAACATTTTCTCATAATTATTTTAACTCCTTTTTTTGAATATCTTTTACTTTAGATAATAATTTATTTATAATAATGTAAAAAATCGTTAAAAATATCAAATCCATTTTTTATGAAAGCTTTTAAAAAAAGTTTTGTAAGTAAGCTCTTACAATTAAGCTTATAAGTAAAGTTTATTACTGAGCTTTTAAAGAAAGCTTTATTACTAAGCTTCTAAGGAAAGCTTTATTACTAAGCTTTTAAGGAAAGCTTTATTACTCAGCTTTAAAAGAATGCTTTATAGCAAGGTTGGCTACCATTACCACTTAAATACCCTTACCGCTAAAAAAAAAAACCCATCCTACTTGACTCCCGTTACCTGTAAAATACCGTTACCGAAATAGCTTAAAATACCGATAACGCTAAATTACCGTTATTTCTTGGTTAAAGAAAATTAATTACATTTAAAAAAAATTAAAATAAAACCTGTAATAATGTTATGACTGTCCATGCCGACATGCTTGACACCTCTTTTTATTGATTGTTGTGGGCCGATTTTGGCAGTTTCTGAAACAACCGTTAACCTTAAAATACAATTACCGAAATAACTCGAAATACCGATAACGCTAAAATACTGTTACCGATATAACTAAAAATACCGTTAAGGAATAAAATTTACGTTTATTTAAATATACGTCACAAATAAGGCTTTATACCTTTAATAATAATAATAAAAGTATAAAGCTTTATAGCATTAAAATTAAACTTTCTAACAATTACTAAGCTTTCAAAGAAAGTAAGTAAGCTCGTAACTTTAAGCACTTACAAAAAACTTAAAACTATGTCAAAAATAAACCACGAACAAAGTTTTTAAAGCTTTTAAAATTTTAAAACTTAGATTTACAATTAAACTAATTATCGTAAAAATTAAGAAAATTTTGTACTAAAGATCCAAATTAATATACTTGAAAAGAGCTTATAAATTAAATGTTCAAAAAATATTATCATAAAAAGCTTTTAGATAAGGCTTTATATTTTGCCTAGAAACGAAGTTTTTAAACATTAAAGAAATATTTTATTTATAGCATTTAGAATATTCAAATAAAACTTTGAAAATTATAATATTGTAAAAGAAATTATTTAAAATACAGCTTTTTATTTAAGCTTTAAAAATAAAAAAATGCTTAGCTTTTAAGCAAAAAATAATAATAATAAATGTTCATACTTAAATATTTGGCTTTTAAAGTTTTCAAATATGACTGTCTATTTGGAAATTATTGGAATAATTAATAATTTGCGAGACTCTCCTTAACTTTCTTAATGTTTTGTGAAGTTTTTATGAGACAAATTCCGCCTGATCCTTCCACATCAACAGATGTTATAGGAGCACATTTGAATAATTGTAGTTCAGAAGGAGAGTATTCTTCGAAACACAATACAACATTTAAAAATTGAAAAATATTTTTCTGAAGTTTTAATTTTTTTTTTTTTTAATAATAAACTTTGAAAAATATTTAAAACTTTTTAATGTATGAGTTTTAAAAAGATTTAAAACAGTTTTTTAAACATTTCTTATAGTACAGAAAAATGAAAACTTCTATATGGGATAGATTTTTTCTCTCACTTTTATTTAAATTCCAAATAAAGTTTAAACTTACTAAAGCTTTCGCAAAACTCAAAGAGTCTTTAAATTACCCCACATTTTGCCGTTATATTTATTTAAATTTAATTATATTAATTTATGCTTAAGTTCAAATATGTATTCCCTATTAACGAAAGCTTCTCACAAAAAAAATAACTTTAAATGATTATGAAAAAGATTTCCTTGAAACTAAACTAATTTATTTTCATTTGCACCTTAACAGGAAACCTGCAAACTATTTGCATAGTCCAAACTCGAAAAAAATATTTTTTTTTTATTTTTTCGTAAGCATTCTTTTGCCCCAATCACATTAAAAGCCAACTAACATCCATTAACTATACAAAAACACACACTAACGAGTAAGTCATGGGTCTCTATTCCCACCCTCTAGTAACCTAGAACAACAATTGAATGCTTCAATAAATTTATATTATTTTTTCTTCATTTCCTAGAAGCTTTTGTTTTTCTCTCCCTTTTTTTCCTATATATATTGATTAAAATTTCTTTGAATTATTTTTTACGCCATACGAACATACATACCTACATTTCCTTCTGAGACAACAAACAAGAATTTGAATAAAGAAAACGCAGTTCCATCATTAGAAATAAGCTAAAGCAATTGTAGAAAAAAAGTATTAGAGTTTTAAGTATTTTATAAAGAATAGAAAAAACTAAGTTCAATTTTTTTCGTTGGAATTTTTAATTAGTGCAGAAAAACATACAAAAACAATGAAAATAAAACGACATTTAAATGGAATAGAAAAACTTTTGGACATACTTTTTTGATATGGAAGAGAATATAAAAGACAGAGCGGCTTTGTCATTGTTCCGGTGGCAAACAATATTATTGACAGCTGGAGAGGAGAGAATGTAAAATAAAAAAAAGGAAGCTTTAAAGACAAATAACGGTAAAATAGCAAAGTATTTTAATAAAAAAAAAAAAAAACAAGACAGACACAAAAGTTATTGCAGTGGAAAATAAAAAGACAAATCAGACTAAGCCTAAGGTTAAGCAATTTTGCTCAATAAAAAATAATTTATAAAACATAAATATAAAACTTTAAAAATTATATTAAAATGTCCTGTTTTGTACTTCTTCTAATCTTCTTATCCTTTTTCTCTTTACAGTCCCGACGTTTATATTTTGACCATCACCCAAATGTTGCAATACATGACTGATCCCAAGGAATTGCGCGATGTTGGCAGCATTGAAGCCTGGAAATGTGACAAGAGTGTAGCCGTTGCTCCCAAGCCCTGTAACATTTGGAATACCTGTGCCTTGTCCTTCAAAGTACCTGAACAAAATGTTACTGATACCCGTTATATGGAAACATGTCGCGAATGTCCCAATGTTTATCCTTGGTTAGGTGATGCTGCTGGTACTGGTATACAAGGACGTGATAGTTATATCTTCTCAGGACCCGTACAAGAAGCCGATGGTGAAAGTGTAGATGAAAACTAAATACACTCACTCCAAAAAAAACACAAATTTTCTCTTGTAAAAGAGCTTAAGAGAATAGCATTCCATGAGGCGTATTTATTTGCTTTAACACAAACAAAATGTGCCAGGATTATAATTTTTTTGTTAAACTAATTTTTTGTTTTTTTCTTATTTGCAATTTTATGTTCTACTTGTAATTGTTTTTTTTTAAGTTCCGTCTTTATTATAGTTTTTGTTTAAATTTTTTAGTTTGATTCAATTTTAATTTCCAAAAAAAATAAAAAATCTAAAATAGTTTTTAAGTTAAAAAACCACACACACAATCTTAATAAGTAAAAACAAAAAAAAAACAAAACTTCAAATGTAAAACTAAATATTCGTGTCAACTTTGTTAGTAAATAAGTTATCAATAAATTTTACTTTTTTTATACAAAACATAAAACAACAAAGGAGTTTGCTTTATTCCTTTCTCGATTAATAATTCTCTATAAAGGCATTCGTTATTACACCTTTTGAATTAACAACAGGGGCCGTTGTTCTTAACACGATGTGGGAAAATAATCATCTTTCTTCAACAGTTTATTAAACCCAATGATTGTAATAATCGAGAGAAAAACTAAACCACAAACAAATATTTGCATAAACAAAATTTTTCTTTTTTAGCTTGTGTCTCTTAAGACTAAAATCATGCCTGCGAGACAATTGAACGGTTTTTTGTTACACAAACTTTAGACAAAAAACACAGATACATAAACACAAAGTGTCACAGTATGTTTAATTTCAAAGTATGTATGTATTTGAAGAAAAATCTTTAAAAGAATTAAAGTTCATTATTTTTTGTTATATCCCAAATTTAGTTAAAATCTAAATGACCTGAATAATTCTATACATATTAGGAAAACGATGAACTTTTTATGCACGAAAGCTATGCTGCAAGGAAAGTCTACTAAACAGATGACAACATGTCAGTGTTTTCCACAAGAAACAAAGTTCAACTTATTAAACAAGTATTAAATTCAATCCCATCAAAACGTCCCTTTAAAAAATGTGTTGTAGCATTTTAAATGAAGTTTGAAACCGACTTCAAGTGCTTCATCCCAAATAAAGACTGCTGGGCGTACATAGAAATCTATAACGGCTCTAAACTGGATGGGAGAGTTGATTTTGTGGTGCGTTTCGCCTATCTCTTCGCCTGCCCTACCATTGCAGTATTATTGCAGTATTTTCCCGGTGCATGTTATGTCTTTACATGAGGTCACTCGGTTAATAGTGGTGGTGATCCGTGGCTGCCACAGGACTCCGAACGAGATCTGGACCAATTGTTATAGAGAGTAATAGTTTGACAGTTGAAGGCAAGCTTTCATTGCAATGAGAAAGCTATAAGCAAGCTGTATTTTATTTATTTATTTTTTTATTTTGTTTTTTGAGAGAGAAAACGATCGTTGGAAAAGTTTGAATACTTTCCAAATTAGCAAAGGTCTCACCAGATAAACTCTATCTATAGGTGAACATTCTCTCAAGTTACTATCTTATTAGAAAGCATTCCTATATAAACTGCTGTGACGAGGAGGATGGGAAGAGGTCTATCCCTCTGCTTCTTCCATCGGAGAAAAGGAGACGTTTCTTAGATGAACATTTCTTAGAAAAACATAAAAAAATATCTGAGCATGTACTTTAACATAGTAAAGTTTCTCAGGATGTCATAAATATTTGTTATTTTTTCTAAGCCAGAACTTGTTGGGAAGAATAACTCAATCAATCAATATCTACCTACCTACCTACCTAACTATATATCTATCTATCTATCTATCTATCTATCTATCTATCTATCTATCTATCTATCTATCTATCTATCTATCTATCTATCCATCTTTTTTATACCCACCATCAAAAAGATGGGGGTATATTTTTTTTGTCATTACGTATGTAACATGTCGAAAAAATCATTTAAAACCCCATAAAGTATATATTTTTTGGGTCCTGGTTAGATTCTGAGTCGATCTAGCTATGTCCGTTCGTCTGTCCGTCTGTTGAAAGCAGAATAGGGCTCGAACGGGACAACGTAGGGGGACGAAATTTGGCTCAAATATATATTTTATAAGGTTATAAGGTTTGTTTGGTATTGGAAACAAAAAATGGGCGTGGTTCGCCCACTTTACCCCCCACCTCTCATATAATTTTAAGAAGATAATGGTGGGTATATACATAGATTTAGCCGAGCCGAATATAACATTCTCGCTTGTTAACGTAATGATAACAAATTACTTCGGGGTGGATTTCAGTTTATCATCCTTTCTATCCAATATTCGTTTGCATGTTATTCGGCAGCATAGCTGTTCATTGTGAATATTTTCAATCAAAATATTTGTTAAAAATAAATTATTTTAATATTTTATTCATATTTTTAGAAATAAATTTCTTTAAAATTATTTTATACTCTTTGAATAAAAATTATTTAAATATTATTCCATTTGTTAACAAGTTGGATAAAATAATATTTCCACAAAAGTATTCGAATATAAATTTATAAAATATAAATCAAATTCTTAAGTCTTTAACTAATTTTAAAATATATTTTATTTCTTTAGTTTGAATACAATTGTTCTTTATTTTATTTTCCATTTTAAAAATAAAATAATATCTGTTTTAAAACATTCAATTTTTTTTTATTCATAGAAAACTTTTGAATATTTTTATTCAACATGAATTTGTTTGAATAGTTTTAAATTTACTTTGAAAAAGAAAAATAAGGAAAATATTTTTTTTATACTTGAATATTTGAAAAAATTTTATAATTTTTTGTTATTCAAGCCTTTTGAGGCTGAATATTTTTTTTTTTTTTTGAGTTTTTGTTGAATAAAATAATAAAAATATTTATTTTAAATGTTTCTATTTGAATATAAAGTTTTTGAATAAAAATCAGAAAAATTTTTTGAGCTTTTTTTATTTAAATAAAATACATATGAATATTAGTAAACTTTAAAATAGTCAAATAAAAAAACTTTTGATTATCTTCTTATAAAATTATATTTATTTTTCTTTTGGTTAAATAAAATATTTTAATTTTTAATTTATTTTGTTCAATCAGATACAAATTTATAATAAATTCAATTGTTTTAGTATAAATAGAAATCCTTAATATTTTTATTCAAAAGATAATAGATTGATTAACAAATATTTTTTAATTAGAAATAAGAAATAGAAATGAAACAAAAAGTATTTTTATTTTTTATTCCATTTATAAGTTACAGCTATGTTCGGCAGTTACACTTGCTGGACTTTAGTTTTCTTCTTCAAGATTTGTTCAATGAAGTTAAAGTATATAGACAGTATATCCCCTTTAATGTTAACGCATCAGATCGCAAAATTTCCAGGCTCATCAGATAACACAATTATCCTGCTTTTTTATAATCAACGTTTATTTAACGCATGTTAAATGTAGGTACCCTAGAGTAAAGAGAACCGATTCAAAACTAGTCACGTTACAGTTTCTAGTGACCGGTCCCAGTTCGGGAACTTTATATGAGAGGAACTTGTCACTTTTACATGGGGTTGTCATTGGAAGTGGCTAATTAGTCCCTTGGGACAGTTCACAGGACTGGTCCAAGAGGACAGGTTCAGTGTCGATTAAAATAATAAAAATTTGATAAAAATTCGGTAATTGTTTAATATTTAAAAATTTTTTTATTATTTTTATTAATTAAATTATGTTTATTTTTATTTTGTAATTTTTCGATAATGCCGATTGAGGAACCCGGGTCGAACCCATGTTCATCTAACGTATGTTAGGTTTTATAGTCTTCAACGCTAACCACTCAGCCACTGATTGTTATTGCGCGCGAGTTGTATAATTGCGCACTTAACAAGCATGTTATAAACTGACTATCAACTGTAAAATAGTGAGTGTGTTTGTGTCAAATGGTTCTCAATTGGTATTTTGGTGACGAGTTAGGTGCCAATTGGTACTCAACTCGTACCGAGGGACAGTTCCATTACTGCAATTTCCACAAATTTCCCGCAGGGTATCTGGTAAAAGTTATGTGGCTTCTATTTGCTCAAATTTGTAGGATGAATTTACATAAAATAAAGAAGTTTCAAGAAGGTTTAAAATTTTTTGAAATCGGTTAAGAAAAAAATCAACGGTGACCTATTTTCAATAATAATACCTCTGCTTCGGAGAGTAGCTATGGCATTTGAAAATATAATGTAAATCTTATTAGCCGATTCTACCCCAAGGTATCTTGGATGGTACTTTTCCCCGCAACGTATAAGAAATATAATTGCAACAAAACTAAAAAAAAAATTTTTTATGCTGTTTTTGTATGCCCAAAATTTAGATCACTTTGATCCACCTTTGTAGTAGTTTTGAATAATTATCATAAATTTAAAAACTCGATGTTGAAACTTTTCGAACTTGTTTTTAGGTTATTTTATCTTAGCTTTCCATACAATTTTGTCGAGAGAATTCTAATAATACTTCTCTATTTAAATTGTTCCAAAAATTTATCTAAAATTATTTGAAATTTTTTATATCAAATTCATCTTTTCTGCATTACGCAGCTTAACATATTAAAAATTTGCCACAAATTGAGTTCGATCCTAAAAATGTTTTTTCGAAATACTTTTTGCCTTAATTTTTCAAACCTTTCTATAAATTTATATCTATTGAAAAAATAAAATTTCTTTGATACCATCTGAGTTGAAATATAAATTATTTTATTTGAGGTTAATATGGAAATAATTTATAGTGATTTTTTAGGTATTTTTTTTATTTTTTTTTTTTTAAATTGAAAATTTTTTCGAAATAATTCCCAAATATTGGGATTTCATTTGGGAGTTATTTTAATGAAACAACTACAAATAGAAAAAAAAATTAAATCCAATGTTATTATTTTATTATAAAACGAGCTGTAAACCCGCTACTTCGTCAGCTGAAATTTTTTATAAAAACTATACTATATAATAAATTTAAACTAAGATTCTTAACTCCCTTGGGAACATATTTAATAATGGTGTTATGTCATCCATAAATAACAATATCTCTTTAATTTCAGGTTTATAATCTTAAAATAATGAAAAATAAATATCAGAATTACGAAAAAGTATATTAGAATAAAGAAAAAGGACCACAAAATCCATTTAGAATGAATGGGAATCCAAAGTCCCTTCTTATGGATTCCCATTCATTTAGGACCACATATCCTTATTTCATGTTTCTAGGTTAAATATTACCGAAAATTAAAAAAGTACCATTGGAAGAACAAAAAAGTACCACAAAGTCCCCTCTAATGAATTCTCATTCATTTAGGACCACATATCCTTAATTTCATATTTCTAAGTTCATAATTATAGAAAATTCAAAAAGTACCATTAGAAGAACAAAAAAGTACCAAAAAGTTCTCTCATGGATTCTCATTCACTTAGCACTTCATGTCCTTAATTTCATATTTCTAGGTTAAATATTATAGAAAATTCAAATAGTACCATTAAAATAACAAAAAAGTACCACGACGTCCCCTCTTATGGATTCTCATTAACTAAGGACTACATATCCCTAATTTCATGTTTCTAGGTTCATAATTATAGAAAATTCAAAAAGTACCATTAGAAGAACGAAAAAGTACCACAAAGTCCCCCCTTGTGAATTCTTTCCCTTTACCCCTTTTTTGGTACTTTTTTTCACCCATCGAAGTATCAAAAATTGTATTCCAATAAATTTCTAAAGTGGTATCCCATATTAAAATACTCATATGAATATTTCAATAAATATAAAAAAAGGTTTTATGAAAAAAGTACCAAAAATAGGTACGATTTTTACCACTTAAACGTTTGAATTTCTAAAAAGTACCAAATTTGTATTTCTCATTTTTTGATAAGTTATGAATACGATATAAATTTTATTTGTATGTTGATTGGTTTCAAAGATATATATGGTACCAAAAAAGTACCAAAATACAGTTTTTACCCGTTTTCTCCCTAAAACGGCCGATTTTCAAAAAAGTACCAGACACCTGTCCAATTATTTTTTAAATGAATAACGATAACTATTCAACTTTTTTTGTATCTTTATTAGTTTGGGAGATATAAAGTTACCGATTTTACCAGTTTTTACACTTTTTTACCCCCTAAACATTCGAATTTCCAAAATTCATATAGTGGATCTATATGGTCGGAGACCTACCTACGTTCCAAATTTCGTCTCACTAGCTTCAGCCGTTTGGGCTGAGGGATGATGAATCAGTCAGTCAGTCAGTCACGTTACTCTTTTATATATATAGATAAACAACAATTTTTATAGGTAGTTATTTCATCTATTTGCTGGGACTTATTTCATTTGGGAGTTATTACCGATAAAGAAAACTTTTTGTTGACTTACTTATGTATTAGTGAGAAACTGTAAAATAGTCTATTGTAAATGATTGCGTGTATATTAGCGAGTACCCAGCAGGAAAATATGGTAATGTTACCTCCCTGCAGGCCTTTGTGAATGCCTCCAAATGTGTATTTGTAAATGTGTATTTTAACTAATTTGTGAATAAAATCAAAACTTGGGCATTGATTTCAATGAAATATGTCTTCTTTTATTTGCACCAAATTTATCTTTATGATTACAGAATAAAAATTTTTATTATTGACACTTACGAATTTTCATGATTTTTCGAAAAAAAATTTTGTATAAAATTTTATTGTTTCTCGAGTTACGCTTCAATGTATAGTGCAACCTCCTTAATTTCACAAATCGCGATTTATCGCGAGAACTAGAGTCAATTCAAAATAAGTGGATTAGAGGCTTAGCACTTATTAATACCGTGTATCCGAATTGACTGACAAACATTTTTTAACTCTGTGTTATTTTTTGGAAAAATTAATAGACTTCAAATTTTAAAAGACAAACTTTTACAACTCTGCCTTTCAATAATTCATCACCTACCTTCTTATATAACAAATTAAAACAAGAGTCCATTTTTATCCCATTGAAAAAAACGTATTATCCTCTTCTCCACAGGGATATAAAAAGTAAAGCAAAAAGTTTAACTACTTCACAACAACTACATTAAATTTGTTCAAACAATGATTCAAATTATTAATTTCTTTTTCCAGGAATTATTTCAAAAAGATATCTTCTCACTGTTTGCATACTTTGACTTATACACAGGAGTTGTACTTATGTCTAAAAAAAAAAAAATAAAAGTATGGAGAAAAATGGTATTATATGGATTTATCACAGGTTTATAATGTAATAAGAATACAATTTACAAAGTACACAGCTGGTCACAAAGAGTAAAATAAATATATTTATTTTGGCAAATCTCGGAAGATATAAAAACAATCAAATTTCTTTAACAGTAAAATTATCAATATTATTTTAAAAATTCATTTTGTTTTTGGTAAACAATTATTTTAACAGTGTTAAAGCCAATAAACTTTTAAATCCAAAACTTTTCTTAGGAAAACATATGTAAATACTTTAAAATTTTTTGAGAGTTGTTGATTAAATTTGTTTACACCTGGTTACCAAAACCAATTATAACATCATTATCAATTCAATCAATAGTAACTAAGAATCAACTTTGTATAACAAAAATTACTTTTACGTGCTCAAAAGTTTACCCACAATATGTAATTAGCACTTCCTATTTTGTATATTTATGTTGTAACCAAAATCATTTTCTATTAATTTTGTAAAACTTTATAAAAATATTTCTGGGTAAATTAAAAATTTGAAAAACACGTTTTTAAACCCAAAACTATTGTGTCCTTAAAAAACTGGTAAATATGTAGATACTAACAACTAAAAGAAACATTAAACAATTTTATAATTATTAAATTTGCTAAATCTACAGGCTTTTTTCCCACTTCTGTACACAACCTCTTTTCTCATGCTCTGTTTGATATTAATTTTCAAGTGAAAACATTGATTTGAGCAATTCTTAACAGGAATGGGAAGTTGAACTTATTAAAGATACTAAAGTAATAGTAATAGATGAATAAAACTTTACATTGGGGTACAATGAATAAAAAATCCTTAAGATACCGATATCTTAAGATTTATGAGCTGGTTTCCGTTTCCTTTTTTGAATTAACCGTTTAGATCTCATTCGTCTTTAACTCGATGAAATATACTAAATAAATAAAAAGTAGTTTTCAATAACACTAACTTTTCCATTTCTGAAACCTAGCTATAAAAAGTACTTCTATTAGATTCAAGTGGGTATAAACATTAAAAAGGTACCTAACCTCAAAAAACTATACCATACTTCATAGTATGTGTAACTGTATGTTCAGATACTACGTATTTGAATTTTCAAAATTTTCCTTGCTACACGTGTATTTATTCGCATTTGTATAGGTGACAAAACTATAACAACTACATTAACACTACTACACTAATAGTACCACTGTACAGTGAGGCAGAATCAAAAATGTTTTTAATAAAAAATAAAATTGTATATATTTTGCAATTTTTTTTAAATTTAAAATCATTTATTTTTTGACTCGATAAAAATATTGACTTCAAATTTTCTTTATTCAATAAATAATTAGGGTAGACGGGGGAGCATTCGCCACGATTTTTGTTTAAAATGCTGTATTTTCAAAACTATTCACGATATCAATACACTTTCTTATGTACAAATAAACCTTGATATATTGACTTATTTAGCAAAAACTTGGTATGGGCATATAGTTACGGATGTAGTTACTTTTCAATGACCACAACATACCATCTACATTACATACGTTACACCGTATGTAATTACTTATTTATGAACAGATTTTTTTTAAAAACTACCTTTTATTGATTTTTTATTCAGTTTAGCAATTAATATATTTCAAGAAGGGATAAATATGCGACGAGACAAAATTTGCGTATGAATTAATTTTTAATTTAAAATGGTTTTTGAAAGGTCTTAGTCCCGGCATTATCCTGCTGACTTAGAGGCCATATACTAAGTTTTAAAAATAGTTTTATTTTTAAAACTTGTTCTTTTATCCCTTAAATTGTTCCTAAGTATGAAAATTGTCTGACATCTTAAATATATTTATTGAAAATAAATAGAAATACGGAATACATATACATAAATTATAAAAAACGTATTTCAACTTTTCGTAATTTTACAGGAGAAGGAAAAAACTAATGTTCACAAAAATCAGTTTTAATTCAAAACAAGGAGTGAAACTAGTTCTGACTTTTATTTCTGGATTTTTCTACTCCCTAGGAAATTATCTTAGATAGGGCTCTTTTCTGCAATTTAAATTTAATTGGAATAAATTAATGCTATAATTGATTCTTCAAGTAACAACGAGAGAGAAACTATTCTGTATGAGCTAAAAATTAGACCTGTGGCTAATTGTAGACCAACACTTTTACTCAATGTTAAATAAATTATACAAATACAGAACAATGCATTTATTCTAACATCTATATGATTTAATGTACTTTAGGGCGATTCCCGAAGTGGGTTTATATGGGAGCTAAATTATGGACCGATTCTCATAAATTTTGGCAATGTTGTTTCTACTGATATAAAACTTAATTGCGTCGAATATTAACTGATACTATCATTTCTATGGGATTTATGCACGTTAAAGTGATTTTCGGAAGAGAGGATTTATATGAGAGCTATGGTCAATTATGGACCGATCTTGATGAAATTTGGCACAAAGATTAACATTTATACAAAACTCCCTTGTACCATTCATTGAAACCCCTATTCCGGGAAGACATTTGTATGGGGGCTAGGTGAAATAATGGACCGATCTTATCCAATTTCAATTTCGTCCTTGTATCAAAATAATTATTCGTGCCAAATTTCATCAATATAGCTTTAAAACTGTGACCTGTACTTTCTTCACAAGGTTTACATGGACAGCCAGCCAGCCGACCAGACGGACGAACCGATATCGTTAAATCGACTCAGAAAGTGATTCTGAGTCGAACGGTATACTTTAAGGTGGGGGTCCGATAATTTTTTCTGTGCGTTACAAACATCAGCACAAACGCATTATACCACCTATGGTTTGTTTCCATAGATTGCAGTAAAAAGATACAAAATTGTATCTAATAAAGTAAATTTTAATAAAAATGGTGGTAGGACTGTTATTAAATATTGAAAATCGTTGAATATTTTTAAATAAGGCTATTTTTTTCTTTAAAAATACAATCAATACAATTAGTTTATAAATAAATTATTTCAAATGACTCATATCCCAAGATTCCAAACATGTTTACTATGGAATCTCCAGTGCTTCTTCCTGAAATTTGAGATAATTTATTTTTTGTTTTTTTTTCAGAATTCAAAATAATGTAGAAAACGTAAATAAAATCTGCAACAAAAATTAACCGAATACAAAAAGAGCCAATTTAGCGCCTTTTCAAGAAAAAGCGCTGATGGAGAAAATACGACTTTTGGATAGGTGAAAAGCGCTAAAACTAGCCCAAAAAACGCTGAATTGGCAACACTGGAGTTATTGAACAACTTAAAGGTAATTAGTTCTTGTAGTGGCATCTTAGTAATGACATGAGGTAAATAGTTGCCTCTAATGTCATCGCCGTGTATAAATAATGGATAATTCAGCTAATTTGTAAGTAGTCTAAAGCCATAATATTAGCTTCTTAACTCATTACCAGGTAACCAAAGTTTTCACTGGGTATATTTACTCTTTTGATCCTGACTATCTCCATGAAAAGCTAATTTTTATTATGAATTTTTGAAGTGACCAAAAACTACCCCACCCTATGGGGTCGATGTTAAATAAATAAAAATTAAATTATCAAAGACTATCCAAAATCAGTGCTTGAGAACATAACTAAATTTTTTTTTTTTTTTTTTTTAATTCCATTAACACTAGAGAGTCTATATGCACAGTGAAAGATCTACAGATAGAAGCAGTTTGCCGAATGTTGTCAATTCTTGTTCATTACTATCATGTTTATAACATAAAAAAAAATCTTTGATCAATTTTAAAAAATATGAAAGTTATCACATACAATACCCATAACGAAATATTTAGAAGAGTATTTGAAAAAAGTTAATCACATCTACATCCTAACAAATGTATGTTGAAGATATTAAAATTTGATAGATGAAAGATCTGTGATAGAGGAAAAGAAAATAAATTATTAATACAGAAAGTTTTACTTCATTTTGAAAATGATTGTTAAAAACGAATGTGCCCCTATATCGAATACTCCCCCTTCTATTCTACGTTATTTAATAAGTAATAAAAACTAATAGAATAGGTCGGAAATACTGGGATACATATAAAAACTGAGTCAAGAACTTGCGAAATTGAAGAAGTTAAAATTTCAAATGCAAATAACTCGAAAACTATAAGAAATAAATAGTATTTTATAGACCTTAGCAAGGGATTTAAGAAAATTTAAAACTATTTGAAATCGGTTGAGAAACAAAAAATTAGTAAACGTTTAAACATTTCCTCCGTCTGTGGTACCCTACTTTGAGACCCCATAGCTCCACCCCTGGGAAATATAAGGAGAGGCTCCTTCCAAACTTAAAATTACACACTCCTTTCCTACGCCTATATGCAATTTTATGTAATTCCAACCAGCCAATTAGAAGTTACAGATTTATTTTTAAAAATATTCGATTCTGCCCCACTGTGCACTGCTAATTGTATATATGTAACTGCCTATGTATTGTAAATGGTTATTTGTGTTAGTGTTTAGGATTTATACACATGCTAACACATATTTTCGCTGTAAATTTTTAAAATGAAAACATAGACACTCATGTTTTTGACACTTTTTTCTTTAATTTTTTCTGCACCAGCTACAGCTATTTTTAGCTTGTAAAAGTAGCAACAACATTGTTAACACGATTATTGTTGTTGGTTGGATGTTTGGTAGGAGTGAACACCAGTAAAAGGCATAAAAAAAAAGTTTAGAAAAGAGTGTGAGCTGAATGATAGAAACAAAACGTAACAAAAATCTGGCATGTAATATTAAAGGTAAAAAGTTTGTCATACCAAACGAATTGTAATCATGTCTGCGTGTATGTAAGCACAGTAGTAATACATAGACATGGTGGCACGTGTGTGAGTTGGGTACAGTAAAGAAGAAATGTGATTGATAAAATTTTGTTTCGTTGGATTTTAATTTTTTGATTCGACTCTTATTAACTATACTATTAAATCATTGTCTTCAAATAGCTATAATATTTGTTTGGACGTAGTTTCTTAACGACTGAAATATTAAACACTAACACCATAGGTGGTTGGGGTATTATGTGTTTGTGCAGAAATTGTAAAGCAAAAAAATCTACGGACCCCCATCTTCAAGTATACCGTTCGATTCACTTTCTGAGTCCGACTATATCTTCTTCTCTCGTTTTTGTATGCATATGCAGAATGAACGAGAAAGAAAGATATAGTCGGTTAAGACCGACAATATGATACCTTACACCATTTATAAATTATGGACCGATCTTTATCAAATTTGGTACAATATCTTATTTATGTCGAAAATTAACTATACTAACATTTGTATGGAATTTATGCACGTTAAAGTGATTTTCGAGTTTATATGGGAGCTAGGTCAATTGTGGACTGATTTTCATGAAATTTGGTACAAAGATACATAACATATACATAACTTCTCTTGAACGAATTTCATTGAAATATTCTTATTTTTAGGCATTCTTGAGTGTTGAAACTCTATTTCGGAGGGACATTTGTATGGGGGTTAGGTGAAATAATGGATCGATCACAACCAATTTAAATAGGCTTCATCCTTGTAACATTAAAGTCCCACGTGCCAAACTTTATTGAATTATGTATCTTCAAAATCAACTTTACTTTGTGTTCAAGGTTTATATAGACAGCCAACCAGACGGACGGATATCGTTAGATCGATTTAAAAGTTAATCTGAATCGATTGGTATACTTTAAAGTGAGTGTTGGATAACTTTTTCTATGCGTTACAAACATCAACACACCCTTGGTAATGTAGGATATAAAAATCATGGTGGTGGTAGGTATCACACAGGGAGACCAAACCCGAAATTTTTAGTAATAAATCTGTATATCGTAAACTACTGGTTGGATCCAATTGAAATGTATGGAAGAGTTGTGGAGGAGGAACTAAGTTTGCAGAAAATCATCTTTTAGTCAATCTCTGATAACACGATATAATCTACAGAGAGTATGTACATTGTACATACATATTTTAAAAGACCAAGCTTCATAAATGGTCAATAAAGAAATCTTAAATTGTTTTAGGCTTGCACTCTACATCCAGACTTGGTTGAAAATGGTTAATTTTAGAAAAAGTTTTATTTTTATCGATTAATAAAAATATTTAACGAGATTTTTTACTAATTTATTGACGATATTTAAAAAAATATATATATATATTTAGATCGATTTGACACTAAATTACTTCCCACACGGCCTAAAAGGTAAACAGGGTTGCAGATTTTATAAAAGAAGTATATTTTTTAAACGATTTTTTAAAATTGTTCAAAAAAGCATATTAGCATAATATTTCCACTATTATTTCTTATGCAATTCTTATCAATATTTTATTTCTACAATACCAAATTTTTTCAAGAATTTAAAAGCTCTTAAGTAATTCTGAGGGGAAAGGGTAAAAACGCTATAAGTAAGAAATGTAACTCAATCCTAATTCTATTCAATATATGTATTAATTATTATGTATAAAATATATTTTATCAATTTCCAACACAGTAATGTCTAAATTAGAATTTTGTACAAAGCCTTACGATAGACCTAAATCCACCTTAAACTCGTTTGATGAGAACCCATCTATAACGACTCGTATAGTCGAGGAAGCTCCGATATAAACCAAGAGACACTCTCTTTATCAAACACCTTTAAAATATATCAAGCCACAACTTTATTATCCCCAAAACTATGTATGAAACGTCACCTTTTTTTCGATAAGTAAGCTATTAGGTCTTAATTATTGGGTCTTATACTTCCTGTCTTATATCTTATTTTGTTTTGCTATTCGATGCTAAAAAGAAAGCAGATAAACGAGGAAGAATAATATAAATTAGATAAACAACGCGGACTACGTCATCATGAAAGATTATTATTATTGTTTTTTTTTTTTTTATTTAACGGAATAATTTTCAAGTTTTATGCTCATTAATTTAATGATAAAAGTCAATTTATGTTATTAGTTTTTACATCTACTGTTACTTTTATAGAAAAAAAAGAGATGTATAATTATGAAGGTATATATGTATGTATATTTTCATGTGATTAAGAGAAAAATATCAATTTAAAAACTTGTGATGACAACAATTCGGTTAAGAGCGGTTTGATATTTTGAGTATGCCAGCCAACACAGCTTCATTCACACACACACACACAAAACGAAATACCATAGACAGATTGTGTCAAAATTTCATCAGTTTAAAGTTTATATGGTCCTAGCTCTAACTTTACTACAGTCGGTTGTATTTACCTTTAAAGCCTTAAATATGTCAATGTGTAAACTTTAGTTATATGTTTGTATGTATGTGCGTCACTGAATACATTTTACACGTTTTAAATGTGTTTTCTACAGCTACAGCTTTAGTTTTATATATCTATTACCAAGTTAAGTGTTTTCATATAGAAAGAATTCGGTAACCATTGAAATCTATGTTTAGATGGTTGTTTAAGTATGTAGCTAGTTGTATGTGTATTTGTGTTGGTGTGTTGCTCTCAAAACATACTCAAAAACTTTTCATTTTAATTTTGTTTCATTAGAAGTTTGTTGCAAGAAGTTAGTTAGTTCTCTGTTTTTTTCGGTTTTGTTGTAATATATTGAGTTTTATTTACCTTTTTTGTTTTTGCAACAAATTTAATTTAAACCCTTAATGTAATCAATGGTAAGCTTGTTTTTTGTGGATTGATGTTTCTAGTTATTTGATTTGGTTTTCTGGAAAACCCTTAAGTGAATGTCTTTTTTAAGTTTGTCAAACTTGTTAAGTCTTCTTATGTTCTTCTTTTATATGAAAAAAAAAATTAAATGGAAAATTTCAACAAATGTCCATTAGGCAATATTGTTTTGTGGTGTTTGTTTGGGTTTTTTGGAATTTAAGAAGATTGCACTTAAAAAAATAATAATTAAGCAAATTTTATGGAAAATCGATTTAATTTTGTGAAGGAAAATTTGACCTACATAGTAGAGGAATTACAAAATGTTTTAATCTAAAGTGTCAATCAAAACAAATTCTAATGGAATCTATTTTATAGCCCTTTGCAAACAACAAAAAAAATCCATTTTCTTTTAACCCAATGCATTATAACAATATAAATACCTAGATTTATAATATATAATTTTATTCGCATTTTGTTGAAAATTGCCCAAAAAGTACAATATTTTAATGTTTTTTTTTTTTTTTTTTTTTTCATTAAAATGATATTGAATTCAATAAAACACTTGTAATTACACAAAAAGTTAACAAAGTAATGACAATGACACTTCTTGCCAGACATTAATGACTTTTTACTAACTTGTTGGTAGTTATGCACGCTACCATAAATAAGGTGAATGTGTTAAGTTACTCACTTTGAAAGTAACAACAACTTAAAAAAAATATATACATATTTCGATAGAAAAGATCTATAACTTGATTTTTCTGTAGAAAACTTATCGGTATCATGACCTTTTAACGGAAAATATATTGATGGCATCAATAACTTAACTATTCTATAGGAAAATCATAGATATTTTTTTCATATAAAAGTTAACTGTAGCTTAACGCATCTATAAAAAAGTTATCGATATCTTACTGCTTCTATAGATGAGTAATCGATACTTGTTTAAATAAAAGTTATCGACAACTTGACTTTTCTATAAAAAAGTTATAGATAATGAGAGCTTCATATGCAAAAGTGATCTTCTTAATTTGACTTTTCTATAGAAAAGTTATTGATAACTTGACTCTTCTATAGAAAAGCCATCGATATCAAAACTTTTCTTTGGAAGCGTTATCGATGACTTGAGTTCACTTCACTCTCTTATAGTTATTGACATCATGAATTTTCCATAGTAAAATTATCTGCAACTTGACTTTTATATAGAAAAATAATCGATAACTTGACTTTTATATATAAAAGTTTCCAATAACTTGACTTTTGTATAGAACAGTTATCAATAACTTTATTTTTCTATAGAAAAGTTATCAATAACTTTACTTTTCTATAGAAGTTATCGATAACTTTACTTTTCTATAGAAAAGTTATCGATAACTTCGCTCTTCTATAGAAAATTATCGATATCAAAACTTTTCTACAGAAAAGGTATCGATAACAAAATTTTTCTATGGAAAAGTTATCGATAACTTTACTTTTTTATAGAAAAGATATCGATAACTTTACTGTTCTATACAGTGGTAGACATTCGTTTGTACGCAACATATTTTTTTCATTTATTGAAAGAAAGAAGAGGTTTTGAAATTATTTTTTTTTTACTATTTTATTTATTTTTTTCATAGTTTAAATATAAAAATAAAAAATTAAAAAAAAAATTCACTTTTCTAATATTTTTTTATAAAATACTATAAATATAACTAGACATTCATTTGTACGCATTTTAAAAAAACTAATAAATTCATTACAAAATTAAGAAAAAAATTAAAATTAGTATTTTGTATGGCCACCCTTATTTAATATGACTGAAAACATCCTGTTTGGCATCGACTCCACCAAATTTTGAAGGGTTTGTATTCGAATATCCTGCCAACACTCCTTTATGGTATATCTTAACTCATTAACAGATGAAAATTGCCTTCTTTTTTCATAAACCTTGGACGCAATAATGCCCTATAGGTTTTCCATTGGATTGCAATCAGGACAGCAAGCCGGCCATCCCATTACCTCTATATTTTTTTCAGAAAACCAAGCTTTACTGTGCCTAGATACATGTATTGCGGCATTATCCTGCTGAAATACATAATCCTTATCAGGATATTCATCCAACTGTGTCAACAGGACGTCTTCTAACAGTTCAGTGTACATTTCGGAATTCATTTTCGTAGATATAAAACAAATGGGAAGCTTGAAATTGTAGGAGAAAGCTCCCCACACCATAAGACTTCCTCCACCAAAATTCCTCTTCGATCTAACAACATTGTGTTGGCTTAAATCGTGCCAATAACAGCTGTAGCAGTCCGGACCGTCCAGGTTAAACTTTTTTTCATCAGAAAAAATTATTTGTTTCCACTCCTCCTTCCAAGACATGTGGCTTTTTGCAAACTCCAGACGACGTTCTTTATGCAGTGAGGATAGGCGAGACTTTGACTTCAGTTTTGACCATTTTATGGATGGAGTCGCATTTAAAACTCGTGCTATGGTTCGGGGAGTTACTGGTAGTTGCAGTTTTTCCTTAATTTCCCTACAGGAAAGGTGATTTTTTAAAGCTTCATGTCGTATTTTACCTCTTTGACGCAACGATAGTTTGGTATTTCCCTTAGTTTTATATTTTATTCCATATTTCTGGCCTTTTTTGAGGTAATTCCTGATGACACCCTCGGAACGATTTATAATACGAGCAATTTCCCGGTTTGAATAACTTCTTTTTTTTAACGTATCAATTAAATTCTTCTCCGTTTCATTTAAACGTTTTGCTGAGCCCATTTCTTATAAAAATGTCAATAGAAATTAATTTTTCTGTACTAATTCAATGCAATACAATTTATTTCACCTTATTTTTGTTAAAAATACCCTTGAATAAACTTTGGCACTGACAATTTAATCTTATTTGTTACTGCGCACAAACGATTGTCTGACTGAATTATGTTGTTTTTTTAAAGCGACAAGTGTATTTTTTTTTTTTTAGAAACAGTTACAAGCCTAACGGTTCCCATTCTGAGTTACACTCTCTTTAGTGTATAAAAACAGCATGAATTTGAAAAAAACAAATTGTTGTATAAGAAATGCCAAACGAATATTTATAAAAAAATAGATGCGTACAAACGATTGTCTATCACTGTAGAAAAGTTATCGATATCAAAACTTTTGTACAGAAAAGTAATCGATAACTTTACTTTTCTATAGAAGAGTTATCGAAAACCTTACTTTAATCGATAACTTGACTTTTCTATAGAAAAATAAGTTTAATTTTCTATAGAAAAGCTATCGATAACTTACTTTTTCATAGAAAAGTTATCGATAACTTGACTTTTATACAGAAAAGTTATCGATAAATTTACTTTTCTACAGAAAAGTTATCGATAACTTGACTTTTCTACAGAAAAGTTATCGATAACTTGACTTTTCTACAGAAAAGTTATCGATAACTTGACTTTTCTACAGAAAAGTTATCGATAACGACTTTTCTATAGAAAATTTATCGATAACTTGACTTTTCTATAGAAAATTTATCGACTTTATTTTTCTATAGAAATTCTTTCTAAATTTTTTATAAATGTTATAGCTTTTCTAAAGAAAAGCTATAAGATTACTTTTCGACAAAAAGTTATCGATATCAAAACTTTCCTTTGGGAAGGTTACCAATATTATGACTTTGCTTAAGTAGTGACTTAAAATTTTATAGAGAATATTATCAGCCTAATTTTTACATAGAATAGTTATGGATAACATAACTTTTCTGTGGAAAAGTTATTGATATCATGAATTTTCTGCAAAAAAACTAATCGATAACTTAACTTATCTATGCATTAATTGTTGAAAGAATTATCTTTCTATAAAACTCGAATTTTCTCTTAAATAGTTTTTGATAACTTGACTTTTTTGTTGAACATGTTTTATTCAAATGGTTGTCGATTACTTAACATTAAGACAAGTTATCGATTACCTTACTTTTCTATTGAAGAGTTATCGATTGAAAAACGTTTCAATATGGACTAGGGACCAGCCTAGTAACAGGAATACAGTAGAAACTATATACCAGTTACAATCTCCCGCATACTGATCAGCACTTTGTAACATTTTCTCGAAAACGACTACATAATATTCGTTACTACCGACTAAACAAAAACTTTAATTTCTTTTTTATTTACTTTAGATTTTCCTTCTGAGTTGGCGATTATTGTTATTGTAATGTTTATTTGTATTTATTTTATACAAAGCAAAATTAAGAAAATGCGAAAATAAAGACAATCTAATAATAGTCCAAAGATATACAACAACAGCAACAGCCATAAAAATTGTGAGACATATTTTTGTCCTTTAACTGGCAAAAAAAAAAGTTTCCTTTTACTTTTCCTAAGTCAAAAAAAATACACAAAAAGAAAATTAAGAACAAAAAAATAATTTAAACGTAAAAAAATTGTACTTCTCAGTGTTAAGTTGGTAAAAAGTTAAATTTTATGTAGATTCTTTTACTTTTATGGCAATGAGGGTAATTATTTAAAGCAACGACCTTGTCATTTTGTTGTAAATAGATGCTATTAAATAAGACTTTAATTTTTTTTATTTTACTCATATACACAACAAAACATTTGCCTATATTTAAAGACGTACACACACAGAGACAGTAAATGGCACACAAAGACATTAAAACTCATAAAAAGCCACAGCAAAGTTTTTCCTTTTTTTCCTAGCAGCGTTTAAAAGGTACCACAAAATATGTAGAGAAAGAATAATGAAGGAAAACAACATCTTGTATTATTCAGTGACATAAAAAATAGAGGCCTAACAACAATCGTCTAGGGTAATGACGCTGACGATGGTGATGGTGATAATAAAGGCAGGCAATGGTGGCATTGGAGAGATGGTGGGAATGATTATGGCTTTGGTGATAATATTGTTTAAAAGGTGATAAACTTTATTTAAATAGACAATTTATTTATTTTTTTGTATTTTTAAATTAAGGTGTTAATAATGAATTGTAATTGGAATGTAGAAAAAGGAAATGTCTGTTATCATTAATATGGATTAAAGAAATGACACAATACGTTTATTAGATTTTAATATTTTTAATGGAAACTGTTATTGTGCTGGAGAAGGTTAAAAAGGAAATCTCTTATTGTGTTTTACAATTAATATTGAGGTAATTATTGACACAAATTAATTAAAACAAATGTTAAATGTTATTAAAGGTCTAATGTACATACAACATATATTAACATTAAATGTTGCTACTATAAAATCATTGTGAAATTTAATTATGTCGGCAGTATAAAGTTTTATAAATATAGGAGTAGTTAACTCGTAGGTTAATTGCTACAGCCACCAAAAACATAAACATTACACGTTGCAAATATATTCAATAACCTTAAGATTCATTAGTTTCCTTTAGTCTCTAATCTATAAGGCAGTTTCTTCTGCCCTGGTGGCAATAAAAGTTTAACACGATTTCTTTATAACAGTGTACACAGTGTTGACAAACGAACAATTTTTGGTAATAAATCTGTATCTCCTAAACTACTGGGTTAATAGATTTAAATGTGTGCAAGATTTGTAGAGAAGGACCTAAGCTTTCAGAAAAATTATCTTGTAGTCACTCTATGATAACACAGTATAAGCTACAGGGTATAGAAATTACGACTTTTTTAACTTTTACCTACTCGAGGTAGTCAACTTTAACACTCAGTAGCTTATCTCGTGTTATTACAGGGTGAAATTTTAATGTTAGGCCAATACTTTATTTGTACCTAATTTTATCTGTATACGAAGTTTTATAAAGGAATTATGTGTGGAAAAGTGATTTTCGGAAGGGGGTCTTATATGTGAGCTATGGTCAATTTTTGACCGATCCTCACGAAATTTATTGGTAAGATTTTTGCTTAGACAAAACTCATCTGTTAAATTTATGAATTTATTTATGAAAATACAGACAAATTTAAGACATAAGAGTTGAAACATTTCCGGGAAAATTCTTATATGGAGGCTCAGTAAAACAATGCTCCGATTATAACCAATTTTATCATATCATGGCATAAGCCCAAGAAAAACTCACGTACCGAATTTCATGAAGTTATTTTTAAAACGGCGAACTACAGACTATCTCAAACGGACAGTTTTAAACAGTTTGATAAAATAATTTTTGAAGATAAATAATTTTTCATATGTGACCGATGAGAAAACATGTTTTCCTATTTGCCTATTTGGCTATATTGAATGCCTGTTTGAACAAATAAAAATGGGAAAAAATTTGCTTAATGTGACCAAAAAAAAGTACTTTTAATAGAAAATTGTATGAAAATGGTTGATCTCACACCTCGCCTTTACAGCAAAAAAGTAGCTGAATAGCATCAATCAAATGGTGCTACTATACATAAAGTGACATCAATCCATTAAACTGCCTAAACTCAGTCCAATTGGTATGTATTGAGCTATAGCACAGTGGTTCCAAAACGTTTTTTTAAATAACTCAGTAACTATTGAACCGTTAGAGGTATCTCAATAAAATGTATACATGGTCAGAGCTGAAGTGTTTTCGAGTTGATTGGGAGGAGTACAGGTTCCTAGCGGGTCAGGGGGAAGTCAGGGGGAAGTGGGTTTTTTTGAAAAATCGCCAAAAATTCATTTATGATATGACAGAAAAGAAATTTTATATATAGACTTGCAAATCTCTACAAAAAAAAACTTAAATGTGTAGGTTATTTCTTTTAGTTTAAGAGATATTCGGGTCGAAATAAATTTTTACCTCATTTTTAGCATCGTTTTTTTTTTAGTTTTATTTTAACTTAGCGGGCATAATAATGCCCCTCAGATTTTTTAAAATATTCACCAGATTTCTTACAAAATTCTAAATAATATTGCTGCAAAAATCATATAAATATATGAATCCGTTGAAAAGTTATTAATCTAAAGTTGGAATTTTAAAAAAAATTTGAAATTTTATTGGGTTTTTCCCAAAAAGGGGCGAATATTTATTCACTGATAAAATTTGTTTTTTGTTCTGAGCTTTGTAATTTGTTTAATGTTTTGAAAAGAAATCTTAATAAAAATGCATGTAAAGTAAATCCGGAGGAGTTTAAGGCAGAGGTCTGCCCACAAGCCCTATCCAAATTTTGCCCATTTTGGAGTTTTTTTTTTTTTTTTTCTTTTTTTGTTATGTTCTCAAATTGCAAAGCTGGGATCGAGTTAAAATTATTTTAATTTCATAGCTCTATAAGTAAGGTATACACTCAAAAAGAATTTTCTAACGGAAGACCCTTTTAACGACAGGGTGACCATTTCAATGAAAAAAGCCAATTTTTTTAACACGTTTTATACGGATTGGGATTTTGGGTATTTTTATAATAAAAGTGGAATTTTTTTAAATTCTCTGATTTTAGGATAAGTTTATACATATTATACTGAAATTTCAATAAAATTTCACTATTCGTTTAAATTTTATTAAAGTTTAAATGTTAATTTTATGTTTAAAAAAAAAACTCCAAAAATGCTAAATTTTAAGGTCTTCAAGAAATTCTGCGATCAAATTACATTTCATTAACTTTTTTTTACAAATTATTAATCTCGATATTCTAACCTTTTCTTAGATACCAAATACATGTATAAAAAGTTTATACTTTTGCTTAAAACTTAATAGAAACTTGGCCTTCTCTAGCCGAATTAAGCCATTTTTATACATTTGTACGCAAATGTACAGTACAGGTTTCGCTGTACTCTGTACCTGTACTCCTCCAAATAAATTCGAAAACACCTCAGTTCTGACCATATGAAATTTTATTGAGATACCTCTAACGGTTCAAAATTACTGAATTATTTCCAAAAGATTATCTAAAGTAAAAGATTATCTAAATCTGAGAAAAAATAAAATAGAGTTTAAGAAGAAGTGAACCGTTAACGACAAAAAAGTAAACGAAAACACAATAAACCTTATATTTAGTGTATTCCAGAAAATAGTAAATATTTTAGTATAAACGAATAAAAATTTAATTTTTCTATTAAATTTAAAACTATAATATTACAGTCTTTAATAAAGCAAAACTTTGAAAATATTAACTCATTACTTTTATTTTTATAAGCAGAATTAGATAGCAGTAGAAAAAGTAATCGAATTTTTGTTCATTTTTAGTTGTATTTTCCTACAGACTTAATACAGATTAAATATCTCAATTTAGTTTTCTGTCCGAAGTTTTACTATCAGGACAATATTGCCCATATGATAATGCTATGGTATTTCAAAGTCAAAAACTAGTTATAACCCTAATGTTCATATCTTCTCTAAGTAATTAACCACTTTTCTCAAATCAACTCAAAAGAGGTTTTTATATCCCTTGAGTTCTAAATTTAATGTGAATAAAAAAATATAATTTTTTATCAAGTTAAGTTATCAATCACGTTTAAAATAACTCGTTTTATTTATAACAAATGTATGTATATTTTAAATTATTTTTAACAAATGTTTTCCCATGTTGATGTTGTCTGCTGGAATTTACCACATTTTATTAAATGATTTTAGAATATTTGCATGCAACATAACATAAATTTCAATACGCATTGGGATTAAGCAGAAATTCAATAAATTTTTGCAATTTGAATTCAATGTACTAAGTATTTGTACAATATTTGTTATTGAAATGCAAAAAGAACATAGTTATTTAATTAATTTTTACTGGTTTCACTATTACGACTAAATCCATGGATGATTTTGATTGAAATCACATCAATATACATAATTGATTTTTTTTCTCCCTCTCTCTCTCTCTCTTTTGATTATTATCCTCACTCACTGGCAAAATAGTGTAAAACTATTTAAAAGTGACTAAATAATTAGGCAGTGAAAAAAAACACTACACTATGGGCTGCATTTGTAAAATAACCGATAATAAATAAAATTAGTTTAGAAGAAAAAATATTCATAAAGGTATCAAATTTATAACCATTAAAAATTAACATATAGAAAAATATATAAACCATTGAGAGTTTATTTTGTAACCTATTATTGTCTCTTCAATTCCTATTGTATCTTAATATAATGCTAAATATAATCAATACACATATACTATAAATTTAACTCTGTCCTGTGTTTGTGCATAAATATATTACTAACAAATGATATTTTAGTAGTGAATTATTTATTCAAAATTTATTATTATTCAATGTCAAATTAATTTGAATGAATTTTATTTTTTTTTAATTTATGCCTGAATTTGCCATTTGTAATAACTTGCAACATTTTTTTTTTTTTTCATCTCATTTCCTCACTTTTAGTTTTGGTACACCTAATGTCATTTATCAATAAAAACTAAAACAATTTCTCTTTGGACCATAAAACACATATATATATATTTAGATAATGAAACAAATGAACATTTTTACATCTAAATATCAAATATTTACAAATAAATCATGGTAATAATTTTCATCAGAATAACACTAATGACATCAGCCTACAATCGCATTAAATATGCAACTAAAATGAATTTACTGATTTTTTTAATTTTTCTAATGAAAATATTTATTTTTATTCCAAGTTTAGTGAAGTGTGTGTGTGTGTGTTAAATCATTAGTAAAGTTTTGCCTATAAATTGTAGTTATGAAATGTTTTAAAAATCTAACAATTTAAATATTGATTTACGCTTTTGAAAATTTATTCGTACTCATACTCCAGAATAGCATGTGAAAATGTTTTGTAATGTTAAATATTTGTAGTCGTAATGCAAATACTTGGACTAATGTTTTTGACATGAAACATTATAGCAAGGTGACCATTCATGGAATAATTAAGAAGAAAACTTTTAAAATATAACTCAATAGTTATATTTTAGTTTGAATTTTATTGTTTTTATGAATAAAGTATAAAATACTTATAACAATTTCAGATTAAAAACGAGAAAGAAAGATAAAGTTGCTCAGGCCCGAACATATGATACCCTACACCATTTTAATAGATCTGTCTGCAATTAGGAACCGATACTTAAGTGTAAAATAAAACATAAAATACAAAATATTGCGTCGATAATAACATTTATCTGAATTTATTCACTTTTGGGTGATTCCCGAAAGTAGGCCTTATATGGAGGCTATTGAAACAGTCATTTATGTTTATATAAAACTTATTTGTGTCGAATATTACCTTAATACCAACGTTTTAATAGAATTTATGCCCGTTAAAGTGATTTTCTGAAGAGGGGTTAACAGGGGAGCTATGGTCAATTATGGACCGATCTTCATAAAATTCGGAACTTTCATTAAAATATTAATATTAAAATATATTCAGACAGAGGTCTGCAGCAGAGACAGTGATATTTCACATACATGCCACCATGCGAAATAGCGCATGGTGGCATGTATGTGTAAGAAATATAGAAACACTATATTTCTTACACAATGACTTTCATGGCTCTACACAATAAAAGTAAATAATTCCCCACATACAGCTTGATTTATTATATATAATTTATTGTTGTTTTAATATCATCTACGATTTAAAAGTGTCGCTTATTGTCCTTCTCGTCCACGTCTATTTGTACGACATTGTTGTTTATAATGTCGTTAACGATTTAGAGGACATTTCTTTCAAAAGTTGTCGATGAATTGTATAGGTTATCTCGCCAATATGTCATCAAGAATTTACTATGGGTTTTGTACACGTCGTCGATGTTGTCTTGAAGATATGGCCAACTGGGTATTCATATAATAGTTTGATATAAGACATGGATATATTAACAAATTTTTATTTTTGATTTAATATAATTTAGTTTGACATTATTTTTATAAATAACAACATATTAATCTAAGGCCTCATAAGGCATAAAATGTAGGCCATCTTTAATTCCTAAGACAATCTAGCTATATCCGGCCGTCTATCTGTCTGTTAAATGCTTGATAGAGCTCAAGGCCTATAACCCCCTAAGTAAATTTTGGATTTTGGATAATAACCTTTGATAAGGTTTGTTTTTTAAAATGGATAACATCGATTCATAAACAAAAACTAAAAGAAAATCGGTGTCCGCCGTAACTCCAGTTCATATTTTCCAGAAGATATCTTTTAATTAAAAGCATCTGTAATGAAATTGTGTAAAAATACCCTCGGATTTTTTTAACATTTATTTATGTTAAGCATTCTTTTAGAAACACGAAAATAGAGGAAAATAATGGACTTTAAAGAGAAAAAATGTTACAACCTTTTTGAAAAAAATCACAAAAAATCAAATTTTTTTTAAATTTTCTTCTTCAAAATAATATAACTTTTTATCTAAACCATATAGGTATATTCTTTTACGAAAATTATTTAAAATTTTGTACAGAATCCAGATCATATTTTAGAAAAATTTTAAAACTAAAATTGAGCCCGCTCAGTTAAAAAAAAAAAAACGAGAGAAGAAGATATAGTCGGTCAAGCCCGACCATATGATACCATACACCATTTCGATCCACATAATTTAGTTTTTACTTTTATACAACTTCCTTGTGTTAAATATTAACATAATACTAACATTTGTATGGGATTTATGCACGTAAAAGTGATTTTCGGGAGAGGGGTTTATGTGGGAGCTATTGTAATTTATGGACCGATTTTCATGAAATTCGGCAAACAGATTTGTACTTATACATATTAGACTTATTTGTGCTAAATTTTATTAAAATATTCCTATTTTTAAGGCACCTAATAGTGTTAAAACTCTATTCCGGGAGGACATTTGTATGGGGGCTAGGTGAAATAATGGGCCGATAATAACCAAGTTTAGTAGGCATCGTCCTTGTGCTAAAAAAAAGCATATGAATCAAATTTCATTAAATTATCTTCAAAATTGCAACCTGAACGGACGGACAGACATCGTTAAATCGAAAGAAAGTGATTCTGAGTCGAACGGTATACTTTAAGGTGGGGGTCCGAAGATTTTTTTTGGTAGTAAAGCAGCTCGGTTAATTCAGTGCTCTGACTATTTGGTGCGAAAAGTTAAAGCCCATGCAGGCTAAGGTACGGGAATTAAAATCAATATTCATGCAAAAATAATCATGTTGTATAATGGACGACTAATCATATGTACTGGCAGATTTTTCGCACCTTACGGGTCAACATTTTTATGTTGCTAATGCTCAAGGAAATGTTGAAGACATTTATTATAGTGGGCTCTATAAATACCGAAATATACATCAAAGAATGTTTGCAAATAAGGCTTTTTCTTTTCATAAAAGAGCAAAATATGACCACATATTTTTGGCTCGATTTGGCACCAAAACAATAACATAATTTTTCTACCAAGAGAGGTCAATCATCCAAATGAAAAAAAAATACTAAAAATACAGAATTTTTATGAAAATTTTACTTTTTGTGAAAATTTTTATTTTTATTTTAGTGAATTTTTAGTACAAAATACTTAAAAGTATATAAGAAGAAAAACTTTTTTTTGCTACTCAATCCATTTTGTATGCAAAAGAGTTGTCAATATTGGTTAAAACTTTCTTAATAAAGTATTTTCCATTTTGGTTTTGAATTTATGACTAAATCCTTCCAATAGTTTATTTAACTAAGTTCTTCTACGGAAGTAGAAAAATTTTCTGTCTCAATTCACAAATTATGAAATGCATAACCAGTGGTCACTCTAATTATCAAAAATTAAATAAAAAATGTTTAGTCCCTTAAGTTAAACAACATTTAACATAATAAGTGTGAAACTTGTTGTTACTTGCACTTGTTATTTACGAGTAGTTTTAGAACGAGTAGTAGTGAAACTACATACATATCTAGTTGTAATAGTAACTAATTCATATACAAACACACATAGATAAACAAATATATTTATATATTAACACATATACAAACAATCTCTTCTAAAAATATACAAAAACACACATTTGTTAACATATAAATACATTTATCTAAAGATAGCACTTAAACAAACAAATCCATTCAGATATATACACATATCGAGCCCTAACCGCAAAAATGTCGTAAGTGCAGAACACAAAACTTTACAGGAGAAGCATTTTTGTGATTGTTTACACATTGTTATATGTATGGAAAATGTCACTTAGGATAAAATTGATTACGCTATAAATCTGAAATGGCACTTTATACGTCGATGAAATTTTGACAGTAAATGATTCTAAATTATAGATTTTCATCATAAAACGAATTTCGAAAATGTTGTCGGTTACGATATTTTGGCGGTCAGGGCTCGATATGTAAATATACATACACATTTAAAATAAACATTTTAGTAGCATGTTTTCAAACAACATTGAATTTAACACAATTTTGTCTGTTTATTTTTTTATACCCATTTCCATATTTTTTTCTCTATATAAAATTTCTGAGTTTTATTGTTACAGCCCAACACTTATGACCCACTAAACTAAACTACTCGTATCATGTTTGTTAACTAATATGTATTGCAAGTGAAGAAACAAAATAAAAAAAAAAAAAAACTAAAATTCATGTACATCTAAATCGAATTTTTGAATTTGTGGTATAGATAGATTTCTATATATGTATATGTCGGTGAGTGGGTGTTTTTTTTTTTTTTTTTTTTTTTTTGAAGCACTCTTAGCTGACCATATAAATACTACAACATCCAGTCAACCGACCAACCATTCTGCCATTCATCAATATCCGTCAAAACTAAAACATTTCGCACTCAAATTTTCCATAAACAACAATGTATGAATATCAAAATGTGAGAAAAAAAAACACATACGAATTGTTAGTTACGCATTGGAAAATTTTGAAGAGAAAATTAAGTTGTTATTTATTTTTTAAAGGATTTATTGGTTTACTTCCTCAACCACCGTTTATTAAAATTTATTTCGAAATTAATTTTATAGTGAATTTTGAGTTGTTTTGTAATTAAAATAGAAGTTTGTGACTAAATTTTGTACTTTGGAATTCAATAAAGTGTTTGTTTTTTTACGTTTTCTTTATTTATATATTGAATCTACATTTTTTTAAGGCCTCACAATACGTATTCAAATCTTAAAACTAAAAACTTAAGACTACTTTATCTCTAACGAGAGCATGCCCAAGTAAATTATTTGTCCTCCTAATAACGGGGTGGTATGACCCCGTACACGCAGAGAAAAAATATGGTTCAGGTGACCATAAACTAAGAGCAACATACTATGATTGTAATATATGATTCCAGGTTAGAATAAGTATATTTGTTCGTAATCATTATTCTGATTCCATTTAATCATTTTCTCATCATTTAATGATTCGGTTTAATCATATTTAGAACTTTTTTTATAATATTTCTTTCGATTTCACAATGTTTTTATCATTTAATATTCTCATTTTACCATATATATAAACGAATTTAATCATTTAATAGTCCCATTTTATCATGTATATATTTTATCATATATATAATCCCCTTTTATCATATATATAATCCCATTTTATCATATATATAATCCCCGAGTTTGCAATACTGAATATATTTAAAATAAAGCACATTTATCTGAAATTTTTTTTACATCATTTATTTATTGAGAATATTGCAAAAAAAAAATGTTTCAGGTATACAAATTTATTAATATATTAATTATTAAATTATTAGTTATTAATAATAATTAATGCATACACAGAAAAAAGTAAAAATGGACTTCAATTACGAAATTTGTAATATTAATTAATTTTTAATTGATTTTGCTCCAATCATCAAAATGATAATATTAATAACTAGAATAATTGATATTATTATTACTTATTTTCCTTAAATAGATGAAATGAGCTGAAAATTTTTGAAAATTTACTTAAATTTATTTTATTTTTGTAATTCTATAGACAAATATTTATTTTTTATTTATATTTTATTAACAGCTGTCAATTTATTAAAAAACAAAACTGAAAACCAATTAGAAAATTAATTATATTAATATATCATATAATTAAATTCCAATATAAAGTTAATTAATAATTTTATTAAAAAATTATTTGAAATATTTTTTTCTGTGTACAAATACAATTTTACAGTTTAGCGAGGTATGAATATAAACAAATTATAAAAAAGAGCTGTGCTTACGAAAAAAGTTTCTTATTACACTATAATGTAAACATTTATTGCATTTTATTTCCACTTTCTTATTGCACTATGTATATTTTATAGACATACATATCGTCACCGAAAATGCAAAACAAACGTAACATCGCTTTTCAAAACTTTACAGGAGGCACAAAAAAATTTATAAAATCTAAACAAATTGTCTTACAAACAAGATTTTTGGGTTATTGCATCATTAAATATTGCTTAATACATTGATGATGAATAATTTAATTTTTATTAAATATTTTTTAAGTTATGCGGTTTACGTTTTTCAAGATTTAAATTCTGTGAAGCCAAAAAAACGTAACATCAATAAAAATTTTAAAAAAATTATAATTAAAAGAATTTTTGATAACTTTTACTCCAAAATTTTAAGAGGTATTATATTTTTAATAATTTGCAATCTGAATTCGTAAAAAAAAGAAAGAAATTTTTTTTTTATTTTTTTAACAAATGTGATTTTACTTTGTTTTGACTTAAGAAAATTATTGATTTCGTTAATATTATCATTTTTTGAGCTACAAGTCTAAAAATTTGTGATCACACGTATTTTGGAAAAATGAACCATATTTCGTCAAAAACACAAATTTGAAAATTTTGATGTTATGTTGTTTTGCATTTTCGGTGACGATATATAGAAGCCGCAGAACAAAACGTACTTTTTGAATTTTTTCACATATTGTTTTTTTAATATTTTTTGGTAATCAAATAGTTTAAGTCTACCAGAAAATAATTGTTAATTATAATTTTAATAAAATTTTTTTTTTTTTTTCTGCCAAAAATTTGCATTTTTCAGAACAAAACATATCTTTTTCACTTATTTTTTTTTATTTTGTGGTTTTCTTTCACAATTTTTAGCATTTATTAAAAATGTTATCCTTAAAACACAAAGAAATTGAACACTTTTCCAAAAACACACAGCTATATCGTTTGCCTACTAACAACCCAATAAACATCGATTCAAACCTTATAATTTTTTGGTAAATTTCCTTTAATAAATAGCATAATTATCAAATTCAATTCAAATTTTAAAAATATGGGTGTGAAATAAACAAGAAAATTTCAAAATTTTCCAGTTAAAGTATAATGTTAGGTTTTTATAAAATTTTCAAGTGATTGTAAAGTGTAAAGTTAAGTTTTCTTATATTTGATTTATTGTTTATAAGAAAATATTCAAATGTTTTTCATATTTAAAAAAGCTTTTAGTTTTTTTTCATAAAAAAGTTTTAAACTTAGACATGTTTGTTCAAAAAATAAAATATTATACATACATTACAAAATAAAACTATTTGTACGCAATTATGCCGCAATAAAATGGACAAAATTACCTACTAAGGTCCATTACAAATGGTGAAAAATATGCTCAAAATGATGAATGCAAAATTTCCTTTTCAGCTAATATAAAAAATATATCAAATTATAATTTATTCATGCAAAATTTTAGTATGAAAAATAGTTTAGTAACAAATTTATTTCATGTTTAACTCAAGTGTAGTTTTAAATTTGTAAAAAACGTTTTGAAAATATTTGAGAAACATTTGTTTGTTAAAGAAACTTCCAGCTTAGTTTTAAGTTATGAAAGCGTTTGACAAATACAATTGATATATTATAACCTTTTTGTTGGAGAAAGGCATAGTTTTGTATTTGAAATAATATGAATTTAAAGCCTATTCTCACAGCTATTGTTTGAAATTTAAACTTGCTTTCAAATGCATAAATATGAAATTTCAAAGGTTTGTGCTTATTGGGAAACTACTGAACTTATACACAAAAATATGTATTCAATAGTTATGCAGAAAATAAATATGATTAACGATAAAAATACAATAGTTGTGTGAAATCAAATTATAGTCCAAAACAAATATTTTATATTTGAGGAAAACATAAACATTTTCAAATACAAACAGTTGTGCAAATCAAAATATAACTTAAAATCAAATAAAAATATCGGCTAAATAGTTATAGAATTAACTAAATTTAACTAAATGATTGGATTTTTCATATATATGATTTCATATAAACATATTTAAATACATATTATAATTCAGTGAACCATATTAAAATTTGAATTGTGGGTAATCATTAAATGATTAAACCGAATCATAAACGTTGCTATCATAAACACAGTATATTTAAATCAACGAAAAACGGCTATATAATCATTGAATAGCTGTGGTGATCATGCTGTTACCATGTTTTTTCTCTGCGTGTATGCAGTCTTGCGAGCGGGTTGGGGTAAGTCTGCAGTTTTACAATGTATTTTTCACTGCGTTTTTAAAACTCGTCTTCTACCAATGGAACCTCTAAATTTCTATGGATATTCTCATTTCTTATATACCATGGTGCACTCGTCATGGTTCTAAGAATTTTTGATTGGGCCCTCTGTATAATATCGATACTCGTTTTACTGTCTGCACCCCATAATTGGATGTGCATAATATAACGTTTTAAAAATGTAACGTTCTAAAAATTAAAAAACTATAGATTTTTTTTTTCAAAAGCGAACATACCTTATTGCTCATAACTTCTAAACTATACAATTCTAAGTTTTATTTCATTTAATAGAAAAACATATTGACTTTAAAATGACGCATGTAAAATTTAATTACTTCGAAAGTTCAAAAGACAAAATCAATAATATAAAGATCAAAGCTGAATATCTCAAAAAATGGTATTTTATTTAAAATTATTATATACTCGATCCAAAATTCAAGTTAAAGACTCTTTCGGTTAAGTAGTTATGAAGCAAAATATTGTTAAAAGCCATCTTTTTTGTACGTAAAGATTTAACAAATATTTACAAAAATTTATTTATATTTTTATTATGAGCTCATGTTAAAAAAATTTAATTTGTAACAAAATATAAACAAAAGTCAGATTTTGTATATAAATTCTAAACAAAAAGGAAATATGAACCAATAGTTACCATTGCACAGTGGTTTTAAGACGATTTTTTTGGAAATAATTCAGTTAAAAAAGCTAAAAAAAAACTAGGCTAAAATGAAGTAAAAATTATTTCGACCCGAATATTTCTTTAACTAAAAGAGACAACCTACACATACAAGCGTATTTTTTGTAAAGATTTACAAGGACTATCTATATATAAAATTTCATATCATCATAAATCATATCATAAATTAATTTTTGGCGATTTTTCAAAAAAAAATACATACCCGAGATGGCCAACTTTGGAGGGCTACCCACTTCCACCCGCTAAGAACCTGTACTCCTCCAAATCAACACGAAAACACGTCAGCTCTGACCATGTGAAATTTTATTGAGATACCTTTAAGGGTTAAATAGTTAGTGAATTATTTCCAAGAAAAACGTTTTGGAACCACTGTGCATTGGTAAGATATTATACTTTTGTGATTCACCTCCATTGAGTTTTCCTTTTAAACTACCCAGCAAAAAAAACGATCAAGAGCTTGCAAAAAAGAACAGTTTCACCATTTCAAAAATAGAACAAAGTGCATATTAATAACTTCCAAAAAAGTAAAAATAAATGAATTTTTAGCGGGAAAAAAGGTTAATAATTTCTAAGAAATTTTAAATTTTAGAGCATTTTTATTATATTTAGCTAAGGCTAAAACAGAATTTTTGTAAAAAAATTTTAAAAACATAGTTTTAAGGGAAGTACTTACCATAAGTGGTTGGTGTATTATGTGTTTCTTCAGAAATTGTAATACAGAAAAATATTCGGACACTCACCTTAAATAATCACTTTCTGAGTCGTCTTTCCAGCCTTCTGATCGGCTGGCTAGCTGTCCATGTAAAGCTTGTGCACTTGGTACATATTTGGTTAGGATCGCGAAATTATTTCACCTAGCTCCCATACAAATGTCCTCTTGGAATAGAGTTTTGACACTCATAGATGCCCTACAAATAAGTATATTTTCATGAAATTTAGTACAAATAAGTTTTATATAAGTATAAGTACGTATAAAGATCGATTTATAATTAATTATAGCTCCCATATTAATCTTTCTTCCGAAAATAGCTTTAACGTGCATAAATTCCATAAAAATGTTAGTATTAACTTATGATATTAAATGAAGTACTTTTTCTGCTGAGGATTTTATAGGAAAAAAAATAATATCTATATTCGTTCTTTAAATAAATAAGATTCTATTCAAAAAACATAGATTTTTATAATAATTTAAGTTGCAGCAGATTTATCTAAGATGGGATTTTTGGAAATTCGAATGTTTAGTTGGTAAAATCGGTAACCTCATATCTCCTTAGCTAATAGAGATATAATAAATAATAAATTAAATAGTTTGAATGTTTAATAATAATTCTAAGACAATATTAAATTGAAAAAAGGGTATCGTGAAAATTTTTGTACCGATTTGACTGATTTAAAAAACCGATCGATCTGTGCAAGAACGAAGTTCATATCTCAAATGGTGCCTGCAAAAATCGTAATAACGCGTTTTGGCCTATAACTCGGTAAATACTGGACCGACTTAGTTCACTTCTTTAATACAAAAATTTAAAAAAAATTCAGCACCCATGAAACATCAACTTTAAGGGAAACGCGCATTAAATAAACAAAATAAGATTTGCCAATAACCGATTTGATTGATTCAAAAACCCGAAATTCAAGAAAAAAATGTGTGACCGATCTATGTAAGAACTAAGTCCGTAACTTATATATGATTGAAAATCGGTAAAAAATATAGTTTGGCCAATATCTCGGTTAATAATGGACCGATTGAGTTAATTTCTTCTACACTAAAATTCAGAAAAAAAATTCTGATATTTTGTCGTAAAAACGAAGTCAATAGCTTTTTTTAAAAAACGTTTTTTTTAAATATCTCGGCCATCTTTGAACCGATTTTTTTAAATTCAATAGAAAAGTTATACAAGAAATTTTTGATACATATATCATGTATCTATGTTATCGGAAGGATTGATAAACACCATTTACAGCATTTTTAAGCCAAAAAAACAACAAAAAAAAACAGGTTTTTAGACATATCGGTTATTTATGAACCGATCTTGCTGAATTTCAATATCAAAATTTTCGAAAGAATTTCCGATCGTTTGATATATATATTATATATGGCGTTTATGAAATGGCTTCATAAACGCCATTTCAACCGACGGACACACGGACGGACAGACGGACATTATCCTATCGACATCATTTCTTATAAGGATCAAGAAAATGTAAAAATGTTTTCTCTCTGACGAAAATTGTGGAAATTACAAACGGAATGACAAACTTATATTAACTTAATATACCCTTTACACCTGTGGTGAAGCGTATAAAAAAACAAAACAAAATCCGTTTTTACGTATTACTTTTAGTCTTAATATAAGTATATTAAGAATAGTTTGTAATATTTTTAAGTTATTCCTAATTATACCAAGGGAACATTTAATGTAATGAAGACTAATTACAACACAAATTATGGATCCATAATTGCTACAACTAAATTTTCAATTTAATAACCCCTTATTCATATTATAAATACATACATTTATATGTATTTGACATATGTAAACAATTACATGATCATGTACATAAGTACATGTATAATATTATGTAAAATTTATATATTTATATATGTTGATATGTACAAATTTTAAGTTTGTTTTCGTTACTATAAGTGTTTAAACATACTATACAAGTTTCAATACATACTTGCCTGTATTTGCATTAGTAATATTGGCTAATAATACTAATGTATAATGTTAACTTGGTATTAAAGTTGTCATTGTTTGTTGTTATATTTTGCTATTATTGTTGATGATGTTTCTATATACATACATATTTGTTAGAAAGTACTACTTATGACACACACTCCCACTTTTCAAAAATACACTCGAGTAACAGTATGTGTATTTTTGGGATTTACTAATACAAATATTGTTACAATTTGCTATTGCACGTGCGGCAAACTCAATGTTGTCAATTAGTCTGTATGCGGTTGACGCATATAAATTTTAAATATATTTTACTAAAAATTTATTTACATTTTACAAATTCTCATATATAGAAATAAACAGGCAACAGATTGGGGAAGGATAATAAGTGAAGTACGTAATGAATATTGTTCTTTTAGAGTAACATGTTTTATATACATTTGCACATCAAATATGTTAGAAAATATAAGAAAATATGCAAATATCATGCAGTTTAAAAATTGCTGCAAAAAAAAGCAATTGTTCCTCTTTGAAAAGATCAGTTTCCTATCTCAGCGAACTAGCAAATACAATATATACACGCAGAGAAAAAATATGGTTCAGGTGACCATAAACTAAGAGCAACATACTATGATTGTAATATATGATTCCAGATTACATTAAGTATATTTGTACGTAATTATTATTCTGATTCCATTTAATCATTTTCTCATCATTTAATGATTCGGTTTAATCATATTTATAACTTTTTTTTATAATATTTTTTCCGATTTCACAATGTTTTTATCATTTAATAATCCCATTTGATGATATATATAAACGAATTTAATCATTTAATATTCCCATTTTACCATATATATATATAAACGAATTTAATCATTTAATAATTCCATTTTATCATATATATAATACCCTTTTATCATATATATAATCCCATTTTATCATATATATAATCCCCAAGTTTGCAATACTGAATATATTTAAAATAAAGCACATTTATCTTAAGTTTTTTTTACATCATTTATTTGTTAAGAATATTGAAAAAAAATTTCAAGTATAAAAATTTATTAATTTTTAATTTTTAAGTTATTAGTTATTAATAATTTTTTATATACATATTTATACTCTACATATTAATTTTTAATATACATTTACTTATTCATTGTTTAAATATTATTTACATACTATTTACATATTATATTTTATAATGGTTATTTACAAAAGAACTTAATTCAACAGTTTTATGTTTTCTTTGGTAATACAAATGTAGGCAATAAAATTTGATTCTAATGATTTAATAGAAGAAAACATATTTTTCATTTATTTTATTTTTATTTTGTGATTTTGTTTCATTTTTAGCATTTATTAAAAATATTTAAGGATAATATAACACGAAGAATAATATAATTACACAAAGAAATTGAACACTTTTCTAAAAACACACAGCTATACCGTTTGCCTACTAACAAACTACTGAACTTATACGCAAAAATGTGTATTCAATAGTTATGCAGAAAATAAATATGATTAGCGATAAAAATACAATAGTTGTGTGAAATCAAATTATAGTCCAAAGCAAATATTTTATATTTGAGGAAAACATAAACATTTTCAAATACAAACATTCAACAGTTGTGCAAAACAAAATATGATTTAAAATCAAATAAAAATATTGGCTAAATGGTTGTAGAATTAACTAAATTTGTAAAATTAACTGAATGGTTGCAGAATTAACTTATTAGTTGTAGAATTGACTAAATGATTGGATTTTTCATATATATGATTTCATATAAACATATTTAAATACATATTATAATTCAGTGAACCATATTAAAATTTTGATTGTGGGTAATCATTAAATGATAAAACAGAATCATAAACGTTGCTATCATGAACACAGTATATTTAAATAAACGAAAAACGGCTATATAATCATTGAATAGTTGTGGTGATCATGCTGTAACCATGTTTTTTCTCTGCGTGTATCGAATAGGTTAAAACAATCTACAGTTCGATGAACATTAGGAACATAAAATGAATAGTAAAATCACTATTATATAGATTTTAGATTTATTAACTACGATTGTTTTCACCGATAACTTCTCTAACCATGAATACAAAAGTACTATTTAAATTGATATTTTTGAGCATCAAATAACAAATTAAATATGAAATATTAAATAAAAACCCTACTGACTTTAAAAAAATTACACCCGAATTATTTTTCCTTAACGAAATGCAATTTCAAAATAAATATTGCAAGATGTTATTTTAGATGTACTATTATTATTAATTTATGAATTCATAAAACATGTTACTGCCTTTTCCTAATTAGCAAATACATTCTACAATTATTTTGTATATGTCGGCGTTCACACACAGTGTTGTCAGATTTGGGGATTTATTCCCCAATTGGGGATTTATTTTTGGTAACGGGGATGAAAAAATTGGTTTGGGGATTAGGGGTTTTGTTGGGGTTATATTTAAAAGCTTAGGGATTATTTGAAGATTTTTGGGAATTTTTGTTTTAAAAAATTGTTTAACTTAAAAACAATAAAAGAAAACATAATTTTCCGCTGGATACGAAGTTTTTGATAAGATAAAACTATATTTATTTCAACAACAGTGCACTGAAATCTCCGAAACAAAATGATTATTGTATGAAGGTAATTTTTGAGTAATGTTCCATTATTGTTATTGTAATAGAAAAAAAGAGTTTAAATAATTTGATCTTCAGTCTTCAACAAGTAATTGTTTAAAATTTAAATAAAATGTATCAAAAATAATTGAAGCATTGGAATCTGACTAATCATATTTTCATACATTTGAAGAAGAAATAAAAACGTAATTTTCGGTCATAAAAAACTATAAAAAAGTTTAAAAATGTCCATAAAATCTTTTTTTTTTTTTTAATTTTTATGAAATTTTCTTTTTTAATATTAACTATTTGGAAAAAATTGATTGAAGCACAAGTAAAAGGAAATGTAGTTTATACTAATCTCTAAAATTAAGGTATTATTTTAGTGGGGATTTTTGGGGATGAAAATTCACTATTTGGGGATATGACTCGAAAAAAATCTGGGCAATTCTGTTTTTGTGTTAGAGAGAGCGAGAGGGAATATGAACAAATACAAACTTGTGTGTACTTCGAAAATTTTTTTCTTTTTCGTACTTCAAATCAAAAACAAATCATGGCAATTAAAGTAAGAATTTCTGAAGTAAAATTTTGTGTATGAACGTAAATGCAAGTTCAAAAGAAAAAAATAGAACAATTTTAGAAAGAAAACCGTTACTTATGAACTCGTGGACCTTTTTTGATAACTCTTCCAATTGATAGTTGTTTCAGTCACTTTTTTTGGAAGAGTGTCCATATTCCTTTAAAATCTTCGATATTTTGGGACACCTTTTTTGTGCTCTTCAATTCTCTTTTCACGAGAGCCCAATATCTCTCCACTGGTCTTAGCTCCAGACAATTGGTAGAATTGTCCTCTTTTGGTACAAAAACTGTGTAATTGTTTTGCTACCAATCCAGAGCTTTTTTACCGTAGTGACATGATGCCAAATCGGGCCAAAAATTTGTGTACACATTGCTTTCTTATGAAAGGTAGAAACCTTGTTTGCAAACATTCTTTGATGTATATTTCGGTACTTATAGAGCCGACTGTAGTTAACAAAAGACTTCCTTGTTTTGTCGCAACTGCACAAAGCTTGTCATACCAGAAATTTTTTAGGAAATTTTGTTTGACTTTGGGTCCTAAACGTTTTTTAAACATTTCCTCGAGCATTAGCAACGTAAAAATTTTGAGCCAGAAGCTGCGAAAATTCTGTCAGGACATACGTTTTGTCGTCTACTATACCACATAAGAATTTTTGTATGAAATTTCCGTGCCCTATTCTTGGCTTTCCTGTCTGGAACTTTTTGGACTTTATATGTTTTCAACTCTGCATTAGCTTTAGCTTTTCGCACCAAATAGTCAGAGCTATCCGGTCTATTTTTCTACCAGATGTGTTTGGAGTTATTTTCAATATACTTTAAATTTTCTGGCCTTCCTAATATCATGTGGACCTTTTTTTCTTCCCGAAACAGATTTCCTATCAATGGTCAAATTCTCCTGATAGTTTTTAATAATATTGGAAATAGTGGGACAGCAGACATTTTTTGTATTACAAATTTTGATTTTTTTTTAAATTTTTAATAATTTATAGCACGTAAATTTTTCGTCACTTATTTTCATATTACAAGATTATTTTCACTTATTTTCATATTACAAGATTACAACCATATTGATCAAACTCATCAATATGGTTGTAATTAAAAATAACAACTGACATATTTTTTAAAGATAACTAGATCAAAAAATATTTAAACATTGCTTCCGAAAAAAGTTATGATGCAAAACGTATGTTAAGATTTTTTCGAACGCACTCCTTATCTTGCGGATAATTCGAAAATTCATTCTCGGTGGTCGTAAATCCCCTAATTTAATGTTTTACAAAACTACCACAAGATTGGAGCTAGAATATCTTTAATAAATAGAGCAAATATTTACATTAAAATTTTGTCATAATGATTTATAACATCCAATATAATTCAAACGACTTAATTTGACATTGGATAGAATTTGCTGATTATAATAAATCAACCAAAAGATTTTCCGCTGGTAGGCAAAACTTTTGTTTTATAACCTTTAAAACAATATAAATATTAGGGTTCATTTTGAAGAGAAAAATTTCTTTTGGTTTTTTAATATCATACCTTTTTAGAAGGTTTTTGCAGCAGTAAAAATAATGGCGTATTTTGTTTTTTTAAATTCCAACTCCTTCCCCTGCATATCCGCGGCTAAAAATGCACATTATTCAACCCGCTTAAAATGCATCGTGTTCCAGTTAGGGTGTCCGAAAAATTGACTTTTTCAAAAAAGTTTTAAAAATATATTTTTTTATAAACACAATGAAAATATACTAATTGCTTTAAAAAATGGCGCAAAAATAATTAATCTACGACTTTTCGCTTTAGAGTTATAAGGCTAAGAAATTTTCAAATAATAACTACATACAAAAAAATAATTATATTAAAATATCCTATTTTTTAAAGCTTTTTCGCAATTTTGCTTGATATTTTTAAAGAAAATTAAAATTTTTAAATTTCTTCTTATTTCAAAATATAAGTTGTTGGCATCTGATTAATTTCTATTTTAATATTCTTGCAATTTAGTGATTTATCAGACAGTCAATCTTATGCAAAATTTTTCATAAACATAGTCAATATGGGTATCTAAATTCTTCTTTTGATAAGATCTATCCATTTGAATTAAAATATTTAAGAAAATTTCAAAAATATTACTAAATATTAAGTAGAAATATCAAAATGTGAATTTTCTTTAAAAATATCAAACCAAATTGTGAAAAGGCTTTGAAAAATAGGATATTTTGTGGAAAATGAGGTAATTTTTGGACATTTTTTATTTATGAATGGATACGGTTTACGAATACCTTTGAAATTATGCTACATTTTCTATGTGTTTCTATGGGAGAACAAAAATTTAATAAAAAACTATAAAAATACTTTTTTTTAAAAACGGTCCAGTTCACGAAAGGTCAGCAGTAGAACAGAAATATTTTGGGAAACATCATAAAACATACTAAGGTTAATTTTTAGGGGTAATGAAACCACTTTTTTGAATAAGTCGCCTTACTGAATATTTTAAATTTTGGTTTAAATAAAACATTTTTCGTTGTGTTTCGTATATTTTCGTTGTGTTTATAAAAAAATATATTTTGAAAACTTTTTGGAAAAAGTGAATTTTTCAGACACCCTAATTACTACACGCTTTATTTTAAACGGATCGAATAATGCTCATTCTTACTAAAATTTTTTGCAGATTGCTGGATAAAATAAATCGGCTCGGCCGAATTTATATACCTACCATCAACTTTTTAAAATTTTACGTTATATGAGAGGTGGGCGGTAAAGTGGGCGGACCACGCCTATTTTTTATTTCCGAGTTAACATTGATCCTTGAACTATTTGAACACAATTTCACCTTATATGGGAGGTGGGCGGTAAAGTGGGCGGACCACGACCATTTTTGGTTTCCGAGTTTATATCGATCCCCAAACTATTGATACAGAAAAGTATGAAACGGACACCCTGTGTTTTTAGTTTTTAGGCTACAACTTTTTTGTTTAATAATCGATTTTGCCCATTTTCAATCCCAAACAAACCTTATATAAGACAAATATTTGTGCCAAATTCGAGCCCTATCCTGATTTCAACAGACGGACAGATGGACAGACGGACGGACATAGCTAGATCGACTCGGAATCTAACCAGGACCCAGAAAATATATACTTTGTGGGGTCTTAAATGATTCCTTCGACATATTACACACGGAATGACAAAATCAATCTTTTTGATGGTGGGTATACAAATTATGCCATTATTTTTACTGCTGCAAAAACCTTTTAAAAACTTATGATTTCTAAAAATCAAAATTTTCAAATTTACCCTAATAAGTATATCAACATTGTTTAATGTATAACTTAAAATTCAATTGACACTTCTGAAAGGGAGATCGGAAAGTTTCTGTTTCTATGAAAGTTTTGTATATACAAATTAATGCAAATAGGCCATTATTTTTCATTGCTCTTTACCATAAATTAATTTCTATTGTCTCTTTTTTGCGAAAGTAAAGTAGAATTTGTAGATCATGATCAGACCCCAGCAGAATTTGGCACTATTGATTATTTTAATACAAGGGCGAAGCTTATTGGCATTGATTATAATCAATTTTTTTTTTTTTTACCTAATTAATTTTTTGCATAAAATGTCATGGAACTATTTCTAACACTTTAATGAGCTGACCTAAGAGGGCCTGTTCATTATCGATTAATATAAGTAATACAATTTTGGTAAAAAATCGAAAATTCTTTCCTTTTTATTCCCACCATCAAAAAGATGGGAGGTATATTGTATTTGTCATTCCGTGTGTATATATATACAAATTATATATTTTCTGGGTCCTGGTTCGATTCTGAGTCGATCTAGCTATGTCCGTCCATCTGTCCGTCTGTTTAAAGCAGGATAGGGCTCGAACGGGATAACGTAGGGGGACGAAATTTGGCACAAATATTTGGTTTGTTTGGGATTAAAAATGGGCAAAATCGGTTGACAAACAAAAAAGTTATGGGCTAAAAACTAGAAGCACAGGGTGTCCGTTTTATAGTTTTCTGCTGATATTTCTTTAACAAAAGCATGTACGACAACGAAATTTTGTACGCCAACTTTACCGCCCATCTCTCATATAAGGTGAAAATCAACGAAATTGTGTTCAAATAGTTTAAGGACAAATGTAAACTCGGAAACAAGAAATGGGCGTGGTCCGCCCACTTTACTGCCCATTTTCCCGCCCCCTCCCATATAACGTAAAATTTGAAAAAGTTGATGGTGGGTATATAGATTCGGCCGGGCCGAATATAATTCGCGCTTGTTATATAATTTTTTTATTTTCTTACATTTTAATATTATAATTCTATGTTGATGTCGTTGGCGGTAACCCAAATTTAATATAATTCATTTAAATTAAATAAAAAAAAAGAATTTTTTTTAATGTTTACGTCTCGGGATCGTTATTTTTTAACACAAAAAATAATACAACCGATCCCTTTTAAAACCACTTTTTGAAATAACTATTTGAATTTATTGAACCTAATGTAACAAAAACTGAAATATAAATACGAAAACTTTCAGAAAATAAAAGCATTTTGAGAAATGATTTACTGTTATCCGACAAAATTAAAAATTTAGTGCATTTCGTTGTTATTTAAACTAAAAAACCCTGAGATCATTAAACAAAAACTGGTCTTAAGGATTAAAGGAAATCATACAAATAAAATTCATGTAAAACATTATTTTTCTATTTAAGAAAGTGCATATGTATCTATGTGTCTGCATCTGTGCTATTGTATGAATAATAACTTTTAAAAAGATTTAAACTTGTATTGACTTTTTGCTTTTTTTTTTCGAAATCTCTGTGTAAATTTGTTAACTTGCAAATTATATAAATTTTTTGGAAAATTTTTAGAATATATTTTATTTTTTTTATATTTATTATTTTACAAATAATATATGTATTTATTCATTAGAATTCAAACACATGCATACTTTCACATAAAGTCAACACTTTACATGCGTAAATATGGAAAAATAACCAAATAAAAAATATTTGCAGAAAAAAAAAGCAAATGAAAAAACTTATAGTTTAGTTTATTTAAGTAAAATTTCAGTTTATTTACATTTTGTATGTTGAATTTCAAAATTCATATAATAAAAACCTAGAGAAGAAAAATATAAAACAAGTTCGACTGTAAGATACTCTACACAAATAGCACTTGTTATTACCTCTCCAAATTTAACTTAGATTTATTAGCTAAAATTTGTTAAGTTAACCTAAATTGTTAGAGGCATAATATTTTAGTTTTTAAAATTTTTAAGTTAAATGAATTTATACCTTTATTAAGTAATATTTATAATGTAATTCGATATTAAGATTTTGTTTAAAATTTATTATACTATACTATACTAAATTTATTATAGTGTACTTAATATATAATATTCTTGGAAATGCGAGGGATATACGAAAAATCTCAACACTAATTTATTATTTAAATTTTTTTATAAGAGAAGAAATCAATATACAAAATGGATTCTAAGTGAAAACTCCTGAAATAATGTGATGCATTATTGAAATAGTACCATTAACTGCGAAGATCATCGCTAACATTTAAGATTAATGACGCACAGTGGGTCCAAAACGCTTTTCTTGGAAATAATTCTGTAACTTTTGAACCGTTCATGATATCTCAATAAAATTTCACATGGTCAGAGCTGAGGTGTTTTCGAGTTGAAGGAAACTTGGCCTCCTCTAGCCAAATTAAGCTATTTTTCATACAATTGTATGCTGCTTTAGACAAATTGCTTTTACATGCAAGTATAAATAACACTGGTCGACAAAAAAAATCCTCCCCCAAAGACGAATAGTTGAACTTGATGCACTTTGATGTGCTAAACATAAATCTGCTTTCAGTTTTTTTCCATCAGGTCTGGATTTTTTTTTGGTGTGTCTAATATTTCGTCTATATTTCCTCATAAATCAAGAACGGTGTGTACGATTGACATAAGTGATACACCAAAAGATGCGTACTAAAAATATATTCAACTTAATTTTTTTATGTGCTCAATAGTATCGAAGTTATTTTGAAATAAGTGTCGAAAAAAATCTTTTTTATGCAAAATTTTAGATCTTTTTGTTACAAAATTTCTTTTAATAAATGATAACATTGAAAATTGTTTTTCATCTTTATTTTAAAGCTGATAATGCTGCAAATAAAATAAGGCATGTTTCTTCAAAATTGATGCACAAATCTTGCTTTTATTCACAGTTAAGTAAAAATACCCATGTTACATACAATTGAAAAGAAATACAGTGGTGGGCAAAAAAAAATTTTATTTTATATTTTATATAAAAACGATTTTTTGAAACTTAATATAGTCAACTTTGACACCCTGTAGCTTATCTCGTGTTATCACAGGGTGACTACGATATGATTTTTGTACAGCCCTTCCATACATTTCAGTTTGATCCGAACAATAGTTTAGGAGATACAGATTTATTACCAAAAAATTTGAGTTGGGCCCCACTGTGCAGTGTGTATATGTTGCTTAGCTGTTGCATTGGTATTAAAGTAATCCAAAACATTTATCCATTATGAAAAACCACGCTCACGTTAAATTTAAAGTTTATGTCTTTTAATAATTACACAACATTTTTCACTTTACTATTTTACTTTAGTAATAAAATATTCAAAATTTTGTATTTAAAATGTACACTGCCGCCCATCTGAACACGACATAAATGTTATTCAAATTTTCCGGTTTCCCTCTCAAAATTCATAAGAGTATTTAAAGTTTTTACAGTTTCAGTTTGATGTTAACATTAGTGTCCTTAATTTAGATTAAACAAAGCTTTTTTAAAGATTGCTTTTATAAATTTATTAAAGTTAATATAACTTCTTTAAAAAAAAAAGAAAATAGTGACTTTTTTTAGCTCATCAAAATACGACATTTTTCTATCTATTTTATTTTGTAACAAAATGACATCTGAAAAGTATGTTTTTATTGATTTTAATAAAAATTAAACTAGTTTGTTTTGAAACGAGGAAATTGGCAAAATCAAAGCCTATAAGGAATGTGGACTAAATATTAGCCAAATAGCAAATAAAATTGGTCGAACTCGTTGTGTGGTCAGTAATTATCTACGTAATCCATCCAATTATGGAAAAAATATGAAAGGAGGTACCTATACTGTTCTTTCGGCTGCAGATAGAAGAAAAATTATCAGAAGTGCTTCAAACTCTGCTGCTAAAATCAAAGAATAAACTGGCGTTAAAACAAATTTAGCAACAGTAAAGCGTGTAATACAGAAAGATACTAAACGATTAAAAATTAAAAAGAAGCCACCCCTTAACCCATCTCGAAAAGAAAAAAGACTACTTTTTAGCTGGCATCATATGACATGGGAAAAACAATGGCACAGAGTAGTATTTTCCAATGAAAAAAAAAAAAATCAATTTAGAATGACCAGATGGCTACAGTTATTATTTCTACGATTTGCGAAAAGAAGAAATTTATTTGGAGCGTCATCATAGCTGTGGAGGTGTGATGGTCTGGGGTTCAGTTTCCTACTATGGAACAAGCGATTTGCAATATTATAGTTCAAAAACGAACGCGAATTCGAATATTACTGTTCTGGAAAAAGCATTTCTTCATTTTTCCAATATTTTTAGCTCTATATCATGGACATATCATGATAATGAACCTATTCATACTGCAAATGTGGTTAAAAACTGGATTAGAAAACCGTCATACTCCCCGGATTTAAATATAATGGAAAATGACTCAATTCCAAACCGCATTTTTGAGGTTATCTCTAATAAAGGAGGTAGAATACATTACTAAAGGAACCAAGAAATACATTTTTTTTAAGTTTTTATTGAAAAAGTTCGAAAATTTAAGCTTTTATTGAATTTTAAGCTATATGTCGTAATGTGATAATCCAACAATTTTAGTCATTATTTTATTTTTTTTGTTTTTAACACGTATTCCTGAATTATTATGAATTATAATATATGGTGTAAATAAAGTTTAATTTACATTTAATTTAAATTTAAAAAAAATAATAACTAATATTCACTAGCGAAATATTAAATGCCAAAAGCAATTTTTGTATATGTCGTATTCAAGTGAGCGGCAGTGTAAGTACTTTTTATACCCACCATCAAAAAGATGGGGGGTATATTGATTTTGTCATTCCGTGTGTAACATGTCGAAGGAATCATCTAAAACCCCATAAAGTATATATTTTCTGGGTCCTGGTTAGATTCTGAGTCGATCTAGCTATGTCCGTCCGTCTGTCAGTCTGTTGAAAGCAGGATAGGGCTCGAACGGGACAACGTAAGGGGACGAAATTTGGCATAAATATTTGTCTTATATAAGGTTTGTTTGGGATTGAAAATGGGCTAAAAACTAGAAACACAGGGTGTCAATTCAATTCAATTCAATTCTTTATTTTCCAAATAATATATACATTCTTTTCTATCTAAAAAATAATATATACATAAATAGTTCAAGTTATACAACTTTTTCTTCTTAATAATTAATTGTTATTTACAAAATTATAAATTAGTATATATAAATAATAATATTGGAGGCAAAATTTGAAAAAACCTATTTGAATGTTTTAATTTTTTGTTAAATGTTTATAAAAACAACTTACATCTACCTACTAGCTATTTAAGCTGATGTTAAATCATTAATATATGAGTGTTCAGATTCTATACATCTTGAATAAAAATTAGATGTCAATCTATGTAACTTTAATGCAACAAGTTCAATATTCGCAATTGTGTGTAGTCTAGCTGTTGAAAAAAACCAAGGAAGGTTAAAAATTAGTTTTAATAATTTGTTTTGAGCAATCTGTAGTTTCCCAATATGACAAGACGCGCTCTTTGCCCACATAGGCGCTGCATAAAATATTACGGCATGGAAAATTACTTTAAAAATTAATACTTTATTTTCAGTAGACAGACTAGAGTTTCTGTTTATAAAGGGATAAAGTACACGTGTGAGAACATTTACTTTATTTATTACGTATTGTATATGCTCTTTAAATTTCATCTTCGGGTCAAGTATTACGCCTAAGTATTTGACGCTCGGTTCCCATTGAACTTCCGTGTTTAAAAATGTTATATTGCCTTGAGGAATAAAGCAGGGTTTCCATTTTCTGGTAAAATATATTGCTTTTGTTTTACTTGCATTCAATGTTATCTTCCACTTATTATAATAATTATACACTATATTTAATGCATTTTGTAAGTTAGTACTTATATTTGAATAAAGTATGTCTGAGCATAAGATAGCAGTATCATCTGCAAATACGGAAATGATACAATTTTCCAGTTGAGGAAAATCAGACGTATAAAGATTGTATAAAGTGGGAGATAGACATGATCCCTGAATACATCCTGCAGGAATGTTGAATAATTCCGAGTGCGATGATCCAATGTGTACTTTAAAGGTACGATTACAAAGAAAACTTTCTATTATTTTAATTAAATAATGTGGAATATTAAAATTAATCATTTTGTAAATAAGACCTTCGTGCCAGACAGAATCGAAAGCTGCTTTCACATCTAGTAGTACCATTCCTGTCGATTTTTGAATCGTAAAATTACTGGTAACTAAATTCCTGATTCGGACTAGTGATTGAACCGTGTTGTGTTCTCTACGGAAACCGAATTGATGTTGGGGAAAAATGGAAAAGTGGTCCGCCGACTTTACCGCCCACCTCCTATATAAGGTGAAAATCAACGAAATTGTGTTGAAATAGTTCAAGGACCAATGTAAACTCGGAAACAAAAATGGGCGTGGTCCGCCCACTTTACTGCCCACTTTACCGCCCACTCCCATATAACGTAAAATTTGAAAAAGTTGATGGTGGATATATAGATTCGGCCGGGCCGAATATAACATTCGCACTTGTTTTTATACCCACCATCAAAAAGATGGGGGGTATATTGATTTTGTCATTCCGTGTGTAACATGTCGAAGGAATCATCTAAGACCCCACAAAGTATATATTTTCTGGGTCCTGGCTTGATTCTGAGTCGATCTAGCTATGTCCGTCCGTCTGTCTGTCCGTCTGTTGAAAGCAGGATAGGGCTCGAACGGGACAACGTAGGGGGACGAAATTTGGCAAATATTTATCTTATATAAGGTTTGTTTGGGATTGAAAATGGGCAAAATCGGTTAATAAACAAAAAAGTTATGGGCTAAAAACTAGAAACACAGGGTGTCCGTTTTATACTTTTCTGCTGATATTTCTTCAACAAAAGCATGTACGACAACGAAATTTTGTACGTACAGTTCGGGGATCGATATAAACTCGGAAACCGAAAATGGGCGTGGTCCGCCGACTTTACTGCCCACCTCCTATATAAGGTGAAAATCAACGAAATTGTGTTCAAATAGTTCAAGGACCAATGTAAACTCGGAAACAAAAAATGGGCGTGGTCCGCCCACTTTAATGCCCACTTTACCGCCCCCTCCCATATAACGTAAAATTTGAAAAAGTTGATGGTGGGTATATAGATTCGGCCGGGCCGAATATTCGCGCTTGTTTTTTTTTTTTGGTGAGGTTTTTATTCCAAAATTACCCAAAAAAAATGTTTTCGTAAAAAACACAACATTCATCCTAGGGCCAAAATTTGGTTATAGTCCTACTGTACATGGTCATTAGTAATTTATATTATTTTTATATTTTTAAATATTCTTTTCATAGCAAACCCAAAAAAACGACTTTTTTTCGAAACGACATATTTCAAAATAATATTCTCAACTTTTTTTGGGACAAAACGTACTAGATCCGTGATTTCATTCACTGGTAGAGATCTAAAGAAAAACTTGTTTACTACATTTTTTAAATAGTTTTTCTGTGTGCAACTTATCGAAAATGTATTCCTCGGGACACTATAATTGCATATCGCATGACCTACCTATAAGTTCATAAAATTTTTATATGCACAAAAGTTTTCCTCTTTTATTTTCTATATACATATTTTTATTTTGCTGAAAAAAAATCATATTTTGCAAATTGTACAATTAAAAAGGAAGTTAAAAGTTTTTCTTATTTTTATTTCTCTCTTACTCTACAAAAAATGTTTGTAAATGCGTAAATTTGCATACGCAATGGTACAAATGAATATCCTGTCCTGGCTTACATTCATACTTACTTACATACACTCATACAAAACATATTTATATGCAAGTATGTATGTTAGTTTATATATAGTTATCCATGGGTGTCAAATTTATTTTGTATCTACTAGTTACATTTAACTGTAAATTGTATGTAATGTATAATATTTGTGAATTGTACGAGTATGAATGTATGTAAAAGACAACAAATTGCTTTGTAAATAAAATGTTTTCTAACATGACATCATCTTTTACAGCAAATTTGTCTGTACACACATATTTTCTTTTATTTTTTTGAAAGATGCTGATTCTTTTGCATAAGTAAGGATACAAGAGTATTTTTCCATTTAACCCAAACATGTTGTAGTATGAAACGTGCATCATTAGTATGTAAATATTCGTTAGTTTCAATTACAACCAAACAGCAACAACAACAATAACAACACATCATAGCATCAGCAACAATAATTCCTTAAATAACAAAGAAAAAAGTTTGTTGGGTATCCTTTTCTTGTTCATCTTTCCCTCCAAGCCAGCAAAAAAAAAAATACATAATAATAAAAATAAAACTTCTTTTGGAAAAACTATTTTTCATTGAGACCCATGACTTTAACAATATTTTGTTGTTAAATACAATTTTGAAGAAAAAATATTTTACCTCAATTCCTAAAGTCCTTGCAACGCAGTAACATTCGTATGTATATGAGTGCGTATGTGCAAGTGTATCTGAGTATGTGAGCATGTGAGTGTCACATTTGAGCTTAAGTTGCACAAAATTGAATTTATTACCAAAACCAAAGGAAGAAAAAATAAAACAAAAGAAAAACATATAGTAGTAGTACGAGTATAATTGTGTATATGGTGAATTGGTTAAATGTCTGCTTCTTTTTCCTAACATTTTTGTTTCAAAACGTTTAACAGATTTATTGAATTTAATCAGTTCGAGCAAATGTACAATATTACATTCTCAAACAAGGAAAAAATATTTTATAAGATTTGTAAGAAATAAAGAGAATAACAAAAAAAATTTAAGTTTAAATGAAATATAAATATTTTTTATAAAACTCAAAGATCTTATACAAGATGATCAGAATAAAATTATGCAATCACTTAAAATGGAAGAATTGCATAACCGTAAATCACAAATAAAAAATCAATTGCAGAACATCAATAAACTGAATACAAAATATGGAATATGTACTTGGAAACCAAAATGTAAACAATATTAGATAAATTGTAATTGACCCTATAACCAGATACATATTAGTTAAGAATTCTGCTGGGTATTTAAACTAAGACAGTAAAAATAAATTCACATTAATGTAACTATACATAACCTTATTTACTTTTGATTCTTCTCTTTTATAGTTTTACGCACAATTTCATTAAAATTTTAATAGGTTTAGCAAGTAAAATTTAAACGTATGATACTAGTTTTCTTAAGTTGCTAATAGTGTCATAAATATCTATAAAATTACAGAAACAAATTTGTCTCAGATAAAATTTACTTTTAAAATTGCAAATAATAATAAAATACCTAAAAATTCATGGGATCTCAAAATAACGTCCTTTTTTCAATTGGAGCGTAATTTAGGACACTATAGCCCATTTTAATTTTCTTATAATTTTATATGAAAAATCTTGTTTTAATAAAAAATATAAGTGATCACAAAATAACGTCCTTTTTTCAATTGGAGCGTAATTAAAGAAACTACAGCCCATTTTAATTTTCTTATAATTTTACATGAAAAATCTAATTTCAATAAAAAAATATAAGTGATCACAAAATAACGTCCTTTTTTCAATTGGAGCGTAATTTAGGACACTATAGCCCATTTTAATTTTCTTATAAGTTTATACGAAAAATCTTATTTTAGTGAAAATTATAAGTGATCACAAAATAACGTCCTTTTTTCAATTGGAGCGTATTTAAGAAACTACAGCCCATTTTAAATTTCTTATAATTTTACATGAAAAATCTAATTTCAATAAAAAATATAAGTGATCACAAAATAACGTCCTTTTTTTAATTGGAATGTTATTTAAGAAACTACAGCCCATTTTAATTTTCTTATAATTTTACATGAAAAATCTAATTTCAATAAAAAATATAAGTGATCACAAAATAACGTCCTTTTTTCAATTGGAGCGTAATTTAGGACACTATAGCCCATTTTAATTTTCTTATAAGTTTATACGAAAAATCTTATTTTAGTGAAAATTATAAGTGATCACAAAATAACGTTCTTTTTTCAATTGGAGCGTTATTTAAGAAACTACAGCCCATTTTAATTTTCTTATAATTTTACATGAAAAATCTAATTTCAATAAAAAATATAAGTGATCACAAAATAACGTTCTTTTTTCAATTGGAGCAATATTTAAGAAACTGCAGCCCATTTAAATTTTCTTATAACTTTATATGAAAAATCTTGTTTTAATAAAAAATATAAGTGATCACAAAATAACGTCCTTTTTTCAATTGGAGCGTTATTTAAGAAACTACAGCCCATTTTAAATTTCTTATAATTTTACATGAAAAATCTAATTTCAATAAAAAATATAAGTGATCACAAAATAACGTCCTTTTCTCAATTGGAATGTTATTTAAGAAACTACAGCCCATTTTAATTTTCTTATAATTTTACATGAAAAATCTAATTTCAATAAAAAATATAAGTGATCACAAAATAACGTTCTTTTTTCAATTGGAGCGTAATTTAGGACACTATAGCCCATTTTAATTTTCTTATAAGTTTATACGAAAAATCTTATTTTAGTGAAAATTATAAGTGATCACAAAATAACGTCCTTTTTTCAATTGGAGCGTTATTTAAGAAACTACAGCCCATTTTAAATTTCTTATAATTTTACATGAAAAATCTAATTTCAATAAAAAATATAAGTGATCACAAAATAACGTTCTTTTTTCAATTGGAGCGTTATTTAAGAAACTACAGCCCATTTTAATTTTCTTATAATTTTACATGAAAAATCTAATTTCAATAAAAAATATAAGTGATCACAAAATAACGTCCTTTTTTCAATTGGAGCGTTATTTAAGAAACTACAGCCCATTTTAATTTTCTTATAATTTTACATGAAAAATCTAATTTCAATAAAAAATATAAGTGATCACAAAATAACGTTCTTTTTTCAATTGGAGCAATATTTAAGAAACTGCAGCCCATTTAAATTTTCTTATAACTTTATATGAAAAATCTTGTTTTAATAAAAAATATAAGTGATCACAAAATAACGTCCTTTTTTCAATTGGAGCGTTATTTAAGAAACTACAGCCCATTTTAATTTTCTTATGATTTTTTTTTTAACTTACCTCACTTTTATTGTTTTTTAGTAGCTCTCATGCTAGTTCTGAAACTGCAGATATTTTTAAAAAGTCATAAGCGAGAGGATTTGTTGTATTCATTTAGTATGTTGTTTATTTGCAAAAATGCTCTTAAAACATAGTAAAATTTTAATTTATTTTAATATTTGTTAGTTTGTTAATATTTTTAGATTAATTTCAGTTTTACTTTTAAATAATTTTTGTTTTATTTTATTTATATATAAAGAAAGGCAAACTTTATTTTAATAAGACTAAAGCACAAATTACAATAGCGCGTAGTCAGCATCAGTGTGTGCTGCCATAATTAGCTGATTATTTAGAATGCACTGCTTGTTATGGTGTTGATTACATTTGATCAGCAGCAGTTTGCAGTGCTGGTTCATTTAGCCCTGTTTCTAAATTCACTGCGCTGCATTCAGATTGAGAGCGAGACAAAGAGAGTGAGCAAATAAATGAGAGGCTAAAATACACAAGTAGAACAAAGCTAGATGGTGGTTGTAAATTGTGGCTGCATACACTGAATTGTAATTAAAACGGCAGCAACATGTTGTGCTGACAGTGATCAGCTGATAATTTTTGCTGATACTGTTGCTGACTACGCGCTATTGTAATTTGGGATTAAATGAAAATACCTATTTATATATATGTATTTTATTTTATCCTTTTTCTTTATCGTTCATTTTTTGTTTCAATTTCCTTTTTAACAAACACAAATCTATTTCCTTTTTCCGTTCGATTTTTCTTATTAACGCACATATTGAATTAGCACAAACATACACCATTTTAGTTGTCTTTATCGATAACAGGAAGAAGTAACAAAACACAAAATGCACATCTCTAAGTACTAGCAAAGGACTAAAAGCACATATACAAATACACATGCCAAAAAACAAAAGAAAAGTGCTGTTAGAAACTTTAAACACGATTATTTCATATTAAATTTTAACAAATTTACTTGAAGTTTTTTAGTTGTTGTTATTTATATTATTAACTTCATTTTGCCAAAAATTTGTTCACAACCGTTGTTTTTTACAATTATTTTACGAACTTCTATTCACGCACTTTATTGATACAACCGCGCATTTCAACAACTCACAATAAACTGAATTTTAGTGATGACAATTCTAATTAGAATCAATTTTATTTTTACCACTTTTGTACAATAGATAAATTATCGGAAGTTTTATTAAAATATGCTTATTGAAAATTTATATTTGCATAAAAAATTAATTCAATGAAATAGTATAAACTTGAATTTTTAAAATTAACAAATTCACAATTTTTTTTTATAGACAAAAGACTTATAGACTTTAAATTGTTAACTGCCAGGCGGAAGTAATTCTTCTGTTACAGCACTAGCAAATAGACTTTGATGTTGCTATTCGAATTTGTGAAAAAACGTTTTATTTTCCATTTGCTAACTATTTTTGAATCAATTTTCTATAACAGCACGCATAGTATAATTAGAAAGTATACTCGTAAAAATAGCTGTTTTACAATTTTTTCATTGACATACCTCGCGGAACTGTCAAATTGTTTTTGTATTCCGATGCATTTTTTTTTTTTTTTTTTTTTTTTGTTTTTTTTACTCTTTCTCATTTTCTGTTCATAGCATTTTGACATAATATGCAGTAGTTTTACACTAACAAAATACAAGCAATTTTTGTTTTTGTGGATGTGCGAGCAGTTGTTAATTACGCTATGAACAGCACGGTAACATTTAATTCAAATAATTTACAAAAGTATTGTATAGTACTATTGCAAAATAATACTTAATATGATGTTAGGAATGGTTTTAAGCCAGTAATTTACAAATTTTTTTTTTCTTAAATCTTCAAATTGAAAACTAATATGTTACGGCATTTAATGTTTATGTTTTCTAGAGACTTATATATATATATATATATATATATATATTTGAAAAAATATTTCCGATACATTTTATATTTTAAGCAAAAAAATATTAATATTTTTTTAGGAAAAAAATTATCTTATAAAGACTACTACATAGAATAAGATGAAGTTATAATAAGATTACTTAATTAACATTTAATCACAAATGGAAGCATGAGTAAGAAAGCAGCTTTTACAGCATTTGTTTGTTTGTTTTCCATATGGCCACGTACAAAACACAACACACCATTATGAACCCTCCTATAACAACCCCACCACACAAAAAACCATAACAACTAATTGGAACTTTGTTTATAAATAATACCAGTAATTTCACCATCCTTTTGGATAATGCAGCGTCTAAGAGAAATATATAATTTTGTAAATAATTAGGTAAATAAAAAGAGACAGTATACTATACAACTTACTTGTTCCCACTATATAAAATAATTGTGGGTGGATTAAGATTTGGTTCCAATTTACAAGCCTGCTCGGATAAGGCCATACCAATTCCAGACATTTTGGGATTTATTTTACCTTTAGCTAAAAATGTTTATATAAATTGTTTTAATTTATTAAATAGAATTATCTATTAATGTTACCTCCCAGACAAAGACCCTGACGATTTGTTATTAGACAGCCTACAGTATCTGGCTGTGAGTTTCTGCCATAAAAATTAATCTTTGAGTAATTTTTTATTGTTAAATTGTTTAAATTTACTTACATATCATTTAAAACTTTATCTAATTGTTGTTCCATTATTAAGTTTTGTATAAATTTAATAAATTCTTTATAAAAAATTAAATTTTTCTTAAAGGTAATATGATTTCTGATGATAAACAAAATATCTAAAACAGCTGTTTGGGTTTTTCTCAATTCGAGATGTGTGTCTAGCGATAAAATTATTAGAAGACAAGGTTGTTATTTTTATGTAAACAAAAGTGTTGCTAAAAGATGTAAAAGAAAAACGATTTTTTTCTTAATTTAAAAACAATTTGGTTTATTAATTTTATTTTTATTTATTAATAAAAATTGGGAAATTAAAATGTACCTAACACAAATAAAAAATTCACATTTATTAAAAAAAATGTTTTGCAAAAACAAAACAAATCTACATCTACACACAAAATTTCATATTCATATCTTCCAAAATGACAATCGATATTAGCTGTGTTCGTGTACCTGATATTTTGTGATAATTATCACAAAATGTTGCTGGAAGTTGCTAAATCGCGTTCGTTTACTTTAAAAATCTTGCAACTGAGAGTATGAGAGAGACAAAATTTGACAGTTCATTGCTAGAGAATTTTATGAAAGTTGCTGGTTGTTTTTCTTCCATCAACTTCCATCAACAAAAACATATGTTGAGAAACATATGATCATTTGTTTACATGTAAATAAAGAAAATTAAAATATAAAAACTAAAATTCTAGGAAAAGTAAGAAAAATAAATGTAATAAAATATTACACATATACTTACAATTCATATTTGTTTAGATTTATGTTACGTCGAGTCTATATTAGAGAAATTTCTATCAAGACAAACGTCAAATTTTTGTTTGAGTGAAGATAATTTTTTATCTTTGTCAATTATAGGGGAAAACGTATGTCATAATAAGCCATGCAAAATGTACCAACAACAATCAAGATGGCGTCTTTTACTAAGCATTATCAAGACAAAGTTGTCAGAGCTCGAGCGCTGACAATTTTCTTTTAACGCTGCAATAACACTGACAAATTCAGTCTACATTAGACAAATCTTTATCTTGATAAAATTTTGACGTTTGTCTTGATAAAAAAATTGTCTAATGTAGACTCAAAGTTAAAAAAATAGATAAAAATTCATTTATGTTTTTATCATAGTAAAATAATAAAGTACTCGCACATCTACAAAAACAAAAATTGCTTGTATTTTGTTAGTGTAAAACTACTGCCCACAATGTCAGAATGCTTTGAACGGAAAAATGAGAGAACGAAAGAGAGCAAGAGAAAAAAACTCAAAAAATATTTTACATGTGAATACAAAAACAATTTGACAGTACCGCGAGGTTTGCCAATGAAAAAATTGTAAAACAGCTGGTCTTACGAGTATACTTTATTATTATACTATGGTTCATAGTATAATAATAAAGTATATTATTATACTATGGTTCATAGTATAATAATAAAGTATACTCGTAAGACCAGCTGTTTTACAATTTTTTCATTGGCAAACCTCGCGGTACTGTCAAATTGTTTTTGTATTCACATGTAAAATATTTTTTGAGTTTTTTTCTCTTGCTCTCTTTCGTTCTCTCATTTTTCCGTTCAAAGCATTCTGACATTGTGGGCAGTAGTTTTACACTAACAAAATACAAGCAATTTTTGTTTTTGTAGATGTGCGAGTACTTTATTATTTTACTATGCTATGGTTTTTATTTTCTGTTGATAATAATTTTAAGAGATGCCATGTGATTATGGCCTTTTGCATTTTTAGCGTTATGTTCTATTATTGTAACATACTGTCTCCACATTGATATAATATGTAAGATAACGCCGGCAGAAGATAGTAAACATTTTGGTAATATTATGTTAAATCTTAAACAAGGGGAAAATGTATTCTAATAAATCTCATAATATTTCATTATTTTCATTCAGTCACAGAGTAAACATATTCCTTTTATTTAAGAAATTCGAAATTTTTTAACACAATTTTAATGAAAATATGTTTCAGAATGTAGAATAACCATTAAAATAATACAATTTTACAAAAAAACATTGTTTTTAAGTATTTTTAAAAATACACATTCACACACACATGCAAACTTTCGTATATGTGTGTTTTTTTGAGAGTAAATCTTATAAGATAGTTGTGTAGAAAAATCTTATCACAACAGTCTCATAATATTTCTTATAATACTAATATTTTAGTCTACACGTGAGATAATTCTCTCAGAGAGCGGATTTGACACTCTCTGTTACATATTATGATATAAAAATATTACGTGGAGACCCAGTGTTATCAAAAACTAAATTTTGTTGGGAATTTTTTTCTAAGCGTTTTTAAAGTTTTTGAAAGATGTGAGTTGCGAATTTTAGTTTAATTAGCTCTTTTTAATAAGGATATTTTTTAAATCATAGTTTATCTAATTTTTGAAAAATTTTCGACTAATGGGTCTTATAACAGAAAAATTTCTGAAAATTTAACTGCTATTGCTGAGTCATTCATTTAACAAGAATAATTTTGGTGTAAAAATCCTTCGTTTTAAATAAAAATATTTTTTTTACGTTTTCTTATAATTATATATTTATTATTATTATTTTTATTGTTTTTACTAATTTTTATAAATTTTTTATTTAATTTATAAAATTTATGTATATAATTTCTTTTGTAAGATTTTGGAATATTTGATTTTGTTTTACTTTTTAATATATTTAAAGTGCATTCGATAAAAATAAACACAAACTTCTTAATTCAAATAATAGTTATCTTGTTATCTAAAACATTACAAAAATGCTACAAATGTTTCCTTTATCTTGCTTATATTTTCATTTGAATACATATAAACTTAAGATTCTATAAAAAAAATACAAATATAAATGATTAACATAAAGTCTCAAACAATCAAATTAAAGAAGGGAAAAACACATTTTCACATTTACTATGTGTATATGCTGAATGTATGCAGGAGTTAATAGGGAATAATAGTAATTAAAAGTGTGGAATAATAATTTGCATTTGCTTTTTTTGTTTTTTCAAATAATATTGATGAGAAAAATTATAATTCTAACATTAATGACGAAAATAATTAAACAATTTCATATTTATCAACGAATAATATGTTTTCTGTTGAAAATTTGACACTACTATCATTATCCACTAAAACAACATCCTTGGCTTTTAATGCAGCATATGGTGTTTTTGATACAAATGATACCTTTTGTAAAGGGGAAAAAATTTAAAAAAAATATTATTTTAGGTTGAGAGCTAAAAACTTACTTGTACTGGGAAGAAATCTCCAGGTATGGATGAATTACAACTAAATTCCATGGAACCTGATTTATTGGCTGCATCAATAACAGGTATATTCCATGTTAGAATATGTTTACGTGCGTCATAGTTGTAAGTGCCATCATATTCAGCTACTGAGGGTTGAACATTCATACTAAAAAGTAATAAAAAAAAAGTAAATTAAATTTTGAAGTTATGAAAAGTATATAATAAAGTTTACTCTGTAACCTATTAGATAACTAAATATATAATTTGTTTAGTTAAAAGTCTAGTCTATAAAAAATAGTATATGGTTTAGTATATAGTAAAGTCTGTAGTCTAGCCTATAGTTCTGCCTATAGTAATGAAATATTTTTCGCACTAAAACCATTAATTTAAAATTTATTACATGAAAAATATGAATTTAACTTACGGCAAAGGTATTATAATAGCTACATCTTGTAATTCCAAATGTTGAGCCTCCAATTCATATTCAATATTCACATCACAACCACCTTCACCGTTCTCTGATGGCCAGCAATTAACTATAAAAAACACACAAAAAAATCAATTCTTTTTTAAAATTCTTTCGAAAACTTACTAGTCAAAGGTATAGCAGCATCATCTTGTGTAACAAAACGCCATTTCAAGACACCAACGTCCGTATTCATAGGGAAAGGTTTAGCAGGATTCTTTAATCCAATTATTGAACGAGTTTTAAATAGTTCCTTATCGACATTGGGATGTGTTTGCAACTGAATGCCATGCGAATCATTATTTTCCAATTGTACCTTAATACGGCCCAAGTTTTCGTCAGTTATGCGCAAAGTAAGCAAACCGGATAATTCAAATTGTTGTAAACCACCATCACGACCAATGCGTACCACAAGTTTATCTTCCATTTTCAAATGAACACTTTCCGTATGAATATCGGAAACAATTTTTGCTTTAGCCGAAGCAACAGCAGCACTGACGCCAGTGGCAGCAGGTGTTAAACTGGCTATCTTCTCACCCTCAGATTTCAATTGATCTACAAAACTGTCCACGTCCTTCGTTTTGCCGCCCAATTTAAGAGCATTACGCGATACAGGTTTTCTAAAAATAATTATAACAATTAGTAACAATTTTTTTGATTACAAATTAAATAACTTACTGTGCTTTGGGAGCTATTGGTTTATTGTCCATTTCAATCGAGGGTGCAGTGCTAAAACCACCTATACCACTGCTACTGTTGCTGTTAGAGCCAAAGCCATCAGAGCTAAAGCCACCACTAGAACGTCCACCCATACCACCAACGGGACCACCACGTTTAGCCGATTCCATGCGCTGTCTTTGCAATTCTTTAGCTTTCTCACGCATTCTCTGCTTAGCTTCACGTTCTTGACTTTGACGTACAGCTTGATAGATTTTCTCATCGTTAGAGTCCATTTCCACATAGGTTTTAATTTGTGCCAAATTAACACTTTCCCTATAACCCAAGGCTACAATCTCATCAAAAGCAAATATTAAATTGAAAGCATTTTCCAAAATTTCCTTCTCTTCTAAAGTGTGACAATATTCGGGTATAACCTTAGAGAACAAACGCAAAGTTTCCAAATCCTCCAAAATGTTACTAGCCTTGGTGGTTATAAGTAGCATGTATAACTTCTCCATGGGTTGATACACGTAACGTACCGAATCCGTTTCCACGTAGGTGTGCTGCTTACCAGCAGTCATTAGTTTGGGAAAAGCTGCTAATAAACCCTCAATACGGGCTTTAGTCATTTCCACAAATTGACGTGAAATAATAACTGAAAAAATAACAATACTATTAATCGAAATCTGTAACAAATTCCTATACTAATTAAACAACAAACCTTTTCCATTTTTGGTACACACCGCTGCCGCTATCAGAACCTGTCGCAATTTATAATAGACAATTAGGGCTTTTGTTTATCTCACTGTAAGATTTCTTTTTTTAAAAACTTCACACTTACCATTTTAATTTTGTTTGTAGATTAACTCTTTTATAGGAAATTCTTAAAAATTATATACTTTTTATGGTTTTTTATCAAAAAAAAATTACGAAAAAAATGGGCAGGCTAGCTGACGTGTTCGATTAATAATTTTCTTCACAGATGAAAATATGTCAAAATTGTCAATTGTGTGTTGTTTTTTGTTTGTGACTTTGGCAACTCTTTTTGAAATGTGACAGTTAAAAAATGTTTTGTTATTGTCTAGGGTAAGGATGCCAGATCACAATAAAACAAATTGTTCAACCAAATTACAGCTCAAAAATTAAAACGGATTGTTAGTCTTGATATTTTTAATCATAGATTATAACATAGATATGAAGTTCAGTTTTCAAAAACCTAAGTCGGTTGTCAAAAAAACCTAAGTCTAAGAATGTATTAGTAAAATTTTTCATTTAAAACAAAAACAATTGTAGTACTTGTGCCTTTTTGAGTAATTTTTTTCAATTGAGTTTTTTTTTTGAGAATCTTTCATATTATTATTAATTTTTTTTATACAAAATTACATAAATAATGATTATTTTTGGTCTCTGATACAAAACAGTAAATAATGTAGAGTGAAAATACAGAATTAAATGTACGATTTTTAGTTTTAAATTAATAAATAAATTAAAAAAGCAAAATAATTCAAATAGGCTACTTTATTTTAGGATCAGAGCAGGGGTACTCTTTATACAAACAAAATAATAATAATTATTCGAGTAAATCCGAGGGGCGATTAAGGTAGTAGCACCAGATGGGCAAATAAATAAATCAATCTGGCAATATTTCTAAATAAATACAACTCCGTATGAAAGTACAAATATGACAGTTGAGAAAATTCAATTTGGCGCACGATTGGCGTAGAAAGCGCAAATATCGTAAAAATTTTGCAATATTCTATCCAAACAATAATAAAATTAAAAATAAAGAGTTAACGTTATATATACAATTTAAATGAGTTTGGACGATACAATAAATGCTTATTTTGTTGCAACAAATAATGCTGGCAGCAGTTCGGATGAAGACAAAGCCTGCAAAGACTTTAAACGGGCATTGACGTACTTACAAAATCATATTCCCGAAGACAATATACGTCAAATAAAGGCCAGCGAAGGATTTCCATTGATAGCCTCTGGTAGGCTAACGAAAAAAGATGTTTTCATATTTGACCGTTTTGAGGGCGATTTCTTCCAACAGCTACAACAGACAAAATCCATTATAATTGGGCCACCATGTTTAATAAATTGTTTGTTGAAAAACCAAGAGATACCTTTAGGTACCAGCCCCGTATACACCACGGCAATGCGAGATTTGCAGATATCGGCCACAGGTATCACACCTCAGGAAAAGGATAAATTAAAAGGTTTGATACATTGGATGGGGGGTCATTATTTTCAGAATTTTAGCAGATCTATAACACATTTAATATCGAATACTATAAAATCGGCAAAATATGAACATGCCACATTGAATGGCATACCCGTGATGCATACAGATTGGGTGCAACGCGTATGGGAAAGGAGTTGTGCGGCAGAGGACATTTCGGCAACAGATGAAGAATTTGATAAATATAAATTACCCATATTTTTTGGTACTAATATTACGTGTACTGGTTTGGATAACGATAAAAAGAATGAGGTAAATACACAATTATAATCATGTTCAAAGGGGGTTTGAAGAGGGCTTTAATAGGAAGTGATCTTAACATTTCCTTAATGAATATGTTGCACATAAACAGATTTTAATATGTTAGGCAATTTAAAGAAATTTTCTTTGTTACTTGATAAATTCGAACATTATGCTATAATTATTTTTACATTTTAACACATTTCCATTTTATTACTCGAGGTTATGCGTCTGGTCAATGAAAATGGTGGCACTTATCATCGTGCCTTTCGATCTCAACTAGTTGACATTGTCATTACCGAAAAAGATAAAACGAACTCTGAGAAATATGCAGCTGCTGTACGTTATAAAAAAGATATACTCTTACCCGAATGGATATTTGACAGTGTACAAAAAGGATTTGCTTTGCCCACAAAACCCTACCAGGTAAAATCATTAAAAGTTTCAACACCCACCAAAACCGACCAGAGCATAGCCGATTTTACAGCAGCCGATAATACTCATCTTTCGGATATATCCCGCATAAGTACGGTTGGTTCGAAACGTTTTAATAGTGATATCAGTACCGTTAATGATACCATATGTTCGGTTATGAATGAAACACAAAGTGCTCCAACTTTTGTAGCACCTGCAGCACCAGTATCAAAGGATTTGAAAAAAGATCTTTTGAAAAAAGCTGGTGCTGGCACACACTATCGTTTGGTATACGAAGAAATATGCCCGAAAAAAGCTAAAAAGGCAGGCAGCTTTTTAGATGGTTGTTGTATTTATCTGAGTGGTTTTCGTTCGGAAGAGAGAGAAAAGTTGAATCGTATTTTGAATGTGGGTGGTGCAACACGTTATGATGTGGTTAATGAGAAAATAACTCATATTATAGTGGGGCAATTAGATGATAATGAATTTAAGTCCTGGAAAAAGGATAATTTGTTGACAGGTAAATGAGATTACTTTTATTGTTGTTGCAATTATCATATGTTGAGCAATTTAGAGTACATTAGCTCATTTTAATAAATTTTTTCTTTTAAATTAGCGGTCAACTCAATTAGCTCATTTTTATAAATTTTTTTCTTTTAAATTAGCGGTCAACATTGTACGTTTGGATTGGCTGCAGGAAAGCATTAAACTCAAACAACCCGCCAATGAAGCCGTATATCGTGTTTCACTGCCTACTTCACGTGAACCAGATGCTCCCTCGCCGTCATCCAAGAAAACTTTACGTTCCATGAATCACAGTTTTAAACAACCTGATAAGCCTATAAAAAAGAAATTATTCTCTAAAGATTCCGATAAAAATGATGCAAATGATTTGGATAAAACTTCTACTCAACAACAGCCTATAGCTTCATCTACCGAACATCACGTAGAATCAGATGAACAAGATTTAATTGCTCAATATTCGCAGGAAAATGTACCACAAGCTTCTATACCTTTGCCACAAACCTCTATGCATAATGATGACTCAATGGCTTATCCTATGGCTTCTTCAACTCAACTTACTCCCAATGAACCAGCGCCAGCACCACATCCACCTGCAGCTGCTGTTCAAGCTAATCCTTCTGATTTAACCGATGGCACTGGCATTACAATTGATTATGAAAATTTAGATTTTTTCCAAGGTTCCTCTCTGTACATTGATAAAGACCATTTCCCTGAGGAATTTTATACACAGATGATAAGTGAATGTGAGGCTGCTCAAGGTAATGTTGTACCTTCTACATTTCGTGATCCAGTCGATTATGCCATTGTTTCCTTTGAAAATACATTGGATCCAAGTAAATTGCCGGTTAAGGCTAGACATATTGTAACGGAATTGTATGTGGTAAGTGTTGTTTGTTTTTTATTACTTAAAGGGGAAGCTAGGAAGATTACAGATACTATAAATGGTTTTATATTCATCTACTTTAATAATAATTTGTATATACTAAAATGAACAATTTTCAAACAAAACAAAAAAAAAAAAAATAATAACTTTTATTAAGAATTTTAGTAAAAATTAAATTAAAAAAAATTCGGCTGTGCCGAATCTTTGATATCCTTCACCATCTTACCGACAAATAATTAAATTAACTCATGCTTTCATTATTTCACATTTATAAAACTAAATTTTTTTCAAACTACGAAAATTTGAATACAAAAATGAAATTGAAAAAAGATTCGGCTGTGCCGAATCTTTGATACCCTTCACCATATTACCATCTTACTATCTTATCGACATCATATTACCATATTACCGACAAATAATAAAATTTTCGCCTTAACGTATGCTTTCATATTTTCACATATATAAATCTAAATTTTTTTCAAACTACGAAAATTTGAATATGAAAAAAAAAAAATAAACAATCATAGCAGGCTTTGCTTTTAAAAAATAAACAACAACAACAATTCCATATTTATTTATTTTTGTATGTGTGTATATACAAACTGACTGCATATACAAAGAACAACAACAACTCTGTTATTCATTATATTACTTCTGTTGCTAACTAAACTACTTGTCTTATAGGCAAAAACGTCACTAATAGTCATTACAATGCTTAATATACATGTTTGTGTATGTATTTATGTATATTCTTAACAGATATGTTTTAGTTTTTAAAAATAAACAACAACAATTCCATATCTATTTATTTTTGTACAGACTGCATATACAAAGAACAACAACAACACTGTTATTCATTATATTACTGCTGTTTCTAACTAAACTACTTGTCTATACAAAAAACAAAAAACGTCACTAATAGTCATTACAATACTTAATATACATGTTTGTATGTGTATTTATATTCTTAACAGATTTGTTTTTGGACCATAACTCTGTTGATTATAAACGAATTTGGTTTATTAAAAAAAAAACGAAATTTTATAAAAACATTTATGACTGATCTACATAAAAATAAAAATCTGTAGCTTGAACAAGGGCTTCAAAAATAAAAAATTCGTTTTCCCCGATATCTCAGTTATTACTGAACCGATTTATTTCATTTTTTCAGAACAAAAATTTAGAAAAAAATGTCCGAGACTTCTTTGTAAAAACGAAGTCCGTAGTATATACAGAGGCTTCAGAAACTGGAAAATCGGTTCTAAAAACCGGTTTTTTTAACATATCTCCGCATTGTATGAACCGATCGTTTGATATATATATTATATATGTCAGTTATCGGTGGGCTTCATAAACGCCATTTCAACCGACACACGGACGGACGGACGGACATGGTCCTATCGTCATCATTTCTTACAAGGATCCCGAAAATGTAAACTTTTTTGCTTTCCGACGAAAATTGTGAGAATTACAAACGGAATGACAAACTTATATATACCCTTTACACCTTTGGTGAAGGGTATAAAAAAAAAAAACAATCATAGCATTCTTTGCTTTTAAAAAATAAGCAACAACAATCCCATATTTATTTAGTTTTGTATGTGTGTTTATACAAACTTACTGCATATACAAAGAACAACAACAACACTGTTATTCATTATATTACTGCTGTTGCTAACTAAACTACTTGCCTATACAAAAAACAAAAACGTCACTAATAGTCATTAATATACATGTTTGTGTGTGTATTTATATTCTTAACAGATTTGTTTTAGTTTTTGGCCCATAACTCTATTGATTATGGACGAATCTGGTTTATTAAAAAAAACCGAAATTTTATAAAAATAGTTACGACCGATCTATATAAAAATAAAAATAAAAATCTATAGCTTAAACAAGGGCTTCAAAAAATCAAAAATGCGTTTTTCCCGATATCTCAGTTATTATGAACCGATTTATTTCACTTTTTTAGCAAAAAAATAAAAAATCAGAAAAAAATGTCCGAGCCTTCTTTGCAAAAACGAAGTATATCTCCGCAATGTATCGATCTTGCTGAATTTCAATGGCAAAATTCTCGAAAGGATTTCCGATCGTTTGATATATATAATATATATGCCAGTTATCGGTGGGCTTCATAAACGCCATTTCAACCGACACACGGACGCACAGTGTTCGATTTTAAAAATGAAATGGAAATAATTATGGAACTTTGGAACGCCTGCTCCGATTTATATGAAATTTCACATGGTGATAGTAGAGGTGTAGGCGAGTTTAAGTTTTGAGATTGGACCATATAGACCTACAGGGGGCGAGTCCACAGGTCCCCAAAGTTGGACACCTCGGGTATAAAATTTATTAAAAACGATCCTGATTCCTTATATATGAACCGATTTCAAAGATTTTTATATGGGAGGATTCTGCTAGTCGATATCTACAAAAAACATCGTCGCATGCCTATATTATCTTTTTGTTTAACAGATATTAAGCTTAAAAAATTAAATTTTTTACTTTTTAGCCTGTCTTGGTAAAGTTTTTTCCGTACAGCGGGTCCAATTTTAAACTTATTGTTTTAAATTTTTTTATTTCATTAAAAACAAATAGAAAAGTTGTGTAAAGAAAGAATTTTGAAAAAATATTTACGGAGTCAAAAGTTACAAGCTTTTAAATTTAAACTTTCAAAAAAAAGTTGATTTTTTCCCGTTTTTTTGCCAAAAAAGTGGTAACATTCTTTTTCTGTTATATAAAATTTTTCTTAAGTAACATATATAATATATATATTTTTCTGAAAGATAACCAAACACAAATTACTTTAAAGGAAAAAAAGCTTTTAAAAAACAATTTTTGCGAGAACCAGGGTTTACCAAATTTGACCTATTTTTCCAACAAATTTCGAATTTTCGGCTTAATTTCTCAAATCGCAAAGCTAGAATCAAAAAAAGTTATACTTTTTATTTAGTCTAAAGTGTTTTAATTTTTCTCGCAATAGAAATTTTTGCTCCCCGTTATCGGTTGGAAAGATATAGCAAAAAAAAAGTAAAAAATCCCAATTTTGGAAATTTTTTAAAGTTTTTTGGGAATTACTGGATTTTTGTAGATAAATCTAAAAAAGTCAATAGCGCTTTGAATTAAGCATCAAAGAATCTACTTATGTGTGAAATTTCATACAAAAATATTCACTAACAAGAATTTTATTGCATAATTAAAAATGAAAAATATGCAAAAAAAAACAAATTTTCGTATTGTAAAACTTTTTATACATATTTGAAAAGAAGACAAAATTTCCTATTTGCGTTTGCAATTGAAGGATTATAAATTTATGATTTCAAGTAATTTGGCCAATTTTTAGTCATTTTTATATGAATGGTAATGCCGCTCATGATAATGCCGTGACAAAAAATATTTTAATAAAGCTCAACGTCTTAATTTTTTCAGCATAGTGCTAAATACATATCCTTCTGTTATATCCGTAAGACAGATAACAAATACATATTATATATCATTGTTTAGGAAATTTTGTCTTCTTTTCAAATATGTATATAAAGTTTTACAATACGAAAATTTGTTAAAGTCTTTTTGCAAAAAACACTGAGAGTGTATGGATTTGTGATTTTTTGCATATTTTTCATTTTTAATTATGCAATAAAATTCTTGTTAGTGAATATTTTTGTATGAAATTTCACACATAAGTACATTTTTTGATGCATAATTCGCTTTTTTAGATTTATATACAAAAATCCCGTAATTCCCAAAAAACTTTAAAAAATTTCCAAAAATGGGATTTTTTACTTTTTTTGCTATATCTTTCCAACCAATAAAGCGGAGCAAAATTTTCTATTGCGAAAAAAATTAAAACACTTTAGACTAAATAAAAAGTATAACTTTTTTTTTGATTCTGGATTTGCGATTTGAGAAATTAAGACGAAAATTCGAAACCAGTCGGAAAAATAGGTCAAATTTGTGAAAACCTGGTTCTCGCAAAAATTGCTTTTTAAAAGGTTTTTTTCCTTTAAAGTATTTTGTGTTTGGTTATCTTTCAGAAATATATATATATATATATATATATATATATATATATATATATATATATATATATATATATATATATATATATATATATATATATATATATATATATATATATATATATAAAATATACAGTATCGGTCACCTAATTAGCCCACCCAACCAGATTTTTTTTTTGGACTTAATTTTCTTTTTCTAGAAAAAAGTTTTTAATTGTTTTATTAATTCAATATATTGACTATTATATACTTAATGCATTGCAGCCAAAACTTGCATTAATAAACTAACAATTTACGCAAAAACATTGTTTTATTAAATATTCCTATAAAAATCAAGGACAGCTAATTAGCCCACTTGCACTATTTATTACGAAAAATCTAAGTAAGCTCTGAAAAAAATTATGTTTTAATAAAAAATTCTAAGTATAAAGTAATTTTAATTAATTTAAGATAATTTTCGTGGGAAGATTTCATGGAAACATCCATTAAAATACTAATATTCGACAACACATACAAAGTGGTCAAAATCGATTAAATCCATTAAGAAAATTGGTTAGAAAGGTTAGATAATCATTACATTATCGTCAATAATCCTCCAAAGTATCATAAATCATTCAAAAACCTCAGCGCTGTGCAAAGAAATGAAAAACTTAGTTAAATTGCGAATTTCAAAAATAGAATAATCATAAATTTCGCAATGAAACACTGACTTAAAAGATTTGTGGCGAATAAAAAACGATTTAAAATGTACTTAAGTATCTACTAAAACTAAAACCAATTGCCAAATGTTATACTATATAGTATAAAAAGCATCATAAGTATAGATGTTTCAAAATAGAAAGTAAGTTCTTTATATCAGTAAACAAAAATACAAAGAATTTTATCTAAAGAAACCGCTTGGATGAGATGCATAAAATATTTGTCAATAAGTTACCTAGACGAATGATTTAAGCAAAGTTATTTTCAATTTAGCAATGTTAAGGTAAGATTTTACACTTTCTTTTTAACTAGAATACTAATAAAACTTTTTAATACATCGCATATACCAACTACCAGCAATTGTTTGCACTAGATAGTATCGATATAATCACCCCTATTATGTAAGTCGTTGTCGATGTCGTCGTCAATTTGTAATCGTTGTCACATTAAGTCGACATCGACATCACCTCGACGCTAAATCGGTATTTTCTAATAGTATTGTGTGACGTCGACTTGTTATCGATAATTTAGAAGAAATAAGTGTCATACATAAATATTTTGTGAAAATTGTTTAATTTTATTTTGAAATTTATCACAATAATGTGTTTTATTTTTTTGCACTAAATTGCTGTAAAAGATCTAAAAATGAAGAAAAGTCCTGACACAAATATTGGACGCCGAATGATTAGTTGAACAGACAGAAGTGAATTGTGACTTTACAAAGAAAATCATCTTCAGCTACGAGGCACACTTTCACCTCAGTGGATTCGTTAACAAGCAGAATTGCCGCACAGCCAACGAAACAATGGCTCTTTTGCAATATCGTGCATTTTGGTTGGACCACACTTTATATTAAAAAGACGTTTTATCTTGTTTTGCAAAAAATTTACTCTGCTACTACCTCCTGTCAAATTTTTTTCAGCCACCACCCTTGGTCCATAACCAAAAATATAATGATACATAATTTATTTATTATAAATAAAGAAATAATTATATTTCGATTTTAAAAAAGGTAAATTATTATGACTTTTCTTCAATTTTACTAACATTCATTCTGAGTCGACATCAAAAAATGTGTCGACAAAATCAGAGTCGTTTCAACTCGACGTCGACTTTAAATCGCCTTAGAAAATTACAAAACTTTGTCAATATTGAGATTTGTAGTCAATATTGACATCACAAATACCATTTTTGTTTTGTCGACGTGACTTGCTGTCGACAACGACATACATAATAGGGGCGAATATCTATTAAATATTATTAGATAGTTTATCAATTTTAAAATGATTTCTCAACTTTTATTTTTCTTTTGGAAAAGATTTTTCTTACTTAAATGCTGATTATTTGATCATCTAAATTCGCGGAGTAACTCAAACCGTAATTTTAGTTAACGAATTTAAACTTTTTGTATTGCTTTCGATGTTACAGATGATTGTTTACCATAATTAAATGACTATCAAGGTTTCTCTAAAATTTCATAATATTTTAATTTACATTTTTCGCGATTTTTATTAAATGTCGAATATTCTAAATATAAGGCGTTTAAACCAATTTAGATATGAAATTTTTTACGAAAATTGCAGTACTTCTATTTTTAAATTGTAATCCATATGAAAAATTACTTTTTTTCAAAGCTTGCTTAGATTTTTCGTAATAAATAGTGTAAGTGGGCTAATTAGCTGTCCTTGATTTTTATAGGAATATTTAATAAACCAATGTTTTTGCGTAAAGTGTTAGTTTATTAATCCAAGTTTTGGCTGCAATGCATTAAGTATATAATAGTAAATATATTGAATTAATAAAACAATTAAAAACTTTTTTCTAGAAAAAGAAAATTAAGTCCAAAAATAATTCTGGTTAGGTGGGCTAATTAGATGACCGATACTGTATGTTACTTAAGAAAATTTTTATATAACAGAAAAAGAATGTTACCACTTTTTTTGGCGAAAAAAAAAAACGGGAAAAAATCCACTTTTTTTGAAAGTTTAAATTTAAAAGCTTGTAACTTTTGACTCCGTAAATATTTTTTCAAAATTCTTTCTTTACACAACTTTTCTATTTGTTTTTAATGAAATAAGGAAAATTTTAAAACAATAAGTCTAAAATTGGACCCGCTGTAGCGAAAAAACTTCACCAAGACAGGCTAAAAAGTAAAAATTTTAATTTTTTAAGCTTAATATCTCTTAAACAAAAAGAGATAATATAGGCATGCGACGATGTTTTTTGTAGATATCGACTAGCAGAATCCTCCCATATAAAAATCTTTGAAATCGGTTCAGATATAAGGAAATCGGAGCAGCCGTTCCAAAGTTCCATAATTATTTCCATTTCATTTTTGAAATCGCACACTGTGGGACGGACGGAAAATTTTTTTTTTTTTAATTTTTTAATAGATAAATACTTATCTTACAAGTAATATAATAAGTTAGTTAAGGATCCATTAGACGTTCAAATATATCTAAAAATAAGTTTGACTGTTTTTTGAACTTTTTTGTTGTTTTCCATACATTTACTTGAAACGAATTTTTCGTTCGACATAGAGAAACAGGTAGTCATTAACTTCAAACAATCAAACGATTATCGTTTTTAATACATTACACTATCAAAAATTTTAATAACCAGACAAATCATCAAATATGTTTGATCGTCTCAAAGGTTTTTTTTTCAATTTGAATTGCTTTTATTGCCACAATAATCATATCAATAAGAAATCAACACGCAATATTGCTAGATAATAACCTAGTTAAAAAACACGATACCGCCAGATAATATTTTAGAAAATATTATAAATATATAGAAAAGTTATCACTAAATCAATCTAGAAATAATTTAAAAAATAATATTTTCTTAAAACATAAAAATAAATATTAACATCATAAAGCATGTAAAACTAAAATTTTTCGCCGGACTTTGGTATAGGACTATACTTGTAAAAAAATATATATTCTAAAGTTTTTTTTAAATCTTTTTGATACTTTTTCAAAAATATCTCAAAATAAGACATTTTATGGTTATTGGTCAAATTGGGTTGACATTTGTATATGATATTAAATCGACCTCAAAACAATCTTTTATAGGGTCACGAAGACAATTTTTTTAATATTTTAATCCTATAGGAGAAAAATGTAAAAATATTTGCATCCTCATTAATAAACTAAAACGAAACAAATTCTTATTTGAATTATTTGGTTGCAGGAAAGTTGTATGAAAGCCAATAAATTAGTGCCTATTGAATATTTTCACAAACATATACCACACACTGCCGATTCTAGGCCTCTGGAAGGTATGACAATTGTAATTTCAATTTATTCCTTATTAGAAAGAGATTTCATTGATTCAATTGCTCAATTATTGGGAGCAAATGTCAATAAAACATTTGTGAAAAAAGAAAGACCTCTTTTAATATGTCCCACGGCCGAAGGTTCCAAATATGAAGGTGCTATTAAATGGCGTTATCCGGTGGTAACATCTGAATGGTTGTTACAATGTGCTAAAGAAGGAAAAAAAGTTCCATATAGTTTATACTTAGTAGGTGATAGTCCGGATGATTTTCCAATATCTCCAACATTAAGAGAACGTAACACTAGCAAGACAGAACCTAAAGTAGCACCTACAACGCCCATAACTCCCATTAACATGGATGTGGATGCTGTTGAAAATAATGTGGAAAGTATGGAAAATTTGAGACAAAATATCGCCAATACAAATACAGCTGAGACCTTTACACCCTTGAGAAATAAAAGAGTTTCGGAATTGGCAGGACCGGGCCGAATTACTAGGCAATCTTTATCTAATAATACCAATTTGGGTCCTGAATCCCCACACACACCCACAAATAATGGTGCGCCTGCTTCTTATAATTTTGATTTTATGGAACTTATTTTGGGTGAAATAGAAAATGAAGAAGAACGTGAGTGCTTAAGGGAGGTTATAAATGAAATGAAGAATAATCAAACTCCCGAATTGGAACGTATACGTAGACAGGCCTGTACCCCTATTAATCGCAAGTTACCAACACCTAAAGGTATACCAGATTTTTGTACTACACCAGAGTTTGAAAAGCGTATGGCCGATGAGTTTGAAAGACGTTGGCGTTTGCCTACGAAAAAAATGAAACCCGATACTCCAATAGATGAGATACGTAGACGAGTAATGAGGGCTACATGTAAGGCTATGGGTATACCATACAGTGATGAGGATGAAGAACAGCCAGGAACTTCTTCGGGAAAAAAATCTTCCTTGGGATCGGCTAGCAGAAGAGTTTTAGATTCAAATACCACGACACCTCTAAATAATAAAGTTACACGCAGTTCAACAATTGCTCCAAGATCAATATTTGCCCATAATACACCCATTAACAACACCACTCTCAACAACAATACTCACAACTTACAAACAAATGAAAGCAGGAAGTCAGATACTTTTGTACCCAGTACTCAAAGTCCTAATACTTCTATAACCAGACGTAGTATTTCAAATGCCACGTCCTCGCCTATTGGTTTAGGGCAAAGAGCTTCATTAGTGGGAAAATCTACCATAAATTTTGATAAAATTAGTTTTGAAGAAACTAATGTGGCAGAAAATGCCACATCTTCGTGTTCGACAGCTACTTCAAATGCTAGACCTTCTGTTAATGCTACCGCCTCACCAGAAATAAAACAAATTACCGAATATTTACGTAATTGCGATTCCAGGCGTCAAAGTTTGAAGCGTACACGCCAAAATATCGATCGTCCTCAATCGCCAGTAGAATCTATGGAAACAGAAGCTCACTATGTACAACCCTTCGAATCGGAACAATTACATACACAAGATTTAGTGGGTTGGCGTGATCCAGCAGAATTTGGAGCACAAAGACGTTCAAAGGTGGCAGAACCTTCCATGCAATATAAAGGCACTCCCAGATTTAGTATTTCGTGTTCTGATGAGGAAACCAGAGATGATGTTATTGGTAAAATATTGCAACTAGGAGGAGAGGTTTGTTATTTAATTTTATTTAATTTTAACACATTTTGTTACAATTTTGTCTTTACACCAGGTTTGTGAGAATTTAGTAAATTTTGATCCAGAATGCACTCATTTCGTTTGTGAAAAACCCAATCGTGGCGAAAAAATGCTTGGCTGCATTTCTTCCGGCAAATGGGTTTTGAGTTTGAAATACATTGAAGAATGTTTTGCCAAGGATGTTTTCATTGATGAAGAGCTTTATGAATGGGGTAACTGCAAAGCGCTCAATCTGCCACAACTTTCACCCGATGAACAAGTTATTGCATCTGCAGCCCATCGTTGGCGTAAGCAATTATCGCCTGATGTTCACGGTCAACGAAATGGTGCCTTTACCGGCATCAAAGCTATTTTACGAATTTCTGGCCGTAATATAGATGCTCTGAAAAATGTTATAAAGGCTGGCAAAGGTGAAATTGTTGAAGCCTCATCTCCCTACTCAGCGTGTCCGGTTTCATCGACAGCCTCGCATTGTTTTGTGGATGTTAAAAAGTGTCCCCTTAATGCAGAAGACTATCAATTTCTTAAGAATAATGATATATTTGTTTTATCTCAAATGTACATTAATGCCTTCTTGATGAATGGCGCTGATGTTGACAGGTCTAAATATGAGATCAATATGTAGACATTTTCTATTACATGATTAAATATAGAATCATACATAAATTGAAAAGAATCATGTAACGTACTGATTGTTGTAATATTAAATTTATTTTGTCATTTTTTAAGTTCTTTTTTAAATTAAATTGTCATAAAGATATCACCTTTTGTATTATCTATGGTTAGTATTTAATGTTAATAAAATGTTTTTTTTTTTCGGCAAAAGGTTTGGTTTTATTTGATAAAAGATAATTAAAGGAAATAAATAATTTTTAAACAATAAACTTGGTATTCAATTAAAAAACAAGTTAGGTATCTAGATTAGAAGACCAATGGCCTTTTCCCATTACTTCAAGGCTTATTTACGGACTTAATATAATTTATCGAGTATGCTATTTTAAGGTCAATGTAGTGGTTAGCAGACTTAAGGATGTTGGACAAAATGCAGATTGGAAATTTAGTAATGGACGAGTATAAGCTGGAAGATGGGAAATAAACATGTACTCAAGTTTCTTTCTTGTCTAACTGATTCGGAGATCATTTTGGGACAATACAGTTGCTCGGCAATAGTAGGTGACTGCGCACCTAGCTCAACGGCCAAAATAGTTGGTTAAGAGCACGTAGTTCTAACTGAAGTACCATGTAATTTATGTAAAAACCAAAGAAAAAGGCAAAGTACCCAAAAAGGGAACCTTTAGTTCACAACAGTATGTCGTTATTACATGTGTGGGTCAATTTGCATATCTTTGTCTCATTTATGTATGTAAGTGTTAGAATGCTGTCAGAATAAAGATTCGTTCCAATTGATTTCTTTGGAAAATTTGAAAATAAAAATTTACTTAACTCTTTTTTAAATTCTTATAAATTAGTGAAAACCCATAAGTACTAACAAAATCCTTAACTGGGAAACAGTCACCTGAAAAAAATCAGTTAATTAAATTTTAAAGAAGACGAAATGTTATATTTTTTTAATATTAATTTAATTTAAAAAACTCATTTAAATGAAAAGATTTTGGCATTATTAAACTATGCAATTTATTACAATTTGATCATAATATTTTTGTTTAATTTTGCATACAACATTGTTCATTTTGTTTTCAATAAATATATATTCATAGGTAAGCAAATAAATTAATATTAAATGTAATATTTTGTTTTAATTGTATTAAAGATTGTTAAATATTATATAATGTGTATGTATATATATTTATGTATTCGCATTGATTTGATTTTTCTCATAATAAATATCGAAAAATATTTTATATTAATCAATATATATTAAAGATAAAATACTAGTATTATATTAATATTGTTATACATATATGTATGTTCAAATATAACTATTGTATAGAAGATAGTTGTAGATAAATAGGGAGTATATAAGATATATAATTATTTTAAAAAGGTTATAAGGAAGAGAGGTAATTTTTTTTATTTAACATGCAAATAATGGCTGTGAGTTGTTTTATTTTGAACAAAAATATTGCTTGTATTAAGAGCAAAAGCGGGGTTTATTATAAATAAAACATTTCCCACTTACGAAACGAATAAAATACAACTTTTTTCGACAAAATATTATACAAAGAAACTTTTTTAAATATATGTGTGAATGTATAAGATTGACCAATAACATTTAAAAATAAAAAGTATAAATACAATAAACCATTTAACTTAAATAAACTTTATAAACAAATAATATAAACATAATATAATTTTTAAAAAATATATATAACATTGGTGGAAAGAAGATAGAACAATTTCTCAAATATCTTATTTATTGATCTAAATAATCCATGGTTTTAATGAATTTCACAACTGAACCAAATAAGGTCCAGTGAAATTGTTCTTCGCCATCCAGTTTTTCCCCAATAAAACAAGTTATATACTCAACAGTTGATAACAAATAAGGAGGATTAGCCTGTTAAAAACAATTATTAAGTTACATATATGCAAAAATAATAATTTTACTTACCATTATAACAACATAAATTAGAACAGGCAAAATATCATCAGCAGCCGGTACTCTACCACTGGACATGTGTAATAAACTCATTATACTGGAAATACATCTGGAATTTATTTCAAAACAAAATTGTTTATTTTAACTTTGTTTTTAATTTTTAATGAAAAAATTTATTACCTAATAACACACTGTAACTTTTCGCGAGGAGTTTTATAGGCAGAAATAAATGTTAACTCTTGTTGAGCAAAACTCCAGGGAGCCTCAGATAGATAAATTTGAGGTATACATAAAGCCGGATGGGATGGTGTAATAACATTTTGTAATTTCCGTATATGTTCAGATAAAACTCTGAAAAGAATAGAAATTGATTAAAAATTGCATAAGAATAGAGTTAAATAAAAATTTCGAAGAAAATTTGCTATGTAATATTGTTATTTTGGCCATATGGGCTTTATATTACAAATAAGTGAAATAAATAAATAAATAAAAATAAATTTATCCAAAATTTCCTATAAAAAGAAAATTTATCGAAAATTTCCTATAAAAAGAAAATTTATCGAAATTTCCTACAAAAAGGAAATTTATTAAAAATTTCCTATAAAAAGAAAATTTATCGAAAATTTTGTATGAAATGGAGATTTTTCGAGAACCTTTTTAAAAAGAATTTATCAAATTTAAAGTTTATAAAAAATTTGCAAACAATTTATGAAAATCGCGAACTCCTGACAATAATACCCCAATTGAATCTTTAAGATAAGTATACTTACGTGTCTCTCGATAAATCGGCATCCTCATTGGGGAACATAACCTGTTGATACATACTTTGCAATAATATTCTTTCCAAGGACATACGAGCCTCCACCGCCTGCCACTCGGGCATACCATTTAAAATGCCACCCACAGACAGTAATTCCTCCATGAGACTATCAATAAATTCTTCTATTAAATCAATTTTATCATCTGACATTGTTAGGCGTGCAAAATCCTCTTGGAATGATTCAATTTTATCCTGCCGCTTTTCGAAGAACATACGCATACAAACGGCCATCAAATAGCGATTACACGTTGAACTTTCGCTTCTCAAACGTGATTCGTATTGTTCGATATTTTCCATAATCATTAAAAGATTTTGCCGGTAACGCATTAAATACTGTAAATAACTTTGTCGTTTTTGTATGTCATTTTGCAGTTCTTCCATAATCTGGGTATGCTGGCTAATATCCAGTTGAGATATGCAACGTATAGCTTCGGATACATAAGATATTTGTTGGAAGTTTTGTAAATTAATAGCTTGAGCCAATTGAATTTGTAGATATGTTAAAAGGGGAGATGTGTTGGTATGCTATAACAGAATTTGTACGACACATTTATACATGCTTCTAATAAATATTTAAAAATAAAAAAAATAATAATAATAAACTCACAGTTGTATGTCTAAAATCTCCCGAATGCAAATCAGTCTTGGATAGTACAGTACGTATCTTTTTCTTGATGATATTAAATGTCATAATTTTGTCATGGATAGAAGAGTGTGGATTGCTATGAAAATGCTATTGCTATTAATAATCCATAAAATTATACAAAACTTGAACTTACCTTTGTTGACCATTTACATCCTTATTTATACTACTTGCCGCTAAACCGCCAACAGCTCCCACACCATTACCCGTCGACGAGTTTGTAGCTTCACTTGATGTACTGACTTTACGTCTATATTTCGCCAAAATATCTTCACTGATATCATAATATCCTGTACTACGTTCTGGTGCTGCTGTTGCTGTCGAGCAACTTGGTATATTGGCACTTATTACATCTAATGAAGCCTCCGAGTTATTGGTTGAAAAAGAAACACTGCGAGAACTTTGTGAGATTTCATCACAATTTGTGGAGCTGTGATGTCTAGATTTGTGACCACGTCGATTCTTGAAAATGCCCTGTTTTAGTTTATTAAAAATTCCAGAATTAGTGGTTGTCAAACTGTTGTGTGTGGATGGACCATTGGCACGTAAGGGATCGTTTTGGAAACGTGGTGAGTTTCTAATTGGTCTAGCGGATGAAGAGGAAGTGGATGGACCATGATTTTTATCAGCAGATGCATCAAAGCTTATACTTTTTGGTATGGCTCCTGTTGATTTTGTGGGCTTTTGCGAGTTAGATGTGCTAGCTGAAGATGAATAAACCATTATGCCAGCTGAAGAAGTGGATTGTTGATTAGTGGGCGTATCACGGGATGGATCGCCACCACTATTATCGTTGGTATCGTTCAAATTTAACTCAGAAGTCCTATTAGTTAAAAGCAATATTTCCTGTTCTTGCTGTTGCTTTTCCCTTTTGTCATCATCTGTTTGTGGAGTGTCATTTGGCAATGCCGAAATTCTTTTAGGTACAGCGTTCAACATTATTTCATGATTTTCATAATTTAATGATTGATGTCTTCTTAGGGAAGGTGTCAAGTTAGAGGAACCACTTTCAGAACTTTCCCGTCCACCCTTTAAAGCCATAATCCCATTACGACGACCATCAACTACTGAAGATCTTTGCAGGGTAGAACTTTCACGTCGCTCTACCAAATCATCTTGGAAAATATCGACTACAGGAGGATCAGGGGGTGCTATTGAGGGCGGTGTCAAGTCCTTGTCATCACAAAAGTCTGAAAAATCTATAAGATCTTTTGATTCGTTACTGGCATTACTTTGATGACGTTTTTTTCGATTGGCTGTAAAAGGAGAAGGTATTTTAGCCATTGCTCCTTGCTCTTCAAGATTTACGCTCTGATTTGAAATACTACTCTCAGCTGAAGCTTGTCTTCGCATACGATGCGACGAAGAAGGACCGGCTTGAAGAAAATTATCTTTTTCTTTTTCATTCGTTATGGACTTGTAATTTTGTTGAAATGTATTTTCCAATTGATTGCTTGTCCTTACCGAACTTCTAGCTAATGAAGAACCATCTCGGTAGTGATGATGATAATGGTTGTTATTTGTAACTGAAGCAGAATTGTCATCATATGAATTAATGGCATCATAAAATGCAGAATCCTCTTGTGAACGATCACTAGCATTACCACCACTGCTACCGCCACTACCATGAACATCATCAACACTACCAGAGGAGGGTGCTTTAGCTACAGGTAGTTTATGAACTCCTTGGATATTTGAAGATGGAGGTCTAAAACTACGATTATTACGAGCTGCTGAGTAATGATTATTATTCGATGATCTTTGTTGGCGATTGATTGGTGCTGCTAATGCAGCTGCCAATTGATTTCTTTCCCTTTCGGTCGTAGCACCAGAATCTAATATATCAGATCTGGCGGTTATACTCACATTATCATCGGTGTCAACTTCATTTAATTTCTCAGAATCCGAGGCTAAAACATCAGTACTCCAATTAGATTCTGATCTCTGATCGGAAGCATCTAAATAACCAGCTCTTATGCCTCCTACACCAGAAAGTACATCAAAATTATTATCTCCTGGTAATACCACTGCTGCCGGTATCAAGGGTGTGGAAAAGTTCCTTTCGCGTTCCCTTTCTGTATTATCTATAGTTTCAGTATCACTGGCTAAAACATCAGTAGACCAGGTATCCGAAATTATGGAAACTGTTTCATCACCTTCAAATTTTTTAATTTCGAATTTACAAAATTTGTCCTGGATGTCAGAACGAGCTTTAGAAATTAACTTCTGCATTTGAGGTGTTGGCAAAGCATTGTTTATAGATTCACCATCGGTAACCTGCGAGGAGGGAGTATCCCTACCACTTATATTTGGAGTGCCTCTGCCAGAAACATTGGCTGACACCATGTCAGAGAGATTGTCATTTTCTGCATTTTCTTCCAACTCTAAAGAACTTGTTACTGAATGATTTGAGGGCACTTCACTAACAGCTTCTAAATTGTCAGAATTGCCAATAGAAGCATCATCATGGGATAATGAAAATCTGGTAGTTTTATTATGCATTGGCCTTAGAATATCTGACATACCATCGATACCATCAAATCCATTTACTACAGATGATTTATCTACCGTAGACTCTTGTTGATAGTTCTCAGCATCTACCAGCTCTCCGTTGGAGATGTCTTGGCCAATGCTATTCATTTTTAAAACTTCTTCTTCGGATAGAGGCTGTAGTTTTTGCTCTACTCCGTTGTAAAGATTAAACACTAAAACAGATTCGTTTTCTGCTTCAGCCGGTAATGAACGTACTGGTGACGATTGCTGAGAACTATTATGAGATAAAGAATTATCCAAACCGTTTGTATATACACCTGCAGCGTTATTGCCATTGACAACACTATTTAGGTCCTCATTGTTTTGATGACTGCTACCACCATTCGCATTAGAAAAACTCATACTTTTAGCTATTTTACTTTTTGTTGATTTACTTAAATTTTTCAACGATTGCTTCGATTTATCTTTGGATGGACTTTCGTTCTTAACAGAATTTGGTTGGCCCTCTGCATTACCACCATTAACAGTGGGATTTTCCGGCAAACGCTTTAAAATCTTTCTTAATTTTTCTTTTTCTTCTTCTGAAATATCGAATTCATCGGTGGCCGTTAAAATTCTATAGAATTCCGTGAAATAATTTAATTCTCTTTGTGTAACCAATAAATGGTTTCTTTCAAAATCACTTTGTTGAGCCAATATGGCTACAACATCCTCACCAGATTGTGTTACCAACAATAAATCTATCAACTTTGTTACATTATTGGCTTCAAATTTGCCATAGAGTTCAGCAAATTTAGCATCTACTTCATCGTGTTTGGCTAAAGCCAACATTTGTATGATCTGACCAATTTGTATGAGATTAAAACGTACTTGCTCCGAAATAGGAGCATCAATTATGCCCATAACATCGGGACTTACAATGGCAGGACAAATGAAATGTGTAAAAACCATATCGGTAATAATTTCATTAATTACTTTATCGGAAAATTGATGAGCTTGTTTTAACTGATGACACATGGTTTGTACTAGCCATCTCAGAGTGGACGGGAATAGAGACCAGTTATAAAGTAAATTATCTATAAATATTTTTGCTAACTTATATAATTGATTAATGGTTTCCATGTGGAACTTATCAATATTCTCTTGATAGGCCGCTGAAGTTTCTGCGCCAAATCTGTATTAAAATGATTAACTAATTTTAATCTTTATTATTTTATAAATAGTTCTAAAATACCTTCTAATTCTTTCTTTCGTGGTAAAACTTTGCACAACCTTTTGTGGATCGACATCTAGCATGGTATCCGTTTCACTTAACACACTCATTATAGGTTGATAGAGTGCAGCTGTCAAAAATATTTTCGCCGAAAACATTGATTCATTTAGACGATGGTATATACGAGCAAATGTTGAGGTATTAGCTCTCAACAATCTACGTGGATTATCACTAACAACAATTTGAATTTCAATTAATTCTCTCAAGAGTTTCAAAACCATTTCAACATCTTTTGTATTTATGGCGTTACCAAATAAACCCGTACTTATGGTTAGTATAATGGAATTCATATGTGTAGGTGTTATGTCGGGTAAGTTATCACCGGTTGCTAGCGATAAAGCCAATACATAAGGAGATCTATAGAGATAGTTGAATAGATCTTCATAGGCAATAGCATGCTATTTCAAAAGAGAGAAGAATATTATAATGACAATTATAACAATTTTTTTACACACTCTTTGTTTATCTTACCTCATAGTCCAGCACTTTTTTTGCATCAATAAACTTAACATTTTCATAGTTGTTTGCACGGCGACAACACAAAGAGGGACCCAAATCCGGACGAGCAACAATCAAATCATTAAGATTTCTTCTTTGTTGAGCACATATATAAGCCAACTGTAATATTTTGAAAATAAATAAAAAAAAAAAATATAAATAAAATGTGTATAATTTGAAAATGAAAAATTTTTTATAGTTTATAACATTTATTAATAAAGTTATAATGTGCCCAAAAGTCTAATTAAAAATTAACTAAAATTAGAGCTGTAGTTTAACAATTTTAAATTTTCCAATTTAAGATTTAAAAATTATTAAAATATTTATTTTTGGAATTTAGTTCATTAATACATGTACCTTTGTTATTGATGCTGAATTTTCCGCTAAAGCTTCGGTTAATTGTGCAAAAGTTGTCTGTTCTTGTTGTATAAACAATTGTTCTTGTCGCAGAGTACGCGCTAAATCCATAACCTCCAACAGATTTCCTTCCGTATTCGATTCCATTGTGTGATAATGGCTTTGTGTTTTTCTTTACGTTTAGTTTGATTTAGTAGTATTTTTTTTATTTCTTTATTTTAAACAAATATGTGAATGAAATGTTATTTTTTCCTTTATTTGTTTCTCCGTTTAACAATTAAGATTTCAAGACTCTGTTGTAATGATAAAAAAAGGGCACACATGTAAATTTAATATACAATTTATTATTTTTATTATACAAATGTGGTAAGTTAATGAATGTATTGTGTACACTTGAACTTGAAAGGGGGTGTTATATGTATGTACTACTATGTATAGAAAATATTATCGGTCAAACAAAAAATAACTATAAAAAGTAGATTACAAGAAAACAATTACGTATATAAATTAGAGTGTCCCAAGAAACTGTTTTTGTGATTCTAATGACATTGAACAGGTTTTATTCGACCGGTTTTAACCGGAGTTGTGAAAATTTTCGACGAATACCTGGTTTTTATTGTCTTTAACAATTTTACCTAAAAAAGTTATTTATTTTCAAAATTTACTTAAACAGTTTAAAGATCGTAGGAAAAATTTACAAAATCAATTTACAGATTAAAAATATAATTAGCGCAAAATTGTTGGAGGATTTAAGGGAAAATTAATGAACATTTTGAAAGATTTGGATAGTTCCCAACATTACAATTTGCATGACTATGAAATTTTTTCTAATCGTTTTTTTTTTTTAATTCAGTTCTGACTTCTACATAAATAAATCTGTTTTACTCTGCAAAAATAATTCTTTTATATCTATTAAAAATACGATTAATTGCATATATTTTAATCGTAATCGGGATAATGAAAAATTTCGTTTAAATGCAAACCCTAATTTCTTCCAGTTGAACATAAAATTGCAGCTACCTGATAAAAGTCACTAACCCAAATTAGATAGATATTCCACATTGCCTTAAGTTCCAATATTAACAGAAAATTTTAAATTTGTTTAAAAATTTCAAATTTTTAACCGGTTTTTTAAAAATGGCAAAAACTCAAACTGTTCAGAAACACTTTTAGGCAAAAAAAAAAAAAAAAAAATCATAATTTTGGGCTTGTTATAAAAAATGGATTTTTGTACTCGAGAGGACTTTTTAGTGCATTTTTAGAACAGATTTTTCTAAACTATATTAAAATTGAAAAAAAAAAACAACTTTTTAATACTTTACTCATAAAAGAAACGACATAGACACATTTTTGCAAAAAATTTTTAATGTTTTTATAACAAGCTGAAGACTACGAATTTTTTGACACCCATTTAGAGAGAAACAAACACGAAAACTGAAGATACTTTTTTTTAAATGTTTTATTATTTTCCATCTTTTTAGTCTTGCTACATTTTTTTTCAATGGGATACTCTATTGTTTAAACAAAAATTTAAATAATGAGAAAATTGTACAAGGCGCTAACAAGTACTTGTGACGTACATCATGAGTTTTTAGTACATCTACATATATATTATTCGTTTTAACTTATGTATTTATTAATGGCTGGACTGAAAGACGTCTATTATTTTAAAGTAAATAGCTAAAAATATTTTGAATTCACACAGGTGACAAAAACTTATGAAAAAAGCGGAAAAATATTACTTTCCGAGTATTAGGTAGAAGTTAAAGAGTAGAAATCTTACCAATTCTATATATTTCATTTTAAGAGTTTTTATGAATATTAAATTTAGGGGCCTCTATTTTTAAAGGTTTATAGTGAAAAATAAGATTTTTTCAAAAAATCTTGATTTGAGTTTTCATAATATTGGGTACAATTTTCGAATGATTATTTCTTAACTTTTTGTTTTCATTCAGAAACTAAATTAACATTCATATCACATTAATTTTTAGTTATCATTTCGGAGACCAACAACATTTAGCTTTGAATTGGGTAATTGAAAATGTAGATTTTTCAATTGGCCGAAAAAGTGTTTTTACTCTTTTCTACGTTTCCTACTTATTTAATATATGCATTTAAACGCATTATTTATAAACAATTCTATATGCCGTTAGTTTTTTAAACACTTGTATTTGCTAATAAATAAGTAGTAATTTTCTATTATATGTTTATCTTGTTAATTTGCCATTACTAACTAAAGTGTGAATAGCAAAAACTTTGTCTGGATCGTTTTTTTTTTTATTGGTGAGAATGATTTATATTTTTTTAAGAATCGTATACATTATAATATAGTTCCATTTTATTTATTCTATAACAATATTAACCAAGAGTTCTAAAAAAAGAATATTAATATACATATTTGTTTAACTAGCAGTGTTGCCAGGACTTGAGAAAAAAAAGAAGCTAAATTAGACTTTAAAAAAGGTCAGAAAAAGCTAAATGCCCATAAAAGCTAATATATTGTTTTATTTAAATATAACATAAATATTTTTTATGGATAATATAGTTAGATAAAAAATGATTATAATACTATTGTAGAATGAAACGCCGCAGGCGAAAACTTTCGTTAAATATATGTAAATAATTTAGATTTTTTTGTGTCAATTAATTCACAACAATGCTTAAATTTATGATTCTGTAAAAATAAAATTTTAAGAATCAAAAATGGCTAGAAAAAAAAAAAAGCTAAAACGAAAATTTTGAGGCTAAAAGCAAAATGAAAAGGCTAGATTTAGCCTTAAAAGGCTAAACTGGCAATGATGTTAACTAGTATGCGTATGACTACTATTGATAGAATAGAATAATAAACATTTAAATTGTAATTTCATAAAGTCAAACAAGTTTTTCTTTAAAAATTTCGATAGTTATCTGTTAGAGGAATAAAGGTACGGTCACATTAGGCAAATGTTTGATTCGAATTTGTTTGCCCAAACGTACACAAAGTTTTTCAAAATTAATAAGTACAATCTTGTTTCATTTCATTTGTTGAACAAATTGTTTGTTTATACTTTTAAAATACAATTTGCAAAAAATTTTTAAATAAATGTACAGAGATTGAAAAAAGTATTAGCCCGAAAAAATGATATCGCGGAAAGACAGGGTTCCCAATAAAACACGTTATAAACTAACATCATCATTTCAATGATGTAGTGCAGAATTAGCAAAAAAAATTTTAGTAAAAGTTCAGACCCTAAAAAATATTTTGTAATAATATAAGGAGGGCGTTCGAAAAATCTTAACATATAATATTTAATAACTTGGAAGCGGTTGATCTTAGAGTTTTCATTCTTTTTCATTTAATTGATAATTTATTACAGATCACAGAAAAATATAACTTTTGTAGTTCTAACCACTACTACTGATAGTTGCTTTAGTCACTTTTTTGTCACTTTCAATTCGATTTTATAAAATAAAAAAAAAAAAAAAAATTGTCAATAAATCCTTTTTTTTTTTTTTTTTGCATGTGTGTTCGTAACACACATTTATATATACATCTTTACACGGTTAAAAATATATTATATAAAATGCGATCTAAAATATGTAATATATTCAAACGTCTAAATATATGTATGTAATTTCTAAATCGTATATTTCATAGTTTTAAGTACTTGAGAAAATTGTATTTACAATTTAGTTGTTTATTTGTTAGACTATATTTTAAGTCACTTTAAATGATGTGAATTATTTGGTTTTGTATGTATTATTGCTCAGAATTATGTACTACTTGATACTAAATATGTTTATACATATATTATTTTTATATAAAAGTGTCAATTATTGTACATAATATTCATCTTATCAAGGTTCAAAAACCTCTATTACAGAAATTTATATAAAATATACTTTATAAATAAATACAAACATTTCATTCTGATTTTTAAATAATTGTTTAATTTTAATCTAGCATTTTTGCATTAAAAAAAAACAAATACAATTACTATTTAAAAAATATTAGCTTGAAGTATTCTTTTTTTTCACAGAACTTTTGGTAATTTCACGCTTCGTATGGTGATAGGAATTTGATTTTTTATATCTAAATTTAAAAATGATTATATATGTATATGAAGTTGTTAAAAGTTTCTTTAAAGAATAATAAAATTGTAAAATATTATATAGTGTTATTTGTGGCAAAAAGTAATTATTTTGTATCTATTTTACAAATATACTATAAGTAAAAACCCTTTAGAGAATATACAATTTATGTATAAAGTTATGATGATATAAAATATGAAAATTTTTTCACCAAAAAGAGATTTATTACGATAGGTATAAAATTTCACCAACTCAGTGATCGTATGGATGTTGGAAACTCAAAACTCACGTTTAATTACGACATAAGATTGGACTGTAATTAATATAAGTATAATGAAAACTCAGTGAGAAATAATTGATATAAGTAGAAATTAATTTGTTAATAACGAAATGTCAACATTTAACTGTTAATATATAAATGTATGTACAAATATATAACGTTTATTTAAAATTATAAATTAAGCGGTAATTATAAATAAGCAAATATTAAAAAATATTAATAATCATAAGAATAACACAATTATATTGAGTAAATATTTTTACACCCCTTAATTAAATTTGTTTTTTGTATATACATATAATCGAAAAGGCTTTTTAAAAGTTTTACAACAATTGACATTGTTTTGTATGGCAGAAAAAAACGCTAAACTATTTAAACAAAAATACACACAATTGAAAAATAAATTTAACAAAAAAATCATGAATAATGTGGAATAGTTGTATACGTAATATTTATATTTAGTTAAGGCGAATTTTGTTGACTGTACAAAAAGTTGCTAATTATTGATTGATTATTGAAATTTAATGTTTCATGACTTATTTTTACTTTAGATTTTTAAAAATCTGTTAGTATTAGAAATTTAAAGAGAATTGCGATTTTTTTTTTTTAATATTAGAATATATCCAAATTGAACACTTTAAAAATGCGAAGCAAAGTTTAACCTAAAGATTAAAATGAACTTTAAATCATCACAGCAAAAAAGAAACTAAAAAAGAGCAGAAAAAGTGTTGTCATTAGAAGGAAGTACTTAGTGCTGAAAAAGAGCTGTCATTGGTAAAATGCTTCTTGTTCATTGCTTTTGAAGTTCTTGTCCAAAAATTTTAAAAATACTTAAAATTTTCACTTTTTTTGGAAATAATTATTAATAACTTACAAAAAGGCACAAAATATGCACTACGTTCTTCTTTTGAAGTGGTGAAAATATTATTTTCTGAAAGCAATTGATCGTTTCCTTTTTTCCGGTCTGTAGATATCATAGATCGAATAGCAGGAAATTAAAGTAAAGCTTTTTATGTTTCGGTTTAATATTTTTTAATACGAAGTGTTACGGCATGCAACTTTTAAGAATATAAGGTTCGATTCCAATTTGTAAATAATATTTTTTATTTTTATTTTATTTTTATTCATTGCAATATAAAAAGCCTTTTAAGGCCAATTTAAATATACATATATTACAAAGCTGTTAACCCGAATTAAATATAACTTAATATACTTTGGAAACCATTGATATGATTTGAGACTATATATACAAAATAAGAGTATAACAAATCAATAGTCTCAAATCATATCAATGGTTCCCAAACCGAAGATTACTATAAAGTTACTAAAATACTGAAACAAAAAGGTCCCAACAGTGATCAAAATAAGAATAACAAGAATATTTTAATAGGGAGTGAAAAATAAAGTAATAGGTATAATTCAAACTAATTGGAAAGGATGACCATAAGCTTAAGTTGAAAGGCATTATTGGAGTGGGAGAAAACCCTTAGTTCCAAAGGTAACTAATTCCATCACCTAGCAATTCTCACAATAAAAGATCTTTCATACAAAGAAATGTTAATTCTAGGAATTAAAATCTGAGGGTTCCTAGAAGAACGAGTAAATACAAATTTGGAACAATTCCCTCTTCATAACCTTGTAAAAAAAAGATAGCGTAAACAATTTTGAAAAGAACAACCAAAAAAACGTTTAAAATATTCTGAAATATGTTCTCTCATCCGTACATTTAAAACAAATCTCACAATCATATTAAAAATTCTATTCAATTTAGATAAAATATATGAAAAAGACCCTGACACAATTTCAAGACCATATAGAACATTTGACATTAAAAGAGAATGAGCAAGGCGACATCTCATTTGAAAAAAGTAAATACCAGCTGAATAGAGTCTACGCAAAGTACAAGAAATTGTGCAAAGTAAATAATCAATGTGACACCCAAAAGTTAAAAATCTGTCAATATAAATTCCAAGACATTTTAACTTATCAACAAAAGTAACAGCAGTTCCATTTATTGATATAGAAAATCAGAATCAAACTTCTCAGCAACTCCAGACGCAAGAGCCTTCGTTTTAGCTGAGTCAATAGACAGAGAATTTAAAGATGTCCAAGAAAAAAAAACAAAAACAACCGAGAATAGAATTTATATCAAAAGAAAGTCCCTTAAAATCATCTTTATCACCACTAAATATAAGCATCACGTCATCAAGTCATTTATATACAAAATGAAAAGAAGTGATCCCAACATCGAGCCCTGAGGTACTCCAGAAGCAAGGGGAAACATATTGGAATATCGACCATTAATATCAACAAATTGACATCGGCCGGAAAGATAAGAAAAAATTAATTTGCAAGCAGTATTGGAGAAGCAAAACGAATCCCTTAATTTACATATTAAAGTGGAAAAATTGAGTTAAAAGCCTTTATCAAATCAAGAGATAAGAGTACAGATACTTTGCTATTATTTAAATATTTCCTTATATCATCCGTCATGTTGAGTAATAAGGAAGTCGTGTTATGACCAGGGCGAAAAGCGTATTGAGATGGAGAAATAAGATCACGAACAGATGACATTATTTGGTTCTTAAAAATATCTTCTACAGCTTTCCATAAAGCAGGAAGAATAGAGTTAGGACGTAAATCATGTAATACGCGGACAGATCTAGATTTCGGGATGGGAACAACACGGGCTGTCTTCCAAACATTTGGAAATATGAAAGTAGTTAAAATTGTATTAATATGATGAATAAGAATGTGTGATACAAAAGAATAAATAATTTTAATGAAATGGATGGGAATAGTGTCAACACCAACTGACACTATTCCCATCATCATCTACTATAATATTTAGATTTTTTAAAGTATTATATAAAAATAGAGTTACACAGCTTTAAAAACAATAACCGACAGTTGTTTAGAAAACCCTATAAAATTAGATTTTGTGACACCTAAAACCGATACTAATATTGATTCGAACATGAAACCGATAATATTGGAATTCATGACACCAAAGTAATTTGTTTTCTCGTTTTCAAATCCAATTCCGATAGCAAGTGAATTCTATGATAGCCATGAATATCTCCAATTTTAGATATGATCCGATCAAGGTAAGTGCATTTTTCTTTGATCTATCAGAAGTCTTAACGAACCTGCATAGAATTTTAAAAAATTTCGAAAATAGTCGAAAAAAAATCGAAAAGTCGAGATTAGTCGGATAAACCTTATTTATGAGAAATATTTTGTTTGTGACATTAATTATGAATACCCAGATATATATAAAACCTTCATATATAAAAGTTCTATCAATAATGATTTTTTTTAATCCATTTTTATTAAATCTAACAAATTATATGTAACACTCTTGATTCACAAATATGAAATATAGTTTCAAATTAAAAGTAAAATGTATGGTAATATTTTAAGAGAAATATTTTAAAATGTTACAAACCAAAATATAAACTTAACATATTTACCCCTTTGGTACAAGTATACAGATTATTTAATAATAAAAAAAAAACTAAATGAAGAGCAAGAGAACAAAAAATAAAAACAAAACACAAATAAAACCACTTAATAAAAAAATGTGTACATGTGTGTACAGAGAAATTGAATAAAGTGGGATGCATTTCCCGTCAATCACATTTCAGACACAGGCACAAACAAAAAAATGTTAAATTACAAATACTACTTTTTTGTTGTTAATTTATTTAATATAAACCAGAAAGAACTGTTTTTGTTAAAAAAAAATAAATAAATAAATTATATATCACAAAAATGATTTGTCAGTAAGCAAACAACAACAAATTTATGAATATTTGTATGCGAATGTATTTGTAAAATCATAAAAATGGAAGGGTTATAAGAAAAAACTGATGAATGGATTTTTAAGAATTTCCAAGAGAATACTATGTTTTTAGTTTTCTTTTTTCTTTCCTTGGTCAAAACACAACTTAAAAAACTTTTATTAGTTTAATCAATTATAAGAAAAATTTCACTTTAAACACTATGGAACGCTAGCAGCGCTCCATTGTCTTCGTTTTTCTGGGGTATAGCTTTTTGTTGTTGTTTTAATTGCGTATCAAAATTTCAGGTTTTGTTTGTATAACTTTTATACAAATTAATTTCATTTACGTACATTTTAACTTTTATTTATAATTTTCTTTTGTTTTGATACTTTTTTGATAATTTATTCACATTTTAAAATGTATTTAAAAAAAAAACTAAACTTGTTTAATTTATTTTGCAATATTTTCAAGAGATCCGTCTGATATAAACTGAGAGCATGAAAAAATTTTACACAATTATCGAACTGAAATGTCACAATTTGACAATTGAAAAGTAATGCCAAGTTTAATAAAATATATATAATAAAATAAGATATCGTTGAAAACCCATCCCAAATAAAGAATTATAAAACAGCTGTAACACAAAAAAAGACGCGTTGTTGTTAATAGTAAAATTTCTCTAGAAAAAGTAAAAATTATTGCATTAAAACTTCAAGTAAATCATTTAATTTGTTCAACAACAATATTACACAATGCCTAAAGTAAGAAGATCCCGCAAACCACCACCAGATGGTTGGGAATTAATAGAACCTACTTTGGAAGAATTGGAACAAAAAATGCGTGAGGGTAAGTAAACATTTTGTAGTTTGTGTATGTGTGTATTTTCATTATTTTTTTATTTCCTTATATTTCAGCTGAAACTGAACCTCATGAAGGCAAACGTATTACGGAATCATTGTGGCCCATTTTTAAAATACACCATCAAAAGTCACGTTATATTTACGATTTATTCTATCGCCGCAAGGCAATTAGTCGTGAATTGTACGACTATTGTTTGAAGGAAAAAATTGCTGATGCCAATCTTATTGCTAAATGGAAGAAATCGGGTTATGAAAATCTTTGTTGTCTTCGTTGCATACAAACCAGAGATACTAATTTTGGTACAAATTGTATCTGCCGTGTACCCAAATCAAAGTTGGAAGAAGGTCGTATAGTGGAATGTGTACATTGTGGTTGTAGAGGTTGTTCCGGTTAAAACTAAAATTGTTCAAGGAAAACTATCGGGATGATTTCTTTATTACATATTAGTAGTCTGTAGTAGCATAGGCTGTTTGTAGCATTTAGTTAATAAATTTTTTCCACAATTTCTTATCGCAGTAAATTTAAAAATAAATTTTAATAAATTAACAAAGAATACCATGTTTTTTATTATTTCTAAAATATTTGCAGATAAACTATTTTTTTATATTTTTATATATATATATATTTTTTTTAATACGATATTTTTGTAATTTTTTACAGTTTTTAGTAATTCATATAATTATTTTGGTGAAAGGTGCAAATTTAAACAAGTTTTTAATTGAATAAATTATTATCTAACATATTTGTTAATTAGTGACTTTTTTCCGTGAAGCTTGTAATTAGGAATACATATTTAAAATTACATCGTTTACTAACTCATTTTATTAATTTAAGGAATTTTAAGTGATGAAATAAAAAGTAAAATAAGAAAATCATTGAAAATTGAATTCATATACCTATATATGTAAAGCCAAATGGCATGTAATATAAATCTGTAAATAAAACATTTAAATTTGAAATTTTAAACAATGTTCGCAACCGATTCAGTTATTTCGTTAACGGTATTTTATCGTTATCGGTATTTTTAGATTATTTTGTTACGGATTTTTAACGTTATCTGTATTTCGAGTTATTTCGGTAATGTTATTTTTATGGTAACAAAGTAGTCGGTTCATAACCATGAAATATAAAGTGGAGTCAAGTATAAGAAGGTCGAGCTGGGATAACTACATAGTATAATAAAGTATACTCGTAAGACCAGCTGTTTTACAATTTTTTCATTGGCAAACCTCGCGGTACTGTCAAATTGTTTTTGTTTTCACATGTAAAATATTTTTTGAGTTTTTTTCTCTTGCTCTCTTTCGTTCTCTCATTTTTCCGTTCAAAGCATTCTGACATTGTGGGCAGTCGTTTTACAATAACAAAATACAAGCAATTTTTGTTGTTGTAGATGTGCGAGTACTTTATTATTTTACTATGGGATAACTATAACATTCTTACAAGTTTTATTTAATTTTATTAAAAATATTTTTTCTCAAATTGAGAAATAACGGTCTCGGTATTTTAGCGTTTTCGGTATCTCGAGCTATTTTGGTAACGAGGTTTTGGTTACGATATTTTAGCGTTATCGGTATTTTGAGTTATTTCGGTAAAGGTATTTTAGGGGTGACGGTAGTCAAGTTGAATGGGTTTTTTAGTGGAAAGGATATTTTGGAGATTTTCTATTCCAGAAAAGTACATGTTTTAATACCTGATTTTTAATCAAAACTAACTGCCAATTCCATAAATGTAAATACTGTTATCGAATACAAGCAAAACTATCGAATATTGTCAAAAAGATTTTATCATCACTAGAAAAAAGTAATAGCACGGAGACCTGCGCCGATTATTTTTGCCGTTTTGCAGGTGGCTGAGTCAAGCCGCCGTCACCAAAAAAATTTTAGTCATTTATTTTCAAACTCAGTTAATTCAATGCAAAACTTTTAGTAAATTAATTAAATTTATGAAATTTAATACTTTAATATTACACTTTTTAGAAAATGTTCATAACATAATCCAAATAGGCTACTTTATTTTGGGATCAGAGCAGAGGGAATGGTACCCCCACACTTATACAAATAATTTATAATTATTATTGGAGGGTTTTGCACTGATACATAATATTTTTATTTTTTAGGATAAAGGGATATAAAAAAAATACTTACACATATCTTATGTTAAAAAAAACGATCTTTGTCAATCCCTTACACCTAATTTGCGGTCCACACGAGCCTTTTTCATGCTCGCACATTGAACAAAATGTTGTGCGCACATGCATTTGAATAGTGTGGACCCAAATTGTTCATGTTTTGTTCTTGTTCGCACACCGTTATTCGCACAATTGTTCGAGCAACCATGTCTGCCATCAAACGTCATTTTGTACGCGGAAAAAGAGGCGCTGCATGTAAAATTATCGAAGCGACACAGACGACAAACAAAAAATTATGATTTGTTCGACAAATGTTCTGCCCACTGAAAACAAAATGAACAAAATTGTGTGTGTTGCTCTGCCGACGTTTTGTTCTTGTGCGAACAAGAAAAAGGCTAGTCTGGATGTAGCGTAAGGCGACGTAGACGCCTATTTGTAAACAAGGAAATAAAAGATTTTGATCCGCCGCCGAGAATTTTTCCAAAGACGCCGCCGAAGTTGAAACTGTTCGTCGCAGGACTCTGGAAAGCGGCATTGAAAACGTAAACATTGGATAAGTGAATTGATGCTGAATTTTAATTTTATTATAGTAAATAAGTAATAATAAATAGTTATGAAGCAACGATGTCGTTGTTGTTTAACAACAAGTTCCAAAATCTATTTCAATATATTCGATCATCACAAATCCGGGACCACCTATGCCGAGAACATACGCTATTTAGCTGAAGTACAAATAGACCACGACGATGGCTTACCACAACAAATATGTTCCAATTGTTATAACGAAGTGCAGCGTATCTACAATTTTGGTATGAATGTGCGACTATCCGATGAGAAGTTACGGCAAGAATTGGAGGCTACCAAAAATCAAATGGAAAATGAGGATCAAATGGAAAATGTGCAAGTATTAGATAATGAATATTTTGCTCCAGTGGATGGCAATGATGGCATGCAAGTGTGTGTAGTGGAGGAAATACTAGAGCAGGAAAATGAGCAAGAAAATGTGCTTATAGTGGAGGTAATAAGTAAAATGCTTTATGCTGAAGCATAATGAAAATAATCTTTTTTATCTTTATTTTAAAAGGAAATAAATGAAGTGGAAGAAATCCAAATGATAGAAGAAATTTTAGAGTCACCAACAAATTCAGACAACCAAAAGGAGAATTTGTTAGTTGGTTTGGCTCAAGTGGCAGCTACTCAGGAAAATGTTAATGTAACACGCCAAAATCAAACCTCTAATGAAAATTCCTGTTTACCGGAGGATGAAAATGATGAAGATTACTTAATAGAATTTGATGCAAATGAAATTAATAATTTCAAACCCTCTAAATGGAAATGTGTTGAATGTAAGATGATATTGCGCGGAGATGTTTCCTATGAAGGACACATGAATATTCACAAACAATACAGACCTCATACCTGTCAACAATGTCAGACTAAGTACAGATGCCGCTCAGCCTTAAAAAGACATAAAGATCTCAAACATGCCCCCACAATTAAAAATACAGAAAACATTAAAATCTTATATCTATGCATGGATTGTAATAAAAACTTTTATTCTGAACTCATTTTTTATCTACATCAAACTGTCATCCATAGTCAAGGTGATCAATGTCCTTTTCAATCATGCGATCATGTAAATGTAAATAATTTAAAAGAACATGTAGTAAATATACACGATAAAGATATAAATTTTAATCCACAAACATTAAGCGTTAATGAATCATCGGAAACTACGTTATACCAATGCTTTAGATGTTCATCGACATTTGAAGAGTTCAGCCTATTGCAAACACATACTAAACAATGTTATACGCATGATGTTGATCACGAATCGAAAGCTGACAATATTGTTGTAGAGAGTAGAAATGCTATAGAAATTATTAAAGATGATGGAGCAGATATTTCGGTTCAATGTAGCGTTTGTGCAAGAAAATTACTAAAGAAAAATCTGCATAAACATATGGAACATCATAAGCGGAAAGATGTTGACAATAAAGGAGTAGAGGAGAGCAGACAATATTTATGCGCCTTTTGTCGTAAGTATTGTTGTAAATATTGTCCTTAATTTTAAGTTAGATAAATGTTAAATACTTACACAAACTTTTCTTTCGGTATTGTTCTCAAAGGTCTAGGATCGCCACCGAGATCCTATACTTTTGAATAAATATATTAATTATTTTCAAAAATTTTAAATTTTCTAAAAACAAAGAACAAATTTTTTTAAAGTACATAACTACTTCAAAAAATCATCATTTTTTAAGTACAAACTCTAAAGTACCAATTTTTGAAAAGAATTTTTAGAACAAAAGCATCAGTTTTCAAAAACAACCAATTATCTAATATCTATTAAAAAAAAAATTACAAGAAGTACATTTTTTTTAAGTTTCAAAATATTGCAAAATAAATAAATTATTAATTTTTCCAGTACGAATTCAAGTGACACAATTCTAAGAAGTATCTATTTTTATAAATAGTTCTAATATTTCAAAAAAGAATACATTTTTCTAAGAGGTTATATACAGACGAATGTTCGAAAGGCTTAATTTTCCACGTCCATTTTTTGGATTCCTAGTTTATATCGAGCCTCAAAAAATCTGTACAAAATTTCGTTGTCGTACTTACTTTTGTTTAAGAGCTAATATCAGCAGAAAAGTATGAAATGAAGCTACAACAGACAACCCCTGTTTCTAGTACTTAGCTCATAACTTTTTTGTTTATTAACCGATTTTGCCCAATTTCAATACCAAACAAACCTTATATAAGATAAATATATGAGTCAAATTTCGCATCCCTCCCCCCTACATTGTCCCGTTCGAGCCCCATCCTGCTTTCAACAGACGGACGGACATAGCTAGATTGACTCAGAATCTAACCAGGACTCAGAAAATATACACTTTATGGGGTCTTAAATGATTTTTCCGACATGTTACACACGAAATGACAAAATCAATATACCCCCCATCTTTTTGATGGTGCGTATAAAAAATTTATCATTATTACACTGATCGGAGAAATCCTCCTTTAAACAAAATTAAATGGACAAGATGGAATTTGACTGGGAAATATTAGATATGCGCATAAAAAATCAGTACGTGAAAAAAACTGAATGCAGATTATTTTCAAATTCTCTCTGGTCCGCCTACTTTTTTAAAGGAGGGAAACAAATTTATTTTGGCCGTCCAGTGTTTTTAAAAAATTAACGAAAAATGAGATGTGATTCAAATTATTTCTAGTTTAGAAAATAATTAAGTGATTTTTTTTTAACATAAAAACAAAACAAAACTAATTGCAAATATAACTTCATCAAACAAACAGCACGTGAATTTAAAAATTCCAAATCACTACATCAACACGAAAAAGTTCACCATGGTGAAAACTCAGATATAGTGTATGTTTGTACGGAATGTGAACGCCAGTATGCTTCTCAATATTTGCTGGAAACCCATCGTAAACAAGCACACAAAGAACGTGATAATATCTGTAATATCTGTGGTAATGCCTTTAAATTAAGAAGTCAACTAGTAAATCATATGAAATTGCATTTGGAGAAGAATATACCATGCCCGCATTGTGATAAAAAATATGCCAGACATTTTGATTTAAATGTACATTTAAGATCTCATACAGGCGAACAACCTTACGCCTGTCATTTATGCGATAAACGTTTTGCCATCAAAGTGCGTCTAACTTATCATTTACAAAAACATTATGGTATCAAGCATACCTGTAAGGAGTGTGGTGCTGAGTTCAATTCGAAACAAAAACTAAAAGCTCATTCATTTAAACATACGGGTATGCCATATCGTTGTGAGCTGTGTGATGATCATGGTTTTGCTACACGAAATACGTAAGTATTTTTATTAAATTTTTTAATAAAATTAAACATTTTTTAATTATATTTCTTAATATTTAAGATTTAAACGTCATTTAACACGTGTTCATCATGCCACTATATCTGAGGAAGCTCTTAACGATATGTTTCAAAAAAATACTGGTAAAAGTGTTAGTATTAAGCAGATCGATGATCAAAGCCTGGTTATGACTGCGAGTGAAGACGATAATCAAGAAGAGATAGAAGTATTGGGAAAATAGGCAGGCTAATATATATACTTACTATATTTTTCTTAAGTTCTTTGATTTAACTATAAATTAAGTTGTAATTTATACTTATTAATTAAATAAAAAAAACTATGCTTATATTGGAAATTAAAAGAATTTTGTATAAAAATTAATTAATCATGTTATTTTATATTTAATATTTCAAATGAAAAGTTGTGTTTTTTAACAACTTTAATATCTTCTTTCTTTCATAGATAAAACATTTAAAACTGCAAAAGAATTAGATGTACATAACTCTACAAAATGTCATAATCATGAATCCTATCTTTTACAACAATGTTCCCAAAGCAAAGAAAGCTTTAAGGATATAAAACTTTTACAGGAACATGAAAAGAAAGTTCATACAATAAAATCAAAACCACGTTATGTTTGTAAAGTCTGTGGCAATTCCTTTGGCGGTCATGCACAATTATCTGCCCACAAGAGATTACATAAAGAACGTCCATTTAAATGTGATCAGTGCGATAAAGCTTATCCCCGGCAAGTTGAGTTGGATATACATATGCGCACACATACGGGAGAACTACCCTATGAGTGTCATTTGTGTGATAAACGTTTTGCCATTAAAGTTAGACTGACTTATCATTTGCAGAAACATGAGGGCATTACTCACAACTGTCCGTATTGTACAGCGGTATATGATAATCGTAATAAGCTAAAAGCTCATCTCTTTAAACATACTGGAATGCCTTATAAGTGTGAAATTTGTCCTAAAGTAGGATTTGATCGAAGAATAAGGTTGTGATTTTTTTTATGGTATTAATTTTTAAACATTAAGGTTTATTTTTAATTTTATTTAAGGTTTGCTAATCATATGAAACGAATGCATCAACAAGTTTTAAGCGAGGAAGAACTAACAGAAATTTTCGCTAGGAATACGGGAAAAATTGTGCATTTTAAAAATCCAGTTAGTTAAAGGAAATTTGAAAATTTCATTTATTTAAAAAAAATGATAAAATTATGTGAAACTAAAAAAAGAAACCAAAAATGTATTTTAAATAAATAATTTGCTAATCTTTAATTCTTGTTTGCTTTTATAAATATAAAAATATAAACATTTTTTTCGGTATAAAATTATTTCAGTACAGTTTTTAATAATTTTTAAAACGAATATTTAAAATGTCTATTTAAATTGTGTGTATTTTTGAATTTCGAATTTAAATGAAATTAGGCTTAGCTACAAATACAACTCTGTATAACGACTTCTTAAAGCGACATCTATATGTCAAAATAAAACTGCTATCATTCCTCTTTCACGAAAAAAAAAAATCAGTCACAAGAAAAAGAAGCAGCTTTGCAATTTGTTTTGAAAGTGACACGAAGACAATTGTTATTTTCTAATTTGTAAAATTTCTACAAATTTTCAACGAAATATGTCTGCCATAGAACAATTACAAGCAAAAATTGCCGAATTAAAGCAAGAACTGGAAAAGCAACGCCATGAAAGTCAGGCAGCTAGACAACGCATTGAAAAAATGTCTGCTGAAGTTGTAGACTCAAATCCCTATAGTCGTCTAATGGCTCTACAGCGTATGGGCATTGTCAAGGAATATGAACGTATACGTGACAAGGCGGTAGCTGTAGTGGGTGTTGGTGGTGTAGGCAGTGTTACTGCTGATATGTTAACACGTTGTGGTGTGGGAAAATTGATACTCTTTGATTATGATAAAGTTGAATTGGCCAATATGAATCGTTTGTTCTTTACCCCGGATCAGGCTGGTCTTTCGAAAGTGGAAGCTGCTGCTAAAACATTGACCTTTATTAATCCTGATGTCGCAATAGAAACACATAATTATAATATTACTACCGTCGAATCTTTTGATAAATTCTTAAATACTATTGCTCACGGAGGTTTGCAAGCCGGACAACCTGTTGATTTAGTTTTGAGTTGTGTGGATAATTTTGAAGCTCGTATGGCCATTAATACTGCCTGTAATGAATTATCATTAAATTGGTTTGAATCAGGAGTTTCGGAAAATGCCGTTTCAGGTCATATACAATTTATAAGGCCAGGAGAGACTGCATGTTTCGCCTGCGCCCCACCTTTGGTGGTAGCAGAAAATATTGATGAACGTACTTTAAAACGTGAAGGTGTATGTGCTGCTTCTTTACCCACCACCATGGGTATTACGGCCGGCATGTTGGTACAAAATACTCTCAAATATTTACTTAATTTTGGTGAAGTTTCCGATTATTTAGGCTACAATGCCATGAATGATTTCTTCCCTAAAATGTCCCTCAAACCGAATCCCCAGTGTGATGATCGCCATTGTCAGGCTAGACAAAAAGATTATAAAGCTAGACCCAAACCTGAAAATGTCGTGGAGGAAGTCGTCGAACAACAACCTTTACATGACGATAACGAGTGGGGTATTGAATTGGTAGATGATTCGCAGCCTCAGGAATCTGTTGAACTTAAATCACAAGAAGCATCTGTAAGTTCTGGATTGCGTTTAGCTTATGAAGCCCCTGATAAAGTAGAAACTAGTGATGTTAACACTGTTACAGCATCGGCTGATGTAAATTTAGATGATTTAATGGCTCAAATGAAATCTATGTGAGATGGTGACATACTAAAATTTTGTTATTCCAATTTGTTTTTTTTTTTTTTAATGAATTTGAAATTAGGTATTCCATATTTTAAAACATATTTATTTTTTTTTTGTGCAATTTTAAGTATTTTGTGGCTTTTATATACAAAAATTTTCAATAAAGTGCTTTAATTAGAGAAAAGAAAAAAATATATGGAAGTCCGTTTTTTGTATCAAAAATCATATTAAAGCTAATTTAATATTACATGATAAATTAAAAGTGGTCCCGGGTCTTAATAATTCGAGAGAAAACGATTTGAACTATAATATATTATATGTATAATACATTAGGATGACCCTCATAACAAAAAAATTTCCTGAATTTGGTTCTAACCCCTGGAAATAGACGAAAAACTAAGTCATGCCAAGTTTTGAACTGATTGAATTATGACTTTTTAAACATTTTTTCCTTTCATCGATCATAAATAATTAATTTTAAATGCTATTTTCTGTGTTTATTGGATAACTAATAACATAATTGTTATTAAAATAAAATTACTGTAAAACACATAATTTTCGGGCAAATAGACCCCGAAAAATAAGATTTTAAACAGAATTTGAGGGTGAGAAACGAAACTTTGCATGTTGTTTCCTATTGACATTTTATAGATCCTATGAATAATTTTAGGATCCAAAATTTTTGTAATAGCCAAAAATACGTAAGTTATATGCAAATCAAGAGATTTTTTTTTTTAGATAACACGTGATTATCGAAAAATTTTCACATGATGTATAGGACACCAAGACAAAACCATATGCCGAGTTTCCTTTGTCTTCCTAAAATTTTTGGTTGAAATCTTATTTTACTGGGGTGTATTTGGTTGAAAATTACGCGTTTTACTCAAATTTATTTTATTAAGTATAACATCGAATGAATTATTTATGGTTGAACAAAATAAAAAAACTACAATTTTTAATATTTCAATCGCTTTGATCCACCTTTAAATTTGTTTCAATCAATATAAAACTTTGTATTTTATAGTTTTTGGGCCATTCGAAAATGTTTATGGGGTGAGACTGAAAATTTAAAAACCTTTATTTTCCTCCATATAAAAGATGGCCACCCTAATAATACATACTTACATGAATTCATGCTATTTTTAATTTAAAACAACTCTCCAATTAAAATATTCTTTAAAGTTTTTTGAAATCGCTATGAAATAAATTACTTTTTTTTTTTTTTTTTTTAATTTTTAATATTTTGAGCTTAATACATACAATCCTTTTAAGACTTCGTTGGCTATTACGAGCCTTAAGGTAAATAATAGAAATAGAATTAAGTATTCTTTAAATATTTCTTTATTATGATCCAATACATTTAAAATGAACAAACGAAGGGAATGATTTTCACAAGCCAAAATAACGTAAAACTACATTTGTTAAAAAATATATGTATATTATTTTTTTTTACGAATTTTGATTGCAAATTATTAAGTGTAAAAACTTTGAAAAATTTTTTTAATTAAAATTTTTTGCTAAAATTTGTGCTGATGATACGTCCTTTTGGTTTCAGTAAACACGCATCAAAAAAACTTATTCAACATAAATTTAAAATACATATTCAAAATAAATAAGAATATTCATCACCAATATATTAGGCGATATTTAAGGATGTAATAACCCAAAAATCTTGTTTGTAGTGCAATTCATTTTTATTTTTGAAAGTTTTTTGTTGCTGATGTAAAGTTAGAAAAATTATGTTGTCGTGCATTTTCGGTGACGATATCCAAAATGATTAAATATAACAAATTAAATATAACAAAAAACTTGAAATTATTATATTTTTTTTTTCCGACTTAAAAAAAGTTTCTCCTCTGAGTATGTCGAACACCGGCTTCGCTAAATAAGCTTTTTTCGAATATCAAAAATTTTTTTAAGTTCCGCCATATTTATACAAAATGTTAATTTTGTTCCCAAATAATTAATATGGTAGTGTTATATACCATTGAAAAGGTATTTATAAGTGCTTTTAAATGACATCAATATAATTAAGATCCGACAATTATTAATAAAGATATTCAGAAAAATATATTGAAACTTTGAGGGCCTATAACTCGTAAACCGAGCAAGAGCGGACACAATTTTTTATTGCACTATAATCACAAGTAAACTATAGAATCACTATCAAAATTGTTTAAAAATCAACTGTGCTGAAGATCTTGATTTACGCCATATATATATATATATATATATATATATATATATATATATATATATATATATATATATATATATATATATATACCCAGCAGGCCACATGTCCATTAACGACACTTTCATCGATGATGTCGTCTAAATTTGTCGTCAAGAAAATGCATGTAGAGGACAAATTTGATTAAAAGTCACTTATATTGTCATCATACCCCATTTTCGGCGACTTCAATAACAAAATATAAAAAATTGTCGTACATATTTAGTTCGGTGACAACATGAGTAACATGTACAGCGAGAATGTCGTGAGTTAGACCAAATACACGACATGATGCATGACATTGTCATGCAGCATGTCGTGTATACCTATAAGATAAATAAAAGCATTAATAAAACCATTAAAAAGTAGAGAATGTTGTAGCTGAAGTGGTAAGTGCGCTTGACTATTCGATAAGGAAGACAGAAATTGGTGGCCTGGGTTCAAATCTCGGCGGAACCCTACTTTTTTTTCATTTATTTTTTTAAAATGGTTGACGAAAATATACATGACACTGTCGCTCAGGTTATCGTTGATGACTTAAGTGCCCTTTGTTCGAAAATGTCACCAATGTTTGTTCGGAGCTGTCGTACATGTGTCATCGATGACTGTGACAAATCATCAAGACATCGTCGATATTTTCTACAAGACATGGCCTGCTGGGTATATATACATATATAACTTTTTTTTTTTTTTTTCAATTTGAAGTCTTTATTAATTTTTACATATAAACAATCTATCGTTCTCTAAAATCCCTGACATATACTACTCTGATTCTTATTAGAATTACCATCACTAATATTTACTTGTCGCTTGTCAAATTGTGAAAAACGCGGGTTGCAGTGCTCTACATATTTTCGTTAAAAAATGTTTAAAGATGTATATAGAGCTATAAAAATATATTCAAAAGAAAATTTCTTGAGTGCATTATAATAATTAAATGATCAAATAATAATTTTTAATAGTTAAATAGCAACAAAACGTTTTTAAAAATTCTAACGGGAATGTTTGTGTGCCATTGCATTTTTTAATTCAACTCTAGTGCTGTGTTTTTGTTTATTTAAGTAGGAACTGTATTACCATAAACGATGACGATAAAATCGGGTAGTAAAGTGCTTCATATCATCGATAGAAAAAGGAAGTTAAAATTAAGCCAACTACAAATTTGCTGTATAAATAAAGGAAATAAAGAAAAAATATAGCAGATACATGAATAAGCATTCGATAAATTTAAAAGAAAGTGGTGTGTGATTTAAAATTATTTAAATTTGAAATTCATAGAGTCCTTTAAAAATAAATTTTGCAAGTAAATTTTATTATAGAAATTTTAAAATATTATAAAAATAAGTAAACTGATCAAATAATACATAGGAGTAAAAGTTAATTTTGTTTATTTTAATTAAGTTCTTAAAAATATTACAAAATTGTAAGAATAGCGTGCTTTATTCGTCTATTCAAACTCAATCCATTTTGTGCAATATTCTCAACTATTTAGAGTGTGATGTTGCTTTAATAACGTCAAAGTTCTGAAGGACTAGGAAAGTGATCATCAAAATGTTTTTGTTAGAGAATCGTGCTTAACAATACATAAAGATAATTCATATTTGTCATCTTGAGAGCTAACTGTCAATAAGAAAAATATAATCATGATGCTAAAGGTTTTAAACATAATTTATGGCATTCAGTCAAAGAACTATAAATATAAATTTGTTTCGTTTGTTAAAATGTTAATCATAATGGGGTTGGAATTTTAATTAAATTAACTATAACTATTTTAAAAAGACCTAAAACTGTTCTTTTGTATACAAATCTCGAGACTAAAAAATGTATGTGTAAAATTTAGAGAATTAAGATTCAGGATTTATTGACATGTATACTACGTGCACAATGGCATACTCCATCCCAAGCAACTGACAACAATTTTGAAAGAATCCAATATTCCAAATCATACATATAGGTGAGCTGTGTCCGTTAGAAAAATATTTAATGTGAAAGAAAACTACCGGAGTATGCCCATAAAACCTGCATATCTGAAATTAATATTTTAAAACCCCCGGACTTCAAACAAAATACAGATATGATACGATCTGGTGTTCTGTAACTATGTCAATCATCCCGTTAAAAACTGGATCAGTAATAAAAGTCTTTTCGATTCGAAAACTTCTTAAGTTTTTTGAGACCAAGTTGGACTTCTTGTTGTTTTCTATGGCATCCATAGTTTTTTGCTAGTGATGTGATTTTCCCCGATAACTAATGTAGATAATAAAGTACAAATAAGAAACTTATCGAAAAGTAAAATTCTTGGATATTAAGTTATATTTACTATAGCAACAAATCTTTATGGGTTTGTGTCTTTGCTTTAAAAAAAAATACATGTGTTAATTTTTAATCCATTTTTAATCCAGTAACAATTTGAGTTTTATTTATTGAGTTTTTTTTTTACATTTTTACAAACTTAAAATATAACAATGAAATTTTAATAATTTTTACCCAAATTAAAATAAAAAATCAATTCTTAACTAAATGCATAAACATAAAACGGTAAGAATATTGAATTATACATATAATAAAATATTACAAAATTAAGTAGAAAAAATATATAAAATAAATTCTTTAAATGTTTGTGAAATAACGAAAAATAATAACAAATTATACAATTAAAAAATATTTAAACAGTGGAACTAGTAGAAGTTGTATTAGACAAATTGGTAGTGTTAGTGGGTGCACAAGATTTGGGAGCTGTTGGCCGGCGGGGTTCTAAACGAATACGAAAACCTTCTTCACGTTTTAAAATAATATCGGCCTGTAGTATGAAATCCTCCTCAGTCATATCAGAATAGACACGATAGTTACGTAAAATTGTAGATAAAAGTATTTTCAATTTTAACATGGCATATTTGCGACCTAAAAAGTAAATAATAATAAAATATATATGTACTATATCATTGAATTATAATGATTTGGTACAATAACTTACCCACACAACTTCTGGGTCCTGCTGAAAATGGTACAAAAGCATAATAATGACGATTGGCTTGACGTTCGGGTAAAAAGTTATCAGGATTAAAAACATTAGGATTTTCATATACCAAAGGATTACGATGGAGTTTTATGGTGGCCACTGTTATGGTAGCTCCTTTTGGAATAACATAATTATTCGATACCAATTTTAAATCTTCCTGCAACTCTCTTGCTATAAGCGGTACTGGTGGATACATTCTCAGAGTTTCCATTAAACATCTTTCTAAATATTTCATTTCTAAAGTATCTTGAAAAGTACACGATCTATCAGAACCCTGAAATATTTCATCCAATTCAGCTATAACTCGATCCTGTATATGCTGATGTATGCCCATGAGCGATAGGAAAAATGAAGAACCAGCCGCTGTTGTATCATGTCCTTCAAACATTATCGTATCAACTTGTTCTTTGATTTCAGTATCAGTTATAGTTGCCCCGTTTTGAGCACTTTCCAGTAGTAAATCCAAAAATGCCAATCTCTTCTTTTCACCCACATCATTGTCATCTACATCTAAATCATCTTTTAAACCCTCAGACTGACCAAATGATAAACCCTCTACTGAAGTAACTTTTTCGTTTTTGGTATTAACACCATTTGATTTAAGACTTTCCGTTATTAATTCACCATCTTTGGTCCATTCGTATTGAGCCAAAGAACCTCTAGTGCCCTTGGTGAAAGCTTCTTTTTTATTCTTTATAACTTTTTTCGTAAGACCATGTATGATATCTAAAAGTTTGCCTTGTTCCCGGTAATATTTGGTAAGTGTGAAGAGGAATTCACTTCTTAAGAAGAGACTTCGATGTCTCAAATGTAGAATATCACACATTTTCATTACAGCCAAAGCATATTCAAAGCCGGACTTGTCTTGGGTTTTTTTCGAAACACCCATAGCAGTTTCTGTAAAGGAAATTAAGGAAAATAAAAAAAAAAAAATAAAATATTTATTTAATTACTAAACATTTCAATACAAATAAAACAAAATATAAAAAATTTTATTCCCAAATTATCCTCTAACATGTGAGGATGTGAAAAAATTCATCTTTTATATACATGTACATCGTCATACATACGTCTTTTTAATTCAATTAAGTGTAAATGACTAGTGGAAATTTTGTAATAATTAAATTTGAAAGTTTACTTATTTATTACTTATGTTTTTGAAACTATTTTTTTAGGAAACCATTCATGTGTTTTCTTGACTAATGATTGCCAATCTGTTGTCTTCTGTTTTTTTTTTCTTTTATTTTTTTTAATATACAATTGATAAGTTTTTTCAACTTTGTATTGCATCATAGTGACACGTAATGAATGGAAAGAGTGCATTAAGTTTTGCATTTGCATAAAACGTCCATTGCGTTTTGGGGTTTTTAAGATGCAGGCCGGCTAATGTTCGTGTCTTGTAACGAATTTCGTAAAAATGGTAAAACTTACAGTAAAAGAAAATAGAAGAAACACATTTATGTGTATGAAAATGTATGTACTACATTTTATTTACTATAGATTTAAGTTGTAATTCGATATAAATACAATGTTCCAATTTACAAATGAAACAAATCTTAGTAGTAAAGAAAACATTTACATAATTTTTTAAGAAATCATAAAGCTTTTTATTAACCCACACTTATATTTCAAGTGACCCCCTTGAGACATTTCAACTCCAGAACGACCCACCAATCAAAAGTTTACAATATGATTTTACTGTTTCATATCAAAAAGTTTTAAATTTTAATTTGATATCAAATCATTCTAAAACCAATTTAAGAGAAACTATTTGGTACTTGATATGTCATATTCATATTCTTAATTCATTCATAAACTTAAGTCAGAATATCCTAATTCGGGGAAATATTATTTTTTTAAAGGTACAATACGTAATATTGATATTACACATTAAAGAAAATTATAAACTTTTTTACTTTTCACACAATTTTCGATTAATTCTGACTAAAACCTGCAAATCTAACTAGTTCTGGAATAAAAGTAAAAATTATAATTTTTACAATTTGTGAATTCTGTTTTTATCGAAAAAGTTATTTTTTGATATTTGAGATGATTGTTTAATAATCATATTTTTGTTATAAAAATGTATATAAGAATCGAAAAGGGCTGTCGATCCTGCTGACCTGTTTCCATTGATTTCGATGAAATTTGTAGCCAATTTTAAGATACTTTATGAAGTAAATTTGTATTATTGACCCCCTTAAAATATTTACGTTATTGTCACTACCTGAATATTATATTCTCATTGTTAATTTTTATTAATTTTATAACACTGTACTCATGATAACAATGTTTTTGTTTAAATAATGTTTACATTCAATAAAAAATTTTATATAGTTGACTACAAACATTTTATGTTTTTGCATATTTTTACCAGAAACTAAAATTGTACTAATATGAAATATGTATATCATTACTTCTGCAGCCATAATGATTTATTATAATAAGATTAATACGAAACATGCTGTGAGTAATTCTGAACATGTTTTAATTTTTTATAGTAAATAATCCCAGCAAAATAGGAATTTAAAAAGAGCTGAGAAAGTAATGAATTTAACATTGTGTTGTTAATCGCTTTTGAAGTACTTCTCTTAAAATTATGTTTATACATTTTTTAATAAAAATTCTGTCTTAGCCCTATTAAAAGATAATAAAAAATCTTTAAAATTTGTAAAAATTTAATTTTATTAGAAATTATTAACCTTTTTTCCCGCTAAAAATTCATTTATTTTACCTTTTTTGGGAGGAATTATTAAGAACTTCCAAAAATTTTTCAAAATAGTTCTACTTTTGAAGTAGTAAAACTATTCTTTTTTGGAAGCACTTGATCGTTTTTTTTTTTTGCTGGGATATGATAAAACCAAATCATTTTATTATAAAACTGAGTCATTATATGAAAAAAAATTTATCATAATAGCGTTATAAAATATTTAAATACAAAATGCAAAAACTCTGATCATAATATGAAATGTTAGATCATTTTATCATAATAGCGTTATAAAATATTTAAATTCAAAATGCAAAAACTCTGATCATAATATGAAATGTTAGATCATTTTATGATTAAAAGTTCTCATTTATTATCATTTAAAACGATTTAAAAGTTTTCGATTATGTTTGCCACAGCCAAATATTTTTCTCTGCGTGCAATAAAAAGCAAAATATGCAATTCATATATTACGTTTATACGTACCTCTTACTCGGAATTAAAAATATTGCGAAATGAAAATTTTGCCGTATAAACGGTGAGTTAGTATTTTATTTGGGAATTAGTAACTCACGAAAAATAATCATGATTAGTGAAACTAATTGCAAATAAAGCGTACAGCGTTGCCACTTCCTTTTATCATCTGGCACAATAAAAAGGAAACTATATTTCTTTATTCAATTTGCGTATAAACAGTGAGTTAATTATTTGCAAGTTATTTTTATTTGCAATAACGTAATAATATTTTCTCCTTATAACAAATTTAAATAAATTTGTCTTGGATTTGTTACAGCATATTTTCGTACTAACGGCATATTTTTGACTTGAAGAATATTTTGTCATATTTTAATAAAAAATAATTATTTTAGAGTATATTTTTGTAACTTAAGTTCCATGTTTTTGCGTATTTTATACTTAAGAGCTTAATTTTGCATATTTTACACTTAAAAAAAATTACTTTTTTTGCACATTATCGATTTTTTTTTTTTTTATAATTTGCCTTTAATCATATTTTTTCTATGCGATTGGCTAATAATTTTCTTGTTTTTATTATTTTTAACGTGGAAAAAATCAAGAAAAAATAAGCTTACAACTATATTTTTATGATATTATTTAATTTATCATGATATTTAATTTTCTAGGGCGTATTTTTGGTTGCCCCGGTAATGACGGATAAACGGCAAAGTTTAGTTGCATATATTTACAATAATCACCTGAAAAAATGCTTTAATTATAGATTTGTTACCCGCAAAAAATTATTAACGCAAACGGTCACGTAGAAAGTGTTATACTGATTATTCCTCGTGTTTGTTCTAACAATATCTACAGTAGTTATTGTCCTATAAAAAGTGTTAACAGTTAGAGTCTTTATTTAGAGCAATTATTGATTTGATAACGGCCTGTCAATACATTACTATAAAGTGGTATTTTATATGGTGGTATTCTATCAGATCTTAATAATTCAGAATCTCCGATTCACTATGCAGCTATATAACTGGTGTTGATTTGCGTCTTTAAAACGAAATTATTCGCAGAGTTCGGTGAATAATAAAATATATAGCAAATTGTTCATTCATTTGTTTAAAGATATAAGATTAGTACGAAACATACTTCGGAATAAGGACATTGTAAACCAGTAGTAATATGAAGCTATGAAATTTTTTCATTTGGGATCAAGCACAATATTTTTTAATGTAATAGGAATGTCCTAGTCTATTGAAAGCCAAATACAGAGCTAGAAGTTAGAAATAGTTAGCTAATGTAAAATACAGTGATAGAACTGTTACAGTTTGAGGGTGTGTGGCAGGTTTATTGTTACCCAGTCGGAAAAAGAAGGCCTAAAGAGGCGTTCTAAAATGCTTTAAGGAGTGAAATCGAAAAATTCTTAACATACATAATATTCAATAACTTGGAAACGGTTGATCTTAGAGTTTACATTATTTTTTTTAATCATTTGATAATTTAGCACAGATCACAGAAATATATAATTTTTATGGTTCTAACCACTAATTATAATATTGTGGACCATTTTTGAAAACCCTTTCTTTGGAACAGTGTGAAAATCTTCTGTTAAAATCTTCGGTATTTTGGGACACCTTTTTTGTGCTCTTGAATTCACTTTTCACAAGAGCTCAATATCTCTCCACTGGTCTAAGCTATTTACAATTTTGAAAATTGACCTCTCTTGGTACTAAAACTATGTTATTGATTTGGTACCACTCCAGAGCTTTCTTACCGTAGTGACATGATACCAAATGGGTCCAAAAATATGTGGACACGTTGTGCTTTCTTAAGAAAAGAAGAAGTCTTTTTTGCAAATATTCCTTTATGCATATTTTGGTATTTATAGATCCGAATGTATCAAATGACTTTCCTGTTTTGCCGCAACTGCAAAAAGCTTGTCATACCATGAATTTTGTAAGAAATTTTTGCTGCTTAAACTTATCTCCAACATTGCTTCGAGCATTAGCAATAGTGTTTATAAAAAACCGACTTTTCAAAAAACCGGTTTGACGGTTAACCGAAAATTGGGTAAAATTAAAAAACCGGTTTTTCGGTTAACCGTCTACTAAAAAACCGGTTAAACCGGTTAACCGACATTTAAATAATTGCTCTAATTTGAAGCTTAATAAAAATATTTTTGGCTAAAAAAAGTGTTTTTTAACTTATTGGTTTAACCATGCACCAAATAATAAACAATGCACTGCAGTGTTCTTTATAAATTTCGATTGATTTACATCGAAATTTTATAATCCTTTTTTTTAGCCTTTAGGCTAGATTTAATATAATTTATAAAAACAACTTTTATGGCATCTTTTAGCACAGCTTTTGAAGCTTAATAATGATCGAAAAAAAAAGCTTTATTTTTTCAGTTTTATTTTCAATTTTTCTAGCTGAAAATTAATATTAAATTATCGAAATTTTACAAAAAGGAAGCTTTAGACCTAGGATAATGTGCTTTATATTATGATTTATATTCACCGCATTTTAAGTTTTTCTCTCAAGGAAAAGTTTATATAATTTTTATAAAAAAAAAAATTTAATAAATATATCTGCATAAAATTGGAAAAATAAATAGCACTTTTTTTTTTGCTAAAGAGAGATTTGTTTTTAATTTTTAGATGATTATTAATCATTTAGAAGATTATTAATCAAGTACATTTTCTGCACTTATTTAGTTCTACTTTTGAAGTCTTTATTCTTGTTATCCTATATAAAATCTTATTTTTATCTTAAGCTATACATTAGTAGGTGTAATGTTACATAAGTATTTTCTTTTGGAAAATTTCATTCGCATGAAATTAAAGTTTTTGTAAATGGAATGCTTAATTATCTATCTGAGTTATTTATACATACAGTTTTAAAATATATTTAACTTCAAACAAGTAAATATATATCACCTGGCTACTTTTTAACTCAAACAGCAAACATTTTTAATAGTTTAAAAATATTTTCTTATATTTTAAATTCAGAAAAAAAACAACAAAGGACGAAATGTTGTGATATTTTTATCAAATTTTTGAAACCGGTTAACCGACACAGAAAAACCGGGTAAACCGGTTAACCGAAATTGAATATTTCAAATTAACCGGTTCGCAAATAACCGAAATTTGAAGAAAAATCCGGTTTTTCGGTTAACCGGTTTATAAACACTAATTAGCAATAAAAATTTTTGAGACACTAGCTGCGAAGATTCTGCCAGCACCTACTTTTCCTCGTCAATTATACAGCTTGAGTATTTTTGTATGAAATTTGGTTTTAAATTCCGAGTCCTATTTTTGGCTTGTAATTTTTTTTTGCAGAATTCCAGTTTGGAATTTTTTGAACTTTATATGTTATCAACTTTCCCATTAGCTTTAAATTTTCCCACCAAATAGTCGAAGCACTGAGAAAACTGAGACGATTTTCTACCAGATGTGTTTGGAGTTCCTTTCAATATGCCTTAAATTTTCTGGCCTTCCCAATATCATGTGGACCTTTTTTCTTACCGAACTAGGTTTCACATCAATAGTCAAATTCGGACGACATTTAATTCTGTGGCCAATTATTTGTAAGACCTATTTGGATTTTTTGAAATTTTTTAATAACTTGTAGGGCGTAAATCTTTTTCGTCACTTATTTTGATGAAAATAAGTTATTAAAAATAATAACTGAAGTATTTTTCCATGATAACTAGATCAAAAAAAATTTTGAATATTGATTCCGAAAAAAGTTATGAGGCAAAATGTGTGTTAAGATTTTTTCGATCTCACTCCTTATTTTAGATCCACAAGGCATGCCACTCGCATTCCAACATTATTTCTTTTTTACACGGCATGTCATTGGTGGCAAGGCCTTCCCTTCTCCCTTCCAAAAAGAAGCGAGAAGGCAAGGATTCTTAAATAAATAAATATGCTCTCTTACGTGCAATGATATTAGAAAAGTGTCTGAATTTTTTTTTTTTTTTAAATACATGCGGCCTACTATCTTTATCGACACTTAAAATAAGATTAAATAATTTTGAGCTTTGTATGTCTCGCAATTACAATTTTTTCTGTTCGTAATGAGAAAGTTTATAAGTGAGTAATTCACTTTCTATTACGCATCTAAAGAAAAGGAAACAGGAATTTTTAAGGTAGCCGAGGCATTCTTTTAGGAATTTTTGTAAAAGGCAAAGTGGAATGTGTTTAAAATTTGTTCGGAGAGATGTGGAGCCATTCATAAAGGCCTGCTGCGAAGAAGCACTAACATATTTTCCTGTTGGGTAGTAATTAAATATTTATAATATATGTATGTATTCTGGCTTTCGATTTCACAAGAATACATGTGAGAACGAACGATTTCACATTTTCTTGATGTTCTCGTTTTCACTTACGAACAAAAATAATCGAATTCTTTTCACATATTTTTATGTAGGTGAAAACAATTCGAATGCATATTTTTTTCTAATGAATAAAGATTAATTGCGAAACAAAACGACAAATAATGATTTATGTAAATTTACATTTTTTTTTAATAATATTAAAACCATTTTTTAATTAAAAATTTAATTTGAAAAAAAGTCCTCATATTTCCCATACATTTTGAGAAAAAACCAAAAACATTTTGAGAAAAAAAAGCTGTTTGTGGTTATTATCTGTAAAACTCCTTTATACAGAATTGAAATCTTTATGTTCTTATAAACTTTAAACAATTTTTTATTGAAAAATTCTATGAAAATTTGTTTATTTTTTAATTAAAAAAAAAGCATCGCTCATGTCGAATATTTTATTTTTTTTTTTTTGGCCACTTCATATTGCTTTGAAGCATAAAGTATAACTGTTTCAAAACTCATCACATTTTCCACTTTCTTATTATCTTTTTGTTTCTATTAACCTAAATATTGGTTACAGCCGCTTTAAAAAAAATAAATAAAAAAAATATGTTAATGGTTTATTTTTATATTTTCTATTTTTCCAATTTCCAAAACATTATTTTACCATACTTTTCAGTGGTTACATTGACCTCACCATATTTTTAACTTCCTTTAAGTAAATAGTAGCAGTTTTCAATAAAAACTAACTTTTTTTTTACTAAAGCAAATAGTAAAAAAATCAACATTGCATAATACTTTTTTATATACATTTATATATTTCTTTATTTAACTTAATGTCCGACCAGCAACCCAAACAAATTGCAAACTTTTCATTTCTTTGGCCTACATAGGTAGAGGAGCCAAACGAATAAAATATTTAACCATCTAACCAAGAAACCTGATTGCAAACCATGAGTATATGTCAGTTAGTAACGTGCGAATTCAAACTAAAGAAGAAACAAATAAAAACGTGTTATCAATGACGTAGATCCTCAATGGAAAAGAGTCAAGCTCCAATGAATTACGGAAAATATATATATAAAAAAATGGTATAATAGACAAAAAAAAAAAAAAAAAAAAACTATTGAAAAAAGAAAGAAATTAATATTAAGTTAAATTTTTGTACAAGCAACCAGTATTGCTAAATGAAATATTTAAAACATTATGCAATTGTAGTTAGAGAGTGATGGTGTGTATATACGTATATGTATTGCAGGATTTCTTAATGTACTATTTTAAAATAATTTTTGTAACTTGGGGTTGCCACTTTAGTGTCGACCTGAGAATGCGTAACGATATTTGAAAGGATGCAGCAAGATTTGGATCCAAACTTTAAATAGTGCGTAGAAATGGAGTAAATAATATTGCCATACCATTTGTAATAAGGTGGAGGTTATAAATATCATAAAATCGAAATTTTAATGTCCTTACATTTGAAAAGAATTAGTGGTAGAATCATATAGATGATGTTTATAAAATTTGGTTACTGATTGAGCATGATGTTTATGATCTGCAATAATTGTTTATCAAGATAGGAACTTTTTGTAAATTTTTTACCCTGAGATTTATTAGGGATTATTTGTGAAGATATTCGGAATCCTTGAAAACGATCTTTGATATTGCAAATGCATTTCAGTGTATTTATACCTAAGAGAGTCCAATGCCTAAAAGAGAACAAAAACTTCTTTCAGAGGTATTATGGATTCCCCTAGGAATTTTATTGGATTTCATCAATAGAGGGCAATTACATAGTACATGCTCAGTTGCTTTATTATACATCATACAATCTACACTTACTCTATTCAACATTACTTAAGATGTATTGATGGTATCTAAGACCAAAGTGCCCGTTAAATAATCCCTTTGGTACTGTGATTTCACTCTTATAGAGCAATAACAGCATCTGATATCTCGAATACAAACCACTTAGCCTTTCTCAGCCCAGAGATATTCTTCTATAATTGAATAAATAAATTCTCAATGTTTCGGACAACGATTTGAACAAATAAATCATAATGAAGTTTTTGAGGATCTGCTTTAGGATTGCATTGCTTATGATATTGCTGGATTGATCTAATGATCTCTTAATCTTAATCTTAAGTCTCTTAATGAATTGTTTTTTTTTTTCGAAGTATAATAATATTCTGTTAGATCGTAGAGTTCAATATGTACCACTTGAGACACGCCGAGTACGTTAATATGTCGGTAGCATGTGTTAATTAGATAGTTTAAAGGGGTTCGCAATAAGATTTCCGAGTGAAGGTGATGTACACTTAGAGAAAAAACGACCACATACGTGTTGAAAACGTTACCATTCGGTGTCAATGGTGAATCTGTCCCGTATGTGTTCAAATTCGACACTGTCTATTCAAATCTTAACGAAAATCAGTACCCAATTGGCATTAAGTTGAAATCATTTCGGTATCAAATTATTAAATTGCATTACGCATTATATTAAATTTGTTAACGAACGGTATCAAAAAACGGTGTCAAGTTACCAATGTTACCACATTTTCAATTGATTTTTTACCTCAGAGTATAAATTCTATTATGTGTACTTTAAGTATCACCAGTATTGGAAATTTATAACATACTTATACAAACTTTATACTATAGAAATATAAGATTTCAAGATGCAGAATTCGGCGTCGAATCGATTGGTCACGATCTTAACCCACACTTTCCGCTACAGTCGCTATATTTTCCTTGCTATGGGCTGGATGTGATCTATTCAATAACGTACACATATACTCAAATTTTCGGATGGTATGGGCAAAAATCTGAAACATTTTAATATTTACCTTACATGGAAGGTTGGCGGACCAAACCCATTTTTGTTTTCGAATTTATATTGGCCCTTGTACTAAGTATTTGTACAAAATTTCGTTGATGTTTTACCTTATATGGGAGGTGGGCCGATCACGGCCATTATTGGTTTTCGATTTTATATTGATCTTCGAACTATGAACAGAAGTTACAATGGCCATCCTGTGTTTCTAGTATTTGGCGCATAACGTTTTTATTTATTAACCGATTGTTCCCATTTTCTATACCAAACAAACCTTATGTAAAATAAATATTTCAGTCAAATTTATTTCCCCTAAGTGCTCCATTCCGAGCCCTATCATGTTTTCAACAGACAGACGGATATAGTTATATTAACTCAGAATCTTACTAGGACCCAAAAAATATATACTTTATGGGATCTTAAATGATTTTTTCGACACACGGAATGACAAACCCAAAATATCTCCGATCTTTTTGATGGTGGGTATAAAAAGTAAATTTTAGAAAATTTTATTTCGAATCTTAATAAAGATTCCCACATCTAATTCTATTTTAAGTATTTTATAAAAAAAAGGATCTAAAGTGATCACCCTTTATCTATCAATGTTCACAAGAGGCTTTTATTTGTGAACCACTGTTAAATAAATGTGTCTTCACAAAGAAAGGGGTATAGAGTATTTAATAATACAATTATTCATATCAATGAAATATGTATGTATTGACAATTTTTATTGTTGAACATGTTCAAAATTATTACAAATTGCATGATAATAAAGTCTTGCAATTTTTTCCATTGACAATATTTCTTTTTGTACAAATGTATGTAACATCTATCGATAATCGTTTTTTTGTTTTACAAACATTTATTTTAAGGATGTACTATTTGCTATTATTTGACATCAAATAATATTATAATATTTGGCATTTTTTCAAAATTATAAAAATACTTTGAAATTTAAAATAACGGACAATGTCATTAACATATATTTTTGTTGTTATTGTTAATGAAGTTTTAATTGCTGTTCGATTAATTATGCAACACTAAAGCTTTAAAAATATGTACGTGAAATATACAAATTATAACAAATGGTGTGGCAAAAAATAAAAACTAATGTTATTTGTGCATAATTTAGATCCATATTTGCGACTGACATAAGTTAACAGAGGAAATAATTAACATACATTTTTAATAATCATTGTTAAACATTTGCATTTCTATACAATAAAAAAATAGAAGTTTGCGATATAATCATAATTTTTGCTATTACAACATAATACTTACCCAATAAAATTTCAACTGTAGCCTCACTCATATAATCATGACAATCGAAAGTTTTACCACTCTCTGCCTGAAGTTTACGCACTACATTGCGTGAATTTTCATTGAAAAGATCAATGAAACTCTTCAAAACATTTAAATGGAATGTGGGTGCAATCAATTTACGATGTGAACGCCATTTATGACCTGGAAAAAAATGTTAACAATGGAAGGCGTAATTTATTACTTTCAATGCAAATTAGAATTTGTATAGTTATTTATATGAGTGTAAATAATAAAATAATGCAAAACTAAAATTGTTAAATCATTCAATTAAATAAATACAATACAAAAATACAAATTGTAAAGGCTTTTAGATATTCGTGGAAAATATGTCAAAACTGACATATAATTCCTGTTTTAATTAATTTTATATTAAGGATATCATTGAATTGATGTTAAAATTAATAAAAAAAGATTGAAAATTTTAAGATGTGACTAACGTATGAATTTAATATTTTACTTCCTAGTGTTTATCGAGTCATTATGTCATGTGGTACATAAATTGCTTGTTAATATGTTCATTCACCCCACTCTACTACCTATATACATATATATATATATGCGCGGACAAAAATATACAAAATGTTATGCATTATATTCTTATTTATGTATATAAAGGTAAAATCTTTTCAACTTCTACAATTTCATGTTTTTTATATTTAAATGTCACATTAAATAAATGTTTTATTAATTATATGTAGGCATTGGTCAAAAAGCGTCTGTGGTGCTATGTGAGTCATTTTTTTTCTTTATTTTTATATTTAATTTTGTTCATAATTTTGCCCAAATATTAGTTGTGTTTTGTGGCTTATTTTATTTAAGAACTTACCTGTACTAATGAGTAGACCATCACCTAGCCATGGTTTGAAAAATTTATATTCTGATGCTTTATCTATATATACTTGACTGCTTAGTAATATTTCAACATCTCTGGGATCATAAATAAATACCACCAGTTTTGGCCCAATCCAAAATTTGGCTACATGAGGAAACTCAGCGCTTTGACGTATAACAGTTTTAAAAACAGCTGAAATATAAGAAAATTCTTTATTTAACTTTTGCTTATGAAAGTATATAGGTACATATGTTCCTAATTCTGGAATTTCACGTTCTATGCGATTCTTTTCGCCTTGCTTTATTTTAGCACCGTTTTATATTAAACTAAATCTTTCATTTACATTGAATTAGTTAAATGAAAGCTTTATAGTAAAAAAAGAAAAACAATATAAAAAGTATCAGTCGTTTCGCAATCAACATAATAATAATGCGTTATCCAGTGCAAAATCTATCAAATTCTAGATGATACAATGTAAAAATTATATAAAATTCGTAAAAAGTCTTATAAAAAAAAAAAAATTAAAAATGCTAGTACATAGTTTAATTAGAAAAGGTAAAGTAAAAAATATGTTATGAACTATTTTTAAATTTATCACTTTTTAATGTCCTAAATCGGCCCAATATCTACGGGCTCAGAAACTCCAGAAAATGCTTGTATCTAATTAATATAAAAACGAGAGAAAAATATATAGTCGGTCAATACCGACCATATGATACCCTTCACTATTGTGTGCATTATAATTCGGGAGGTGTATTTTATTAGACTTGGAGCCAAATGTGGACCGATACTCATAAGTGTAAAATAAAACATACGAATACAGAATATTACGTCGATCCTAATATTTATATGAATTTATTCACATTTGGGTGATTCCCGAAAGAGGGCCTTATATGGGAGCTATGTTAAATTATGGACCGATCTTTGTAAAATTTCGCACTATCGTTTATGTTTATATACAACTTATTTGTGTCGAATATTAACTAGATACTAACATTTTAATGGCATTAATGGCCGCCAAATTTTCATTAAAATATTGCTATATTTAAGGGATTTATGAACGTTAAACCCTTTTAACCCATTTATATGGGAGCTAGGTGAAATAATGGACCGATAACCAATTTCAATAGGCTTCATCCCCGGACAGTAAGAATCCTGTGTGTAAAATTTCATTAATTTTTGTTCAAAATTGTGACCTGTAGTTTTTTTACAAGGTTTACATGGACGGACAGTCGGATGAAAGGACATTGTTAAATCGACTCAGAAAGTGATTCTAAGCCGATTGGTATAAATTAAGGTGGGTCTTAGAACAATATTTTTGGGTGTTACAAACATCAACACAAACGCAAAATACCCTTCCCACCTATGGTGGTGTAGGGTATAATTAAGAAAATTAGTTTTTCCGACAGTTGGTTTAGGAGCGGGCCTCAAAGAGTTAAAATAAAAATAATTACCATTGGGTTGCTTAATTGATTACATAGGGCAATAACTGATTTAGTGCCACAGTCAATTCAGATATGCCACATGTCTCGAGAACATGAGAATGGTAAAACTTTGGTTTAATAAAATTGTAATTTATATCGAGGGCCTACTTATAATCAAACCCTCCATCTCAAAAAACGTAACTTTTCAGATCAAAAAAAAAAAAAAAACTTTTTACAATAACTAAATCCACAAATACCCAGCAACAAATAATGAAAGTAATTCTTTACAAACGACATTTAAATCACATCAAAAGTATCCAATGTATATTTTCAACTCTCTAGTAGTTATTTTTAACATCGTTATAAAAATGTGCATTTTCTGCACCGAAATAATTCTACTTTTGAAGTGGTGAATATTTTATATTTAAGAATTATATCTTCCTATATTCTTCTATAAAAAATATTTTTCTCTTAAGCTATACATTAGCTGGTATGTTATTTTTGTTCTTTTGAAAAATTTCTATCGCATGAAATTAAAGTTTTTGTAAATGGAATGCTTAATTATCTAGTTAATTATACATTTAGTTTTAAAATTCATATGTTGAACTCCAAACATGTAAATATATCACCTGACTACTTGCTAACTCAAACAGCAAGCATTTTTAGTTCTTCAAAAAAATTTTCTGATTTGGATGCGGAAAAAAGTGACAAAAGGAAAAAATTTAGTAATATTTTTATCAAACTTTTAAAACCGGTTAACCGACACAAAAAAACCGGATAAACATTTTAAATAAACTGGTTCTCAAAAAACCGATATTAGAAGAAAAACAAATTTTTACTGAAGATTTTTTCAAATACATATTTTTAAATCATTTAATTTTTTTGTTTTACTTGCTTGCGACAGATATTTTATCTTTTCTGCTATTTGGCCATGGTTTTTTTTACAAGTTTGAATTAGAGCGCTAACTTGCTAAGCAAAAACCATGTTTCGCAATGTGCTTTATATAATTTTAAGACATGTTTAGCATCCAAAAATTCTGAATTTAAATGAGAAGAATTTCCTAAGCCTTTTCGAAAAGTCTTTAAAATTTTTGGAATAAAATATTTTAGTGGGTCCCTCTGACCATGCGATCTTAAGGCCAAAAAAATTAATTCACGCAAGAAACCGGCAGAAAACAGGAAAAAAAAGTAAATTGTACGCTTCGTGATCAATGGAAATATTTTGTATAAATCATTAAAACTTGCTGAAGAAATTGTAAAAAATAGCATGACATTACTGTGTAGGGCATAGATTAATAAGTAGATATTTATGTGAGAGCAAAAAACCTAATAGAATTGTCAGAAACCTAATTCATACAACAATGAAATACATGTGGTCACATATATTTAGTTTTGAAAAAAATTAAAAAATTTGAAAATTTTGTTCGAAGTTCCTCTCACATAAACTTCTAGTTGTATTCTATGGTGTAGGGCATAGAAAAACACTTTAGTTTTCAAACCAGTAATTTTTGTATTTTTGAATTATTGAATTGCTTTATATGATAAATAGATTGATTGGTGCAGCTAGATTATTTCGTCTTCAATATAATTTTTTTTTTTTAAATGGGGCGTCAAGCAAAATGTTGCGCTTTTTGCAAATGTTATACGATGTTTTTGTTTTTATAAAATTAAAATCTTTAATTCATAAGATTATTTATTTTGAGAATATTTTTGATCTATGATATGGATTTGAAATACGTTCCGTTCTATTCCACGGATCAAAATTTTTAGCGTTTTTTATTTACTCAAAAAACGCATAATACATAGTAGAGTTAATATTAATCAACAAATTAAAAAATTAATTTTTATTTAAAAAGAAATATTTGAAAATAATTTTATTTCTCATGTGATATCAAACCAAACCAAAAACTATTTGTATTTTCAACAAATTTGAAAAGAATTTGTCAAAAAAATCTGTAATTATTATATTATTTGATCTTTGATATTAAGAAGACATTGGATTGGTCTCAGAAGTCATTTGAGAAAAAAAATAATAATCTCGGTCAGGTGTCCATATTATAAATTTGATTTTGTAGAATATCCTTTGGCCAAACTGTTAAACGTGTTCAAACAGTCGGGACTTTAGAAAAGGTTACCTGAGAAAAAAAAAAAAAAAAAAAAAACAGTCAAATATGATCGAAAACTCCAAATTTAAGGATATATGCCCTGCACTATTACCCATCAACTTCTTTACAAACGTTTTAAATCTTTAAATTTGACTTCTTACTCAAGATGGTCATGTTTGACATCTTATTAGTATTATTACAGGGTGACTATAGGCTTAGGTTCTTTTGTACAACTCTCTAATACATTTCAATTTTATCCGTTTAATTGTTTAGGAGATATGAGGAAAATACAAAATTTCGAAATTGTTTGAAACCTACTTTAAGTGTCTTGTATTGTCAAATTTTTAATCATTCGCGTAAAATCTCACGGAAATACAGGTATTTAAAACTAAAATATGTAAAAAACTAAGTTGAAATTTTCGAGGATTTTTGGATTCATTTTAGTTTAGCACTGACAATAAACTTATTGACTTAAACCATTAACTATGGATAGTAAACCGGTAATTATCCATTGAAAAGTTATGCGGTGATAAAAAATTAAACCAAAAATTAACGATTTTTGAAAATTTGCAGTTTTTCGATAGAAAATTTGATCCATTCAGTGAATTTAAATTTAGAGGGCAGAATTTTAAAGACAAAGTGATTACCTACCAGACATGGGTTAGCATCACCACAAACTTTCATATATTTGGCGTAAATATTTCTAAAAGTATGTTTTTCGCTAGTGACAAATTCCGCTTTTATAGAAATTGTCAAAAATATCGCGTAAACTGAAATTATTAACAAATCACACGCCCGAGTCAAAATGGCGTTAAACAATTTTTAAATACAAAATTTTTTAACAAATTTCAAAATTTTCGGAAAATATATGTAAAGAATAATTTTAATGATTAAAATTTAAACTGTGAAAAAAATTAAAGAAACGTCATTTATAACGGCTACAGCGGCACTCATCTCTAAACTTATTTTGCTTGCTGACGACTATCGCGAAGTATAAATGATGTTAATATTGATGTCAAATGAATGCATTTTACTTGCTTAATACTTAAATTCAGATGGCGCTACAATATTTTAAGAACTTAAAATTTTATGGACCAAAGTACATGTTCTTAACCTCAAAAATCAACCTTAAATATTTCGCATTATAGTTCAAATTTTGAAAAAATTAAATTAATTTTCGATGTAAAATTGATCATTAATTAAGAAACAATTTAAAATTTTGCTAAAATTAATTTCTAAAAACATTAAAATCGCGCTTTTTTTTAGGAATATTATAATGAGTAGTACTGTTTAAACGACTATATTTTCCAAACTAAAGCCGATATACACTTTTTTTTCAGCAGTCGATCCCAAGATATTTCTTTATTACTCATAATTTTAAAATAATATTAGGGCCTGATTCAGTACAACAAGAAAATTGTTTAAAAGCAAAATTTGTATGAAAACTACTCAAAACATATTTTTAAAAATGAGTAATTTTCATACAAATTTTATTTTCAAACAATTAAATTGTTGTGCTGAATCAGGTCCTTATTTTTTTTTTGCTATTTTTCTTTTCAGTATTTTGAAGTTTTTATATGTAATAATTTTGACATGTGCCGATAGTACTTTAGATATAGGACATCTATCTTGTTGTTTCGATTTTGATAAAGCTCTATTTTCAAGATTTTTTTGAAAGTTGTAAATTCAAACATCGACATCGACGCGAACAGATTTTGTATTCATAAATAGTTGTTAATAAAACCACAAATCGACGTTAGTGTCAGAACAAAAAAATTTGAAAATATTTTTACTTAAAATTTTCAAAAAAATTTAATCGAAATCTGAGGATTTTATTCAAATTTTTTTACTTGTAGGATATATGGCAGTTATGGGTATTCTTGAAGTGATTTTCGTCAATTTTTTTTATTTTTTTTTTTTATATTTAAGCGTTATATAAACGTGCACTAATTTTGATTAACGTATGACAACTCCTTCTATTTTTGGCCACTCGTTATATGATTTCGCGACGTTTTGGGTAGTAAAATTTAAACCGAGTTTGGTAAAGAATTGATTTACAGAATCTAGGGAGTTAAAAATTAAAACTGTAGAAATGTTTTTAATAACAAAATGTCTTTAAGGAACTTTTAAAGTTTGTTCTGGGAAAAGGCAACAAATATTTATTACCCAGGAAAAAATTTATTAGTTCTACAAATAGTTCCAGAACACATGAAAATAGACTCTACTTGTTCTACTTTGGCGTTACGACCAATGATTTTTGTTTGAAATTCTCACCTCCAGAACTAGTTCTGTGGAAGTGTTAGCTAACCAGTAACCATTCTATGGAACGGTTCTAGAACTAGTTCTTTAATCAGTGATTTTTTTCGATATTGACATATTCAGAACTAGTTCTATAGAAGCGTTAGTTATCGGAACCTGTTTTTTTATTCTAATGGGCTATTTCCTAAAGACCACTTTTAAAATCAATTTAATTTTGTAAATACTATTTTTTTTATTTTTGGAATTTATGAAATTTTTATACAAGTTTTTTAAAAAGTCTAGGAAGTCATTCGAGAACCAGTAATTTATTCTCAGAAGTGATGTGGAAGTTATACAGAATTAGTTCTTAAGCACTAGTTCTCTAAAACATTCCATAAAACGAATTTGGAATCATAATAAAGGTTTACTTTATTAGTGTCAGATACCACTAGTTCTGAGGATGTTATTAAAGAATCTGAAGTGGTTCGGATTACACCAGTTCTAGAAGTAATGATATTAGAACATGTTCTAAAATTTTTCCTGGGTATATTTATTTTATAAAATAATTATTTTATTGACTAAAATTTTAGCATTTTTTCAAACTGAAATGAATAAAAAATATCTCGATAAAAAGAATATGCATTATTTTCACCTAAAGAATCGTTTTTTTTTATTTTTTTTTGTAAAATTAAAGCATACAATTTTTGCGTTACATATTTTTTATTTTTTTTTTTTGGATATTTATTGAATATTTTTAAATTTTTACTATAATAAATCTGCTTTTAAGGCAAAGATTTGTGATTAAAGAATTGGTATTTATTTTATTTTTTTCAGTATTTTTACGAAAATTCATATTTTTTTTTAATTAATAATTATTAATTTCACTATTCATTTAAGCTTTATACTTTTCACATACACGAAGCTGGTCCCAATACTTCAAATAAATGACCCGCTATTGGTAATCCTTTGGGTCCTGGTAATTTATCGGCCAATTCGTATAAATGACGACGAGATAATCGCCAGTACAGAAACCACAATAAAATAGTTGGTAATAATAAAAAATAGAAAACACTGCCGGGTGATATAAGATTGGGATCTTTAAGAATTTCCAAAGGCATTTTTGCTGTTAAATGCTATTTTTTTACCGTACGTTACAAAAGTTTAATTTCGAGTAAATTTATTTAAAAAAAATTGTTGCACAATAGTTGGTTAATTTTTTATATTAATTTATTATAAAACAAATATAACAAAAAATAGTTTTTTTTTCTTTTAGTTATTTTCCATTAGTTAAATATTTTTGCACTGTTTTTTTTTTTTTTTTAAATCGTGTCAGTATTTTTTTTAGTATTTATCCCGAATTTCACCGTTAAGTTGAAATAGCGCGTTCAAAAATAAACTGTGAACGTGCATCCAAATGCAGCTTACTTTTATAGCCTGTATTTGCTTAACTATTAGTCCGTTGTCTAGTCTGCCTCTTAGTCAATTTATCAGTTATTTTCTGTCTATAGTCCCTAGTATTTTGTGTAAAAAAATACAAAATATTTGTTGTGTACAACACAACTACTACATACTTAAATACTTAACTCATTTACTCATGCTACAATCGGGTTTCAATCGTAGGTTTTTTTTTTTTAATTTTCTTGTGTGGCGTTTATTTTTATTTTATTGTAGTTTATGAGTTTATGGACAAACATACGTATGTGTTATGTATATTTGGTTGTTTGTAAAATCTGTAATACAAATGCATTAATTGTGATTTTAGTACCCTACATTCATGTGTTAGTAAGTGCAGTTAGTTAATTAAGACAAGTAATTATTAGTTTGAGATGTGCTAAATGTTTATGCTGTTTAATTAGTATTGTTTAATTTTATTAGATGGAATTAATAAATATGTATGTATATGTGAAATAAATAGATTTAGATGAGAGAAGATATAGAACAAAATTTGAAAATGTTTAGGTTTTGATACAAAATAATTTTAGCGTATTTCTCAAAATATCTTCAACATACATAGTTGAAGTTCAAGCTTGAATTCTCAATTTTATGTCAAATGTTATTCTTAAAACAGGCTAAATTTAAGAAGAAGATTATATGTCTAATAATTTATTTTCTTCAAAATTTATTGAATCTAGTTATCAGCTTTAAAATATTTGGTGCTTTACATTTCACAAATGTTTTTCAAATATAAATTTTGAAATACATTCTAGTATCAGATTTTAAATAATTTAATAATTAAAAAAAAAAAAAATAAATAAATAAATATATATCGTTAAACTGACTAAAGGACGAATATTATATAAATAGCGATTTTTCTAAAATAAAAATTATTTGGCATTAATTTAAAACCAAGCTATTTTTAATCCCACAATTAGATACAAAGTTATACCGATTTAATATTTGAACAACAGATGTAAACTATTTCAAATTTAACATTTTATTTTATATTTATCTTCAAAATTTATCCAAATCGGTATTGGTGTGCTTTCAGATTTGATTTACAATATCTGTTTCGAATATTTGTTATTAACTTTAAACCAAATAGAAAACTATAGAAATTATATATTTTTTTTTCGATTTTTATGTTAGTTAAATTGTTAAGGATCTAAGTATATATATATATATATATATATATATATATATATATATATATATATATATATATATATATATATATATATATATATATATATATATATATATACAGTGGTGGCCACGAATTTAAGACACGACATGTAACGAACTAAGTTGTGATAATTATTACAACCCTGCAATATAAAATTAGATTTTGTTAATTTTTCAGTGTACCCTGTAATGTTAAGATCAATTACCGTTATTTGGTTTTGTTTGTGTATACATTTTGTTGCTGTTTTTATTATATTTTCGTAAAAACGTGCTTTTGAAGCTGGTCACGAATTTAAAACATATAAGAAATATTTGGTTTTTAAGTGATTTTTTGGTGTTTTTTGAAGCTAAAAGGTAAGTAATGAATGTTTTATTCCATTTAATGTTAGAATACATCAAAATATTTAGTTAGAAATGGCCAGAGGTACTTGGAGTTCGGATGCCGAGCGAAAATTGATCCAACAAATGAATACTGATGGAAAAACAGTAATGGAAATTTCCAAGCTACTAAAATGTTCCAGATCCAAGATTTACAATGCACTGGAACACATCAAGCAACATGGCACTACCAAAAATGTCAAACAGCACCCTAGAGCCCGAAAAACTACACCCAGGGAGGATAGCTTAATTTATAAATCAGCTGCTAAAGATCCTTTCAAGAGCTCAAGTAAAATTAAAAATGAGATTTCATCGGATTTTGGTATTAATATATCGTCCAGGACAATAAGAAGACGTCTGAATGAGAAGAACTTACGTGGGTGTATTGCACAACGTAAACCACTTGTGTCAAAAAAAAAATATTAAATCCCGACTAGCGTTTTCAAGAGAAAATCTCAATAAGCCGATGACATTTTGGAAAAATATACTTTGGAGCGACGAGTCGAAGTTTTGTCGCTTTGGTTCTGATGGAAAACAGTACGTATGGCGTCCTCCAAACCTGGAGCATCACCCAAAGTACACCCTTAAAACGGTTAAGCATGGTGGTGGAAATGTCATGGTGTGGGCAGCATTTTCCTGGCATGGTGTAGGTCCCATTCAGAAGATTATCAATAAAATGGACCAGCATATTTACAAAAACATACTGACAAGCATCATGATACCATTCGCTGAAGACAACATGCCTCTAATGTGGAAATTTATGCATGATAATGACCCTAAGCACACTTCACGCCTAGTGAAGAGTTGCTTAGAGGAAAATAATATCACAGTTCTGAAATGGCCAGCTCAATCCCCGGATCTCAATCCAATTGAGAATTTGTGGAATGATGTTGAGGAGCATGTACGAGCAGTAAAGCCAAAAAATTTGACTGATTTATGGGAAGAAATTCAAAAGGCTTGGTATGCCATTCCAAAGGAGCGCTGTATGGACTTAGTTGAAAGTTTACCCAGGAGATGCGCTGCTGTGATTCAAAATAAAGGATTTCCCACCAAATACTAATATTGTTTTATGAAGCTGAGCTTTACTTTTGTGAATTAACTTTTATTTTGCCTATGTCCTAAATTCATGACCAGGCTTAAACTTGTATTAATCTGTATAACATGTAAATAAAAATTGGAAACTAAATATAGGTAACAAACTATTGTTGATTTTTTTTCATAACATTACTAGGATCTTTAAAAAATAACATGGATCTAAAATTTGTTCGATAAGATGTAAAAATTATCAGAAATATATAAGTGAAATGTCGTGTCTTAAATTCGTGGCCACCACTGTATATATATATATATATATATATATATATATATATATATATATATATATATATATATATATATATATATATAATTTGCTAAGCATTTTTCACTTCCCAGAGCTTTCTGAAGCCACACGACGTTGAAATTCAAAATTTGACTTTTTGTCCTACAAATCCTAACGGATTTTAAAATTTATATCAGAGAGCGGAAATAAGCGGATTTATGTGTAATTTTCTAAGCATTTTTTCTCTTTCAAGAGCTTTCTGAAGCTCCCAGACATGGTAGAAAATTAAAATTTGGCTTACTTATAAAGTTTTTCGTTTTACAAATTGTAACGGAGCCATATTTTAAAATTTTTATCAAGGAGCGGAGATACGAGCGTATAAATTTAAACGAAAGAGTATTGGTTGAATGATTTTTATAACTCGATAATCTGTTTGATATTACAATTGTTTAAAAAAATTTAAATTTAATACAAACAAAAATCCCAATATCATCGATCACGATAATTATCGTATTTTTAAATTATGAATATCTTTTAATTCCCTGCAGTTTTTACTAATGAATTAAAAAAAAATTTTTTTTGTACAAACAAAAGGTCGTCACGACACCCCTATAATATTCGTATGGAACCCTTGTAGGTCGAAACCCCATTTGAGAACCATTGCCCTAGACTGCACAGTGGGGCAGAATCGAAATTTTTTGGAAATAAATCTGTATCTTCTGATCGGCTGGTTGAATTTGCATGAAATTTGGTATAGGCATAGCAGAGGAGTGTAAAATGTTAACTTTGGAAGGGGGACCGAAGAGACCCCTCAAGGGCGGAGCTAAAGGGGCTCAAAGTTGGGTACCTCTGATATACAAATTTTTTAATCGCTTGCCAAATTTTTGTTTCTCGTCCAATTTCAAATATTTTTATACATTATTGTAAGCACTGATAAGACGTACAAAAAACATGCTTGTTTATCTCTTATAGTTTTTGAGTTATTTGCATTTGAATTTTTAAGTACCTCAATTTTGCATGTTCTTGGTCCAGGCTTTTTCATATATATCCTAGTGTTTCCGACCGATTTCATTTGTTTTTTCTTTAGCTAATTAAAGAACAAAATTATCTGTAGAAATTTGTAAAAATTTGAAGTCGATATCTTCACCGAGTCCAAAAATAAACGATTTTGAATTTCAAAATTGCAAAAATTACGTGTTTTTTTAGATGAACTTATGGAGTTGACAGATGAATACGAGATCTTACGAAGAGAATAAGCAAAACAAGGAAAACCGCAATCCAACCATTGTATCAACGCATCACTACCAGCCGATACTTATAAACGCAACACCCACTGTTGGCATTTTAAGCAATCGGGCCATTTTAGAGGTCAATGTCCCAACTCAGGTCGGCACTTTTGCTCGTGGTGTGGCAGGGACGGTATAATGTCCCGCGACTGTGCTTGCACCCACGAAGAGACAATTTCCGATGGTTGGTATTACCTCTCTATAACCATTTGCGGCGTGCCTATAAGAGCCCTTGTTGACACTTGATCCACTCTGACTTACATCGGGGAAATGGTTCGAAAATTGCTCGAAAACCGAAACATCCGTCCTCGAAACCATCAACGCACCATCCAGTTAGCAGACGGTTCCTGCATATCCAGTATAAATGTGTACCCCCTTGTCGTCGAAGCAAATGGAAAATCCAGCCAACTATTAGCCTCAGCTCTTGACACCTTAGCCAAACCCGTCATCCTTGGGATGGATTTTCTTCGTCGACGCGAAGCCACACTTGTTATAGATGGAGTTGAACTTGAGGCCCAGACACCAACAAGAATAAACCAAACCCATGCGATATACTGTATGATCGCCCGAGAACATTTTGGTATCTCTGAAGTGCTGCGCTTAGCAAAAATAAAAAGTATAAAAAACGACGTGTGAATAAAAAGTCTCTCAATGTTAAAATAGAACCAGAGGCAACAATGTCAGCAGTATCACCCTTCAAAACCAGTCGAGAAATATTAAAACCACCTGTAGTACTAACAGCACAAAATGGGGTGAACCAATTGTCAAGGAAAGCTCGAGCTGTGAAACGAGTAACCCACCCACTGTATGTCATAAAAGCCAACCACCATCATCATCACTATTTCCCCGACAAATGATTCTGACACCGAGAACGCCCAAACTAATCCTCCGCCTTATTCTAAAATAGACACGGATGACCTTTTTAGGGGAATTACTGTTGAAGCTCATATCCTTAGAAAGGCTTGTAGATGTATATTTTATCTAAAAGGAAGACCGAAGGTTGAGGTGCGAGTCCGAGATAATGTCGCTCATCTCAGATGCCAAGGACGGGAAAAGATAATTACATTAGAGGAAGACAAATTAAAAAAAAAAATTGCACTTAAAGATCGAGCCGAAGTCCTTATGACTTCGGTAAATGTTACCTTCTGGTAGTGCAGATCGAAACTCGCATAGTGCAAACATATTTTATTTTTTTCTTTCAAAGTAAGGGGGCATGTAACGTGTAATATTAAACCACCAACATATTAACATATTGTAACTACAGTAGTGGTAACAATACAATTGGAGAATTTATAATTCTCATTTAGTTTATGTTAATTTAAACATAAATAGTCAAGATTACGACAACACATTTGAGCAAGAACCGAAGTACCGATCTTGTTATACTTTGATCTTGGGGAACAAAGTATCACCAGACACGACCGAAGTTCTTTCTTCCGAACCGTAGCCGAATCCGTAGTTAGCCGACCGAGAGCTGAAGAATTTATCTCATCGGATTGTATTCAGTTTATAGCTCATACGATCTTAGCTAGCCGACAGAGAGCCGAAGCATTTATCTCGTCGGATTGTATTTATTAGTGCATACGATCTTAGTTAGCCGACAGAGAGCCGAAGTATTAATCTCGTCGGATTGTATCTAGTAGTGCATACGATCTTAGTTAGCCGACAGAGAGCCGAAGCATTTATCTCGTTGGATTGTATTTAGTAGTCCATGCGATCTTAGTTAGCCGACAGAGAGCCGAAGCATTTATCTCGTTGGATTGTATCTAGTAGTGCATACGATCTTAGTTAGCCGACAGAGAGCCGAAGTATTTATCTCGTCGGATTGTATCTAGTAGTGCATACGATCTTAGTTAGCCGACAGAGAGCCGAAGCATTTATCTCGTTGGATTGTATTTAGTTCATAAAATAGCTCATACGATCTTAGTTAGCCGACAGAAAGCCGAAGCATTTATCTCGTCGGATTGTATTTATTTCGTTCATACGATCTTAGCTAGCCGATCGAGAGCAGAAACATTTATCTCGTCGGATTGTATCTAGTAGTGCATACGATCTTAGTTAGCCGACAGAGAGCCGAAGCATTTATCTCGTTGGATTGTATTTAGTTCATAAAATAGCTCATACGATCTTAGTTAGCCGACAGAAAGCCGAAGCATTTATCTCGTCGGATTGTATTTATTTCGTTCATACGATCTTAGCTAGCCGATCGAGAGCAGAAACATTTATCTCGTCGGATTGTATTTTGGAGACGAACCCCGTAGTTAGCCGACTGAGAGTTGAAGAATTTGACTCGTCGGATTTAATCTTGTTAACCACCCTAAGAACTAAAATTGCCAACCCTATTCTTTCCCCTCATAAATAGGTATCATTTCGTCGTTGTTTTATGTCTCAAGGAAGCTCTGTGGTAATAATCAAAGGAAGCAGACCTTTGAAGAAACTGGACGGACTGAGTATACCCCAGCTGAAAACAAAACTGCATTACATATCAAGGCTTGAAAATTACCAAAATCAGCTGTTTACAAGGATGGCAACCGATTAAAAAAAGGTAGAAAGGTAACGGTAATGGATTATTTTGGTTAGGGTATTTTAGCGTTAACGGTATTTTCAGTTATTTCGAGCTGTTTTAGAAATTTTGAAGTATCGATTCAGAACCACAAAATGTAAACTGGAGTTAAGTACTATAAGGTCGGGCTGGGATAGCCTTAATATAATTACAAGTTTTTTTTTAAATTTTATTAAAATTAATTATTCCTAAAACCAGAAATAACAGTAACTGAATATTAGCATTATCGGTCTTTCGAGCTATTTCGGTAATGGGTTTTTTGCGTTATGAGTATTCTTGGTCGGTAGTGTTATATTCAATTATTTCGGTAACGGTATTTTAGCGGTAACGGTGCGTTTTTTTTTTTTTTTTGCTGTGAAGGTAGGTATCAAAAAGTAAATACTTGCAAAACATGGATTTGCTATTCAACGCAAGAACAGCGGGGAATCAGCAACCAATATTTTTTTTAATAAAATTTGGAATACCTGGCGTTATGGGAGGCATTGACGGTTTCAATATTATTACAAAAGACCCAAGAAAAAGGACAATTTGTTGGAATGTAAAACTTGTAAGTAGAAAATAATTAATTTATTTAAAAGAAAAAGTCGTATTTATTATTGTAGATAAGCGATCATGAAATGAGGTTAAGATATATAAGACCCACACATCCTGGATTCTGCCATGATTCTTTTGTTTGGAATATGAGTGAATTGAGAACCGCACTTGAATAAGGATATTTAGAATCTGGGACTACTATGTGACTACTAGGTAAATTTTTGTCTATACTGAAAAAAGTAATTTCAATGAATAAAGTACATTAAATGAAGTTCATTAATTTTTTCCAAAAATTTATTAACTTAATGTACGAATTCATTGCTTCAGTAAAAATATTCATTAAAATTCAATGAAAAAATTAACGCTATTATGAACATTACATGGAAACCAGTCATTAAATTTATTTCTTAATAAAATAAGTAAATCAGTTATTTGGTTTAATGTATTAGTTCATTGATTTAAAAATATTGTATACATAAAAATATTAACTCAATGTATTAGTACATTGAACTCGTTTATTCAATGTACTAATACATTGATTTAAATAAGAAGAACATTGAATCAATTAAATAATAATTTAATAAAGTTAAAATATATGCTTTCTAACTGGAAATAAAGTAAAACGAACACTAAAACAACTCAGTTTGCTTTTATCTCTTAACAAGAAATGACCCGTTTTAAACAAAAGACAAAAACTAAAAAATTCAGTGTTGTGTTAAAAACGAAAATAATTAAAAAGTAAATAAGTTATAAAGCATGGACGTTCGAATTATTGAAATACATAAATATAAATTTATTTGCACAGGAAAAGTCTAGCATAATATTTGAATTCACCATATTAAATGAATTACTCAAAAACTAGAATTTGGAGACATGCCTTCCTTACACGTAAGTGTTAATGGTTTTAAACAGTTTCAAAATAATACATTTAATTTATATTTGTGTAGATAAAACAACTAAGACGTAGAGGAATGTGTTATTAGCCTCAAATACCAGGGTTTAAAAAATATCGTGATTTCAAAACCAAAAGGATTGATTATATTCGTAAGTATACATAAATATATAAAATATTTTAATTGAATTCTTAATAAAAATATATTACAAACTGATCAAGATTTGGACGCTAGATCTGGTGATCGTCCTGGTTTCTTTTGTAACTATCGGTAACATTTTATGAAAATAAAGGAATTTCTATAGACAAAAAAAAATGTTTGTTAAAGGTAACTAGTTTCAAAATTTTAAGCAATTGAACGATTTTTAAAAATAAAAATTTTATTTATAAACTTTTTTGGTTCAGGATAATGTTGTTGTCATATTAATGTGGCGTCTAATGGAGCAATACAGAGGACAACAGGAATTACTTTATAAAATAAATGACAAAGCAAACACTATCACATCTGTAACATTCATTTTGTTTTGTTTTTATATTTATGGCATCTATATTAAGAAAATTATATTTAATTTTTGCTTATATTAACTAAATATTATACAATTTAATCATTTAATTTAAAATAAAATAAGTAAATAATACTTTTCATAGTATTTATGTACCTTTTTGGTTCAGTGTATCTAATTTGATTTAATAAAATGTAATAAAAATTATGTTCTTAGGTAATGCTGATTATTCATTGAGCCTTCACAATAAAAATTCAATTATATCCATAGCAAAATGCAGAAAGAAAAAGTGGTGTTTTAAAAAACAAATGGAAATGCTTACTTGGTTCCGGAAAACTTTATTACGGTCCAGAAAAAGTTATAAAAATAACAAATATTTACACTGCTTTACATAATTTCTTACAAATGCAAATCTTAAGAAAATTCCGATGATGTTTTGTACACAACGGAAAACAACAGATACACATATGACTGCCGCGCAACGTATTTGTGATAGAATTTAAAACTATTTATAATATTTCCTTCAATTCAGTTTATTTCAAGGTTGGCTAAAATACCCTTATCGCTAACAAACCCACTAAACTTGACGATAGTAAAAATGCCGTTACCGAAATAATTGAAAATACCGTTACCGCTAAAATATCGATACTGTAAAAGTTCGGAATACCGATAACGCTAATATACCGTTTCCGAAATAATCCAAAATATCGTTAACGCTAAAATACCGCTACCATTTTACGATTTTGAATCGACTTCCAACCTGGGTTAATTTTATGTTTTTTTATACCAAAGGATGAGATTAGTGTTTCTAAAAACCCGACTTTTCAAAAAACCGGTTTGACCGTTAACTGAAAATTGGGTAAAATTTAAAAAACGGTTTTTCGGTTAACCGTGTACTTAAAAACCGGTTAAACGGGTTAACCGACATATTAATAATTGGTCTAAGTTGAAGATTAATAAAAATATTTTTGGTTAAAAAAAATGTTTTTTAACTTATACGTTTAACCTGCACCAAATAACAAACACTGTTGTTTATAAATAGCGACTGATTTACATCGAAAGTTTATAATATGTTTTTTCAACCTTCAGACTAGTGTCAATATAATTTATAAAAAAAAACTTTTTCTGGCATCTTTTAGCACAGCTTTTGAAGCTTTATAATGATTTACATTTTTTTTTATAATTTTTTTTAGTATTAGCTTATTTCAATTTTTCTAATTTTAAAATAAAATTAAATTATCGAAAGTTTAAAGCATCTCAACAAAAAGGAAGCTTCAGACCAGTGATGCCAGATAAAATTTAAGAAAAATCCCTCTGTTTAGTTGAAAAATTCCCTTTTTTCCCTTTTTTTAGAAAAAATATTCCCTCCATTTTTCCCTCCTCCTTAAAATCGCTATTTTTAACAATAACTAGAAACTTTTAATTAAAAATTCATTGAAATTTACATAAATGTAGTTTTTGTTTGTAATTCAATAAAAAATATAGAAAAATATTTTCAACAAAGAACGAGAACACTGAAAATATCCATTCGGCTAATTAAGATTTCTATTTTTAAATGAGTATATATGATAATATTGCATTTTTTGCTTATTTATTTAGAATTGTTGTCGTTTTTTGAGATAAATTTATACGTATTAAAAATTCCCTTTATTTTGACAAAAATTAAAATTCCCTCCCTTTTTCCCTTTAGCTAAAATTTGCCTTAAAAATTCCCTCAAAAAGGGAAAATTCCCTCCATCTGACATCACTGCTTCAGACTTAGGAAAATGTACTTTATATTATGATATATATTCGCCGCTAAAGAAATGTTTATATAATTTTTATAAACAAATTTAATAAATAAATATCTGTATAAAATTGGAAAAATAATTAATAATTATCCTTTTTTTCTGCAAAGGAGAGATTTGTTTTTATTTTTAGAAGAATTATTAATCATTTAAAAGTACAATTGCTGGACTTATTTAGTTCTTCCTTTTTTCCTATAATCCTATATAAAATCTAATTTTTTTTCTTAAGCTATACATTAGCAGGTGTAAAGTTTTTTTCTTCTTTTGGAAAATTTCATTCGCATGAATTAAAGTTTTTGTAAATGGAATGCTTAATTATCTATCTGATTGTATTACACATACAGTTTTAAAATATATTGAACTTCCAACAAGTAAATAAATCACCTGACTACATGTTAACTCAAACAGCAAGTATTTTTAGTTGTTTCAACAAATTGAATATTTCAAATTAACCGGTTCGAAAAAAACCGAAATTTGAAGAAAAGACCGGTTTTTCGGTTAACCTATTAACCGGTTTATAAACACTAGATGAGATCTTACATAAAAAATTAAAAAATTGTTATTTTCTAAAACTAAAAAGAAAAATATAAAATGTGCATAACATTAATTTCTACGCATTTATTTTTCTCTAATTTACAATGATTTTGGACCACGAAAGGACGGTGTAATATAAACGAATGCTTACAAATATATTTCTTATTATTTACAAATTTTTTATATTGTTTTACGATAAAATTTTGTATTTTTACGAATATTTTTTTTATAAATAGAAAAGTAATTGTAACATGTACAAACAACGTTAATATTTTCAGTTTATAATTTCATAATAATATAATGTGATTTTTATTAGTTTACAAAAAAAGTTTTTTCAGATTTAGGATATTAATTAGAGACCTGCAAACTGTGTTGTATAAGGCATTTCAAGTCACTTGATATTTTTCAAGTGCTGTTATCAGTGTGTGTGCGGAGCAATAAATACTGTTCTGCAGGCACTTAAAACCATACAAATACTGCGTGTGTGCTTCAACTTTATGAACAAATCATGAGTGTGTTATGATAGCGACCAAACAAGACTTGAGAGTGCGACGCAAAAAAAATACAAGCCTTTTGACCACTTGATTGCTTCAATAAGAAAAAAGTAAGATTTTTTCTGTTTTCTTTGCATGTTTTTCTAAAAAAAACATATGTATGTATGTGTGCGATCATTACTGTGACAAAGAAAAACCAACAATAAAATGTATGTAAGAACATTTATAAACAACCCCTTTGCACACATTTTTTGCTACACACAGCAACTACGTATTACAAAAAACAAACAAATCATCAAGACCACTTGAATGCTTTAAATCATTTCTCAACGTCTTGTATGATTTGCTTTTTTTTGCAACACCACTTGCACCACTTGTTTACGATAAATGATTTGAACGCACGGACTTGCAGTCGCTAATACACAGTACACACTTGCTTTGCTTCGGGCAGCGAACAGTACGAACAGTATTTATTTTTGTTTTTGCACATGTTGGCTATGAAACACACACTTGAAATTCAAGTGGATTTGCTTTTCAAATCATCTAACGCAGGAGACTAATATTAATGTAATGTAAATTAATTCTTATTAAAAATAATAATAACGGTATACAGTTTTCGGACTTGAGTAGCTCAAAATTTGAATTTTTTTAAAATTTGCTTTTTTTTCAAGATATTAAAAAAATAATTAATGATATAAGATCGAATGAGCAGTTTAAGTGATAAATCGAAATTAAATTGGAATATGTCTTATGTATTAGAATCCAAAAATAGATTTATTGGCCTTGAAAGTCTTCTTTATATTACTTAATTTAATAAATGAATAAGTAAATAAAAATAATTTTATGTTTGCTGTTCTATCTTGTAACTTGAACCACCAAACTTTTAAGTGTAAAATCAAAATATCGAATAATGAAAATTGGCGGCTTGTTTTACGTTTTTATACCCACCATCAAAAAGATGGGGGGTATATTGATTTTGTCATTCCGTGTGTGACATGTCGAAGGAATCATCTAAGACCCCACAAAGTATATATTTTCTGGGTCCTGGTTTGATTCTGAGTCGATCTAGCTATGTCCGTCCGTCTGTCCGTCTGTTGAAAGCAGGATAGGGCTCGAAAGGGACAACGTAGGGAGACGAAATTTAGCACAAATATTTGTCTTATATAAGGTTTGTTTGGTATTGAAAATGGAGAAAATCGGTTTATAAACAAAAAAGTTATGGGCTAAAAACTAGAAACACCATTTTATACTTTTCTGTTGATATTTCTTCAACAAAAGCATGTACGACAACGAAATTTTATACGTATAGTTCGGGTATCGATATAAACTCGGAAACAAAAAATGGGCGTGGTCCGACCACTTTTCCGCCCACCTCCCATATAAGGTGAAAATCAACGAAATTGTGTTCAAATAGTTCGAGGACCAATGAAAACTTGGAAACAAAAAATGGGCGTAGTCCGCCCACTTTACTGGCCACTTTACCGCCCTATCCCATATAACGTAAAATTTGAAAAAGTTGATGGTGGGTATATAGATTCGGCCGGGCCGAACATAACATTCGCGCTTGTTTTTTTTTGTTTATTAGTTTTCTAATTTTTGGATATTTCAAATAAACCTATTTTAATTTTTGTTCTTTGGGGCTTTGAAAGTGCTCGTGATGAAGTTTTTAATTCAAAATCAACAATTTCTATGGAAATTTCTAATGTCAAAAATATCTCCAAAAATAGTCAAATTTAATGATAAATAATATGAAAATTATCTTATATCAAAATAACACAGATATATTATAAAATACCTTTATTATTTAAATCAGAATGTTTTAAATTACTATATTTTACTATGCATTACTTAAAATAACAATTTGTAAAATAAAAAATAATATTACAAATTATATTTTGTTATAAAACTAAAATATTTAAATATTACGAAAGAAACCACTACGAACGATTTCGTGAATTTCGTTAAATGTTAAAATGCTTAATAAAATTTATTTTCGTAAATTATAAGAAATATTCTTATATATTACGAATGAATTGGCTACGAAATATTTTTTTGTAAAATGTGTCATAGGCTTTTTTCGGTGTAGCAATGTCATTAATATTTTTCCAAAGAAACATAATCTTCATTATCTTTATCACTTCTGAATTACCGTCCTTCACTAATTTTATTAGTTTGCCAATTTTTTCACACATATACCTTTGAGATTTTACTTCTTATTATATTAATTGGATTGTATTTAACTTTTCGGATGCATATTCTTTTAATTCAGACGAAGCTCACTTGCAAAATGAACATTCCAATTTTTTCTTTTGTGCGAAAGCATTTTTTTCCAAAAAATTTTCCAAAAGGTTGCTATTACTTCTTTTGAATGTACAATTTCAATTTGTTAAACAGTATTTAAAAAAAGTTATTTTGAATTTCAAGTAAAAACAAAAAAAAAAAAAAAAAAAACGGCAACTTACATTTTAAGTTTTAATCGTTCCCTGCTATAAATCAAAGTGAACAAAAACAATTAAACAAATAAATTCCCCCGAAAAACAATTCACGGAATTTTTCCGAAGTTTCTTTTTCGCACGAAAAACTGGCAGACTTTAGGGAAACAGAAAAACATTTCGAGTGAAATTTTATTCGCGATAAGGATGAATATAAACTGTAGATTGAGAGAGCCATAATAATTTTTCTTAAACCAAAAAATAGCGGTGATGGTATTTTAGCGTTATCGGAATTTCAATAACTGTTTTTTTTAGCATTAACGGTATTTCTGTATCGGTATTTTAGCGGTAACGGTATTTTCAATTATTTCGGTAACGGTATATTAGTGGTAACGGTAGTCAAGTTGAATTTGTTTTTGAGCGGTAAGGGTATTTTAGCGTTAACGGTAGCTAACCTCTGCTGTTTAGAGTATCGTGGAAGAAAGAGATAGAAGTATAATATAAATATAAAATTTACGAATGTAAAAGAAATATGCTATGTGTGTTAGAATTTTGAAACGAAGTAGAAAACCAAAACGAAACAAACAAATATCACAGTATACATAACAAAACTATTAAACAAGAAAATTTTACAAAGGCACATTTTATTAATTTTTTTTTTTTTTTTAAACAAACCGCTAAATTAAAAAAGTAAAGGGTTAGAGCTAATTAACATTTTTATATTTTGTTTTGAATTTGTTTCATAAACTTTTCTGCAATTAGAGCTTATATACATTGGGGATCTTCGATGGGAAAAATCACTGCAACTTTTAAGTTTGTTGGTAAGATGTGTAGAGAAGCAAGCGAGTTCAGAAAATTTGCACATCGTTGCAAAGCTAAAAATTTTAGGGAATTTTGTTAACTTTATTTTTTATTTTTCTGATTTGTTGTTTTTTTTATCAAATATTTTCTAAAAAAATTTCACTAAACAAATTTAAATGTGTAAATGTAGAAGGTTTTAAGAAGCAACTTCAAAACAAAATATCATTAAAAAATCCTACGATAATCCCCAATGTAAATAGGCTCTTATTAATATGAAAAAAAAAAAAAAAATAAAAATTTTAACCCTTCAACAGAGAAAAATTTCTTATTTTCTTTTACTGATTTTATTTTACAGAATCATCCATTTAATAATTTTTGTGTATTAATCCAAAAATTAAATCGAGATTATTTATATATAACGAAAATATACATATGTAACTTACCTCATTTTATGGACTTACTTAGTAATTATTAAAATTATTTTTAATAAACTTCATTAACCATAGAAACTATTTATGAATATAATTTTAAAAATTCTTATAAATGCGAAAAATCACCAGAAAAAAATTTGGAAATGATTTATAATTCAAAAATTACGAAGAATTATTTCAAAACATTGTATAATTTTTCTTATGAAATATAAACCAAATTTGTACAAGAATTTTGTGGGCGACTTTTTATTGAATCATTTTGCTGGCAGCCGTTCGTTTTATACATATACAAATTTCTTACAATATCTTTAAAAGAATATCAATAACTATTGGAAACAAAATAAGAAAAATTAATTTTTAAACAAAAAAATATAAGCCCTTTTTGGCCTTATTTTTTTACAGCATTTAGTCCTTTTTATTTAACGGATTTTATTTAACTGATAAAAAAAAATGGTAATTTTTTTTGTGTAGCCTTAAAAAAAAATTTAATTATTGTCTATAATTCCAATCTTATATAAAATGAAGTCTGTCCTATTTTTTTAGGATTTTTGGAACTCTTGGAAGTTTTAAACACTCGGATTTAAATTTGATTTATAGTTATTTGGTTTATAAAAATGTATATATCGTAACTCATTTTTGATTCGTCACTGCCAACCAGAGAAGGAAAAGTTAATACTATAGTACTTTTTTTGATACTATTTAACAATCTAAAATACCGAAGTACTCCCTCGAGCCATTTGATACTGTCAAACGATTAGCTGGATATTCGAATTAAAAATAAAATTTTTAAATTAAAAAAATATATTTTGAATATATAAAATTTTCAAATAGAAATCTATGTTTTTTACCAATTTGATTATACTTTGCAATTAGTAATCAGAAGTACTAATGAAATTTTAATGAACAATATCTTCGACTAAATGCTGAGGCTTTGAGTTCCCAAAAAATCTTGGACTTTTTTCTCCTTAAGTTTATTTTAATAACTATAATATTTAATCTGAATAAAATCATTTAATGATTGGGTATCGCATTTAATTCTCCGTTTTGAGTACACAAATTACATTATTTGAAATTTTCACTAAATAAATAATAGGTAACTATGAAAAATTTGAATTTTAGTAATCTGATGGTGAAAAAAGTACTGTTTGAAATTTATTTTGATACCCGAAAATATTTTCATTTCCATCCTTGCTGCCAACTTTTTAATTTCATTTCTTTATTCTCAAACTAATCAAAGCTTCGCTTTAAGATAATTTATAGGCTTAAGTAATTTTATAATTTTATTTTTTTGCCAGACATGGATTTAACGTCATAATAGTTGTATTATTATTTAATACATATAGAAGACAAGATTGAGAGTGATAATAAATATTTTACACCACAATTGACCACTATCTTAATATTATGCTACAACTTATTTGTTTTTTTTTTTCTGGAATTTTTTTCGGTTCATTTTAGATTACAAGTGTAATAATGAAAATTAAACTTAATGTTTTGTACTTCACCTTAGGGGTCATTAAAATTTTTTATCTCATTGACAAATATTGGCTAAAATAATTTAAACTTGACTTTGACAATTTTAATGTATAAAATAATTAATTAAAACATTTTATGTTGTATTTACAATTTAATTACAAAAAAAATATATATATATTTTAAATAATTTTCTTATGATCCTTGATAAACATTTGTATAATCTTACTTTTTTTTTATTAAAAAGCATTTTTAATATTTGAAAATTAACTTATATTAAGTCTTTTTATTTATGCACAAAATTTACAAATTAAAATATACCATTAATTTTAAATAATAATTTAGAAAATTTATTATTAAATAGATATTTATAGCTTAAAAAATACTTAAAGTAATTTATTTTTTTTTATCAATTTAATAAATACATATCGTCAATATTTATAGTTAATTTAATGAATTTTTAATTTAAGACAAACATAAATTTGAATTTATACAATTTCGAAAAAAATTTAAAAAATATTTATTAGTTATATAAAATGGAAGCTATTATTAAATAGACTTAAAACAGTGTGGAATATTATTTTATTACAAGTGCTTTTGGGAAATTACAAAATTTATGGATAGTTTTAAAATTTCATTTAAATACTAATTTTTCATTCCATAACACCATTCACAAAAGTGAATGGGTGCAAAGGGTAGAAATTTTTCAAAAATGCATTCTAAAATTGCATTTGCATTATGAATGCATTTCTAAATTGTAATATTTCTTAACTACTACATTAAAAGAGGACATATTCATCTTCTACATGCAGTTTAAATCATTAAAATCCGTTAACAACTTTTAGAGTTATTAATGTTTAAAGTTACACACTTATCTAAAAAATAAAAATGGGGATATTTAAATGTCTCCATAGGAAATATGCGTTTGGCATTTTTTATAAATCTTTCATGGAATGGAAGATATATGTATTTTTTTAGTTTTCAATAAGTTTGTGCCCGTACTTTTTGAGTAAAATGAGAAAAGGCTGATAGTTCTCTAAAAAATTTACAAAAATACGGGAACACGAAAATCAATTTATAATTCATGTGTGAATGTTATTTTATTTTTTAGTATATATCAACGTTCTTACTGCCTGTTTCTCTATGTCGAACGAAAAATTAGTTTCGAATAAATGTATTGAAAACAACAAATAAATTTTAAAATTTTAGAGAAACAGGCAGTTAATTTTTTTAATAGAAACTTTCTTCTTAGTACCAAAAACTAAATATTTATTATTTATTTTCATTCAAAGTTTTTATTTGTATATTTTTATTTTTTGTTTATTTGACTATTTACTAAGTCTATCCAAAGATATAGTCTGGGCTGTTTCGTGCAAGAAGTAGAACATTATTCTCTTAAAATCTCTATCATTTCCTAATTTTCGAGTACGGGAACACTTTTCGGTAAAATAGGGATCCCGCGTGGTCCAATTTAGGTACCGGAACAAAGCTAATATTTTGCAGAATGAACCAAAAAATATTTTCTAAATCTAATTCGTAATAGATTTGAATAGAAGAAAACTTGAATGATTCAAAATATTTTTTAAGCTTGAATTGTAATATTGGTAGTGGATTCTTCAAGCAATTAATTCTTGTGAAGTTAAAGAATTTAAGTCTATGAATTAAATATGAAAGCTTTAAAGAAATTACTGGGAAAATAAATTTAATTCGATTTTCAAAAGTGAATTAAACAATTAAACCTTTGGAGCACTTTTTTTTTTTTGTGAAATATTTAAGATTGTTTAAATTTTTAATTGGTTTTACACTATAATACTTTGTATTAATACCAAAAATATTTTTAAATGTATTATGCTGTAAATACCTTCAATATTTTGTATGTTGAAGTCTTTAAATTTTTGAAATGTAATTGCATCTCTTAAAGCAAATTTCGGCACATTTTTTTATTTGTAGTCAACTCTGTTAAATTTTTCGTTTTTAATGGTATTCATACAAAGTATTATAGTGTAAAACCACCTTAACTGATCATAAATTTGATTTATAATGTTGTTTTATAGTATTGAATAGAAAAAATTACATTCTTTATAAAAAAATCATTGCTTTTTTCTTAAACTTTAAATTTCCCGGGATTCCCGGGAATTCCCGGGAAATCAATTTTTTTATTCCCGTTTCCCGGGAAACAAAATATCACGGGAAACCCCAAACCCTAGTACTGAGACTGATATTTGTATATTTTTTGTTAAGAAAAATCTAGGTTAAATTTAGTTTTATTATATTTTGTAGCAGTTATAAGGTCAATTTAATTTTTAAAATTCAATTAAAAAATAAAAATTTTTAGAATGATTTTCTCGCCGCAGAAAAGCGATATGACTGCAAATTTGTTCCTTTAAGAAGTTGTGTGGGTTCAAAGTTGAAAGTTTTTTGTATTAAATTATAGGAGTTAAATTGAAAAACAGGTAAATTCTAAAAGATTAATAAAATTAAAAATGTTTAATTTAAGTTGTCTAAATTTGCACAAATATTTTTTTACATTATAAAAAAATAATTGGACTAATTAGAATATTTTTTGGTTTATTAAATTCATAGATTACATTTGATTTTTCAAATGCAAATTTTTTCGTTTGAGGGGTGTTCCTACAAAATTTTTGTCTACGGGACACTCTAATGTACATACATATCTACTAAAAAGAAGAGGACTAATATATTACTTTTCTATATGTCATGTCAAAAAAGTCCACCGTTTAGTATGTCTTTGGACTTAATACTAATACAGTACATATATTTTCTAGCTTCTGTTTCACATTAAGAATTATTTATTTAAATCAGTTTTATAATCTTTAGACTATTATTTTCTCTACTATACCTTTAAATACTAATTTATTTTGTCATACATAAGACAAATTATGAAGATGAGTATTCATAAATACTCGTAAGCTTTTAAAAGAAAATTAAATTTTTTCTTTAAGAAATTAATTTAAATTATACATACAAGCGGAAATTACAATTAAATCAGAAACGTGCTAGAAATATTTAGATGAGAACAATAAATACACAAACGTATGTATAATAAAAATCTTCAACATTGTTTCAAGTCTATTTAATGTTTACAGTTATAAATATATAAATATAAATTATTGAATACAATACAATTAGCTTAAATTATATTAATAAAAGTTATATATAAATAAATTAAGTTTAAATTAAATTTAAAATTACTTACACAAAAGGCAGGTTTTTGTAGGCATTTTTAAAAAATTATTATTTTTTTCCCCCCATATAAAACATTTAACTTAAAAACTATACTTATTGATATTAATTGAATTTTAAAGATATTATTCTTGTATCTATTTTTTAAAATTGTATGATATTTATATATTCATATTCATAATTTTATTTTTTAATTCTTTCTATTCTTTTTTGTAATTTTTCTTGAATACTAAATGTGCGTAAAATTGTAATATGTATAATTAAAAAAATGTAACTAGCTATTTAATAATATCTACTATGAATGTATTTATGCAAGAGCAGGTGAAGATTTATCTTAAGACTTGAGTGCTAAATTATTTGTTTCCCATTCCTCTAGATCTACACCTGCTTAAGAGTATAATATTTATACTATTAAATCTTTTTAATAATATTTTTATTTATGTACGTATGTTTAGTTTAACCTAAAATTAATTTTATTATTATTTTCATAAACTACACCGAAGACTCGTAAATAACTATTTGTAAAACTTTTGGTTTATTGTTTTGAGCTTCTTTAACCTCTTTCAATATGGCATTTGTAATGGCTTCTAAAGCAGCTATATCCGCCGCATTGTTTGGATCTTTTCGTGACATATTCCACTTTGGCATAGAAACCTTGAAAGAAAATTTGCAAATAAATAAAAATTCGTTGTTAGTGTTAAGTTTTTCGCTTCTGTTTTTTGTGTAATCTAAAAACAATTATTCTTAAATGACAGGGTAATGAAAGTAAGGGGTCGTTTTTTAAGTGGTATGTTAAGCTTCAATTGGCGTAGGATACTACATGTTTAGTTGATCTTAAATAATTAGATTTATTTTGAGCTATGTATGATAACGTCGTTATGCGAGTATTAGTATTAGTATTTTTCATAAATATGTAATAATATCGAGCTTATATTTTTATTTATATATACTAAGGAGTGCGTTCGAAAAAATCTTAACATATATAATATTCAGTAACATGGAAATGGTTGATCTTAGAGTCTTCATTCTTCTTTTATTTTATTGATAATTTAATATAGATTACAGAAAAATATTATTTGTATAGTTCTAACCACTACTTATGAACTTGTGGACCATTTTTGGTAACCCTTCCGTTAGAGATTTGATAGTTGCTTCAGTTGGAACAGTGTGCGCATCTTCTTTTAAAATCTTCAGTATTTTGGGACACCTTTTTTGTGCTCTTCAATTCACTTTTCACAAGAATATCTCTCAATATCTCTCCACTGGTCTAAGCTATGGACAATTTTGAAAATTGACCTCTCTTGGTATAAAAACTGTGTTATTGTTTTGGTACCACTTCAGAGCTTTTTTACCATAGTGGCATGATACCAAATGGTTCCAAAAATATGTGGACACGTTGTGCTCTCTTACAAAAGTAAGAAGTCTTTTTTGCAAATATTCCTTTATGCATATTTTGGTATTTATAGATCCGAATGTATCAAAAACTTATCTTTAACATTGCCTCTAGCATTAACAATAAAAAGTTTTTACCTATAAGATTCTTCTTTGGCCAGCACATACGTTTCTTCGTCAATTATACAATTTTAGTATTTTTTGTATGAAATTTGGTTTTAATTTCCGTGTCCTATTCTTGGCTTCTAAATTTTTTGCAGCATTCCTGTTTGGAACTTTTTGGACTTTATATGTTATCAACTAGGCATTAGCTTTTAATTTTCCAACCAAATAGTCGAAGCACTGAGATAACTGTGCTGCTCTTCTACCAGATGTGTTTGGAGTTCCTTTCAATATGCTTTCAATTTTCTGGCCTTCCCAATATCATGTGGTCCTGTGTTTCTTTCCGAACCAGGTTTCATATCAATGGTCAAATTCTCCTGATACTGTTTGATAACATTAGAAACAGAAATTAAAAAGAAATTTAATTCTGTGGCCAATTATATGTAAGACCTATTTGGATTTTTTTGAATTTTTTTAATAATTTGTAGCAGGTTAATCTTTTTTGTCACTCATTTTGATAACATTCCTGTTATTAAAAATAATAACTGACATATTTTTCCATGATAACTAGATCAAAAAAAAAAAAAAAAAAAAAAATTGTCAATATTGATTTCGAAAAAAGTTATGATGCAGAACGTGTGCTTTTTTCGATCGCACTCCTTACTTTGAATTTCTATATGAAACATTATTGGATTCTCCATGCAAGAATAATTGAAGTGATTCTTCTTTAGTGAACGGTATCCGAATCTATACACCTCAGAAGCGTGGAGAATTTGAGACTATTTTTCTTTACGGATTAATACTTTATAGAATTTAATACGTTGAAAATCTAAAGAAAGTAGAACAATACAAAACAGAAGAGGGATCGAAATGTTTCGAATGAAATGTTTTATAAAAGACTATAAGATCATTCTTACAAAATGTAGATAATCATAACTAAGCTCACGATCTACTGAACCTGAACGACGCAGTTTTCTAAATTTAGCACTTTAAGTGTTTTGGGAGCTTATAATTCACTTATCATTTGTGTGGATTCATTACATTTATTAATATTCCTCTGTTAGGATATCTGGAATTCAATAAGAATAATTCTTCTAACTTTTATTAGACATACTATTTCCTTCTAACGGGTATTCTTACGCGGTTTAAATGAGCAGGAAGATATTTGGCTTTCCGTCTTTATAGAAATTTTGATTCAAGTATTTTAGTGTTCGTTATTTTCAGAATATAGTGGACTTTATTTAAAGAAATCTGATTCTGTAAGAATCTATTGAGAGTGTGGGTTATTTATAATCTTTGAGCTCGAAAAATATCCTCAATATCCAATATCGAGTTGGGACGGTTACTGTGATTTGAATGCTATGCTGAATTATTTTATTTCGGCAGGTTCAACTGCAAACACAGTTTATGCCTTTTGAATTTAGATAATTTTCAGTGGCTGAAAAGATCGTTCGATTTGATCGGGGTTGTTTTAACTTGTTACTCAAAGATCATTAGTAAAATTGTGATAACCTTCTTAGAGTTCATTTTCACTTATTTCCTATTAAATTCGCATTACTCTGTCAGTACCTATTTTGAATATACATACAGTTACTGTCAAAATAATAGCACCAGTGGTACGCATTTTTTTTAATTTTGTCATTCCATTATTGTTCATTTTTTATTTTTTTGGTCTATAATTTTGCAGTACCGTTATACTTAGTGTGTTTTTTCTTTTTGTAAGTTTTTTGTTGTCTTATAAATATATAATAGTAAGTAAGAATGTAAAACTTCATAATACGTCCAAAAGCATTATGTCAAAATAATAGCACATTTAGTTTAAAAAGTCACGTGAACCGGTCATATTTTTATTAAATTAATTAAAGCCATTCGTATACACAGTATAGAGCTAAATTTAATCTAACTTTTAAATTATTGTGTAATTTTTATATTGAAAATGGGCAGAGCTAAACACTGTACAACTGTAAAGAGAGAACTAATAAAAAAAATAATTTCGGAGGGTAAAACATACTTCCAAATAAGAAATATTATTGGATGTTCAAATAAAATAATAAGAAATGTCATCACCTACAAATACAAGGCAGAAACTCGAGGCAGAAAGACAATTACATCACCTTTAATGGTGAACCGTATAGTGTGCCAAATCAAGAAGGCTCCTTTTATGTCGGCTATGGAAATTAAAAAGGAATTAGATTTACTAGTAAGTATCGAAACTATATCATGAGGGCTACGAGAACACAATTTAAAAGCTCACAGTTCCAGAAAAGTTCCCCTCTTATCAAAGAAACATGTGAAAAAAAGATTCCAGTTTGCTAGAAATCATCTTGACTGGCCGATTGAAATGTGGCGTAATATTCTATGGACTGATGAGTCCAAAATAGTTCTATTTGGCGGAAAAGGTTCAAGGTCGTATGTAAGGAGACCTCCAAATACCGAAATCAACCCACAATTGACCGCTAAGACGGTCAAACATGGTGGATCCAGCATCATAGCGTGAACCTGAACGACGCAGTTTTCTAAATTTAGCACTTTAAGTGTTTTGGGAGCTTATAATTCACTTATCATTTGTGTGGATTCATTACATTTATTAATATTCCTCTGTTAGGATATCTGGAATTCAATAAGAATAATTCTTCTAACTTTTATTAGACATACTATTTCCTTCTAACGGGTATTCTTACGCGGTTTAAATGAGCAGGAAGATATTTGGCTTTCCGTCTTTATAGAAATTTTGATTCAAGTATTTTAGTGTTCGTTATTTTCAGAATATAGTGGACTTTATTTAAAGAAATCTGATTCTGTAAGAATCTATTGAGAGTGTGGGTTATTTATAATCTTTGAGCTCGAAAAATATCCTCAATATCCAATATCGAGTTGGGACGGTTACTGTGATTTGAATGCTATGCTGAATTATTTTATTTCGGCAGGTTCAACTGCAAACACAGTTTATGCCTTTTGAATTTAGATAATTTTCAGTGGCTGAAAAGATCGTTCGATTTGATCGGGGTTGTTTTAACTTGTTACTCAAAGATCATTAGTAAAATTGTGATAACCTTCTTAGAGTTCATTTTCACTTATTTCCTATTAAATTCGCATTACTCTGTCAGTACCTATTTTGAATATACATACAGTTACTGTCAAAATAATAGCACCAGTGGTACGCATTTTTTTAATTTTGTCATTCCATTATTGTTCATTTTTTATTTTTTTGGTCTATAATTTTGCAGTACCGTTATACTTAGTGTGTTTTTTCTTTTTGTAAGTTTTTTGTTGTTTTATAAATATATAATAGTAAGTAAGAATGTAAAACTTCATAATACGTCCAAAAGCATTATGTCAAAATAATAGCACATTTAGTTTAAAAAGTCACGTGAACCGGTCATATTTTTATTAAATTAATTAAAGCCATTCGTATACACAGTATAGAGCTAAATTTAATCTAACTTTTAAATTATTGTGTAATTTTTATATTGAAAATGGGCAGAGCTAAACACTGTACAACTGTAAAGAGAGAACTAATAAAAAAAATAATTTCGGAGGGTAAAACATACTTCCAAATAAGAAATATTATTGGATGTTCAAATAAAATGATAAGAAATGTCATCACCTACAAATACAAGGCAGAAACTCGAGGCAGAAAGACAATTACATCACCTTTAATGGTGAACCGTATAGTGTGCCAAATCAAGAAGGCTCCTTTTATGTCGGCTATGGAAATTAAAAAGGAATTAGATTTACTAGTAAGTATCGAAACTATATCATGAGGGCTACGAGAACACAATTTAAAAGCTCACAGTTCCAGAAAAGTTCCCCTCTTATCAAAGAAACATGTGAAAAAAAGATTCCAGTTTGCTAGAAATCATCTTGACTGGCCGATTGAAATGTGGCGTAATATTCTATGGACTGATGAGTCCAAAATAGTTCTATTTGGCGGAAAAGGTTCAAGGTCGTATGTAAGGAGACCTCCAAATACCGAAATCAACCCACAATTGACCGCTAAGACGGTCAAACATGGTGGATCCAGCATCATAGCGTGGGGGTGTTTTTCATATTATTGGTCCAATTCACCGTATAGAAACCATAATGAATGCGGCAGAATACGTCAGGATTCTTGACAAAATAATGTTACCGTTTGCCTCGGAAGAAATGCCACTGATTTGGGTCATGCAACAAGATAATGACCCAAAACATACTAGCAAAATAGCGAACAAGTAGTTTGAGCATAATAATATAAAGGTGATGGAGTGGCCAGCTCAATCACCTGACCTCAATCCATTAGAAAATTTATGGACTGATCTAAAGAAGAAAGTCCACGAAGTAAAACCGACCAATAATAATGTTCTTTGGGAGACTGTAAAACAAGCTTGGTACTCAATTTCCATTGCAAGATGTCAGAGCTTGGTGAATTCAATGGGTAGACGCTGTAAAGCCGTTATAAATAATAAAGGGAACGCAACCAAATATTGATATTAGTAAGTAGGTATAATATAACATTAAAAAGTTAAATTTATGGGTTTTTATTTTGTTTTTAAAATTTTTCTTTCAGTCGAACATAAGTGGTGCTATTTTTTGGACAGACAATTTTTATACTAATTCAGGAAAGTTATTAATTTTCTTAATTAATATGAATTAAAATGTTTTATTTTTTCTTTTAATATTTTTAGAACTAATGTGCCTTTCATTTTATATTTAACTTTAATACTCTTTTGAAATAAATTTTTGCTTTAACACAAATCTAAGATTTGCTAAACAAGTGGTGCTATTATTTTGACAGCAGCTGTACATAGTAGTAGATGTACCTTATAGATAATTTCGTCGGTTGTAAGAGATGTCACCTTATCGGATTTGACGTCCAGAAGCATATTCCAAATAAATGGTTATGTGTTTTATGATACAAAAGACCCCAGAGGAAGAACATGTACACTACTTAATGTGCGATCTTTATGAAGATTATCTTCTAGCTACAACAATCTGTATTGAAGATTGTTATAGAAACTTAGTGATTTCATCACCCCTCAGATATCCAATTACAGAAAATCAATACAACAATTTAAGCATACACTCTGGAGACCACGATCCCGAATGATCGTGTTTTGTTTAATACAATTTATAAAATGGGTTTGAATGTGTTTTTTAGCGGATACCCCACATATTGGCCCACTGATCCACACAAAATATCGGATGTCATCGATTTTGTTATTATATAAAAGATCCGAATAGAGCTAATTAAAGCTGATTCTTCTCTAGAATTATCATTAGATCACACACCCACTATTGTTATCCTATTAAGCCCCCAAGAAATTGTAACCCCGACTGGTAATTTAACGATATCAGAAAAAAAGGTAAATTGGCTAAAATATAAGAAATACTTTAGTACTCACTGCCCAGAGAACATATCGTTAGGTTTACCAGAAGAAATCAACCTCTCAATAATTTTGATAGAAATATCAAACTTGCTACTGAACATGCTACCCAACCCTCCCGACAAAACAGATATAACAGAATATATTCTGAAAATGTCGAACGCCTCTTGACTGAAAAAAGAAGAGTTCGAAGCGAGTGGCCACAGAAAAATGGAATCCGTTTGTTACTCATTTAAAGAATGTATTTACACTGAACGAATCAAATTTTTTTTTTAACATTTTCTTTATATATTGAATCTACCTTTTTTTAAGGCCTCACAATATGTATTCAAATCTTAAAACTAAAAACGAAAGACTACTTTATCTCTAATGAGAATCAAATGACATAATTAAGTTGCCAACTGTTGTGTCCCATTTTAGAACAGTTGAACCACTTTACTTTGAGATTCGAGAGATCGAAAAGGCTATTTATGATTTCAACTCAAAAAAGGCACATGGTATTGATAAAATCAGCAACCAGATGCTTTAAGAGCTACCCCGAATAGCATTAACGCTATATTGCTCCTTGAATATTATTCACTAGAATGGAAGGTGTGAAAATTTCTTTGTAATAAACTTTTTTGTTTCAAAAACTTTTGGAGTTTTTGAAACAATTAACAATTTCTTAATAGATAAATATATAATATAGTTTCTTTAATAATTGAGGATCACATGACTTCACCTTATTTTAATTCTCCACTTATTTAAAAATTTAATTAAATATTTTGTTTTTTTCCCGAAAATCCTTGGGCAAATTTAATATTTAATTGTAAAAGGAAATCCCAATTGAAATGATTTACGTCTACAAACATTAAAATTCTTGATCGTATTCAAATAGTACTCACAAAGTAGGTTCTCTTAAGTCTCTCCTCAAAGTGCCAGGGAAAAAGTTTGTGTTCACGAGCTTCTGAGTAAAGTTTCAACAGTGACCTTATTTATTAGAGAATCTCTTTATGTTATATTTTCTAAAGAAGATTTAATTTTTATGTCTATAACTATGCTAAATAGATTTAATTTAATAGCCCAACTCTCTTTAGAAAAAAAGTCTATAAATATTTTAAGTAGTTAAATTTCTTAAGATTGCACTTCTCTGACTTCATTACATGAAACTTAAATATATTTTGTGCTCAAAATAAACAAATGTAAGAAGTTCTTATTCCTGTTGAAAAACAAAAGCCATAATTTATAATTTCCTACCGTTAACACTTTTTGTAAGGTTGCATAATCTAGGCCAGTGCCAGCAGTCTCGCCTAAACGTCTTAAAGTTTCTGCCATAGGACCAGAAAGTTCCTGTTAGAAAACAATAGAAAAACAGAAGAAAAGAAGAAGTTTTATTTATTAATTAAGAACAAAAGAAACAAAATCTATAGAGTTTTTCTATTGTAAAGAAAACACTTTATTACAATTAAGAAAATAACATTTCAAACTTACTTGTAATTTGGCCCAACTAGTGGCATATTGACGTCTTACTAACTCAATTATAGTGGATGTTAAAGCCAAACCAATAAGTATATATAAAGTACATAAAAGCATATAATTTGGTTTTTCTACAGAGATATGAAAAGGATGCAAGAAAAAAACAAAAAAATATCAAATGAGTAATCTTTAGAATTTAAATTAAATTAAAATTTTTATACTTGGTACTAAATCACCAAAACCAATTGTTGTCATGGTTATAAAACAAAAATAGAAACCATCAAAAAATGTCCAATCATCTTCCCACAACAGCAGTAGACCTGCACCTATAGCTAAATAAACGCATAAAAATAATACAGCCGATAAGGCATAGAACCACGTTTTGCCAATAAAATTTGTAAATTTTGGTGTTTCTGTAAATGATAAATTGATTGATTGAAGAAGACTTTTGATTGATGTGTGTTACGATAATTTAACTTACTTGGCATATGTTTGCCTAGCACTGATACTGCTGTCGCAAATAAACGGCCCCAATCCGCTATAACTGTAAGCGTAAAGGGAATGCCTATTAATGCGAAGCATATACAAAATGCTCTTCCACCTATCGTCACAGGCACTATGTTGCCATAACCAATGGTTGTTAGGACGGTTGAAGAAAAGAATACTGCTTGTAATATACTCCATCGCTCATAAGGTTCTGGAAAATCTTTTTCGGCTTCGATTAACAAACCACCTTCAGCGGCCTCTTGTACAGCCTGGAAAATAAAATAAATTTTTTACGTTAGTTATTAAGTTGGAAGTTACTGATTTTTCAATTTTATGAAAAATTTATTATGTAAGAAATATAATAAAAAAGATTTACTAAAATTTGGATTTCTTTTATGATTTGCCTTGAAAGTGCTGTATTAACATTCTTAATAATACTCCTAGAACATTACTTGTATGTTTCTGAAACGTGTTAAATATATACATATACATATACATATGTGTATGTATATTAAAACTTTAAATGAAATTTCGATTGCTAACATAAATTATTATTTTTTTTTTATTATACTTTTTTATATAAAAGATAAAGATTTTGTTACACTCCTTAACATTTAATCTTTTTATAGCCACCTATTAAATCATTCAATTTTATGTAAGTCCTTTCATCCTTAATCCAAATTAATTGAGTAGCAAATTAAATGATGGTAAAAATATAAATTAAAAGTTTCATTCAAAAACATGACACCACTTACTAATAGTCTTCTATTGTTCAACTTAATAATAGACAATACAATAAATTAGTTGAGCCATTAAAATTTTATTAACTTTTTTTTTTTTTAACAGGACTACTTCTTGCACGTATTGCTACAAAAGAAAATTTATTTTTTTATGATGTTCATAAAAATCATAAACTAAAGAGTTTATTGAATGTAACGAGCGACTATATATAGTAAAAGTACTTATGAATGAATTGAACACAATTTAAAAATTGTCAAATTAAATGAGGGAAGACTTGAATGTTTTAAAAAATTGTTATCTGGCAACGAAAGATTAAAACAGGCATAGAGGTTAACAAACAGTTAGAAAGAAGAATAAAGCAGACAGTGATGTCAATTACATAATTGAATTAAAATCGTATACTCAAAACTTTTTATAAAAATATCTTGAATATTTTTAAATCCAACATTAATATTTTTTTTTTACATTAAATTAAATTAAAATTTATTGAGACTTAAAAAATTTCATTATTTTTTAATATAAACTTTAATTTTAATTTATGGAAACATTAATTAAAATTTTTAAAAATATATTTAAATAACAAAATTATATAAAGTATCCAATTTTAATAAAGTATACATCATGCTTTAACTGAAGCAATTTGTCTTGAGTGGTTTAAATGATTTAAAAGTGTCGATTTCGACGAGCATGTAAGGTAACGTCCCGACCAGCCGGAAATGTTTCAAGGTTTTGTGTTGCGTGACCAGTTAAAAAATTTGTCCCTACACCCAGAGAAATAGCAATCACATACGTGTTGAAAACGATACCATTCTGTGTCAATAGTGAATCTACACCGTATGTGTTCAAAATAAACACTGCGTGTTCAATTCTTATTAAAAATCGATACCTAAGTTGAAACCATTTCAGTATCAAATTGTTAAATTACATATGTTTTCTACTAAATTTGTTAGCGAAAGGTATTAAAAAGCGGTTACCATAAATTACCAATGTGAGCACAACCGTTGTTGATTTTGAATCTAATTTTTTTCCTTAGTGTATGGTATTTAGATTGGTATTTTTTCCTATCATAAGTTACCGAAAAGCAGCCTACAATATCGTTTAAATGGAGAATGTGTTGCACCTTCACCATTGTTCGCAGTAACTCTGGGAGTTATACTTTCCCAGGATTCTTTCAAATTGGTTAACCGTTTAACGATAGATATACAGTGAACTCGCGATAACGTGAACTAATTTTCACCATGGCAGTTCACGTTTTAAAGTTTGTTCACGTTATCGAATGCTATTCAGCATCAGAAATGATATTTTAATAAAAAGTATTAAAGAAGTATCACAAAACAAATAATTTATTAATTTTTAATAACAAAAAAGAAAAAAATATGCAACACATATATTCAGTTCACTTTGCATATGATAAACAAACAAAAAATTATGATAAATATCACAAAAAATACACATAAAATTAATAGGAACATTTTTTTGAACAAAGAGGTAAATCAAATTTTATATGAAAAAATCGGTCATCTTTTTTTGTTAAGTTTTTTGTTGGGACATCTTCAATGACGAGAGATTGGGTGGCAAAAACATTACACAAATGGATCCGTCTTCTGAAATTAATTGCGATTCAGGGGGATGTGAAGGAGCATTGTCAATTAATAGAATCGTCATCGTCGGTATCTTCTGGAATTTCCACATGATCTACCTCTGTGCAGATTTCTTCAGGATTGTTGTTCCAGTCGTCAATAGTGGAAAGGGTCGCTTCAATCTACAATAATAAAATTAATTTGGTTAATTTAAATTCTTAAAAATATTTAAACTTATAATAACACAAACCTGAGGATTTAGCGCCTGAAGAAGTCTAATAGCAGTTTCTTCTAGCTGCCTTATTTCTGGCGGAGAAATTCTCTCTCTTAGGACACTTAAAGGAATATTTTCATCGGGGTCATCTTGGTCTGAAACTAAATTTAAAATGTTTTTACAGCCATTGTTTAAAATTTCTTGTGGAATTCGACTCCATGCTGAGTTTAAAAGATTAACTGCTTCTTAAAAGATTAATTGCTTCTTTATATTCAATATAAAGATTTGTCAAAAATTTGAATAATAAAATATTAACTTATTGTCTGAATACAAATTGTTTGATTTTGAAAAATTACTTATGATTTTTTTGAAAATACCAATGGTATTTTAAATTTTTGAAATTTTTGAAAAACTTTTGATTTTCATGTTATATTTTTCATAAACAATAATAATAATAATATCAATATTCGTCATGAATTTCATAAAGGTAAGAATTTGCAAAAATAATATACAATTTATGTATTACCGTGTAAACTACTTTAGGATTTTCTATTAGATTTTTTGACATGCTGATGAAATACGTAATATTTTATTGTCGAAAAATCCTAATACTAAATATTATCGTCTGAAAGTACCTTTAATAGTATCTAACATATCTATTTGTTTTCCAGCGATTAATGTCAAAAGGCTGTTTCTGTAATATAATTTTGTAATTTTAAATATATTTTGGTCCATTGGCTGAATTAATGACGAGACATTGGGTGGCAAAAACATTACACAAATGGATCCGTCTTCTGAAATTAATAGTGATTCAGGGGGATGTGAAGGGGCATTGTCAATTAATAGAAGGGCTTTTACGGGTAGCTTCTTTTTGGTCAAGAACTCAGTAACCTAAAGCAAAATTTGTTTTTAATTTATCAGTTCATAACTTTTTTTCCTTAACAAAGCATTGATGAAACCAATCGTAAAAAATAGTACTTGTCATCCATGCTGACTTAGAGAATTTATAATTCTCTGGACATGAAAATTTTTTGAAGCATCGAGGATTCTTAGATTTTCTAATTAACAGTAGTTTAAGTTTGTGTGTTCCCGTCGCATTCGAACAGCTCATGAAAGTTAATCACTGTTTCTCATCTTTGCGCCTGGAGCACTTTTCTCCAATGATGATACGTATGTTTTATCTGGCAGCTGCTTCCAGTACAAACCGGACTCGTAAGCATTATAAAGTTGGTCTTCACATAGAGAGAGTTCTTTCATTTTTTTTCTTTAAACGGGTCAATAAGTTGTGGTTGAGCAGAAAGCTTTTCTCCGGAAATTTTCAAAAGGCGAACACCAAACCGCTGCTTAAATTTTTGGAGCCATCCATCGTTGGCATTAAAACAACGATCACTTTCTTTGATTTGTTGGTGAATTTCCAAAGCTTTTGCTTTTAGCATCAGTCCGCTTACTGGCAATTTTTTGTTTCGCATGCTAAGGAACCATTTATAAAGGGTTTTTCCATTTAGGGAAGTTCAGAAGCACGTAATGTTTTCCCGGTACTCTTTTTTCGACCATAAAGAGTATTATTTACACGATTTGTCAATTCCCGATTTTTCCTTTTAATGGAACAAACGGTTGATTTAGCAACACCATATTTTCTTGCCAAACCCTTTTGCAATAATTCAAGAATATACACTTTATCTTCTAAAGATAACACTTTCGGTTTTTTTAATGACATTTTTCACTTTAACGAATAAAACACTTTCAACATTTACGTAGCAATGTCAAAGAACAACTAACAGGTCAATGAGTACAAACACATACAATAAGAAAAAAGATCGTTGTAACATCATCAAACAAGTAAACTCTTTATTTTGGTATTTCCCAAATTAAAATTACAGGTTTAAAAAGTAACGAAAATCTAAAAAAAGTGTTCACGTTTTAGAATAGTCTGTGTAAAAACAATGTTTACGTTTCTGAGACGTTCACCCTTTCGAGTGTTCACGTTTTCGCGAGTTGACTGTATTTAAGTTGAACGTCTGTTCGGACTGTTTTTGGATCTTAGTAGTATATTTATCATAGAGTCTTTATATTATACATATTTTAATAGTTTGAATGACATATTTTTACTTATTTTATTCTTAAGCTCATAATTATGTTTATATTAAGAGCACTAATATAATAATTTGCAATTAGATCATTCTTTTTACTGTCAAATACGTTTTTATAAATCCAATTACCCACATTCTAATCTTGTAGATGGATAGAAAATGTGTAACTTCCTGATTCAGTGAATATTTTTAAGTGCAAGCAAAATCAATTTGTTAATCAAAATCACGTAATTTTTGATATATAAAAGCAGATAATTTAAAATTTAATCTTAGAAAATAATACATATTAATACATACTTATTAAACATGTTCTTAAAATGTATTTTTGAATGTTAAGGGCATATTTGTTACAATATTTGATTTTAGCGCACAAAAATACATTTAGAAATAAAAATTTACTAAATGTGTTAGTTCTTTTGTTTTTAATTTAGACCTATATTTTTAATAACTCTTATTACTAAACTAAAAATTTTTAAGTAAATTACCTTTAGATTATTTTTTTGATTAATTTTCAAATGTATATTTCAAGTTGGTTTAAAAAAAAGCATCACATAAAATTTATTATTTTAAAGGCGGCAGCATTATTACCAGCTTAAAAATTAATCAATTGTTTACAAAAAAGTGACAAAAGGAAAATTTTAGAACACTGTCATAAATTTAATCTGGCAATGTTGTTACACGCGGCAACGCGTCAAAGTTGAATTTGTTTCAACTTTTTTTATATGGACCGCATGAGCGCGTGAGAAAACATAATCAGCTGATGCCCGCTTGTGCCGCGTGCGCATGAGCATTTTTTGCGTTTTTATTTCAATTTAGTAAAAGAAAATCACTATATTGTTAACACTAACACAAAATGAGCAAACGATAATAAATGAGATGTTTCAAAAATATATTTCAAATAACCACCCTTTTTTTTATTAAAGTGCCATATAAAAATGAGTCACTTAGAATTTTTCTGTTTTATAATAAAATACAATGAAAACTGAATTTAGCTCTCAAACTGAACAGGGCGTTGGTGGTGTAATGGTCAGCATAGTTGCCTTCCAAGCAGTTGATCCGGGTTCGATTCCCGGCCAACGCACACTTCTTTTTATTTTTTTTTTATTTAATATTTTTATTAATTAATTAATTTTTTAAAACTTACTTACCGCTTCATATTTAGCTAATTCAAATTTAAATAATTCATCCAAATTATTCATATCTGTATTATTTAATATCACATTTATAAATCTTTCTCTTTGTGTTTTAACTATGGTTTTTAATTCTTGTAAACGTTCCACTTCTGCGGGTCTTTCTAGTTGACGAAATATCTGCAAATAAAGGGAAAAAAACAAAACAAAATCAAAAAAACTTGTTTATTATAGAAAATGTTTAAAAATTACCAAAAACTTTAAAAATTTTTCTTATTACAATATCAATCTATTTAATGTTTAATTATTGCGAAAATCCGATTTACTTATTTATCTATCTGTTCAATATCTTATAGTATTTTTGCCTGTATCTTTTTTCGTTTGCATTTAAGTAATCATTATTACAAATTATTTCGATTGCATCATTTTCATTTTCCACTGAAAATGAAAATCAATTTTCAAAATGAATGATTGATTACTTGTTGAATTGTTTTTGTGCCATTGAGAAAACAATTCTTGTATAAAACATTTAAAATTGTTTATTTAATATTAAATGTTTTTCTTTCGATGTTTTTGCACTTATATATGTTGAGGGTTTTTTCTTTTTGCTTAATTTCTATTCCCATTTAAATAGTACTCAGATATATTGATGTTTTGTGTTGTTTTAGTTAAACAAATAATTTATTTAAATATACAATAATACGTGTACAATATTATTGGTTCGTTCATTATCTTAATTATAAATAATAAAATTATCAATTTTGTTGAGTCATTAACACTTTAATGTATAAAAATGTGTGTATTTTCTTTGAATAATATTTTCAAAAATTTTCGCCGAAATTTTATTATTTTATTTTGATTTCTTAATAAATAATTAATGTTTGTTTAATAACTGATAGGAAACAATTCATATATATTTTTGTTATATTATAAATCAGTAAAGAGTTCATATATTAGATATTTCCAGGGTTCGAGATTGAAAAATAAAAAAATAATTGTCGCTAAAAATATTGAAATCTGATTTTCAAATATATATTTAAATCTTAATCAGTACTGACTCAGTTACAGGTATGTAAGTGGCAAATATCGAAAGTGTTCTTATATCTTAAGACCCATACAATCTAAAGTTGATAGTCTCTTGAAATTTTAAGACCTTTCATTCTTTTTAGGTATTTTTTTTAAACTACTTGACAACTGAACTTCTTCGAGCTTTTTTTTTTTTCTTTGATCTGAATCCGTTCTAACTTATTGTTTTTAAATACTTTGGTGTATAGTAAAGTTGCCTGATAAGCTGCCTTGCTGAGATTTATATGTAAGAAGACCTTTAAACGATGCGTATTGATGAACTGAATACGGAAAAAATATATAAAAATTTTAATAATAAAAATTTTTAAGTCTTGTACATTTTGAAAAAAAAGTTGAGTTTTTTCGCTAAATATAATAAAAAAAAGTTTCAAAAAATATTTATTTAAAATTTTTCTCCATAGGATTTTGTTTCGCTAGAGGATTTTTGCTTAATTAATTTGCTTAAATGCAACTTTTCAATATTACAATACCAAAGAGAGAAAATTAATTAATTAATTTATGGATCTTTTAATAAAATTTTATATATTTTTTTTTTTTTCATAACAATCAGTATTTACGTTTTTTCTGATTAAATTTTTTTCATTTTCCTCTAAATCAACGGTTCTCAAATGGGTGTCCGCGACCCACAAGGGGTCCGTAAGGACATTCGTGGGGGGTCGCGAAAAGTTCCTGAAAAATATTTTTAAACAGACAATTTTTTAATATAAATATTATTTAGAAGTTGAAATAAAAATTTCAATAAAAGCATGAAACTATAAAAATTGAAATACATCTTTTTACAAAATATATCCAAATTAAAGACAAGCGTAAAGTTTATTTTTCTGAAATAAGTTCTTTTTAGAAACTACTAATGAAGGAACCTTTGATTGAAAATATTATGTTTGATAAAGACAACAATGATCAAACGAAGAAAGTAATGCTGTCCAATAGAGTGTCCCGAGGAAAGCCTTTTTCGAGATTTCGATATAGGAGGACCCTCAAACGATGAGTAAAAATTTGTTTGCGTCATAGGTCCCATACATTTTGATCAAAAAAGTTTAGTTTAGATTTAATCGAAATGGGTATCAAAAAATTCATAATTTTATGCTGGTTATGGAAAAAATAGTTTAAAAATTTTTTCCGTGGGATTTTGTTTCGCTAGAAGACTTTTTAATAAAATAATATAAAATAATGTACTAAAATTACGGTTTATGGACCAAAATTTTTACGAAAATTTTTTAAAATATTTGTTTTAATTGGCTAAAAATTACAAATTGTTTGATACCCATTTCAAGACACAACTCAATACTATTTTTTGAACGAAATGTTCTAGACCCGTGACTTTCAATCGCTGGTAGGGAACTGAAGATCAATTTTAAAAATGTTTTTAATATTTTTCCCATATTAAGCTAATTTTTTCGCATCGTTTGAGGGGTCTTCCTAAAAATTTTTGTCTACGGGACACTACTGTTCAATGACACAGTATAAAGAAAACTTTATGATATGGTAGGGTAAACAATTAATTAAAAAGATAAATATGTACTTCACTTAAATTTGATGAAACTATAGTTTTTTCACATGAAATTCTACTTTTATTTTATAAAAATATAAATAAAAATATATTATGCCAAGAACTTTTTATAAAATCGTTTTCAGTACACAAAACTTTTATTTCATCGATAAGTTTCCCGGATATATAAAGAAACTTTATAACTTTGTAATTTAAAAACAGAAAGTCCTTTCAATGTATGTATTAAGAAAGTTCCAGGTTAATTTCAAAAAGAGTTGAAATTCGTTGAATTTAATTTTGAATCAACAGATTTAAAAGCATTTTAAATAATAGCAAAGTTTATCTGCTTGTTGGCTCCGAAGCCCTAAAAATATTAAACAAATGTTCTTCAACACACATGTAAAAGTATCTTTTTTCACTCTTTTGTCCCTCAAAACAGAGATTCGATATTTTGTGGACACAGAGAATAATATTAGATTAATTATACGAAAAAAATCTCTTAATTTTCAAGGAAAACAATGTCGAAATTATTAATAATATTTTTTTTACGTTTTTTCTGATTTTAAAGTTAGTCAAAGTTGTAGTGGGTCGCGCTTCCATTGCAATGTCAAAAGGGGGTCGCGAAGCAAGGTCTTGTGAGAACCCCTGCTCTAAATAATACGAATCGTATGAGGGAACTTTTTTATACGGTACAATCTGTAGCGAAACGGAACCAATTTTAAGCGCTATTATCGTTTTCAAGGGAAATGAAACACATTCCAGCAAAAATCTTTTGGTTTCAGTAATGACAACTTATTAAAGTAGTTTCTTGGTAATGAAGCGTCATTATTATTTGCCTTCTCTACATTACATAAATAAATACTAAATATTAAAATAGTGGAGTAATTTACAATCACGTGGATTACAGCGCTGGATATAATATTACAGTGATGGACTTCTTTCAAGCGCTTTACCATGAAGGACACAAATTACAGAAGAAATATTTATGAAACCGTGGTTCCACAACTTTTTTTTAGTAGTTTTCTAACTTGTGAACCATTGGAGTTGTCCAGCTCGGGTACGTAATTTTTTTAATCATTTTTAGCCTTTTTTTTTAGTTTTACGAACTTGGCGGGTTTAATATTGACCCTAAGTAATTATGCTGCAAGAATTATTAAAATATTCTTATAAATCCGAGGTATGAATTGACCACCCAGTTTCAGCTCCGATTTATTCGATTTTTTCGCAATTCATAGCACTTTTAACAGTGAAAATAATGATGTAAAATTGTTTGAGTGCAATTAAATAGTTTGAAAGTTATAGGGCTTTGAAAATCGTATTTCCCTAAGAAACTCGTATCAAAAAAAATTTAAAGAATTACATTAGCGAAGCTGCTTTAGGACATACGACAGTGTTAAAAACTCTTCCGCTATTAATTGACACCTTAATCTTTGCAATTGAATAAATAGTATAGGAAATATTTCAGATTTTAAGTGAATTAGAGAGATAAATGAGTACCAATTCCTTTAAAAGGTTATACTCCATTCAAGCCCTATCAATTTTGAAAAATTAAAAAATTTGTTTGGTTAAATTCTCAAATCACAAAGCTGCAATAAACATAAAATTATTTTAATTAAATAGTACCTCCACATGTAAGGTAAAAAACAAAAAAATATTTTCTGACGGACACATCTTATAACTACAGAGTAACGATTTCAATAAAAGAAGTAAATTTTTAAAATATGTTTTTCCGGATTGAGATTTTGGGCATTTTTGTAATTCCTTAATTTTAGCAGTTTATCTATATTATGTAAAAAATTCAATAGGATATCTTGGGTGGTTTAAATTTTATTTCAAGATAAATATTAACATAATTTTTTACAAAAAGTGCTTCAAATCTTAATTGTATGGTTCATGGTCTGAAAAACTTTTTGTTTTTGTATTTTTATATAGGAACTATAATTGATTGGGTCCATAAATTTAAGTCAAATATTATTGATAATTTAAAACAGGACATTTTTGTCAAAATATATTTTATTAAAGCACATTAGTTCGTGTTTGTAATGCTTAAAGAAAGTGAGAAAACGCATCAAAATATTTCAAAAGATAAAAATTTGCGCGAAAAAAATTTCCTTGGGTTAAAAAAGGATCACAATATTAAAAAGCATTTTTGTAATAAACTCTAATAATAGGTTTTAATACTTATTACGCGTAATTTTTATCAGAATTATGTATAAACTTCTAGTTTGTAAAAATGTGTATGTGTTCAACTTAAAACCACTGTTTTCGAGGCCTCTGCTTGAAATCATTAACACGAACTGATTTCACACACATTCATGTTAATTTATAATTTTACAAGTAGAAGGCCTAAAATCAAAATTTTTGATAATGGCCCATATATAAAGTGTTTTTTGTTAGGGAGTCAGTGTGAGAAAGAAAATATCCTGGACTTGCGAAGAAATCATATCAGATAGATAAACCTTTATGAACCATTTTCGCAGGATTTATTTTCAGATTAACGCTGTGAGAGCATTTAAACTACTTCAATCATCGAACATATTTTCAGCATATTGTTAGTAATAATAAAACGTTCTAATGTCCTGCTTACATTTAATCAAGTGTACTTCATTAATTTCTAGAAAGTGGCAGGTTAACTTTATTTGTATTTGTTATTTTTTTATATATATTTTAAAATAATTTTATAGTTTTTGTCATAAAAATCACATAAAAAGAAATTCAATTAACATTCTTTTCTTTGGCCAATTGATTAATGTGAATTTTTAAATTTCACTAATATAATTTATAACACATAAACATTTAAAAAAGACAATTTGTTTAAATTTTTAATTATATGTATATATATATATATATATATATAAAAACAAATAAAAATATGTTATAGATTTGCTATAATAAAAAGCCAACATCAATTATATAGTAAATTTGCTAAGCAAAATTTTTAAAATGTCTTTATATAAAAACACCCACAATAAATGTGAAATTCTGTCATCATTTAAAATATTAATACATTTTTTTACCACAAACTTATCAATAAATTAAATTTATTTATGAGTGAATAAAATTAAAAATGAAAATCTTGTTTATAAGCCTAAAAACCTCAAAGTGTTTTTAACAGCTATTTAGCTAAATTTATGACATTGAGAGTGTTAATTGTTTTTATTTTTCCTTAATTTAAAGGTCTTTAATGTGACAAAATATAAATCAATAGAACCAAACATGTGTTTGTACTTAGTATTCAAATATACAAAATTATTATGTTTATTTATTTATTTAAAAATAATACACTAAACATTGAGTTTCTTTTTCAAAATTGTAAAAACCACTTGTTTATTTCACATGATGGGTGATTGACATATCACAAATTTTCGAATATGATTATTTCCTATTTCTCTAGTATTTTTGGGATTTAGATATAAGAAAAAAATATCATGTTGGCTTATTCGTTAGGTTGGCTGTTGGCCAAAATAATTAGACAAACATTGATATTTATGAAAATCGTAAAAATTAACTCAACACATAAATTAAAAGATCTCTGACAATGTCTACAAACAATTCCCTCCAGACAGGCAAAATAAAATGACAACGATTTTGCCAGAAAAACAAAAATTTTAGTTGACATGTTTGTTGACAATGCGTGTTTAAATATGACATTTTGCAAATTATTCAAATAAATAAAAAAAAAACAAATTAAATAATATGTAGAATATACAAACAAGAAGAAAACTATTTTTAAAATATTTTTTGATTTAAATTATATTTAATAAGTAAAAAGAAAATTTTATTTTCCTAGAAAACGTGAAACCAATTATATTTTTTATTTATTTTTATTGTTTGCTGACATGTACTGGAAATCTTAATTTAATTTAAAAGAAAATACTTTTGCATTTTTTAACGATCATCGCAAAGAATAAAAGAATTTATTTTTGGAATCTCAACCTCAATTTTATACAAAAGACAAATGACATCTGTGTGATTTTAAATCAACTCGGTCTAGTCACAAACGACATGTAGTATCAACAGCATTTTATTTTTATTATTATTTTTTTAGTTTCTTTGTGTTTATCGAATAAAATAGAACAAATTAGATTTTATTTATTGTTATAGTTTATTTTTTATTTTTATTTTTTTTTTTTTTTTTTGCATTTGTATTTATTTACTTATTTAATATCATTGACCTAAGAAATTGAATAAAAAAATGTGTTTTTTTTAGCACTTTATTGGTTTATAAATATGTATTTACTAGAAATGTTGCAAACACAAGTAACAAGTTTTACTATTTTAAAATTTATAGAAGACTTTCCTTAAAATAAAACAAAAAAAGACAAATTATGTTTACAGGGACATATTTCATAAATTTTAACCTGAATATGCTTATAGGTACTAAAATAATTTTTGCACATGTTATAAAGTATTTTATGAAGAATTGTAAATATCAGAAAAAAATATATAATTTTGCTACATATTTTTAAAGGTCAAATTTTTTGTTATTGAAAATATGTTGTTTTTCAGAAAATTGCCTCTTGAGACGAAATTTACCGTTAGGCTGTCACAATTTTTAGCAAAACCTTTAAAAACATATCAAGTTACATAATATAATATGCAAAAGTACCGAAATCAACTACCACAAATTTTCATAGATTCAAAAACTTAAACTTTTTTTTTAAAAGTTGATAATTTTTGACCACTGCTGGATGTAAAGTGAATGTTCAAAACTTTACAATATTATACTTATACGCTTTTTTACACTCCAATATTTTAAAAAATTTCAGAAAATATTGGACTTCATTAACAAGATTTAAAAAAAATCATATATATAAAGAAGACCAGTTAAAAGAAAATTTCATTTATCACAAAATATACAAAAAATATATTTTTGTTGTATATGTACTTGATTCATGTATACAGCAATAATATGGTTGAATCACAATAAAAATACTTGTAGTCTCGATAAACAATTATTATGCCTAAAAATAAATAAATAAAATCCAATTAAATTATCGTATGGTAGTTTTTAAAATATTTTCACAATCTGAAACACTTATTTTAAATATTTATTTCTAGTTAATTTTAATTAAAATAATTTATTTTAAATAATTCACTTTTTTAAATATACATTCAGTATAATTTCTAATATATTTTTAATACGCCGGCAGATAACTGACTCTATGCAATAAGCACATTAAACTGAATAAAAATCAAATATACTTTTTATCAAGTACTAATAATGTATATTGTTACTAATACAAAACAAACATTTTTTGTCAATTCAAAATTACAAACACAATAATATATTCAGGTACTGAAAATATTTTTTCTGCACATGGAATTTTAACAACAATAATGTGGTTCTAATTTAAACATATTGCTTAACATGTTGTACCAACAATTTAATTGTGAATTGAGAAGAAATGTATAATTACTACAACAAAATTATTTTTAAAATAAAATATATTCAACAATAACTAACAATAAATAATATAACATAAATTATACTTTTAAGTATAAAATATGTAAAAATATGTCATTTCAATTGCTAAAAAATGCTCTAAAGTAATTAGTTTTTACGAAAATATGACAAAATATGGGATATTATGGCGTATGAAGTAATATATAAAATTTTAATTTTTTTGCAAAAAGGTTACTGGCAATTATTTGTTATTATTGCACTACATTTCTAAATTTAGTATATTTAATCAACTGCAAAAAAGTTTTTTTTTTTCCAAAAACCTAATGATTTTTCGGATCTATACTTGACGTAAAAAATAAAAAATCCGGGTATTGTGACAAAAAAAATTCTGGAGTAAAATGAAATGTATAGTTTAAAAAATTTACCACCAATATTTTTTGCAAAAAATAGAACACTGGAAGATTGGAAATAACTCAACAAACTCCATTGCAATAAGACTAAGTAAAAGTTTCTAAATCCAACATTAGCTTATTAAAGGAAAAAATGTGGATTTAAAAATGGCGAAAATAGTGGATGCTGTAAAAATACACATTAGTTATGATAAATCTTATGCAAATGGTTTGTACACTTAAAGACAAAATTATAGAAATTTATTGTATCTATGAATTAGGCTATTATAAATACTAAAATTAACTGATTATACCCTATAACACCTTAGGAGGGGAGGTGTTATGTGTTTGTGCTCATGTTTGTAACAATCAAAAATATTGGTCTAAGACCTATCTTAATTTATACCAATCGGCTTAGAATTACTTTCTAAATAGATTTAACGATGTCCGTTCGTCTGTCCGTCCAGTTAAACTTTGTAATCAAACTACAGGTCGCAATTATGAACATAAATTATTGAAATTTATTACACAGGTTTCCTATTGAAAATGATTATGATCGGTCCATTATTTCACCTAGCCTTCAAACAAATGTTCTCCCTGGGGTTTAACGATCATAAATCCGAATAAATTCATATAAATCGAAGTAATATTGCGTATTCGTATGTTTTATTTTACATTTAATGCAACTATCGGTCCACAATTGGCCACAGGTCTAGAAAAAAGAAGACCCTGCACACAATGGGGTATATCTATTTTTCTCGTTTTTTTATTTTTATAAATTTTGTTCTATTAAGGAGTGAGATCGAAAAATTCTTAACATACATAATATTCAATAACTTGGAAACGGTTGATCTTAGAATTTTCATTATTTTTTTAAACATTTGATAATTTAGCACAGATCACAGAAATATATATAAATATATATAATTTTTATGGTTCTAACCACTAATTATAAAATTGTTGACCATTTTTGAAAACCCCTTCTTTGAAGATTTGATAGTTGCTTCAGTCACTTTTTTTGGAACAGTGTGCACATCTTCTGTTAAAATCTATGGTATTTTGGGACACCATTTTGTGCTCTTCAATTTTCTTTTTACAGAGCTCAGTATCTCTCCACTGGTCTAAGCTATGGAAAATTTTGAAAATTGACCTCTCTTGGTACTAAAACTTTCTTACCGTAGTGACATGATACCAAATGGGTCCAAAATATGTGGACCCATGGTATTTATAGATCCGAATGTATCAAATGACTTTCCTGTTTTGCCGCAACTGCAAAAAGCTTGTCATACCATGAATTTTGTAAGAAATTTTTGCTGCTTAAACTTATCTCCAACATTGCTTCGAGCATTAGCAATAAAAATTTTTGAGACACTAGCTGCGAAGATTCTGCCAGCACCTACGTTTCTTCGTCAATTATACAGCTTGAGTATTTTTGTATGAAATTTGGTTTTAAATTCCTATTTTTGGCTTGTAATTTTTTTTGCAGAATTCCAGTTTGGAATTTTTTGAACTTTATATGTTATCAACTTTCCCATTAGCTTTAAATTTTCGCACCAAATAGTCGAAGCACTGAGAAAACTGAGCTGATGTTTGGTGTTCCTTTCAATATGCCTTCAATTTTCTGGCCTTCCCAATATCATGTGGTCCTTTTTTCTTACCGAACTCGGTTTCACATCAATAGTCAAATTCTCCTGATACTGTTTAATAATATTAGAAACGGTTTTACGGACGACATTTAATTTTGTGGCTAATTATTTGTAAGACCTATTTGGATTTTTTTAAATTTTTTAATAACTTGTAGGACGTAAATCTTTTTCGTCACTTATTTTGAAGAAAATAAGGACAAATTAAAATGGTTGTTATTAAAAATAATAACTGAAGTATTTTTCCATGATAACTAGATCAAAAAAAATTTGGAAAATTGATTCTGAAAAAAGTTATGAGGCAAAATGTATGTTAAGAATTTTTCGATCTCACTCCTTATTTTCTATTAGTTTTATGAGTTATTATCTATCTGTTTTCATAATTTACTTAAATTTTGGTATTCGAGTGGCCTCGTATATACAGAAATCTTTTAAAAACGTAATAGAAACACTTAATAGTTTTATTCAGAAAAATGGCTTAATATCTTCATAACTGTTGAGCGCGTTAAAAAATATCGTATATTTTTTTTTTTTAACAAAATCAGAGATATTCTTCAATATATGATGCAATCTTCTTAATTTTACAAAAAACATTTTATCGCAAAAACTAGAGTCAATTAGAAAAAAAAAAATGGTTTAAAGGCTTAGTATTTATACCGTGTATTCGAATTGACTGAAATATCCCGTGATGTAATGTTTCCCTGTGTAATAATATTCAACCTTTGACCTTAAAGACAGAATACATAAGTTGTTCCCCAAAAAAGCTTTAAATTAAATTTCTTTTTTATTTTTTCTAACGCTAATTTAAAAGAAAAACTTTATCACATATTTTAAAATGTTTATCTTTTTTCTTAAATCACAAACCAACAAATGTTTCTCTAGACAATTCAAAAAATTCTTATATTTTTTTTAAACAACACAAAAAAGCTCTACAAACTTTTCAACGTAATTTACCCCCAAATATTTTAAATGTTTTGACAAAAAGGTCTCTAAACAAAATTTAAATGAAATAATTTATTGCCCTTTCACTCGACAAAAGAGCCCCAAACATAATAAACAGTTTCAAAAGTTCGTTTGGTTAATAAAATTAAGTGTTAAATTATTAAAATAATATTATCTTTTTCAGGAATAAACTTAAATCATAAGTACCTACAACATAAATTAAAAAAAAAAAAAAAATGTATTGTTTTTTAAATATTTACAAAAACATCATAAATTAATTTCTTTAGAAATTATTGGTGTTTTTTTTATTGATGGTTTATTTTCAAAAGTATTAAAATTAAATTAAAATTATTTATTATTTTACACAATAAAACACAAACAATTTATGAGCCATAAATTATTTTTTCTAAGATAGAAAGAAAATTCGAATTTATATAATTCTAATATCTTATAACAACATGTTCGTGTTAAATATTACTACCAACATGTTTATTATTGTTTGGTAGAAAAGCAACACAACATGTTGGTTGTGGTCTTGTTTGAATGGTTGTTGGGTTTGATAATAAAAAAATTACTTACACACATCCCCTCTTTCTCTGAGATGTACACATGTAAACATTGTGTATTTTTTGTTATTGTTGGACTGTGATGCTTGGGTTGTTGTATTATATTTGCCAACGAATTGTCAACAAGCAGAGTGGCGCAGTGGAAGCGTGCTGGGCCCATAACCCAGAGGTCCGAGGATCGAAACCTTGCTCTGCTATCAAGTGGCCAAGTTTTTTATTTTTAATTTTTTTTCTATTTATTTAATTTTTAAAATAAATTATTTGTAAATAATGAATAATTCAGTTAAATAATGTGTGTTCCAGTTTTATTTTTAAAATAAGTGTATCCAAAAAATAAAAGTTTTTTTAAGTTCCGTTTTTTTATCTGTAGACTGTAGATTTTTTTGGCAATTTGATTTTTAGGGGGTAAAAACATGTAAAATCGGTGACCTTATATCTCCTAAACTAATAGAGATACACAAAAATTTGAATAGTTATCGTTATTCATTTAAAAAATAATCGGATAGATGTCTGGTACTCTTTTGAAATTCGGCTCTTTTAAAACGGGTAAAAGCTGTATTTTGGTACTTTTTTGGCACCCTATCTATATTTTACTCCAGTAAGCATAGAAATTAAATTAGTACCTTATCGAAAATTGGCGAATACAAGTTTGGTACTTTTTGGATATTCGAACATTTAAGGGGTAAAAATTATACCTGATTTTAGTACTTTTTTCACAAAATATATTTTTTTCTTTCTACTGACACATACATATAAATATTTTAACATTAGATCCAAGTACAATTTAGAAATTCATTGGAATACAATCTTTGTTACATCCAGGGGAAATAAAAAGTACAAAAAAAAAAAGGAATAAAATTGGGAAATTAAATTTTATTCAAATTAAAAAATGCATTTTTATTATATTAAACTTAGAGATATGAACTTAAGTACATGTAGTTCTGAGTGAGAATTTACAAGAGGGAAACGTGTGGTACTTTTTTGTTCTTCTAATGGTACTTTTTGAATTTTCTATAATATTTAATCTAAAATCATGAATTTAAAGATATATGGTTCGAAGTGAATGAAAACCCATAAGAGGATACTTTGTGGTACTTTTCGTTATTATATTACTCTTTGAATTTTTTTGTAAAAATAATTAACTTTCAAAAACGATATTAAAGATTTATTATTGGTCACATTCTTCTCTACTAAAATATACTAATAGAAATAATTTGTTAGTTTTACGTTAAAGTAAGTCGTAAGAAACTGGTAACTAAAATATTTAAAAAGTTTATTATATGTAATGCTGAGAGAACATCAATATTGTAACTGTTTCTATTAGAGATAGGAATCATAGTTGAATTTTACTGATTTCTTAACTTTTGGTATTTAATTTTTTTTTTAATTTTAAATTAAATTAACACAATTTAAATTTATAATATAGTATGTTTTTTATTAAGAGTTATATGCTTTTGAAACTTGAACAATCTCACTTTTGTAAGATCTTGGTCAAGTTTTTTCCTTATATAGCCCAACCTCTTCAACCGATTTTATTATATTTTTTTTTTTTTGTAATTAGTTAAAGAACAAAATTATATATCGAATAAAGGACATTTGAAGTCGATATCTCTATTGAGTCCAAAAATAAAATTTGCAAAAATTAACAAACAAACAGACGGAAGATTTCTCTAAAGAAAAAAAAAAATATTTATTTATTTTCCCATCAATATAAAAATCAAACATAAATATTAAATAGACCCATTTAACCCCAATGTATGGACGGACGTACATTACTAATTTTCCAAAAAAAAAAAATTTAATTCTAAAAATTCATTTTTTTACCTATTAATAAATAAAAATATAAAACGTGATCATAAAAAATTTATATCACCTTTCCCTGAATTAAGCGCCATTAAGCACCCTTTTACACCAATGTATTACATTTTGAGCAAATTTTGAAATTTGAAATTGCTGATACTCAAACTTGTTCGATGCGAAGGGAATTTAATAAATTAATTAGAAATCAAAAACTAATAATATAAAATCATTGTTAGAAGTTTTAATAAACCCAATCTATGACAAATAACTGTATTTAATTTAAGTTTCTTTCTCTGAGTCACAATAGCTACAATTTCAATTAAGTTTACTCTAAAATTTTCTGAACATCTATTAAATAATAACCATTATTTTTATTATTTTTACATATAAAAGTAAGAAATCTATACAAAGATTATAATAAGTACTTTATCTCCAATACTAAAAATTGTTTATAATAAAATACGACTTGTGTCTGACTATGATATTTATTTGTATGTTTATTATTATAGCCTCTTGTGGTTTATAATATCATCGGTTTTATTTGTACAAGTTAGTATATATGAGTGTATTTACTTATTTACTAAATAAAATATTAAAATGATATAAAAAATTATTATTCAATATTTTTTGTTGAGTTGGCTTTTTCTTTACATAAAAAAGCCAACAAAATGTTTTCTACTGCATAGTTTTAACACTCCTCTATTTCACACACACTATTAGTATTTTTGTGGAATAAATAATATTTTGTGTATTTTTATACCCTACACCACCAAAGGTGGTTGGGGTATTATGCAATTGTGCTGATGTTTGTAACGCAGAGAAAAAATATCCCAACACCCACCTTAAAAGTATACCAATCGACTCAGAATCATTTTCTGAGTTGATTTAACGATGTCCGTCCGTTTGGCTGGTTGTCTGTCCATGTAAACCTTGTGTATAAAGTACAGGTTGGAATTTTGAAGATAATTTGATGAAATTTAGCAAATATGTTTATTTTGGCATAACGACGAACGCTATTGTCCTCCCAGAATAGGGTCTTAACACTTATAGATGCCTTAAAAATAGGAATATTTTAATGAAATTTAGCACAAACAAGTTTTAAATAAATTGGCTGCCATATAAACCCCTCCCGAAAATCTCTTTAACGTGCATTAATCAGACTGAAATATTAGTATTATGTTAATATTTAACACAAATAAGATTTATATAAGTAAAGACAAAATTATGTGAATCGGAATGGTTTAGGGTATCATATAGTCGGTCTTGACCGACTATATTTTTCTCGTTTTTTATTATTTTGCCTTTTCTAATTTTATTTCATATAAATTTTAACATCTTTTGCTCGACTAACACCCTCCAATGCAACAATTTATGTTTTATTTATATGAATTTTGTTTCGGTCAATAAATTCCAAAAAAAAGGCACAATATAATCGCATTTTATAAACACATTTAAGGCTCAAAGTTGAGAAAATTATATATGAAAGTAACATACATATTTATGGGGGAAATATATTAAATTCTAAAGTATCAATTATTAATAGAAAAACATATGGTTTTTATTTTCAAATGTAACAAATTTTACAAAAATATTTTATAGTTTTGGGAGTAAATAACTCTCAAATAATTTTCTTTTATAAAATTTTATTATACCAACATTTTGCGTTTATTTATGTTTAATACAATTTAAATTTATTTTCACAAATCGCACAAAATTATTTTAAAATTTATATTTTACTAAAAGAAAAACGTAACGATATAAATCGCTAAAACAATTGGACATGACAATCCCTTGCGTTTATATTTATTTTCATCCTTCGTCACACCTGTCAATAAGGCGCTTTTTACTTATTATCTGTCTTTTATACGGCTTTTATTTTAGCGTTAAATTATCGTTTTCATTAAAATGATATAAATTATCTGATTGATTTAATTTTATATCCTTAAATATTATCAAAACTACTACGCAGCAGGAATCCTAATAGAAGACAACACAAATAAAACAATATAAAAGTTTTATTTTTCATGATTAAATTTGGTGTTACAAACGCAATTTTATTGAAATCAATTTCCCCAAATAAATTTTGCTATAAAACAAAACAAATTGCTTTTAATACGATTTTTATTTGGTGTAGTGAATGAAATGTTTTGACTTTGTTAAACAATAATTTTTGTTTTAACAAGAGTTTGATTTAAACTTTTTTTTTTTGCTAACAATACAACAAATTAGGGAAAAAGTTTTTTGTCTGTTGTTATTTTCTCCTTTGTAGAAGTGTTTTATTTAACGAGTATAATAAGCTGAAAAACTAGGTTAACTACTATTAACATAAAAACGCAATTGACTTTTCTCACTTGTTTTTCTTTTCATCGTCCTGGCTTATTATCCTTTTTCTAATGTATTGTAACTAAGGGTAACAGCTACAAGGACAATAATATAAAGCAAATAGAGAGAAGATAATAGGCAGGAATAAATAGTATTGAAGTGTTGAAGGCAGAAGCGTATTTAAAATACAGTACGCAGTTGTTAATAATGTTGAGAAAAATATATTTATTTGTACGATCTAGAAAGTCTATTTAATTCTGAAAATAAAGACATATATTGAAAACATGGTTACGGCATTGTCACTACAACAATATTATATTGTCATTGTTAATTTTCATTAGCTTTGATAACACTGTGTTCATGATAACAATGTTTTTGTTTAAGTTTTATCATTTAATGTTTACATTCAATAAAAATTTTAATATAGTTGATACGAAAATTATTTTAAACTATATATTACACAGGTCAACGGAAAAAAAGGCTTGAATAATTACTATATAGATTTGATGTATTATGGTTCCAGTAGTCCAAATATGGTCCAAATTTAAAATTCTATGGAGAGGTTTTTTTTTAATTTTTTTCTAAAATTATAAATTTTTTTAGACATTTTTCCACATAATTAATGATAACTCAAAAAGTGTTTATCCGATGTTATTGAAATAAACTTAGAAAAATTTATATTTACATAACCTTTAATCCCTTTATATATTGCGTTTTAATCGGCTCAGTAGTTTCGAAGTTATAATAAAAAAATTAAACAAAAAATATATTTTTTACGTGAAAATAGCAAGGTTTTTTGTTAAAAAAAATCATAAAAAATCGAAAACGGTAAAAACTGTTCAGATTTATTGCTTTATCGTAAAGCCACATATAATAGCAACAAAATGAGATATCGATCATAAAAGTCTATTGATTTTTTTTGAATTTATTCGCAATTGAGTGAATTTGCTCATTTTCACAAAATTTTAGTTTTTTTTAAAATTTCTCCACTTATGTTGTCATAACTCAAAAACTAAACTAAATTTACAAAAATTTTGGCTTATAATATTTTTAAATGATGTATACAATTGTTTTTGATGCGATCAATAGTTTCAAAGTTATAAAAAAAAAAATCCAAATCCAAACATTTTTGCTTTTTTATAGGTAATTATTTTTCATTGTAACGGTATTTTTAGTTGAAGAAAATAATACTTCAATGTTGGCAGCAGTTATTTGGTTACTTGCTTGCTTAAGGATAAATGTACTAGATTATTCGGTTTTATTTAATATATATAAATATAACTTGCTTTTTTTAAAAAACTACCGCTTTGGGACATGTTTTTGTTTACTTTTACTTTTTATTCGGCTGGGGGGCCATTTTTTTATAATATAGCATATTTAATATTAAATCCTTAATTTATATTTATATACATTTGTATAGTTTTTGATATTCTTAAGATGTTTTAATGTTCAGGATTTTGCTTTTGTAATATATATTTATTGGCCTTGAAAGGCTTCTTTATATTACTTGATTTAATAAATAAATAAATAAATTGGTCCTACAAATAATTGGGGATCTCAACCTTCATTTGGGGAACAAATTTTTTGGGGCGATATTAACTAATCGTTTTTAATGACTAACGTCTTACTTAGTACACCATCTCGCACTTAATATTCAAAGTTATAAAACTTGTTTTAGCATAAAATATATTTTTAGACATTTTGTTAAAAAAAAGTAATAGCATCAGAATGGGGTTGAACCGGCAACTTAGTGGCTGCTAATCCTGCGCTCTAGACAACTGATCTATGTGATTGTAACTTACTCTGCAATTATGCTATTGAGCAGGGTTGTCAGATTTTTTTGAGCCTCTGTCGCCAAATTGTTAATCAGAAATCGCCAAAATTAAATTTTATATATTTTTTTTAAGAAAAACTAAAAACTACTAAAATATTTAGTGCTCCAAATTTTAGTCAATGATAATTTCAGAAACAGATAATAATTTGAATTTTATTATTGAATATTATTATTATTATTATTATTATTATTATTATTATATTAAATTAATATTAATTTCAATACACTTTTCTGACATACATAGCTCAATTTTAGGTCAATAATTTTAAAAATTTATTGAAATTTATTGTATTTTTTAACAGAATAATTCTAAAATTATATAATGTCCTATTAATCTTTTAAATTGTTTTGAAGAATTAATTTATTCATGAACGTTTTCTCTTCATTATGGCCCAAAAAATCTTAATATTCATATTTGAAAGATGATGGAAAACAAATTGTCAAACATTTATTGAAGATATTTATAAATTAAGGATCTTTATTTTGTTATTAGGGGTTCATAAACAGAGAGGTAAAGTGAATGTAAATGTTGAGTATTCTCTTCTCTTCTCTTTCCTACGAAATCAGAATTGCAAAAAATGCTGTGTGTGATCCCCGACTTAAATCAGGAGTTTTTACAAGCTCTTGCTTCGTGTTTTCATTTGAAAAAAAAGTGATACTTTCTCAATTTCATATCAAATGTTATTCCTAAATAATCCTTAAACCAAAAATAAATGAATACTTAAAGATAAAAATTAATGGCATATTCTCAATTTGATACCTAATGCATTTGATAAATCAGGCTACATTTAGAAATTGTTAAAACATTTGATTTTAATTAGTTATACATTTAAGATAAAACCTTTGTATTTAAAAATGGATTTTAAAATTGCTATTAAATGTCTTATTCCAAGGACGAAATATCACTAAATGTTTCTTACAATTTGCAAAAAATTACCAGAATGAGAATAAAAATCATGCGCAAACAATTGTTTTATAATTTTTACTCTATATTGTTTGCAACTTTATTTTATAAGTATGTAGAAATTAATATGCATACGTGTGTTATCTGTTTAAAGAAATACTTTTTGAGTACTTATTTATGTAATGTAGAGAAGGCAAATAATAATGAAGCCTACTTTCCAGGAAAGTACTTTAATAAGTAGTTGTCATTACCGAAAACCAAAAAGTTTTTGCTGGGATTTTTTATAATAAAACTGGAGATCTTAATTTAAGAATTATATTTGGGAACTTTTTCTGATAACACTGAATGTCAAATCGATTTTAGAACGTTGAATTTTTTGATAAAAAACAAAAAAAAAAAAAAAAAAATCATAGAATTGTGATCATAAAGTTAAAATGTTATGGTATTTTATTCTTACTATGTGGAATTATGAAATAATTATGTCACGCACCGAAACTCTTCAATCATGCACAACAAACCAAAGATTCTGGATGTTCTCAAAAATATACAACAATAGTACGGCCATAACCTTCTCGGAACATTTCTATGACACTTCCACAAATCAAACTATTGTCATTATTTGAAAAACATACCAAAAAATTACAAACGTTATACCAAAATGGAAATGTCACCCTATTCCGCACAATATTTATATCCACAAATAAAACAATGTATTGTACAAAAGAAGTATTCCTCCTATTATGTACGTTTTTGAAATGACTTACTAATTGGCTTATTTAGCAATCAAATAACAAAAAACAACAATAGCAAAAACAATAATAACATACTTGTAATATAAAAAGTTTTAGGAGAAAAAGTAACAAAAAATGTCTTAAGGAATATTTGATACTTGTATTCGTACTTGTATTGTTTAAATACTTTAACAACATGTTGCGTGCCAAGAATCATTCCTTGGGTTATTTCTACTACAGAGTGGTATTTAACAATTGTTGTCTTAATACTTACAACATCTGCATACAAAATACATACTCGTATCTCTAACATCTCTACAACAACAATTGTCATTAGAATATTTATTTATACGTGTAGATGTGTTATACGGTTAAATATCCTTGGTATTTTTTGCAATGTAAATGAATGCAAACTACATATACATAGAAGTAGTTAAATAAACACATGTATAGCTATTTACCATTGTAACATCTTAACAAATTTACATTGAAGAACATAACAATTGTCTGTCTATCAGTGTCTGTGTGTATTGTATAACTTAAGGATATGAAATAATTACTGTTATATCTTTGTATTACCTTTTTGTATTTGTATAGATATGTATATCTCTGAATATGTGAATTTCTTTGTAGTACAATTGTGTGAAAATAATTTAGATTTAATTGTATGACGGGGAGAGATAGTAAAAGTGCAAAGACAATAGTTAGACATCCCCTTGTTTTATTTTAATTTAAATTATTAGATTAGAAATCTAATTTAAAATAATGTTTTTACTTTATTAAGTAATATTTAAACAATTGTTGTGAGAATTGTTAAGGGTATTGTATTGCATGTGTAAATAGTTTTTAATTAAACAAGATTCGAATTTGTTTAAATTGTATTAATATTTATTAAGTTTTAATTAGTATAAAAAATATATTTATGGAATATTTGTTAATTTGTTTAGCATAGGATATAGTTATTAAAATTGAGGTAAATATTTGGCATTTTTTTTAAAAAAAAGTTCTTTTTACAATAGGATTCAAATAAAATTCATATGAAATAAGTGTTGTAAGTCTAGACCATTCGCTTTCGAGAATAATAAAATTTTTTAAGAACTTAATAATTAAAACAAAAACCTATAAATTATTAAAAGATCACAATAACAAAAAAATTGCCATAGTTACAAATCCGCAATTTTTTAAATAAAAAAAACGAGAGAAAAAGATATAGTCGGTCAAGCCCGACCATATGATACCCTACACCATTGTGTACATTATAATTCGGGGAGGGGTCTTGACTTGGAGTCAAATGTGGTCCGATACTCATAAGTGTAAAATAAAACATACGAATACAGAATATTACGTTGATGCTGACATGTATATGAATTTATTCACTTTTGGATGATTCCCGAAAGAGGGCCTTATATGGGAGCTATGGCAAATTATGAACCGATCTTTTTAAAATTTCGCACTCATTTATATTCATATTCATTTATATTCATATAAAACATATTTGTGTCGAATATTAACTTGATACTAACATTTTAATGGGATTTATGCCCGTTAAAGTGATTTTTTGAAAAGGGGTTTATATGGGAGCTATGGTTAATTATAGACCGATCTTTTTAAAAATCGGCACACTTATTTAGACTTGTATAAAACTATATATGTTCTAAATTTCATTAAAATATTGCTATATTTAAGGGATTTATGATAGTAAAACCCTTTTCCGGGAGGACATTTGTATGGGGGCTAAGTGAAATAATGGACCGATCATAACCAATAGGCTTCGTCCCTGGACTATAAGAAATCTTTGTACCAAATTTCATTAATTTTGGTTCAAAATTGCGACCTGTAGTTTGATTACAAGGTTTACATGGACGGACAGACGGACAAACGGACGGACGGACGGACATCGTTAAATCGACTCAGAAAGTGATTCTAAGCCGATTGGTATAAATTAAGGTGGGTCTTAGACCAATATTTTTGGGTGTTACAAACATCAGCACAAACGCATTATACCCTCCCCACCTATGGTGGTGTAGAGTATAAATATAAAAATAAAATAAACTATGTATTTGTATTTAAAAAAGTGCCTACCAAATTAAAAAGATGAAAAAGAATAACTACTTTCAAACATTCATAAAGAACTACCACTTTTCTGTAAAAGCACAACTTTTTAAAAAATTATAAAATTATATTTTCAAAAGAAGTAACTTAAAAGTATTAATTTTCATTTAATCTCAATACTCAATTATTAAAAAGTATTAATTAAAAAAGATCGTAATCATCCTAAAAAACAACTATTTTCAAAACAGTACTAACTTTCTAAAAATTATCAAATTTTCAATAATCAAAAATTACTAATTATGAAATATGTTAATACCAAGTTTTAGAAGAAATTACAATAAGTTACCAATTCTCCAATAAGTGATCAATTTATGAAAAAGGTAAACATTTTTAAGAAAAAGTGCAAATAAAAAAAAAAAAAAAAAAAAACAATTTGAAAAAAATCAAATAAATTTAAAAAAGGTACCAAAAATTCATATTAAAAACGAAGCACCAATTTTCTTTAATTGAACAAAATTTTTTAAACAAGACGCACGCAATTTTGAGGTACTCAGTTAGCAGCGACAGACTTTTGGGGCAAGTAAAACAGAGGTTGAACCTAAGGTCGTGAACGTTGTTAAAGATGTGGTTACATAGTTCGAAACAAGTTTGCAATCGTAAATTGCCCTGTAGTCTTAGTTTGGCGGTACCAAAGCAGAGTTTGTAGACTTTAATTAGACACCAGCAAAATGTGGTCTTATTAATTTCGGCTTTGTTGAAACTTAAACGAAATGAAAATTTTTTATTTTTTATTAAAAAATATTTCAACAATTTCTTAGAAAAGTATCAATTTACAAATAAGTATCAATTCCCAAAAAATCACTGTACAAAAAAGTACTAAATTTTTAGTTTGCAAATTTAAAAAATGTACAAAAAAAAAAAAAAACAAGCGCGAATGTTATATTCGGCTCGGCCGAATCTATATACCCACCATCAGGTTTTTCAAATTTTATATTAAATGGGAGGTGGGCAGTAAAGTGGACGGACCACGCCCATTTTTGGTTTCCAAGTTTGTATCGACCCTCGAATTATCTGTACGAAATTTCGTTATCGTACATGTTTTTTTTTTTTTAAGAGATATCAGCAGAAATATATGAAATGAAGTTACAACGGACACCATGTGTTCTAGTATTTTGGCCATAACTTTTTTGTTTATTAACCGATTTGGCTTATTTTCAATACCAAACAAACCTTATATAAGATAAATATTGAGCCAAATTTCGTCTCCCTAGGTTGTCCCGTTCGAGCCCTATCCTGCTTTCAACAGGACAGACAGACGGACGGACATAGCTAAATTTACTTATTGGAAAAAAATCGTCAATTTCAAAAATTATTAATTGGACCGTATACAATTTGAAAAAGTTCAAATTTAAGAAAAAAAAATCAATTATAGGGTAGAGTGTCCCTTTGCAAGATGTAGGAAGACCACTCAAACAATCCATATTGATGAGCGGAATAAAGAGAATAATACTAAAACAAAAAATATATAAAAATTGATCTTCAGTTTAGACGAAAAAAAAGTCTCAAAAAATGTTTAGCTTTTTAATGAAAAATATTTTTTTCCCATTTGATTTTGGAACTCGAGATGACTTTTTAGTGTATTTTTGTGTACAAATTTTTAGAACTACTTGAAGATGTACCAAAAGTATTGATCTAGGACCCACATTAAATTATAACTAAATGTTTAGAAACACTTTCTGAGTTGATTTCCGATATCTTCTCGGAAAAGAGGTTGAACAACCATAAATCCCTTAAATATAGGTTTATTTTAATGAAACAGTTAAGTACTAAATACTATAAAGATCGATCCATAATTGAATACCCTAAAATGCATAAATAACATAATGTATACATAGATTTAATAGAAATATACATTACGCTTAATACAAGTTGATATCCACGATTGGACACGGATCCCATAAGAGGCCCATTTACGATTTTGATGCACATGGTGTAGGGCATCATATGATCGGGATTGACCGATTATACCTTTCTAACTTGTATTCTTACATAGATATTAAAAAAAACTCTTATATAACAAAAACAATTCACATGAAAAGTTTTCAAAGTGAGGAAAGTGTTTTTCAAAATTGATGAACTGAGTTATAGGAGATTATAATGTTCTTCAGTTTTTTTTACGATATTAAACCTTCTAAATATATTTGATTACTTTAAAAGTACTTAATTTTTTGAACGATATTAAATCCCCTAATCTTTATGTAATTTTTAAAAAAGTACTTTACTTTTTGTGCTGGACCGTTTAAATTTGCAGTTTCAAAATAAAATTTTCATATACAATTCTCCATTCAAAGTACCAATTTTTGAACAGGTGCCAACCGGTAGCTTTAACTTCACTTAAATATAAATTTACTTAAATACTTCTTATTTTAAAAATGTCTTTAATATATTTATAATGAAATGTATAATCCTTGTCATTATCCATTTTTTTTGCTTTACATTTCCCATTAATATAATTATCTGTCAATTTTTATTAGCTATAATAAATTTGTTTAAAATCTCTTTTTATACGTTGACATTTTAAACCACGAATTCTGCTTTTATTTGTTAAACACAAAAGAACTTTTAAAATAATCTACAAATAAATTGTTTACAATGAAAAACATATACAAAAAGAATAAACTCATACTTATATTTACATTAACTGTAGCACGTGCCTTGTGGCATAACAAATCGATAAGGAAGTAGAATAAATTAAATAAATGGCAAATAATTTGTATACAAGTACTTAAAAAAATTCCGCCACTGCCAATAAACACAATAAAATGTATAAACAATATATAAAAAATATAAACAAAAGATTTGTAAAACATAAAACCCCATAATGTTTTATAAGAAATATTTACTTTAAAATAAAATCGCACACAAAAATAAATAATAAAACATTTCTTACAAGCTCTATAAACAGTGGGTGAATTTAAAAATTATCGTTACTGTGAAGGAGGTTTTGAACTTTGAACATATAATGGCAACGGCTTTTTCAAAGTCAATCAAAACAAACTTAAAGACTTATTTTCTCCATGCTTAGATTCTCCTTTAAAATTTCAGTTTTTAATGTATTTTTTTTAATCGTACTGTTAGTTCCACAGTGCTCACAAAAATACCACAATATGTTTTATGTTCAAAATCAAATTAAATTTCTATAACATATTGACGAACAAGCAGTGAAATGTTTTCTTTTTACAATTTAATGGTCTTTTTTTCTTCTTTTCATTATAAATCAATTCAATAAAAATCAATAAATCATTCAAATCAAACAAATTTATGATCTAACTAATGAGCGAATTAACATCTGGCCATCAATATTATTAATATTATAATCGTTATGTGAAACATCATTATTATATTATTCGGTATAACATCATTATTATGATGATGGTGTTTATTGTAATGTAAGTGCCCTCTTATACTATACATACATAGGTATATGTGCCCTCTTATATGTATGCACATTTTTCATACTTAAAGCGATTATATGGATTTAATTTTTCTTGGTTTTAGAAATACTAGAAAAATAATTGTTTTATTTTATTAATTGTTGCTGTTTTTATTAGAAATTTTAAAATTTATTTGTTTATTTTTTTGAGTCATGTCGAATAAAATACATTAAGTCCATACCCATATTAATTGTGTATTTTAATAATTATTAAAATTTTTATTTATTTTTATTTAGATGAGTGTTTATATAGAATAATTACGTCCATTTAAAGGTAAATTTTTTGAAATATATAATTTTATTTTATGGAAAATTTTAATAATTAGCACTAAATATTTTCCCTTAGTATTAGTTATTTTTTCGAATACATTAAGAAATAATAAACAAGATAGGAAAGTAACTTCTTTTTTTAAAAGTATATAATTTTTTCTTTTTCTCTTTACAAACTTTTTCACGATTGTCAACATTAAAAGTTAAGAGGAAAAGTAGGAAGTGAGTCCGACAAATCCTTAATTATTCATATAATTTTCAACTGGGAAGCTACATATAATATTCTCTGTTATGTATGAGACCATCTGATCGAATCTATAACATCAAATCGAATGTTTTATTAGAGATATTAATAGACAAGAAATCGAAGCTTGGGGTGGTCTAAAGCAGTGTTGCAAGCCGTAACGGCGCAGCTGGCGGCTAGCTGCTGAGCCGATTTTATTTAACAAGCCACGCCGCCGCTGAGTTGTTCAGATGATCGGCGGCACAATTTTAAGTCAACTTTATTTGCTTTTTTGATTACCAGCAACTTTTTATTGCCCAAATATTTTATGCCAGAGCTAACATATTACTTACATTTAATTTGAAAATTGTTGGTACTTCTTTTCGATATTTGGGAGTTTTTTTTATGGTATAAGCCTATTTTAAGTAAAATAATCCTATAAGCATACTTATTTCGTAAAAATTCACGACAACTATTTGGTTGAGCCCGTCTTTTAAATCCAACAAAATTTTAAATTATTTGTTTTGTTTTAGTTTGTTTTTTTTTTTTGAAGAAAACAATCCAATAACAAACTCGGCGCAAAGCCGTTAAGCCGCCGCCGCCGAAAATTTTAGCTATTCAGCCGCCGCCGAAATTTTTTAATCGGCTTGCATCTCTGGTCTAAAGTTCCTTTTTTTCAAGCTACATTTAAATGTACCTTAAATTATGAAAAGGGTTATCATTTATAACATTTTAGTCAAGATATTTTCAAAATATAAGCTACGTTTAAATTGGATTATGATATTGAAGCTACAAATAATTGTATTCTGTTTGAATCACCTCTAAAGGTTTCGGAAAAAGTGATCTTTAGCCATTACTTTAGGAATTCTTAAAATCTTTTCAGTGGACTTTTAATAAATTTAAATTTTATATTGATTTACGAAACTTGCTTAAAATTTTTTGGAATAATATCAATGTCTGAGTATTTTGTTATTCCATTTCTGATATATTCATTTTCTGTCGTAAATACGACATTGGTTTATGGTTCATATCTTTTAAATAAAAATAATATTATTGCTTAATATTGTGTCGATACCCACAAAACTCTTTCACGATTGTCTGTATTCAATCATTCAGTAGATTAACCAATTAGTCGAATTTAATTTTCTCGCCACATTTACAATCCTGTTTCAAATCTGCTAATCCAATGATTCATATTCAGTTTGGGTTTCAGATGTTCAACTAATGAGAGTATTGATAATTATAGTTTTTAGTCCGGGATTCCGGGAAGTCGAACAATTTTTTCACTTTCCCGGGAAATCAAAAAGTCCGGAAAATTGCGATCCCTAAACTTTAATACATTGTTATTATAATTTTTATTTTGTATTTTTTATGCATTGTTTGCTTAGGCATTTTTTTAAATTATTACTAAGTAATATGTATTTTTGGCCTTGAAGGCTTTATATTACTGAAATAAATGAATAAATACAATACACATGTACTTGAAATTTTGTGGATTCAATCCAAATGAAAACCTGAAAATTTTATTATGATTTATTTAACAATACTTAGAAATAAAATGTTAACAATAAATATTTAAAACAAAATTCCTATCTTATTAATCTTAAAAAAAAAATCTTCAATCTCCGAAAAATCTGTTTTTTTTTTAGATATAAATCCCGATTTTGGGGCATATCGAAAATTCTAAAAATGTTTTAATAATCTATTCACCCATACTTGCAAACTACAATATGTTACATTCCAGGAGTTTTTTCACTGTAACATTTAAGAACCCCTTGAGGGTTTTGTTACACTACTGGTACGTTTTCATATTGCGTTATTTAAATTATTTTTTTCTTATTAAGTATATTAAAAAACAGAAAAATCATGCTACATTTTGATATAACTTGTTGTGAGAATTTAATTTCTGTACTTAACAGTTATATGTAGTCGTTCTCTGTATGTGATTTTTTGTTTAAAATTTCAAGAACATCTATTTTAATTTTGTCAAAATCTCTTTCATCTTTTGAAAATTTTCAATTAATAGTCTCATGTCACAAATAATTTAATACATTTTCCTAGAAACTAATTCAATTACTTATGTATTTATATTATGCATTCCCAATGGAAAAAAAATCATAATTCCAAATAATTACTTTCATAAATCATTATTATTATTTTTCGTAAAGTATGATAAATTTTATGATAAATTATTTTGACAAATAACTTTTACTATAAATATGACAAATTTCAGTATTAAATTGTTAAACTAAGTACAATGTAATAAAATATATTTCTCTTTTTTAACATTAAACTAAACAAACATGAGTAAGTTTTATAGATATTTAACACTACTTTTTGCTCTATAAGTACAAATGAACACAAATGTTATGTTTGTTTTTTATATTTTGTGAAATTTTTTATAAACCATAACAGATATTATATATAAAAACTTTAAACTATCACCGATGAGCATGCACATTTTTTATTGAATTATGCACAAGGAGTTCACTCCTACTACTCCTTGTGCATTAGATTACAAAAAGCAAGAAAATATTATTGTATGTATTTGTATTAATATCCTTTGGAGCAAAACAACAAATGTTACACATTTAGTTTTTCAGCTGTTACACAAGTACATGAATTGAAGTACAAATGATTATGAAATATGTTATTCCTTTTTATTTATTTTTTTAGTAAGAACTTTAAATGCAACAAATATTTTACTTGAAGTTTTTTGTTATTAAATTCAAGGGGGCCCTTTTTTATGTGTAGAAAGGACCATTAGTAACATCTTGGCAATTTGTGAAACAATTTTGTTTTTTTTGGGCAAACGAAAGAAATAAAAAAGTTGTCATAATATAAGTAATGAAAATTTATAGTATAGGTTACCTTAAAGAATATTTATGTGTTAATAACATTACACATCTTAGAATCTAAAGAGGAAAATAATTGGAAGGATTTAGCAAAATTATAAATATTAATTTGATAGCTAAATTAAGCTATTTTGGAGTTGTTTCGTTGAGATCTAAACTTTATTTTCTTTTAAAAACAATAGTACACCCAGAAAAAACTTTTTAAGGACATGTAGTTACTTTGTAATGACAACAACATACAGTTAGCATTACATAGAAGTTGTTTAGTAATTACTTGTTTATAACGCTGTATGTAGTAACTAGTAACTATGTTCCTATGATTTTTACTAATCATGACATCATTAATGCTTTAAAATCAATGCGTTATTGAACAGTTTGGAGGTAATTAGTTATCGTAATGATATCTAAGTAATTTATAAGATAAGTAGTTTTCTCTAATGTCATCACTGTGGTAAAATAATGTATTATTCAGCTAATGTGTAAGTAGTGAAGAGCCATTATATTAGCTTCTTAACTCATTACATGGAAACCAAATTTTTCGGTGGGATAGTGGCTCATAGATAAAATTTCAATGTTAAATGTATTCTAGAATGCAGAAAGTGACCTAAAACATGTGTAAAGAATGCGGCGAGAATGTCTTGAGTGACTGCTGAACGCAGGAGTAGTTTACTCGATTCCGTTCGGTAAATTCAATGCCAAAGATGCACCTTGCTCTAGTCGGCCAGGCACTGAAAAAGGGGTTGAAATTTTGCAACTGGCAGAGCAAGACAGGCACGCAAGCTGTCAGGATAAAAAAAGGCTCTAAACATCAACTGCATGAAGGTTTCTAGTGTCCGGTTCGGCCAAAGTTCGGGTTCGTTTTGAAAAAGTGCATTCGGTCGGACTCTAACGGTTTGTAATCATTTGAAAAAGGCTGGCAACGCAAAGAAGCCACATGAATTATGACAAAGAAATTTGATTGACCATCGAACCATTTTAAAGCTTATCATTATAGGCAAAGAAAGAATCGGTTTATTACGTAAAAATTAAGCAAAAAAAAAAAAAAAAAAAAAAAAAAAAATCATGGACAAAGGGCAGCGACTCTCCCAAACGACTTCAAAGCCTTGTTTGACGGCAAATAATGTTATGTTAAGAGTTTGCTAGAATTGAACTCCAGTGTTCAAAATTCAACCATTTAAGTGAAGCAATAAAAAAAATGGACTGCACTCGGTTGTGATGTCTTAATGCACCCATCATATTGCTAGGACCTTGCACCGTCTTGAAACCATTTGCTTCAGTCTCTGCAAAACTCTATTGATGGCAAAAAATTGGCCAACCGGAGAACCACTAAAAATCATTTTCAAAAAAAAAAAAAAAAAAAAAAAAACGGATAACACTGGTCAACACAATTTTTGTATCCTTTATTTTATTTTCCTTGAATGAATGACTTTAGGTAGATCTCATTGCAAACTTCAGCAGTAGTCTGTCATCTTATGTGAGTCACACCTACCCTGATAACGCTCTTCCATTGCCAAAAGATCCTGATGAAACCTTTCACCCTGCCCCTCATTAAAATCAACCTGATTTTGTGGACATCAGTCTAAATGCGAGTGATGAAAGTGGATTTCTATGCACCCTAGCTTTTGCAAGTTCGATTGCATGCATTCAACAAGCTCGACATGATCGTCAGATTTCTTTTTGCTTAGAAAATTACTCATAACCAAATCAAATGAATTATAAGCTTTGGATTCCACTTCAGTCATTGATTTGGCAAAATTAGGACCTTTCACAATCTCTTACTAAGTCATTTAGTACTTTCTGAATAAATCGTTGACGTTATAAAAGGCAAAATTTGTAGTCTGGATCAGAGTCTTCGTTTGATGTAAGAGTAGGCATAACACATTGTTCTACTTATTTTATATGTATATTTTATATTGTAAAGAAATATGTGATTTATCTTTTTTAATTTACATTAAGTTAGCTATCTATTTTCTTTTAAATTTTTATATTATCTTTAAAAGTTCCAAAGTAATAAACCTTTTTCTGAAAATAGTCCCTAATTAATATTAATCATACGTAACATGTAACAAATTAAATAATTTAAAAATATAATTAAAAAGAGAATTTTTTGATTTTTTTTTAATAATTATTTTAAGAATAAATTTGTCAGATAAAATAATGGGTTAACCAATTTTATATGATTGGCAAAAATCCGATTATAAGCTGGATTATAACATTCGATATTCATTCAAAAAGTTTTGCATTAGTTTATAACACAAAATCAGATGGGCGGGAACATAAAGTATATGTTGAGATGAGATGATATTTTCATCAACATACAACCCATTACCGCCGTTAAGTTAAAAAATGTAATAGTTAAATATTTAAATTTTTTCTTATTCTTTGACTTTAAATTAAATTAAAATTATAATATCATAAAATCTTGCCGCCCTTCAATAGTTAATCGCCCCTTTCTTTGTAGATATTATTTTGCCCACATTGTTATCTTTAATCCTGAGAGGAGTTACAAAAGTAATATGGTAATGTCCCATGCATACATTTCATTTCAATAGAAGAAAAAGAAAAGAATACAATACAAAATATGCTTGTATTAGTAAAGATATCACGTAAACAAACATAATACCAGATAACAAAGTGTCAATTCTAACAGACTTACTTACGTACACATAAGTAAAATAACCCCACAAACAATGAAAAAATCATAAATAGAAAAAGGGATCATTAAAAAATACAGAGAACATCTTAAAATATTTGCTTTAAGTTTGCTGGGACTTCTATGCATGTTTAACTTGCCATTATAAAGTTGTATAAAAATATATACTTTTCATGTTTACTTGCACTGTTTATTTCAAGTGGGATTTAAACTTATTAAATCTAAACAAAAATATCATACCAAAAGTGGAATAACTTTTAAATTGTTTAAGGGATTAAAATGTTTGTCAGCCAAAAATTTAAATGAAAAACTTATAAAGTTTTATAATAATTCCAAATATTCATAGTTGGTGTCTATGTAAATGGGCCAAGGTTATAAATAAATTTCAGTTGAATTGTCATTGTTGTTGATATTAAGTATTACTATTACACACGCACATGTTTATCACTCTTTGTCATTTGTAATATGAGATTTTTGTGTCAGGATAAAAGTAAAAAAAAAAAAAACTAAATAAATAAAAAGTAAAAAAGCCATATGTCAAATATTAATAAAGACATTTATACAATATACAGTAACACTTTTTAAGCAACATAAATCATTGGTATTAATTTAATAAACTTAAAAAAACTAGATGAATTTTTATTATTTTATTTACAAACTATCGTTAAATGTTAGCGTTAATATAAAGGATTTATTCGTAGTTTAATGAAGTAGGATATGTATCAAGCGTTTTTTATATTAGCAGCTCAAAGTGTATACAAAAAATAATTTCAAGTTATTTTGTTACTGATCGATTTCACTGTGCAAAATTAATTTATGGCTAATTACTAAGGAAACCGAAAATATGCCCTAAAAAATGGTTAATGTAGTAATCAAACATTCGTTTAAATATGCAATAAATAACTAAAATATGATATAAATATGCAAAAGTATGCTTTATAAGAACCAATAAACTGTATAATTTTTAAACCAAAAATACTTTTTTATTAAAACAAAATGTTTTCCCAGCAAAAACTTGGTAATGGCATGTAGTTACAGATGTAGTTACTTTTCAATGATAACAACATACTGTCTGTATTACATGAAAGCAGATTAGTAAGTACTTACTTTTAAGCCGATATCTAATCATTTATTTGATATCAGATTTTTAAAATGTATTTTAATCAATCTTTTCATTTAAATTATAAAAATATATATAAATATATTTAAGAGTGGAGCAAAACATAAAAATACATTAATTACTAGTTTTTCTGTGTTATACGAAAATCGCATTTCGACAATAAGTTTCATATTATAAGGCCATGTTCTGTATTTAAAAAAGAGACTTTAAATCGAAAGTGGAAATGAAATCATTCTTTCGATTTTAATTTAAAAGTAAATGTAATGAAATTATATTTAATTTTATTTTTCATCGATTTCATTTTAGTTTTGTTCCACTGAACTGTTTACTGTCAGAAATATTATAATAAAAATAAAAAATATTAAAAATATTTATTAAATTCAAAAAAAAGTGCGTTTTTATTAATATTTGTGGAATTCTTCAAGAAAAAGCAAGTTGGTCGTTAAGTCGTGATTCCACTTCAATACAATTTGTGTCTTTTGGTACCTATTTATGCCAAACTTTTGGATAAAAGAAGTTTCTTTAATAGATTTGAACAAAGAACATGGTGGAGCAATTATTATTTTAAGACATAGATGTTTCCATTTTGTTGAAAGCTTGTTTCTTTTCTGCGGTGTCTTTTTTGCAATCTGCGAAAACCTTATTAAATTTGGAAACTTATATGTAAGTAAAACATAATTTCTTGTTTTAAGATTTTATCCACCCATATATTTACATATTTTTACCATTTTACCATTACTTAGGATTACTTTGTGAATCGATTTAAGGATGTTCGTCCCTCCTTTTGGCAGCCTGGCTATTTAAGTAATACTTTTCGTAAAACCCACTATTTCAACTTTCTCAACTGGCCGAAATTATTTTAACAAAATTTCCGCAAATAGTCCATAATTGACCACAGCTTTCCTTACATTTGTCCTTGTAATTTGTTATAAAATAACCGTTCGAATTAGAATCCGTTCGTTGGCTAACTGGATGGCTGGCTATCAGTCAATGTAAGTCTAGTGAATTTTAAAGATATTTTGATGAAACTTTGCATCAATTATTATTTTAATATAGGGATGAACACCATTCAAATTGATTATGATCGGTTCATTATTTCACTTAGCATCCGTAAAAATGTTCTCTATGAATAGATGCATTACATTTTATATAAACTACTTCTAAATGACAATTTAATGAAGATCGGTATTTAATTAACAATGTAAACTCTCCAATAACCATCCAATAACCATTTTAAAGTACATTTATTACATTGCGTACATTAGTCCTTAAATTTTATATTTTTTCAATAATAAATGTTATAAATATCTCTTAGTCTTATGTTTATGATTTGGAATCATATTCTTGAAAATTGTATGAAACAAAATGAAACTAAATTTTCCAAATTTGTAACACAAACTAAGTGAAAATTTTCATTTTCACTTTTTATTTTTCCATATTTCAGTACTTATTTGTAACCGATAATGTAACTAGTTACTATTCATTTTGATAATAATGACTTCTGTAATTCTTTGAAATTAATGAGTTATTGATTAGCTTTAAAGTAATTACTTCTTGTAATGATATCAAAGTAATGACTTTCTGAAATGCCTACCTGTAATAATATAGAGTAAGTAGTTGCCACTAATGACATCACTTTAGAAATGATTCTCAACTTTTATTTAGAGAGAGTGGTGGAGTCAACAGTTTCTCTACCGGAACTTTGGTGGCGAGTTAGGTGTCACACAGTGGGGTCAACTACCACAACTACTGCTCGGATTAAATTGAAATGTATCGGAGAGTTGCAGAGGAGGACTTAAGCTTTCAGAAAAATCATCTTGTGGTCACTCTGTGATAACACAAGATAAGCTACATGGTGTCAAAATTGACTAGCTCGAGTATGTACAAGTTTAAAAAATCGTCCCTTATACAAATGAAGTCCGATTTTAAAGATTTTTCTGTAAAGTGCTTGGCAAGATAAAGAAAAAATAAGCTTACTCACCTAAGTTATCTCTTACAGTTAAAAAGATATTTACTTTTGAATTTTTGATTTTTTGCCTCGACTTTCTTTCGTTTTTCAGGAATGAGTCCGGAGATATATGAGGTAAAAATTTTTTTAAAAATATTTTGTACAATGCTTTCCTTTTTTTTCTCAAAGTTCAGTTAATGAAAAATTTTTTTCTTTATATATTTCAAAAGATAAAACTTCAGAAATGTTTAATAACGAAATTTTGAATTAATTTATGTTTGTTTGCACCCTACATCAGGCATTGGTCGAAAATGGTCAATTTTGGAAAAAGGTTAAATTTTTATCGATTAATAAAAAAAAATGTCACGAGAGCTTTTTTTAATTTATTGACGATATTTTATCAAGAAATAGATAAAAACGATTTGACACTAAAATACTTCCCGCCCGGCCAAAAACGAATACAGGAGAGCAGATTTCATGAAAAAAGTCAATATTTTAAACGACTTTTTTTAATTGCATAAAAAAGCTTATTGGCATAATATTTTTGCCATTATTTCTTATGTAATATATATATATTATAAATTATATATCGATCCTTCATTCCTGCAAAAATCATTAAAAAATCTTTAAAACCCAATTTTTGGCAATTTTTCAAAAATAAAAAATATTTAATAATATAAGCGATTATTACGAATATTAATGTCTTTATAAGGAGCGTCCGTCAGAAAATACTTTTAGCGTGTTTAACTTACGTATAGAGCTATATAATTCAAATAATTTTAAGTTGACCCCAGTTTAGCAATTTGAGAACTTAACAAAAAATTTAAAACTATTTTTCAAAATTGAAAAAGTTTGGATTTACCAGATTTATTTTATACATATTTGTATTAAGATTTTTTTAAAAACGTTAAAAAAAATTATAAAGCCCAGAACAAAAAACAAATTTTATCAGTGAATAAATATTGCCACCTTTTTGGGGAAAAAAAAAAACAAAAAAATTTTATTATATATTTGAGGTTCTAAGACGAAAATTACAGAATTTGCAATCGGAATGAACAAATCTTATACAATGTTGCAAACTTTTCTATGGTACGATATGATTTTTTAATATTAACAAAACATGGAAAATGTTGAAAAAATAATTCAAATTATTATTTATTGATACAAATTCAACCCTGTGAATAATATTACAAATGCTGACATGTCGTTATAAATCAAATGCATAACAGGCGCCAATGAACTGTCATTATTTATAAGTGAGTGTTGGTATTTATTAATATTACACATACAAAACAAACTTTTAACTTAACACATTTAAAACAATTTAACAAATGCATGTTAAAATAATCCTACATATAGAATATTTTTGTAGTAAATAAATGCGTGTTTAAAATCAATATATTAAATATTTTGCTTGTGTGTTTTTTTTTTACAACAAATTGAAATGAAAACTTTAATGAAATTCGAAACAAACACACGTGAATTGCTTAAAGCTAAAAAAACCGCGTGTCCTTAAAACTTAGACGTATTTTATAACAAAACATTTGTCTCCTAAGGCACATAACAAGCTCAAATATACTCATATAGATTTAGGGGGAAACGGAAATTGAAAAGAACACATGCTTATAATAAATGTGTATAAATGTCTAAGCATATATGAGTATGTGCTTGTGTTTTTGTTTAACTTTATTATCTTATTCGAAATCCTATTAAAAACACTCATCAAATATTTCTTTCGTTTTTCACAAACAACTACTGAGGTAAATTTTAAGAAATAAGTATAAAAAAAAAAAACAAAAAATAAATATAAAACTAAAATAAAATGGAAATTAGGCATTAGCATTGCCCCTCCTTGTTAGCCGTGCGTATCATCATCCTTCTTAAAATAAAGCGACATCATATAACGCATATCAAATATCATTATTATTATAAAATTTTCATTTCAATATTTTTAACTTTATAATATTATATTTCCAAGTATTCTCATTTCCTTCCCCTGCCATTATAATGCTCGTAGTACTTATATTTTATGATAATGACTACCTAATTTATTTTTTTGGTAAATTATTTTTACAATGATTTTTTTTAGTGTAAAATTGCTAAGAGTAATAATAGTTTGTCATTAGAGTCTTTTTATGCGTATGCTTATTGATTTTTGTTGGCTATTATATTTTTGCTCTTTTTGGTTTGCAAATTGTTTGTAATAGTTTTCCATTATTTGTTTGTGAGACAATTGTTAGTATTGTTGGAGCCAATTTACACTTATAAGTATAATTATACATATTTTTTTAATTTGCATAATTATGTCATTCACCTTATTATTAATTTTTATTTAGTCGAAATATATAATTTTTTTTTAATGCGGTCATTAAAATATAAATAAATATTTAGTTTCTTTAAGGGAACTTTAAAAGATTTAACTTTTTTCAGCACATTAGTTTTTAAGTGATTTTAAATTAAATAAAAATATTTATGTTTGTTCAGAAAGTAGAGGTCTTAAGTAATAATAGTGCTTGTTATGTTCTTTTATACGGCTGAAAGTGGCATGCAAAGAAAACAGGCCTGTTCTGTAAATGGTAAATAACAGGGTTGTTATTTTATATAAACATGTAAAAAATTTATTTTGTGTCAAATATATGCCCCATGTGATCATAGTTTTACATTATTTACACAGTCAATGCTTTATTTTTGCCGCCAAAAAGTTTTTTTTTTAGAGATGTAGTCTTAATAATTTCAAAAGGTTTTAAAAAAATATTGACGTTAATATTTTTTTATATTTTGAAATTATGCAAAATCTACTATGAATATATAATTTATAAGCAAACAAATTTCCTGTAATCCCTTTTAAGCTCACAATATATGTCCGATTTTAATAAAAAATACATAAAAAATAAATAAAATAAAATCCGTTTAGTATTTTATAAGTTTTATTATATAACAAAGATTTACTTTTATATAGATAACATTTAACCCGATCATGCAATACTCCTACATACCCAGATATATATCTAGGTTCAATATTTTAGAAAATTCGAAAAGTACCACAAATTCTCTTTTCTGGATTCTCATTCACTTAGGTTAATATATTTTAAATTTCATATTTGTAGGTTCAATACTATAGAAAATTCAAAAAGTACCTTTGGAAAAACGAAAAAGTTCCACAAAGTTCCCCCTCTTGAATTCTTAACCACATTAGATCATGTATCTTTAATTTCATGTTCTTATGTTTAATATTGTAGAAAATTCAAAAAGTAACATTAGAAGATCAAAAAAGTACCACAAAGTCACATGTCCTACATACCCCAGATATGTATATCTAGGTTCAATATTTTAGAAAATTCGAAAAGCACCATTAGAAGAACGAAAGTGTACCACAAATTCTCCTTCTGGATTCTCATTCACTTAGGATAATATATTTCATATTTGTAGGTACAATTCTGTAGAAAATTCAAAAAGTACAATTGGAAAAATGAAAAAGTACCACAAAGTTCCCTCTCTTGAATTCTTTACCACACTGGATCAAGTATCTTCAATTTCATGTTCTTATGTTTAATATTATAGAAAATTCAAAAAATACCATTAGAAAATCAAAAAAGTACCACAAAATCCCACTTGTGAATTCTGACTCACTTAGGACTACATGTACTTAAGTTCATGTTTCTAGGTTTAATATAATAAAAAATGCATTACTTTATTTGAATACATTTCCCGATTTAATCCCCCTTTTGGTACTTTTTATTCCTCTTGGATGTGACGAAATTGTATTCCAGTGAATTTCTAAACCCAGGGGTCTTAAATGATTTTTTCGACATGTTACACACGGAATGACAAAATCAATATACCCCCCATCTTTTTGATGGTGGGTATAAAAATTTACATCCAAGGTTGACATATTGTCAAAAAAAAGTGTAACATATAAGAAAAATTTGATTTTTTAAATTTTTATATCTATTCAGCGACTGATAATTTGAAACAAAAATAATAAGCATATTTGCATTCTTTGTAACAGTTTTGAGATATCCTTTATAGATGCTTAAATATTTACATTTGAAAATGTAAATTTTTTTTTTCGTTTACATGCTTTATATGGATGCTTATCCATAAAGTTGTTACTAAAACATATGCATACAAAATTTACCTGTAGAAACAAAAAATAAAAAAAAAAACGACTCAAATTATAAGTCTCTTTTACATTTTTTTCTTAAGCTTATCATACAACTCTCTCTATCAAACCAGAGTCATTGTTGTTATTTTCTTGCAAAAACAAACTAGTTAATTTGTAATGAAATAATAACATGGAATTAGAGTTTATTACACTTTTAATTGATAGAGTTGTAAGAGAAGAATGATAAATAAAATACATATAAAATTGTTTAATGATTTGGTTAGTTTTTTTGTTTCAGTCCTAAGCATAATGGGAAACAAAGTAAGTAGATTAAGTAAACAACTTGAATTGTTTTCTGAAAGGTGCTTTTTTCGTTTGTATACCTTTTTTTTATTTTTAGCAAATGAAATTTTTTTAGTAATATTTATATTTTTTATTTAAATCAGGTACTGTAACTGCTATAACTTTTATCTTAAAAGTCAGAGGTTATTTTTTATTTCTATATTTTTTTGAGCAAAAATAACAGTTCTTTTATGATATTTTTGCTTACGAGTAGAAATTTTTAAGTGATATAAAATTGTATTTATGATGTTTCTTATATTGAAAAATGGTATTAATTACTTTGCCCATTTTCAATACCAAACAAACCTTATATAAATATCCCGTTCGAGCCCTATCCTGCTTCCAACAGACAGACAGACGGACGGACAGAGCTAGATAGACTCAGAATCTAACCAGGACCCAAATATAAACTTTGTGGGGTCTTAAATGATTCCTTCGACATGTTACACACGGAATGACAAAATGGGATAAATGCAGATTCAAAATCTGTGCATTGCGACAATCACTAAATGATTTCTTTATTTAAGTTTTGTAAAGTCTATAATTTAAATAAAATTTAGCACAAATAATATATATGTAATAATTGCAGTAACCACATTATAGTCCAACATTTGTTTCCATAACAAATTATTTTCGTAGTAAAAATAAAAGGAAGTTAATAGGGATTTATTTATTTTACAAATTGACCCAGGAAAAACTTGGTATGCCATGTAGTTACGGATGTAGTTACTTTGTAGTTACAATAACATACTGTCTGCATTACATAGATGTTGTTTAGTAACTAATTATTTATAACCCGAGTGGAAATAATTATTTATGATCAGATTTTTTAAAATATAAGTTTTGATTGATTTTTATAATGCAGTTACCAATTCATATATTTAAAGGAGGGATACATGCATATGTATTAAAAATAAAAGAGTTTATTTTTATTACATTTATTTAAATAAAATTTTTTTGTTGTTCTTAAGTTCTTTAAATTAAAATTTATAAAATCTTTTTACAAAAAAAAAAAAAAAAAAAAAAAAAATTTATATCCTGACACTTATTTACAACATAAAATGTAACTAGTTCCTATTGTTATAACTAATCATGACTTCAGTAATACTTTCAAATCAATGCGTTACTGAACAGCTTGGAAGTAATTAGTAAATGTAATAACTTATAAATAATGTATAGGGTAAGTAGTTGCCTCTAATGTCATTACCGTGTTAAAATAATGAGTTATTCATCTAATGTGTAAGTAGTGGAGGGCCATTATATTAAAAATTAAACTTATTTTTTTGTTGAGTCATAAATTTATAAAAGATACAAACAAATCACTATATTTAATGCAAACATTTGGGTTAAATAGTTGTTTTATTTTGAATCAAATAGAGTCTAAAATAAATTTGAATAAAATTGAGTATTAGGTTTTGAAATTGTTACTTTATTAAATGAACCCAGCAAAAAAGGAAAAAGTCATATATTTAACATTGTGTTGTCATTGGAAGGAAGTACTTAATGGTGAAAAAGAGCTGCAGAAGTTAATTTTTTAACCCATGGTTGTCATTGGTAGGATATTCTTCTTTTATAATTCTTATTCATTTCTTTTGAAGTACTTCCCTTAAAACTATGTTTATACAATTTTTCAATAAAAAATCCGCTTTAGCTTATTAAAAGAAAATAAAAATGCTTTTAAATCTGTATAATTTTAAATTAATTTTATTTATATTCATTTATTTTCACTTTTTTGGAAGTAATTATTAAGAATTTCTAAAAAAGTTCAAAATATGCACTTTGTTCCACTTTTGAAGTGGTGAAAATGTTCTTTTTTGGAAGCTCTTGATCCTTTTTTCCCGGGTATTGAAATCAACATTTCAGTACAAACTTAAATAATGGGTTAACCTTTAAGAAAAAAAAAAGTAAAAGCCAAATTGTAACTTTACTTGGGGTTAATATTTAATTAAACCATATTGTACTATCCTCACCACAGTTCAGCTGTAAATGTGCATAACAATTTAGTATCTTGTTAATAATTTAGTACATATTTAGCCAGTAATTTTTTTTTTTTTTTTTAATTTTCCATAACAATTATAATTGGGGGTAAAGAGTACTAAACAATATAAAAAATCTGTTAATTTGTTAATTGTTTAAAAGTTCATATGTATGTAGTTATTTACTGTCTGGCCTTAATTATGAATCACTGTGACATCAACGCGATAAAAACAACAACAAAAACACATTATTTATGATTGTTACACTTTTACATGCATTCCAATTGACATGTTCACTTACAAATTAAACAACAGATTTAAGTGTCCTTAAAACGTTAAAAAAACAACTGCCAGACTGGTTGGTTGGTTATTTAGTTAGTTGGCTAGTTGACATGTTTTTTATTTAATATTAACGTGTGTGAAATTTAAAAATTATAATAATACACAAAAACATGACCTGAATCTGATATTTAAGTTGTTATTTTTTATCATTTTTTGTTTTATTTAATTAATGATATGTTTATATTACATGTAAAATTGTTTCAAAAATAATATTTTTTTCCAGTTTAAAAAAACTGTTTTGTTCTTAATTTTCTTGTGGTTTACTATTAAATTTAACAATAATTGTTGGTCACGAAGTTAAGGTAAAATTGTATATTTTCAACTTAATGTTCTTTTTGTGTTATTTTTATTGTAAATAATTATAAATCTCATCTTTGGTTGCAATTCAATTACAATTTGACATGTTGATTTTTGTTTTACTTTACTGAAGAATATTTTTGAATGTATGAAGTATGTACTTTATTGGCCATGGTCATTTTGCCAATTTTCCTTAATCTATATTTATTTTTACTGTTTTTGTTTTTTTTTTTTATTGTTTTCACGAATGGTTGGCATGTGCGGTTTACTGCCTTTTAAATAATAATTTTTGTCGTTTTCTGTTATAATTGTTAGCATGAAACTATTTAATGCACGTAAATATTGGAATAATTTCCGTTTTCTCACACATTTATTTAATATTTATACAATTGAATTGTAAATATCGGAAATTCAATATGTCAACATGATATATTGAAAATTGAGGACATAGAATAAAGATGTATTTCGATTTTTTTTTTTTTAATGGGAAGAGATGTTTAAATTATGTTAAACGTATTTTAAATTAGATGCCAAATACTCGGGTGGAGTCATTTAGAAATGAAAAAGTTTTGAATTGATTGAGAATGATAAGATACATTTATATTTGTCAAATAAAGCCAATTACATATCAAGAAAACGAAGTATTTAATTATTTTTGTGTCATCCATCAAACTTTGGCATTTTTAATTTATACATGATCGAAAGCAGATGTGATTTATTGTTTTTTCGAAACCGGTGAAAATATTTTTTTGGAAATATTTTCTGTAATAACTTTAGAAATGTAGTGGAAATTGCAGAATATTTTTAACAAAATTTCATCTCATATACCTCTGGACATATTACCGAAAAACGAAATAAAGTCAAGGCAAAAAATCGATATTCAAGTATAAATATCTTTTTAACTGTAAGAGATAACTTGAGTGAGTAGTATGTTTTTTATTTATCTCATCAAACACTTCAGAAATACATAAATCTTTGAAATCGGAATTGATTGGTAGAAATAAAGAATTTTTGAGACTTACAAACTCGAGGTGGTCAACTTTGACACATTGCACAGTGGGGAAGAATTTTTGGAAATAAATTTTTAACTTCTAATTGGCTGGTTGGATTTTCGTGAAATTTGGTATAGGCGTACTTTAGTCTACATTTTCAAAAATTCGAAAACACGGAATGCAGTTTAAAAATCTGTAATATATTGTTTTCAATCAAAATCTACGGGTCTTCGGAAAAATGTGGATTTTATAGCCGAAAATGTGAAAAAAATCCATTTTTAGGATTTTTGCCGTTTTTTGGGAATTGTGGGATTCTTTTTACAAAAAATCTTTTATTTTATGCGATAAAGTTTATATTCTCCGAAAGTTTTTAAGATATCTTTACCAGCAAAGATTTTAGTACAGATAAAATATTTATAGTTTCTCAAAAAAAAAAAATTTACAAAAAATTTATTTTGATTGCAAAAATCAGAAAAAGTATAAACTCGATTTTTTCATCTAAATTATATTCCCTAGCAGACATAATTTTTCGTTAAATAGAAAAAGATTGAAATCAATATCTTTTTTAGAACCGAAACTACGCTACTTTAAAGTTTAATAAGTAACGGAAAATTCCATTTTTTCTGTATTTTAGCACAAACAGAATATCTAAAAATATTTGAAATCGGAAGAGAAACAAAAATTTAACAAGCGAAAATTTTATATGTCAAAGGTACGCTATTTTAAGCCTCCTTAGTTTCGCCTCTTAGGGGTCTGTTGGGCCCCCCTGTCAAACTTAACATTGTACACTCCTTTGCTACGCGTATAAATTTTCGATTCTGCCCCACTGTGCATTATAGCTTATCTCGTGTTGTTACAGAATGTCTTCAAAAATATTTTTCTGAAAGTTTAGATCCTACTAATTTTACCAAGAATACGCAGGACACATGAAATTCATATTTCATTTCCCGAGAACAGAAGAAGTGCGGGAAATTTAGAACTCTAATATAGATTTCTCAAATATGTATACTTTTTATCAGGGACAGAAAATAATCATTATTCTTGAAATTTTAAACAAAACGAGAGAAGAAGATATAGTCGGTCAAGACCGACTATATGATACCCTACACCATTGCGTATGAGCACACAAATTCGGGAAGTGGATTTATATTAGAGCTGTAGACCAACACTTTTATTAAGTCTAAAATAAAGTATACAAGTACAGAATAATGGGTTAATAATAATATATTGATGATTTTATGCATTATAGGGCGATTTCCGAAAGTGGGTTTATATGGGAGCTATGGTAAATTATGGACCGATTCTCATAAATTTTAGCAATGTTGTTTCTACTTATATAAAACTTATTTGAGTCGAATATTAACTTGATACTATCTTTCGTATATGATTTATGCACGTTAAAGTGATTTTCGGAAGGGGGGTTTATATGGGAGCTATGGTCAATCGTGAACCGATTTTCATAAAATTTGGCACAAAGATTGGTACTTACACAAAACGTCCTTGTATCATAAAAGTACCACCTGCCAAATTTCATTCTATCATTTTCAAAATTGCGCCCTGTACTTTGTGCACAAGGTTTACATGGACAGCCAGCCGTCCAGCCAGACGGCCGGACGGACATCTTTAGATCGATTTAAAATGTGATTCTAAGTCGATTGGTATACTTTAAGGTGGGTGTTGGATAACTCATTCTATGCGTTAAAAACATCAGCACAAACACATAATACCCCAACCACCTATGGTGGTGTAGGGTATAAAAATCAGATACAAGGAACAACCGGATAAAAGTGTTAAATACAGAAATGTAATCTTCAGAACAGGTTCTATCGGAATCCGGAATGATTTTTATTTTTTTGATTTTTATGAAAAAAATCAATATTAATGATTATTTTTGATTTTTATTTTTTCGCTCAACTCATAATTTACATTATGAGCAAAAAAAATAAAAATCAAAAATAATCACTATGAGTTGAGCGAAAAAATAAAAATCAAAAAATAATGATTATTTGTTGATTTTTATTTTAAAACTCATAATCATTACGGTCCTTGCTTTTTATATATTGATTTTATTTTAACAAAAACCAATTTATAAAATAATTATTGAATACATTTTTAATTTTGTTTTGAAGTTGCTTCGTAAACCCTTCTACATTTATACATATAAATTTGTGTTGTGAAATTTTTTAAAAATGTTTGACAAAAAACAACAATTCAGAAAAATTTAAAATAAATTTGAAAAAATTTCATAAAATTTTTAGCTTTGCGACGACGTGCAACTTTTCTTACGCCGCTTGCATTTCTACACCTCTAAAGTTGCAGCGATTTTTCCCAGGGGAAATCCCCAATGTAAATGAGCTCTAAATTATTAGTCAGAATTTTAAAATTATTTCGAATATTTTTATAATTTAATAAATTACTCAAAATCAAAGTATTCTGAAAAAAAAAATAAAAAATAATTCAAATTTTACATAGAAAAATATAAATTCTAATTTCAATTAGAATAATACATATTCAATTATTTTATTAATTGAAATTCAACCTATGAAATATTTTGTATTTTTAATTATTAACATTATCACTTATTTCTATTTACATATAATTGATTAATATATTAATTGATACAATAAGAAAAATAAATGGAAGCTGATTAATAATTTTATTTTTAGTAAAAAATATTAGAAAATTTTTACTTTTGATCAATTAAATAATTGATACAATTAAAGAAGTAATTGGAATAGTTTTTATCTTTGATAAATCATTAATATTAATTGATACAATAAGAAAAGTAAATGAAAGGTGATAAATAATTTTATTTTTAGTAAAAAAAAATATTAGAAAATTTTTACTTTTGATCAATTAAATAATTGATACAATTAAAGAAGTAATTGGAATAGTTTTTATCTTTGATAAATCATTTAATAGATCATATTTTTTCTGTGGATAAAATAATTTAACTGTGATTCAGAAAAAAAAAGTTGAGCTAAATTGCATCAAGTTGTTTTTAAATTGCTACCTAAGGTTCACAGAAACAGACAGGAAGTGATTATGAATTCATTTGAACTTTTAAATGTGGAACTAGGACCATTATGTTTGGGTATAAAGCATAAAAATTTCCCAAACAAATTTAATGAAGAATACATGCATAAGAGAAGGAGTTTAGCTACAATGGGCCAAAGTTGACCACCTCGTATGTGAAAAACACATCGGATCTTGTAACTTTTACAAATATGAACCGATTTTTAATTTTTTATATATTTATATACATTCAAATTCTTTTAAGAATGGTAAAGAAGTATTATCTCTCATGGTTTAAAAGATATTTGACATCAAAAATTTAATTTTTAATTTTTAGCCCCATAACGGGACGGTGAAATTCTCTACAATTACAGTTTTGTTACACGAGGCAATTTTTTGAAAAAGCTAATTTTTTCAATAACAAACCTTTAAAAATATAAAATTAAATTATATATATTTATTTGATCTGTAATATATGAAATATGTTTCTGTAAACACAACTTGCTTTTTTTGTTTTATTTTAAGAAAAGTATGCTAAAAATTTTAAAATAGTAAAATTTGTTATTAGTTTTAAAGGAGATTTCTTTAAAATTATATATAATACGACTGTTTTGTGTGTTCAAGGTTTCTTGTAAATTGAATTGAAGTCCGTGCTCCAGCAACACACTCCAGCGAACAATATTCTGAAGGCTTAACTCCTTCTCTATCGATGTTCGCAATTTTATCAAAATCGGTTCAGCGGTTTAAAAGACCATTTATTTTGAAATTGACCTACTGTGCACTGGTGTGCTTTCTTTTCAAAATGTTACCTTAGTGCTTTCAAAAACTTTAAAATTTTTTTAAAAGCTGATATAAACTCAATTCCTATTTTTTTATAAAATAAAAAAAAAATTCATATGGGAAATTCTTCAAACTCGTTTACTTTTGGGGTTCAAAAAAATTTCGAAAATTTTTTAATGGCGTATCAACGCTATTTAGTACCAATATTCCTTGGCTCTAATGGAATAGAGATTTATTCGCGTGAATGACTTTTACCGAACGGCGTCAATGTTATGGAGGTTTAAGGTAAAAATTTATAAAAAAAAATTGCCAAAATTCTATTTATAGTAATAAATCAAAAATTATTGCATTTATGTACTCTACAATGGTGTAACTTAAATACAAATTAAAAGTAACGCGATAAGTTAAGTATGCGTGGATATATTAGCGATTTAAATTATTAAACCTTCTTACAAAATTTACAAAGTTCAGTTTTTAGTAATGTAGTTTTGTTCATATTCATCCATTTATTGCAAAATTCATCTTTCTTTTTATATAAGTCATAAGACAATTTCTTTTATATATATTATTTATTTGCACTTAGCTAAATCTCTAAAGTTGCATTAAATGCAAAATCGTACTTTTCTTCGAACGTTAATTAAATCTACGAGGGCGGATCGATATTTCCGTGACTTTTCGAACTTCCCTTGTAGTTATATGAAATGCAACACTGTTCCCATCAAGTATCACCTGTTAATAGACTACTGTCAAATTTTGAGCAAGTGTCGTCATTTACTTTGCGTTTAACAGCTGTTCTAAACATACAACCTCGTGTATTTTTCTAAAAATGGAAAAAAGTGAATTTCGAGTGCTCATTAAACATTATTTTTTGCGAAAAAAACCGTCTATCAAACTAAGGAAAAACTCGATAAATACTATGGGAACTCTGCACCATCGATTTCAATGGTAAAAAAGTTGTTTACTGACTTTCGTTGTGGTAGCACAAGTACTAATGACGCAGAACGTTCTGGAAGGCCAATTGAGTTCAGTACACCCGAAAATGTCGAAAAAATCCACGATATGGTGTTGGCCGACCGCATTTCATATGACAGTGTGGTTTCGATTTTAAATGATCAGCTGGGTTTAAGAAAGTTGTCTGCAAGATGGGTGCCGCGTTTGCTCTCAATTGACCATAAACGTAAACGTGTGACAACTTCAAAGGATTGTTTGGAATTGTTTAACCGCAATCCGAATGAGTTTTTGCGGCGTTTTGTAACTGTGGATGAAACATGAATCCATTACTGTACTAAACAATGGATTTCTCCGGGTGAACCTGCTCCGAAGAAGGCCAAGGTAAGTTTGTCGGCCAATAAGGCGATGTCAACAGTTTTTTGGGATGCACGCGGGATAATCCACATCGATTACCTTCAAAAGGGAAAAAAAATAAATGGCGAATATTATGCCAACTTATTAGACAAATTTAATGAGAATTTAAAAAGTTATTTTTCATCAAGATAATGCAGGGGTGCACACGTGTGCAGTCTCAATGGCAAAACTCTATGAATTGGGCTACGAATTGGTACCTCATTCGCCATATTCTCCGGATTTAGCCCCTAGTGACTACTTCCTATTTCCAAACCTAAAGAAATGTCTCGGTGGAAAGAGATTCAGCTCCAACGATGAAATTATTGACCAAACAAATGTCTATTTTAAGGACCTCGAAAAATCCTATTTTTTGGAAGGGATACATAGACTGGAGAAACGTTGGACTAAATGTATTGAGTTAAAAGGAGATTATGTTGAAAAATAAATTTTTGTTTTGCAAAAAACACTGTATTTCATTCAAAAAGTCACGGACTTATTGATCCGCCCTCGTATGCTGGTCTTTTTCTACAAGTGCCTTGATTAGCCTTGATTAGAAGAATTGGACACTTATGGTAAAATCCGCGATTACAGCAATCAAAAGAAAGAAAAAAAAAAAAAAACTTGTTAGTTTCAAACATTTTTTTTTTAGATTTTTTTACTTTGAGTGCTTGCCGGCACCCCATGGAACTGTTTCAACTCTTGAATTTTTATTCTGTTACACCACTAAGTGTTGTTAACATAATTGCATCAAGAGTTATTTAAAAAAAAAAAAATCAAAAGTTAAAAAAATATTTGAGGTTGAAAGTCGGTTTCATAAAGGTAAACCTAATATAAGAATTTTCCATATAAATGTTTTAGTTAAATCATTTCAGATTTAAGGCACTTTTTTATTATTTATGATCGAAATATAATAGAAAATTTCCTAAAAGTTGGGAATATTTTTTTATTTATTATTATTATTTTTTTTTTTTTTTTTGTTTTCTCTTGCCACATTACGCAGCTTTATTTGTAGCAAGAATTTAACTCCACTATTTATAAATTAACTCATGTCCTCAAATATTAAAGTTAAGACAGAATTCAGTGCTCCAGTTTTTTTAAATACTTACGATTTCAGAGATTTTTATTAACCAAATACTATTCATAAAATGTTTTCTGTGTGGGCCTATTTATTGAGTGATTTGAACATAATTCAGTATTTAAGAAAATCTACTGCACAAGTAATAAAATAATTTAATGGCAGAGTTTACAGCACATAAAATTTCGATTTCATTTTTTATGCATCTTTTAAAACCATAAAACTTTTTTAGCTATAACTATTAAAATTATGCTAAAGTTTTAATACAATATATGTATACAGTTCTTAAGAAAAGTAATAACATTCGCGGTGGTGTTCAAATTTGGAACCCTGTGGCCTCATCCCCTGAAGGTCTATATGGTTCAAGCTCAAAAATTTAAACTCGCCTACACCTCTACTATCACCAGGTCAAATCTCATGGAAATCGGAACAGCAGTTCCGAAATTCCATAATTATTTCCCATTCATTTGGGTAAAAAATAAAAACAAGAAAGTCTATATAATGTTTTGTAAAAAGTAAATATTTAAGATTATTAAATATAATAATTTTTTGTGTTTAACATTTTTACTTTTTAGTTATATAATGCCATGTGTACGTTTACTTTTATCGTTGAGTGTTTATGCTCATTTGCGGATGTGTAACATTTATTCAATATTGTTGCATCTCCTCCTAATGATGATGAATATGTATTGTTACAAAATTGTTTAAGTTTTTTTTTTTTTTTGCCTCTTTATTATTCGATTTATATTAGTTTTATGTTGAATGATATGCACACGCATTTCGGCTATTTACTAGAAAATGGCTATAAAATTATAAATTTATTTAATTTTCACATAAAGAGATCTAACAAAAACTATGGAATAAACTATTTTCAGAACAAAAAATTTTTAATTGTTTTGGTACAAAATTAAACCAAGAAACAAAAAAAAAAAAAAAAAAAAAAAAAAAACATATTTATATGGGTCATAAACAAAAATTTCCTTAACAGAATTTTTATTTTTAAATATTTCATTTTATAAATAGCCCAGCCAAGAATCATTTAGGCAAAACAATAAATAAATTTTCAGTCTCTCAACTAAAACTCATAAATTTTATGCCAAACAATTTATAGTTTAGACAACGGGGAAAAAACTGTTTAATAAATTTAAATAAATAAAAAAATTGAGGAAATATTTTAAGAACATGATAAAAAAAAATAAAAACAAATAGAAAAAGCTAGATCACTTACCAAACCACCTACACCACAATATATTGACAATGAGACTAATAAACCGATATGATTTAAAGTTGCTTTCCATTTTAAAGATTTCCACCAAGATGTTTTACATCGACCCAGGCCCGTTGAACTTTCGCCATTTTCTACGCGCACATCTAAGTGTTTAAGTTTTTGTAAAAGTTCTGTATTTACATCATCTGATACATCAAATTCCACCATTTTTCACTTTGATGCAAATTTATTTCTAGTTTAAGATTTTGATTAATTTATTTCTATTTTTTCTTTTTTAATCAAAACACTTTCTTTTGTTATTGTTTTTGCTGCTGCTGCTCTTGTAGTTGTTTTTGCTCGTTACAATTTATTGCATTTAATTTAATGAAAAAATATGTTTCAATATTGAAAACACTTGCAATTTTTTTCTAAGTTATTTTTCGATTTTTCTTTATTTTATTTTTTTTCTAATTTATTTTTAACAGTAACACATGGCGCGTAAATTAAATGTTTTCATTGTTGAAAGTTTTATTAAAAAAATCGTTTTATTTCGATTGATATGTTTGAATGAGGTTTTTGCTTTGGAAGATTTATTTTAACACAATTTGTTTCTTAAGGGTATTTGAGTGTATTTTATAAGATATAATGGAATTTTCTTTACAAAATATTGAATTTTTTTTAACATTTAAGAAACATTTCGTGGGTCTTTAGTTTAATAACATTATTTTAAACGGATTCTTTTCGAATTATATTAATATGTCTGAAATAAAATTATATTTTACTGTAAAAATTTGCTTTAAATAGTACTTTACTTTAAATAGTACGAACGTAAATGTACATAGGGTAAAAGGGGGAGCATTTGCCACTTTTTTTGTTTAAAGTGGTGTATTTTCAAAACTTTAAACGATATCAGTAAACTTTCTTTAGTATTTTTATATTTAAGCTCTTTTGATCCTTACTATATCCCTGTTACATAAATTTTTTTATGAATTTCTGAAGCGACCAGAAACGGCAAAACTTTCCCAACCCATGGGGTAAATTCGCCAAATGATTGGAATCGTTTTCCTATATATGATAGTTTTTTTTACTTTATTTTAATAAAGTAATTGAAGAAAACAAACCAAAATTAATATGTTTAATTAAATTTTATGTAAAATAAATCAAAAATCAATTAACAATGCCGAACCAAAATCAGTGCAAGGAAAAATATCTACATGATTTTTGTTTGAATTCCATTGAGATGAGAGAGCCTATATACAGTAGAGTGTCCCGTAGACACAAATTTTATAGGAAGATCACTCAAACGATGCGTAAAAATTAGCTTAATATGGGAAAAATATTATAAAAAATTATAAAAAAAAAATATTTAAAATAATTTTCGCAAAAATTTTGGTCCATAAACAGTCATATTAGTACATCGTGCAAAAAACAAACAAAAAATCGATATTTTTCGTAAAAAATAGATAAGAATTTTATATTTTTTTCCCCTTTATGATCTAAATATTAAAAATTTGCATTGTAGTAAGTACTGTTGATAATATAAAAAATTTTTAATAAAAATGCCTTCAAAAGTCTTCTAGCGAAACAAAATCCCATGGGAAAAATTGTTAAAATATTTTTTCCATAAGCAGCATAAATTACAAATTTTTTTATACCCTCTTGATTAAAAAATCGAAACTTTTTTTTTACCAAAATGTATGAGACCCATGATTTTTCAACCGCTGGTAGGGAACTGAGGATCAATTTAAAAAATTTTTTAAATAATTTTTTCGTATTAAGCTAATTTTTACGCATTGTTTGAGGGGTCTTCCTACATCGAAATCTAGAAAAAGGCTTTCTAATGTGCAGAAAAAGATTTAAAGTTAGTAAGTCGTATCAGCCTCGTAGCTGATACGACGTTCCTGGTGTATAAGTTAGATCTGCCTACCAGCAGTTTGACGAAAGCTCCCCTGCAGGAGTCTTGCGTACAAGTTATAATTTTTTCACACTTTAAAGGAATTTATTAAAACACCTATTGTCAATTCAAGTTTATTACTCAAGTTTATAACACGGATTTGATCAAACCAAAAACTATGAAAGTTATCACAGAAAATACCCATAGCGAAATATTTTTAACAAATGTTAATAGAAAATAACAAAATTTGATAGATGAAAGCTTAGCGATAAAGAAAATCATTTAGTGAAACTCAAATTAATTAGTTTACATGATAATTAGCAAAGTCATATGTTCCCCTATGACAAATGCTCCCCCTTCTACAATACATACTAAAATACATATTAATCTGATTGCAGGCAATAAACTAGTTTTGTTTTTTACCGGAGGCGAACCTTAACGTTCTACGCTTTGGTGTCAAGATCTACAAATGAAACTTAATGACATTTTTATTTAGCAATGAATCAAGAGGTACAGCCCGCAACTTGTTATTGAAGTTAAATGGCAATTCAAAAGTGTATAAAAAAAAATCTAGAAAAACAGTGACTTGAATTTCGTTTAATTTTTTGAAGTGGGACGTATGTTAAACCATTGCTAACAACCGTTCCCACGACAATTGGATCTTCGCTCCGGAATGACCCTAGCTGAACTCGGCCAAAGACCGTTAAGTCAGCAAAAGCTGTAGCAACCAGAAGTTTTTCCCCAGAGAGGAACTTTCAACCATAGCAGAACTGTTACAACAACAACCAAATTGATTTTGTAATTATCGGTCTACTGTCTCTCCAATATTTAAATGATGTTTTGGCGGCGTACATTTGTTTCCGGTGTCCAAGTTTTTTTTTTTTTTTTTTTTCAGTCAGCACACTGTGACGACAACCGCAAATTTTTGATAATAAACCAGTATCTCCTAAACTTCAAATCGGATCGAATTGAAAAGTTGTAGAGGAGCACCTAAGCTTTCAGAAAAATCATCGTGTAGTCGCCCTATGACAACACGATATAAGCTACAGGGTGTCAAAGTGAACTACCCTGAGTATAAAAGATTTTTTTCTGTAAGCTTATTCACCAACTATCTAACTATCTAGATAACTATAAGAGATAACTTTGGTGAAAAAATCAACTAATTTTGATTATTTGTAACAACTTGATTTCATAAAAATCATCTTGTAGTCGCCCTATGATAACACGAGATAAGCTACAGGGTATCAAAGTGGACTACGAAAAATTAAATAAATTTCAAAGATTTTTATATATTTGTAAGCTTATTCACCAAAGATTTATATCTTACGGTTAAAAAATATTTATACTTGGATTTTACATACATTGAATTTTGCTTGAATTTTGAATTTTTGCCTCAACTTTATTTCATTTTTCCTCCTGAGGTATATGAGGAAAACAAATTTTTTAAATATTTTAATATATTCCGAAACTATAAGCTGAAAAAAATTTTTTATTATTTCAATTTGTCTAGACGTGAAAAATATTCAAAGTCAGCATCCGAAAATATTATGAAAAATGGATATTTTATAGTACTATTCTTTAACTTTTTTCTTAAAATGTTTTTAATAAAAAAATTTTTTTCTTTACATATTTCAAAATACAAGGCTTCGTAAATGTTTAATAAAGAAAATTTAAATTGATTTAAACTTGCATCCTACATCCAGCATTGGTCGAAAATTTATCGATTAATAAAAAATGTCATGCAAGTTTTTTTTTTTTTAATTTATTAACAATATTTAATAAAAAAAATATATTTATATCGATTTGACACTAAATTGCCCTATCAAAATCGAATGCAGAAATGCTGATTATATGAAAAAAGTAAATTTTTAAATGATTATTTTACTGTACAAAATAATATTACTATTATTCCTTGCCTAATGTATAAAATTAATATCAATTTTTCATTTCAGCAAAAATCATTTAAAAAAAACGTTCCACCCATTTTTCAAAAATATATGGTATTTTAAACCAATTAAAAACCAAAATAAACAATTATTTATTTTTAAGCAAAACTCCTTCTACTTTTCAAAAACTTATGAAATATTACAAGAATATAAAAAAAATACATATTTAACAATTCAATGATATATAATATGTATATGTATATAGGTCGTTTCAAAAATATAATGACCCCAAAACTGAAAACTTCCGTCAACTATCTATATTATAATATTTTACTGCACATTTCCCTACATTTGTGTGTATAAGTAACACACAATGAACTGGAACGAGTTGTTTGTGTTACGAGATAATATTCGTAATAATCGATTAAAGATATACAGATTTATTATCAAAAGCTTTGCGTTTGGCCCCACTGTGCAGCATCGGATTTTTCTTGATATTCTGACATAAAGTCCACTATGTGTTAATCCATCGCCATAGGTGGTTGGGATACTACGCGTTTGTACTAATGTTTGTAACGCACAGAAAAAATCTTCAGACCCCCACCTTAAAGTATACCGTTTGACTCGGAATCAATTTCTTTCGATTTAACTGGCTGTCTGTTTATGTAAACCTTGTGAACAAAGTTTTTTAAAAATATCTTGATGAAATTTTGCACAAATAGTTATTTTGGAACAAGGACAAAGCCTATTGAAATTGGTTACGATCTTTCCATTATTTCACCTAGCCTCCATACAAATGTCCTCGGGGAATAGGGTTTTAGTGATCATTAATGCCTTACAAATAGCAATATTTTAATGAAACTCGGTACAAAAAAATTTTGTAAGTGTTAATCTTTGTACCGAATTTTATGAATATCGGTCCGTAATTGACTATAGCACCTATATAAATCCCTCTTTCGGAAATTACATTAACTTGCATAAATGCACAGAGAAAACAGATACGTTGTGGCAACCGAATTTTTTGCCAATCGAATTCGTTCGATTCCATGTACTATCAAACAATTCGATTGCGACTACTGCATGTATATGCTACACGCAACTGTTTTCAAAATCAATTCTTTTAAAAATTAGAAACTGAAATGGAAAAAACAAATTTTTCTTCATTTGACATTTTTTTATTTATTTAATTAAAAACAAAAATAGTATGTATACAAAATATAAAAAACGTATTTTCTGTTGGATAGAAGAGATTGTATGAATAGAACAGATTAAAAAAATCTTGGAAATATCCTAGTGGATTAATATACATCCCCATCAATAGAACATCTTTATTTTGTACGACATATACGTAATATTCCGAAGTTGTACAACTGATACTGAAGAAATATTCTAAAGCCCATACGCCGACAGCGCCTAAGATTACCTATGAATAATAGTCACAAATTAAAACGTTGAATGTTTCACAATGAATTAAACTATTGTTTATTTACCTATGATCGCTTTAAAACGAAACGTGAAGAAATGAACTTTTACACCGATATTTGTTCCACTGTTGGACTGGTAAGCAACTTTTTCAGCGCTGTAATGTATTTAAATACACTAATCGGTTTCTTTGTAAATTGTTAATAATAAATTTTAAAAATATTTAAATTGTTTCAGAAAACTAAATTAACTATAATGTGAAGTATATTTCCATCACAATTATAAATTTAATATCATAAATATAAATATAAATCTGGTGTATTTTGAAATTAATAACAATTTTAATCAAATATTTGCAGCTTTTAATAAATTTGTTTTGTTACAACAGTTTTCCAATGAATCTGTTTTCTGTGTGTGTCATACGAATGTTAGTATCAAGTTAATATGCAACTTAAATATGTTTTATATAAGTAGAAACAACATTGACATTGATTTTATGAGATTTGGTCCATAGCTCCCATATAAACCCATTTCTGGGAATCGTCCTAAAGTGCATAAAATCATATAAATAAATGTTAGCATCGACGCATTTTTCAGTGTTTGTATATTTTATTTTACATTTAGTAAAAGCGTTGGTCCACACAGGTCTAATATACGACCCCTTCCCAAATTTGTATGCTCATACACAATTGTGCTCATTAGGATAATAACTAGTATTTTACGAAAAATTATTATTCTTTTTTTGAGCACATATTAACACAAACACACCTTCGAACATTGGCTGTGTGAAGAAATTATTTATTTAATTATAACTTTTTAACATCCACAATAGTACAATGTTTTTGGAATTTTTAAACTTTAAAGTAGCATAGTTTGGGTAAAATAAAAGATATTGACTTCAATAAAAAAAGTACGCCAACTAAATAGAAAATTTCGTTCTTAAATTTTTCCAAAATCAAACAACATTTTGCTGTGTATATTGCAAAATTTCACCAAGATTTTGCAAAAAACTTGAAAACTATAAGAGATAAATATCATTTTCCATAGGCCTTATCGCGTGCTCTAAGAGAGTGCAAGAATATTTGAAACTGAATAAGAAACAAAAATTTGTCAAGCGGTTAAAAATTTTCTATAGTTTAAGCCTGAATAGCTTCGCTCCTAAGTGGTATTTGGGTTCCCTTCTTCCAAATTTTAAATTGTACACTCCTCTGGTATGCCTATGAAAATTTATGTAAATCCAGCCAACCTTTTCGAATAAGTTCTAACAAATTTTGATTATTTGTAACAACTTGTCGATTTTCAGTATAAACCACTGTATATAACACCATGTAACAATTTCCAAAAAAAAAAAAAAAAAAAAAAAAAATTGATATATATATATATATATCAAACTAGAGCCCACTTATAAAAAACTACATATTCAATTTTTTTCAGGACGTCAAATTATCTCTCAAAAGGACTTCAAAGTTTTGAAAATTACACAACTTTCAAATAAAATATATATTAAAATTACATCAATATATGGGTATCAAATGAAAGTTAAGAATCCTTGAAATATAACAAAAGTATTTATTTTAATTTTGCAGCACAAAATGTTAAGAAAAAATCCTTTATATAAGGGCTATAATTAAATATAATATTAAAGAGTTAAATTTTCAAAAATATATTTTCTTAACTTTATGTACTTTAACATTTAAATAAAAAATATAATTATATCGCTGGGATTTGTAGCTTTCATTTCACATCCATTTAGGGTAAAAATAGTTTTTGTAAATATTTTATATTATCTGTAAAAGTTGCGTATTTTTCGAAATTTTAAAGTCGTTCTGAAAGGAAATTTAACATCCTGGAGAAAAAGTCGCTACACAGTTTTACCATGGATGGTCTCTAGTTTTATCTATGTAATAAATTTCTGACGTTTGGGAATGATTTTTGCATGTTGTTATATATTTGGAAATAAATAGTAAAAATGAACATTTGCAACAGGATTTCTTAAGTTTTTACGCAGCAACATTTAAACGATAAATGTTATTATATTGTGAAGATTCTTAGCTTTCATTTGGTACCCACATGGGGCATATCCTTCGAAGCTTTGAAGTCCTTTTAAGAAAAAATTTGACGTGCTGGAAAAAAATAAGTACATAGTTTTACAACGTATGTTCTCTAGTTGCATATATCGATTTATTCTTGTGTGAAAATTACTGTCACACGGTGTAATATATTTACTTCGAAAACTCAAACGTAAAAATAAAACATAAAAAAATATGATCAAAAGAATTATTATATAATTCGTTATGGCTTTCAAACAAAAAATTGTTATTTTGCTCTCCTGAAAAGTTCTTAAAAAAAACATAAGACTTTTTGTCAGAGCACCGATGAAATAGAGGCCTTTTTCCTGGGGCGATGTTAATGAATACTGCTTTAATATATATCAGATATTTATATTTTAATAAATTTTAATTTTCTTAAATATAAAATTTTATTTATAAATATAAAATAAATTTTTATAGAACGTTAAGGATTTGGAATCATTTTGCATTTCACTTTAATATATTTTGTTTTCAAAAATTTTTTTTTATTACTTTATTATCATTATTTTTTATTTTTAATTTCAAATTAATGTTAACAATAAAACACATATTTTTACATTCGATATATAATTTTAATAAATAAATGTTTACGCGTTTTTAGAAGACACAATTAGTTTTAAATTTTATTAATAGTTTTTAATTATTTCCTTCACAAATTTTCTTAATAAAATGCTTCAGTTGGTATGAAATCACTTTAAACTTGGCAACAATACATCAATTGTTTTTTTTTTTTTTTTATAAATTTTTCAACATTCATGTCAGAAACACGTATTTTTTTTTTATTATTACTTTAACACTTAAATAAGGAATAAAGAAAACTTTTAGCACCATCTTACAACACCAAGAAATAAAATGAATAGTTTTTTTAAGGAAATCAATTTAGTAAATTAAAAAACTTTAACGAAAAGGAAGGAAAAGAATAACTATTGTCGTCAGAAATTAATAATAACACGAGTTTTAAATAACCTAAATGAGAAAGCGTATGAGTAATATTTTATTATAGGTAACTTTAAAGGTAATAAGGCGTATAAGTAATATTTAATTAATATAGAAAACTTAGATTTGTTACATTATTTATATTGCAACTTTGTAATATTTATTATTATTATTATTATTATTATTATTATTATTTTTAATAATTTCACACTTTACGTTTAATATTTTGTTTTTAATTATATTGTTTTCGATTTTCATTTAATCTCTTTTCATTAAAAAAAAAATCTTTCAACCACCAACCGTTCGCCACGTTGTCAACGCATCAACTAAAGAACTTAAAATTTCTTTTCAAACATACAGGCTTCAGTTTATTGCTGCTGTTAGTTTTTCCCCCTAAAAAAAAATTTTATTCAATCAGACGAAAATTTATGTAAACAATTTTCCGCAAACACACTCTCTTTCTCACATACACTTAAAAACCAACACTAGCATTCAAACGGAAAACCAACCATCATGAATGACGTCGTGTGTGAAAGTTGAACTTTTTTTTTTTTTGCCGAAGACGATTTATTTGTTTGTATTTGTGTGTGTATTTTTGGCGAATATTTGTTTATATTTGTATGTGTATAAGAAAAACAAACAGCTGTGTCTGATGAGTTTAAACAATTGAGGAAAAATATAAACACAACATGTCTGATGTTGCCAGCACGTGTAGTTAATAGTATGAACGACTAAAGTACATGGATATTTTTAGGTTTTTTATAATAAGAAATGACGAAAAGAGATACATTTGAGCAATTTTTTTTTTTTTTTTTTTTTTTTGGGAAATAAAAATCAATACGATTTATGCAAACAATAAAAAATTAATGTGTTTGCCGTTTATAACCCTACGAAATTTCCTAGGCTTCCGCAAAAAAAATTTGCGTCATTAATGCCATTTTTTAACGATTTTAAAATTTATTTAAAAATAAAAAATCTCTAAAATTTATATTAGAATACTTCCTTTGCAAGTTTTTCTTTTTCAATTTATATCAATTGCTTTCAGCTTTTTATTAAAAACGTGTTCTTTATTGCTGTCATCAATTTCTTAATTACTAACAAATTTAAATTTATTCTTTAACACACATAATTTCCTTATAAAAAAGCAAACTCTAAACATCCTTACAAAACCGAAAAATATAAACTTTAATTTTATAGTTTTATCCAACATTTTTGCACACGCAACAATAAAATTATGTGACACATTTGACTTGAAAAGTTTCACTGACCCAACCCACTATGACCACAAGTTATAAAAAACCCTAAAAAGAAAATAAAAATATTTAATAAATGACACCTTAAACGTTTCACGAGTTCTTGCCAAACTGAAAAAAGAAAAACTAAATAAAATAAAAACAAAACAAAATAAACTAAACTAAAATCGTAGCAATAATATTTCTTAACTGATTGGCCTACAAATGTACTTAATACATAATACAAAGTTTATGAAATAAATATAGTTTTTTTTTTGGCAAAAGAAAAAACTAAATTTTACTTATACCCAGACGAGTTATAAAAAAATAAAAACCAAAAATTGAAAATGAAATCCAAATAATGAAAAATTATACAAGAAAAATGAAAAACGGATATTTTATAGTAAAACGGAAATGGGTAAGGCTCCAAAGAACAATATATTAGGATGACACCTAAAATAGATTTTGTACTAATATTTAGTGGGAAAATAAGGATAATTAACAACTTCTAATGCTAACGGGATGTAAACTGTGTTCTACTAAGAGAATTTTTATGTGAATGTTATTAAGAAATAACAAAATTAAAACCTTATAAAAAGCATAGAATATTATGAGACTAAATGAAACTAGAAATTTACAATTAATCTCATCATTCCAAAGATATTCTATTAAATACTTACTTTCTATGTAGGCCCATGGTCCTGTCCGATCCATTTTCATTCTAAATTATGGAGATTGCTGAGAAAGTTATTTATACAAAATTTTAGGACGTTTGACGATGAACCATTTCCCCCGGTCCTATCTAAGTTTAGATTCATATAAAAATTTAATGCTTTTATTTTAACAGTATTTAAGTTATTCGTTAATTCAGGTATTCTTTGTATGGGGAAACTATTCCGCTTGGTCCTACTCTTTCCATTTTCATATCAGTTATAAAGGATGATGAGAAAGTTATTTCATCAAAATTGAAAGATTTGTTTTTAAGTTATGCGATAATTAATGTTTTCTTCGAGTGGAGTTACTACTCCCCCTGCTCGTATCGATAAATAAGGTAGCCTATTTATACCCTATACCACTATAGGTGGTTGGGGTATTATACTGATGTTGTAACGTACAGAAAAACTCACCAGAAAAATACCCTTACTTTAAGGTATACTGTTCGATTGAACTCTACTAGCAATAAAGGAAGAACAGCTTAAGAGGTAAAAGGTATATTTTGAAGTTCGATGCCAACCAATAATTGACTTTGGAGTCCAAGCAATACCTGTAGTTGAATACAATTTACGAAAGTAACATGTGGAATTTAGACGAAAGCGTTAGCAATCTACTGAATGGAATTCTCCACTGTAAATAGTTTTCGTGAATTTTGACATAAGTAAGTAATATCGGCATCCCCGAAAAAATCATAACACTTTTTGGTATGCCATACCAGGACGTGTAGGACTTGCTTCAGTGGATCCGAGAGCGAGGAATTAAAACAGGAATTAAAGGCTCCACGACTTGGACTAGCAGACGACATATGACTAATGTCGTATTCATAAAGTGGCAGGAGGAATTAAATAGACTAAACGAGAACAGTAAGAAAGTCGGTCTGAAAACAAAGGTTATGAGAATCGCTACTACCAACTACAATCACATAACTTTGTATGATTACATCATTGAAAATGTGGAAAACTTTATTTATTTCGGAAGCACAATCAGCAAAGATGGAGACAGAGACGACGTTGATAACCACATCAATAAAGCTCAACATGCATATACCTCACCTGAACGGATATAGATCATCGGAACTTTCCAAGTAACATAAGGTATGGATATTAAAATTCAGCGCAAAATCGATGTTATTATATGACATTAAAACCTAGAAAGTAACCCAAAGTATCTGCAACATACTTCAGGTCTTCTTAAATAAATTTGTAAGGCGGAACCATTAGACACCGAAATTATTAGGCGACAGTGAAGATGGTTCGGCCATATTCTTCAGAAGGACAACAGCGATATAACTTATGACGAAAGAAATTACATGGCACCAAATAAAATGCGTAGCTCTGAATAGGAAAAGCTTCAGAAACTTTATAGATACTTACTAAATAAACCCAAAGACTTACAGCCCTATGGAAAAAAAAAAATATTAGCTTTGCTTTCAAATACACATTAGTTACCCAACACTTTAGGGCTAACAAACCATTGTTAAGAAAACGTATGCAAAAACAATGCTTTAGCATACAAAGTTTTTTAATGTTGATAATAGTAACACTTGTATTTTTCACCTCTTTATAGTTTAGCCACAGATTATTAACATAAATATGAAGCTTTATAAAAAAACTCAATTAAAAAGTACCCACAAAGTATTTATTTTCTGAGTCCTGGTTAGATTCTGAGTCGATCTAGCTATGTCCGTCTGTCTGTCTGTCTGTCTGTTGAAAGTTATGGGCTAAAAACTAGAAACACAGGGTGTCCGTTAAATAATTTTCTGCTGATATTTCTTTAATAAAAGCACGTACGACAACAAAATTTTGTACGTACAGTTCGGGGGTCGATATAAACTCGAAAACAAAAAATGAGCGTGGTCCGCCCACTTTACCGCCCACCTCCCATATAAGTTAAAAATCAATGAAATTGTGTTCAAATAGTTGAAGGACTAATGTAAAGTCGGAAACAAAAAATGGGCGTGGTCCGCCCACTTTACTGCCCACTTTGCCGCCCCCTTCCATATAACGTAAAATTTGAAAAAGTTGATGGTGGGTATATAGATTCGGCCGGGCCGAATATATTCGCGCTTGTTGATAACTCACTTAGGTTTTTGACAACATAGCTTCATATCTATGTTAATCTATGGCTTAATCTGTACACTACCGTATATTAATTCATTCGGTTATTCAAATTTATAAAAAAGTTGTTTATTGTTTAAACATAAAATGAATTCTTTTTAAAATATTCTTTATATTATTATTACTTAGTAAAAATACAAAAATTAAGGAAATAATAGTGCAAAACATGAACAAAAAATGGAAATTTATCACAATATCACTTAAAGTAGTTTTAATGTAGGTTAATATTTACAAACTTTAAAATATTTAAATTACCTTTATTGAATTGAACTTAATAATCAGCTATGCATACAACTTTAAGGTATTTTGCTTAATAATGCTTTGTAAAGCTTTGTTAAGTGTTTTTTTTTACATACTGCTGTTTGTGATTTTGCTGAATTTTATTGAAATCACTTAATTATTTCATATAGGTCCCATACAAAAATCCTCCCAAGTCCAGCAAAATATATTAGAAGTTGTTAAAAAATCACAATAGTATATAATTAAATTATGTAATTTCACTAATGAAAGCCTAACACCCTCCCATGACTACCACATATTAAATTCATTTATGTTTCACTAAAATTGGAACTAGTTCGAGTTCATTAGCATTAGTGAATTAATAAAATAAATTTTCCATATGTTTTATTTGCAGCATTCTTATTACAAAATATAAAAAGGATTGGTCCATTATTAGCCCTAGCACACACAACATAAGATATACACCTAAGGACCAATTCTTTATTTCTTTCTTTTTTTGTCATAAAGCTATATATTTTACAAATAAAACCTTCCATATTTTATTAAAAACGATTCACAAATGTCGCACTATGAGGTGAAGCTATCTTCACTAAAATTCATTATTTTATATTATTGTTATTATTTTGAATCACTCTAATACACACGTATACATTCTTACCGAAATATTTTCTATACTAACATGACTTGTACATGTTTTTACTTTTGTTATAAAAACAAAAATGTAAAATAGAATTCAAATAAATATTAAATAACAGAAAATTTTACTTACTTTTATTTTAAACTCATACTCTGGTACCTAAAAATGGTTTAGTACTGCGGTGTCTGCATAAAAGTTTCAACAAAAGTCTCAATAGTCTACATGATATCCTGGTTTGCTTGGCTTTGTTGGTTGTTTGGGTTAACTTAATTATGCCATTTTTATTAGCAAGTATAACAAATGGCACGCAATATTTGTTCTACTAAATTGTGAAAAAAAAGAAAAGGTACAAATAATGAACATCCCACCCATGTTCCCATACATCAAACGGAAGGAAATCAGTTATAATAAAAGTTGTATTCGAATGTACTCATACACATACAAAGACTGTAAATATTGGTGAAAAGTTGTTATTGTTGTTGTATATATGCATAGTTGAATTTGTTTCGGTTAAAAGTAAATTTGTTTACATATAGTATTTATTTGCCTTTAACTTTTGCTAACTGTTGTTTTTTTTTTTTTTTTTTTGTTTGTTTATTATGCAGAAAATATTTGTACCTTTGTATAGGAAATAAAATATGTTTTTTGGTTTTAGTTTTTTTGTATGGATTTTTAAGAACATTAAACAAAAATGAATTTTTAAATACGAATTTATAAAACATTGTTTTAAATACTTTGAAATATGTAACTTCATACATATACACAAAATATTTTATATCATATTTTAATTTCTATGGTAGCCTTCATAAAGAAATATATGTTTCGGTTTACTTTATTAAATTTGTGTTACCACATAATTTATTTTAATGAACTGTATAAATATATTTTCTTTCGTTTTTGTTTTATTTTTAATGTTTATGGTTTCACTCACATATCAATCACAATTACCTGTGAATGTTTCCAATTTCCTTTCATAAATATTTAAAAGATTCATAATTTATTTTTTCACTACATAATTTTGTGTAATTAATATTTATATTTAAAGCAGATACAATTCTAATTATTATCAAAATATTAACACTATTGAGAACGACTAGAAACTAGATGTTGGATATTAATTCATTGGAGTATTTTGAAGAAATTTAAAAGAATAGTTTTATTAGAATTTTTAATCCCTTTTTATTTAAGGGTAAAAGGTTATTTATTATTATTTTTTTTTTTTTTATTGATATTTTGTGTATTTGTTTGTAAAGAAAGAACTTTACATACAATTCAGCATAATTATGGATAAAATAAAATTTCATGAGTAACAGTTATAAATCATATACAGATGTTTCTATCGAGGCAAATTTTAAAGCAAATATAAATGTCAGATATCATAATAAATTTTTCAGTCTTGTTTCGAACACTTTGGGCTTGTATACTTTTATAAACACTTTCGGTTGCAAAAGTGTTAATTGTGATGATTTCTTTTATAACCCAAAAGTGTTAATTTTTCTTAAATATTATTTTAAAGAAATTTCATTTATTAACTAAATAATTTGTTGAAAATTTCCGCAAAAATATTTTGATGTCGGCAACTTTTGTTTTATTTAAACAGCATGTGGTTGGGAAAAGAAAACAAAAAAAGAAATTATTTTATAAATAAAAGAAATTACGATAAAACACACCACATACATACATATATTGAAATTTAATAAACACATAGAAGACTAATTTCAAAACTAACAAAATGTGTAATTCTCAAGATTTAAATAATATGTCATCATGATAAAAAAAAATATATAAATGGAAATATTTAGATATTCGCAATCTTTTGTATATTAATTGACACTTGAAAAACACAGAGCTACAAAATGAAAAACAATTTCTGCGGCACGGGATTTTTCAGTAGATTTGGATACACGGTATTAATATGTACTAAGCCTCTAATCCACTTTTTTAAATTGACTCTAGTTTTCGGGACTCTAAATCGCGATGTTGAGTCATTTTTTCATTTGAGAAAAATTGAATTTTATAAAAAACTATTTTTTTAAAGATCATAAAAATTCGAAGGTGTCAAAAATTCAAATTTTTATTCTTTAATCATAAAGATAAATTTGGTGAAAATAAAACAAAACATGTTTCATTACAATCAATTAAAAAAATCAAAAAATAATTTTCTTATTGAGTAATTCCATATCAAAACGAACAAAAAACAATAAAAGTCGCAACAGTTATTACTAGAGTATTCATTTTACTCGACTTTTTCATTGTTCGAATAATCAAATAACTCGAAAATGCAGTTTTCAAATTACTCGAATAATCGAGTAAATCTTTTAAGTTACTCGAGTTATTCGATTTCAGCATGTGCTGCAGTTCACGCGTTTTACTTGTTCGATTTCTCTCAATTTGATCAGCTGTTTCTATTAAATCGCTTATGTATGAGAAAACAAATAAGAAAGAGAATAATGGATTAAATTTTAAATTTCATATTTTTACTTAAAATTGGTAGAAAATATTACTAGTTCTTACCTAAATGAAAAGAAAACATATTAAATTTTATTTGTACGCCATATTTATTGTTTTTTGAAGCCATGTTTAAGCAAAATAGACAACTTCACTTTGGTGTAAGCATGCGATTTTAAATCGCCTATTTTCTTGTGATTGTGAACCACATCACACCTATTAAGCGATTTGAAACCGTAATCGCCAATTTTATGCGATATGCGATTCTCATCATATAGCCGTATACCTTAAAAATGCTTATTAAAAAAAAACAAGCATTTTGTGTGCCTTAGTATAGAAAACAAAATAAGAAAACAAAAATATAGCTTAAAACAAGAAAAAGTCTTTCCAAAATAATATATAATTAAAATTTGCGTAAATATTTATGAATATTTTTATCTCATTTGTTTTGATAATGTCGTTGTTTCTCTATATTTAATATATTCATTGATAGTTAAATAAATAGGTCTAAATTTGGTGTATCAATTCGAAACAAATTTTATATTAAATGGAGCTTTTTGTCATTTTTGAAACGCTATAAAAAAACTAATGATACCCAATTTAAGGCGATTATCAATACTTTTTGATAAAAATAAAAATTAAGTATGAGTTTTTATCCACTTTTGAATAATTAGCGATTTTGCCTCATAACCTCACTTTTTAATTTGGACACACACTAATCTATGCGCTACACAGAGGTTTTCAGTTATACTGAAAATGTTTGTACAATATTTTTAATTATCGGAGTTCTACTAAAACCAGATTTATTTTGAGCATAAAATGTCGTTAAATGGTTTAGTTATAGCGAAAACATGTCTTAACATCTTTAGTATCAAAACTACAGGAAGAAGGATACAAGCTTCTTAGTCAAATATACAATTAGTACTTTTCTTCATTTAATGGACAAGTTTATTGTAAATTTAAAATATATAATTGTTTCTCCCAAATGTACGTGTACGTTTAAAATCCTCCAATTTATTTCTTATAAAATATTTAATATAAAAAGGAAAGTCAATTTTCTTTATCCTTTCCAAATTCTTAAAATTATAAAAAATTATTTGAATTTTACATTATAATTTTTTTAAAGTGACGTTAATATTTTTGTTAAATTTTTGTAATTGAAAAACGACCTTTAACTACGTGCGGTAATTTAGGCAAATATTAGGTTATTTTTACTAAATACAATTTTTTTTAATAAAATTACAATTTTTGGTACAACTTTTAGATTCTAAACATTATATAAAAATATTGAAACATTGTTTTCAAGCTAAATTTTTTTAAAAACTAAATTTAAAACATTTTAAAAGCTAGATAAGATAGAAAATCTTTAAAATTTTTTTTATTCGAATTATTCGATTAATCGGCATAATTTGCTCGAATAATTTTTTACTCGAAATTCTTGATTTTAATTTAATCGAACAATTATACGATTTTAATTTTTCGATTAATCGAACAAACAATATTCGAGAGAATACCCTAGTTATTACCTATTGCAAGTGTTGCTCAAATTACAGACATTTAGACTGAAGACCCTTTTCGGTCCAAAAATATGACGTTTTAAAAATTAAAAATTATCGATTTTTTTCAAAAGTGTACATATTTTATTGCTCATAACTTCTAAACTGTACATTGTAAAATTCTAATTTGTATTTCATTTGAAAGAAAAAGATATTGAATTTAAAACAACATGTATAAAATTTATTTTCTTTGAAAGTTCAAAAGTCAAAATCTATAATATAATGATCAAAGCTGAATATCTCGAAAAACGGTATTTTAAAATTCTTAAAAAAATGATATATTGATAATTTAACTCTGTTTTATAATCGAGCCAAAGTTGGAACCTCGTTTGGTTTAGGAGTTACGAAGCAATATATGGTAAAAATCAATTTCTTTCTATGTAAAAAATTTAAAATATTTAAAAAATTTTAATTAAAGTATTTTTTATTAAAAAAAAAAAAATTGTATATACAAAATTTGACTTTGATTTATATTTTGTTACATAACTTCTAAACTGAATGAGTTTTCAATATAAAATTTTGCACGGGTATGGGCAAGAGTTGTGTTTAAAATATATAATTTTTTAAGAATTTTAAAAATATCGTTTTCGGAGATATTAAGGTTTAATTTTTATAAGTTTAATTTTGACCTTTGAACTTTCGAATTGATTAAATTTACTACATATAATTTTGAAGGCAATATCTTCATTTTTAAAATGATACTAAAACTAAAATTTTATTGTGTATAGTTTAGAAGTTATAAGTGATTAGATTTTATTTTGGTCCATAACTTGTAAACTAAATGTGGCTCCAACTTGAAATTTTACGTGCGTAGGAAGAAGAGTTACGTCAACATTATTTACTTTTTTCAGAATTTTAAAAGTACCGTGTTTCGAGATATAATGATTTGATTATTATATGTTTAACTTTGACCTTTGAACTTTTGATGTAACAAAATTTTATAAATATCGTTATAAAGGTAATATTTTTGTGTTTAATATGAAACTAAAACTAGATATCTACCATGTATAGTTTAGAAGTTATTAGCAATTAAACAAGTACACCTTTGTTAAATTATTAGCTTTTTTTCGTTTTTTAAACCGCCATATTTTTTGACCGGGAAGGGACATGAGTGTAAAATTATATGGTTTGAGAAACACTTCCAATTGTCAATGTCTCTAGTGAATTTCATAGACATCGGAGATGTTAAGTCCGATTGCTGTCCGTTTTGACATGGAATCACTCTTATTATTATTATTATTATTTTTTTTCTATGTAACTTGTAATGAGTATTTTCACTAATTTGTGAATAAAATCAAAATTTAGGCATCATTTTATTGATTTTAATAAAGAATGTCATATTTTATTTGCAACAAATGTATCTCTATGAATAAGATTTTTTGAATTTTTTTTTTCTTGATTTATCAAATTTAGTATCAAATTTCATTTTTTCTCAAAAGATGGTCTAAATATCCCCATAACTGTTGACAATATTAAAATGTAATGTAAAAACGACTTGATCATTCCCAAAAATATGTATAAACCTTTCACTCAATTCCATTACAACTATTTGTTAATGTAAGGGCAATGAACCAAAATATTCTAAAATTTACTTTCAAATAATTGTTTGTCTTTAACATGTTTACATGTTCCATCAATTGGTCACACTTTTCCAAATATTTACAAACATTTAATTTACTTTTCTTTCATTTATCTTTTACATCGTTTTTCATTTTCCTTTTATTTTATTTTTTTTTCTAAGTAAATTATTGGATTCTTTAATCCTTTACATTATTGTTCTCACGTTTGTATTTCAATTTCATACTTTCGCCTGATTGAACAGCACAATTTTCAATTTTCTTCCATTTTGTATTTATTGCAATGGGTTCTTTTCAATTGCTCGAGAAAATCTTTCTTGTAACCTTAATCGATTTTTTTTTATATCTATAACCGTTAGAAATAATGTTGTGTTTGATTTCAGAACAATCCGAAAAGAAGGAAAAAGAGATAAATATGTTTGGTCAATTTGTTAAACCTTTTTTTTATATGTTGGGTGAAGTAATTTTTGATTTACTAAACATAGTTGATTGAATTAACACAAGGGTGACAATAAAAATACTATAGTTTTTATTTTATTATTTAAATAAAATTTAATCATAAATTCAATGATGTTGCCAAGCTGGTAAAACATTACACATTTAAGATGTCTTTTGAACAAATATTTTTATCTGGAATACTGAACTTTCCGCTTCTGATTAGGACAAACATCTAATCTTTAAAAATAAATCACAAAGCTAACAATTATCCTTTGATTCATTATCATTTTGTGTTATTAAGTGTCAAAATCTATATTTTTCTCATATTAACCATTTAGGAATTTTTTTCTAATTATTATGCTTAAAATATAACGAAACGTACCATGTAATACTCTTAAACATGACTAACATAATGACCTTATAACCTTTTCACTGACATAAGTATAGTATGATTAATAGAAATCATAAAGTAATAAAATTTTCTAGTACGTGTAGAAAACAAAAGAAAAAATACTAATAATAATTTCGCATAATAATAATAAAATAATTTGTTTATTTTTCTTTTACGAATTTTTATGAGTCCCAACAAACGAATTAAACTAAATTGTTTAATTTAACGCATTAATGGCCCATAAAAATTATGATAAGTGATCATTATAAAATCGAAAAAATTATTTTCTTTTTCTCCTCTTATTCTGTCCGTCTGTCTGAAAGACAAACAGTCTGCTGTTTGCCTGACTAAAATGCTGGCATTTATTTCTTTTAAAAATTTTAATTGAACATATGTTATTTATATATTTTATTTAATATTGCATTAAATAATTAAAAATACGTTTTTATATTTATTAATATCTTAAACCTTTAAAGCTATTAGAAAAATATTTTCTAAAATTCAATCAGTTTTGTTAAATTCTTGTTGTTGATGAATCAAAACAAGAATTTAATTTTGTGGAATTTAGTTTTGAATATGATTTATTATCCATAAACTTTGAAATTCTGCATATAACACAAAAAATCATTGTACACACATATTACACTCAGAGTAAAATTCAAATACAAACAAAGTATGCATATAAACATATGTATGTGTTTATATGGTTACCGTTATGCTTATTGCACTATGGGGAAATAAACAACAGAAAATGATTTTTTTTTTTTGCGACATAAGAAATATTGTTAAAAATTGATACTTACTGGTCACACTTGGTGTACATATATTTGATTAAAAAGCTGTGTACAAATGTTTTTTTACGTTGCACAGTGAGCCAAAATATTTTGGATATAAATTTGTAATTTTTAATTGACTGGTTTTATGTATATAAAACTTGTCAAAGAATCGCGGCTGCAGGGTTTCATATGACATGCAATATTATAAAAATTAATTTCTAATCAATTGGTCCTATTTACATACAAATTCAAGCAATCGTTGCAGAGGAGTTTTTGAGTTTAAATTTTAAGGTTGAATTTCAGACACCTTATAGGAGCGGTGCTATGAGGTCTTAAAATGGGGCATCTCTTTTAAATTTTTGATTTCAAATTTAATTTAAAAGTTAATTTTAATTGCGAATAAAGGCACATTTTTACATCGACTTTAATTAAAATATATGAAAGATAAAAAAAATGTTACATTTTGTAGATAGATAAACGATCTTATGCCATATTGTGTTGACAGCTTTTTATTTCAATACACTAATTCCCTGTTTTTATAAGACAAACGAAAAATTTGTCTCGTCAAAATGTATGGAAAACAACAAGTAAATTTTTTCGTTTGTCTTATAAAAACTAGGGATAAATCTCCTTAAAAAATCGAAGTAAAAAGTTTTTTAATTGGACAATTTGTTTTGCAGTTTTCTTCACAAAAATTATTGTTAAAATGATTTAAAAAAAAGCGCGAATGTTATATTCGGCTCGGCCGAATCTAAATACCCACCATCAACTTTTTCAAATTTTACGTTATATGGGAGGTAGGCGGTAAAGTGGGTGGTAAGTTGGATGTACAAAAATCAACAAAGTACCAGCTACATTTACGTTTTTTAAGTAACCATTCACTTACGTTTCATTTACATTTTTACATTTGCGGTATAGTAACAGAGCTTGTTGAGCGTTCTCCATTTTTATTTGCCAGGTATTTTATCTCCTCATGTTCAACTACTTCATGTAGGGTTGCCAGATTCGAATTGTGATCTAACTTGACATTCCTGAAAAACGAGCTTGATTTCTATAAAAAAAAAAAAAAACTTTACAATCGACTTTCGCCAAACATTTTTCATATGAAATTTCAGTGCAATAGGGATAAAGGTTCGAATATTTTCGAAAATAAGACTTTAAATAGCATATCCATTTGTGCCATTGAAAAATATTAAGAAATGCAATAATATATTTTTGCAATCGTTGACCCAATACAAATATTTTAATACCCATTAATATTGCTTTTGAACATTTATGGCCGTATTCAAAATACTTAACTCAGCTTTACAAAGCATTGTTAAGTTAAATTCCTAAAAGTAACGTTTACTGGTTAGGTAGATATGAACCTACAATAAACCTACGTTAAGTGACATAATAATAAACGATAAAACATTTTTTATAAATTTAAATAACAGAATGAATTAATATTCGATAGTGTACAGCTTTAACTATAAAGAGGGGGAAAAATAAAAGTGTTAAAAGAACTGCTATAAGCGAATTTGTTCTGGAAGTTTTAAAATAAGTCTCGAGGAAACATTGATCTATGTTTATCTTATGGTAATCAGTTTGTTCTGAAATATGTTGTTTAAATTTAAAACGATTCATATCTCATAAACATATGATTTTAATATTATTTAGAATTCAGTCATTAAGCTGTGCAGTTTCACTTTCATTGTGTAATAAATCATATGGCATAGTATTCTCTAAAATATAAAAAAATTCTTCGGGATTATCGCTAACAAAAAAATCTTCATAACTATAAATTGTTTTCAACTTGACAAATTACATTTTAACTTGTAACTTGACAACTTCTAAAATATCTTGACAATCAAGTTCATTTAAGCCCGTCTGGCAACCCTAACTACATGGCGACTAGGTATGCGAACAATATGTACTGTAGTGGAGATGATAGATGTGGAGATCAGATGGTATTGCTCTTATTTTCATTTGTCTATTCGTTAGAATGTTAATATCCGTTTTACCCAAATTTGCATTGGACCAGTTTAAACAATCTCTGATCTCACGTACCTCCACCTGGTATCATGTTCATTTATATATAGCTCCATTCCAACCACTAATTTAGAGCCATCCGTGTAGCAACTAGTCTCTACGGGAATCTGAGTCAGGGTCCCGTTAGACCAGATTTGACTATCCTGTCTGTTATTCCGCTTATATCCGTTCAGTATCTCGATTTTGTATTGGTGATACCATTTGTGGTACACATTAATCCATTCCCGCATCATTTAGATTCGATTTTCAGTAAGTGTCATACTCGAATTTGGACAAATATTATTGCTTCTAGAAACTTTGTAGGTGCTTTCTAATCGCACTTATTCCATGGCAGCACTTTCGTTTAACTTTTTGTATAATTTTTACGTTACATTTCTATTTATAAAATTTCTTCAAACACGAAATTCTTAAAATTTTCACTAGATTTTAACATTTCTTTTTATTAAAAAATATCCGAAAAAAATCTTAATTATAAACAAACAAATTTAAGGCAATATCTTCAATAGAACTAATGACAAATGTTAAGCATTTTATTCCTTTCTTATCTCGCCTTATGCCTACTGTGCTTTACATCTTGATAATTTTCCAAATATCATCACATTTCTTCACTCAACACTTCTTTCCATCTATAACCAAGATATCAATCTTTTTCATGGCTACAAAGAACATTTTCAAGGACTTTAGCCCATAGTTCAGTGACCATGGGAAATTATTTTGTAAATTATAGTTTTAATAGTTTTTCGTATACTTATTTGTCATTTTTTTATTATTGGAGTTTCCTAGAAAACCCATAAACTATAGTATCCTTCAACAACAATCAAGCCACAACAAAATAAAACTTACACACACACAAAAAGAAAACTATTTAAAAACTGACTGAGTGACACACTCCAATTTTTAAGATGTCATGCTAAAGTGAAAGTAAGTTAAAGAATTGTACATATAAGAATACGTGCTCCATTCTATCTGTCTGTCTGTCAGTCATTCAAAGACTATGTGTTGTCTCTGTATACTACCATGGTCTTTGAATAAACGTAAAAGACTTTATTATGGTGACCATAAATCTTAACACCCCTTACTCGATAGCTTGTACGACAGACAACTGACTATTCGTTTTATATTTGTGTTGATAAAATATTTGTATGTAGCTAAATATTTGATTTGCTTGAAAGATTTTCTACGCAAAACTCTAACAATTTTTCTTGCTTAAATATTTTTCTTTATATCTAAATATATTTTATTTGGTTGTAGCCAACAATATAAAAATATATATCTAGACATTAATACATGTTTGAATGTTTGTTATAATATGTTTTTATACTCCATACGTATCTATGAAATACTTTTTTTCTTTTGTCGATTTTAGTATTTTTATGTATTTTTTTCTTTACGTCTTTCCATTGAAGATAAGTGGCTTTTGAAAGTGTTTAAAAGGTCGTGTTTTTGTAGAGTGTGGGAGAGGGTGTGTTTTTCTTTGTAATAAAGCAAATGTGTAATATGGTTTGTGTATTTGTTAAATATGTCTATTTGTGCAATATATCATGAAGCAAGTCAGGTAATTTTTTGTTATATATGGTTTCTGCATTCCCCCTTTTTGTAGTTTGTTAAAATAAAAAATTCTTTAATAAAGTGTTGAAAATAAATAATCTTTTTATTTAGATGTCAATTGGTGTAGACAATTCTAATTATAACTTAATTATGTCACACATTTTGTAAAATATTCAAGTTCGTAAAAATATTTGATGCTTAAGTAAAGCAGAAATTAAAATTGTTGAAATTATAAAAATACAAATTATATTTCTTAATAAAAATAATTTTTTATAAAAACACTTTTAATGAGTCCCTAATTATAGTCGAAAAACACCAAAGTAAAGCTTTAAGTGCAGGCAAAATTAACTGATTCGTTTATATAACAAAAAATAATAATAATCATATTTTGTCTAACGATATGTTTAAACTCCTAATGAGTTAATAGTCCTTAAATGAACTGTTTTTCCAGCTCTTCTTGTTATAATCAGCCTTTTTATTAGAACGCATGTAGCCATAAAATTAATTCTGAAGTCAAGGTGAACGGAAGAACATTTAAGTTCGATAAGATATAAAATTGACTATAGCCTCATGTAGCCTCATTTCGGTTACCCTATGTACCCAGTTCAATTAATATTTTATGCATACACTCCAAATTTTGTGTAATTCCACTGAGTTTTATATCATCTCCACCAATGTCCTCTCAAAACCTCAATATACTTTATATCAAAACGAATGTGGTTTAATATAAACGACGTCATCTGTAAAAACTGTTATGTAAGGTATTACCACAGTATACATTAATACCAATGCGAGATGAGCCACAAAATTCTCGAAAGCCATACAACAAAAATCAGCCCAACCCAGAACTACTTTACGACTAGCTCATTTTTGTACCCACCATCAAAAATAGATGTATATTGGGTTTGTCATTTCGTGTGTAAAATGTCGAAAAAATCATTTAAGACCCCATAAAGTATATACTTATATTCTGGGCCCTATTAAAATTCTGAGTAGCTATGTCCGTACGTTTGTCCCTCTGTCCGTCTATATGTTGAAAACAGGATAGGTATCGGGGTGGAAATCATAGATGGGCTAAATTTGGATCCAATATTTTTGCTATATAAGGTTTGTTTAGTATTGAAAATGGAAAAAAAGTTATGGGGCAAATACTAGAAACACAGGGAGTCCGTTTTGACTTCAGTTCATACTTCTCTGCTGATATTTCTTAAACAAATCATGTACGACAACGAAATTTTGTACAGAAAGTTCGAGGACCATATAAACTTGGAAACAAAAAATTTACCACTTTACCGCCCATTCTCCATATAAGGTGAAACATCAACTAAATTTAGTACAAATACTTCAAGGACCTATGTATACGCGGAAATAAAAAAATGGGCGTGGTCCGACCACTTTACCGTCCACCTCCATATAAGGTAAATTTTTAACCAAGCTCCAAGCTTTCATGGAAGCTAAACATTCAAAATAGGGTTAGTAAGGCTACGGTAGCATACTACACCTGTAGAAAGATATTTAGTGTGAAATGGGGTTTGACTCCAAAATTGACAAAATGGCTATACACTGCAATAGTACGGCCCATTCTTGTATATGGATCTCTTGTTTGGTGGACCGCCATTAGTAAGAGATACGTGGTGGATCAATTTTACAGAATACAAAGATCCACTTCCATAGGCATTGCAGTTGCATTACGTACTAGTCCATCAGAAGCTCTGAACACTACATTGCACCTAACACCCATAGACCTACACATTATTGAATCATCAGTCAATAGTGCGATAAGATTATCTGCAACGGAAAGCTGGAGATCAAAAACATATGGGCACGTGAGGATATTAAGTTTAATACCCCCGCAAGTCAATCAATCTACCGACTATATGATTCACCAGATGGACTTCAGAAATACTATTAAAGTCCTATTCCCCGCCAGGAGCGAATGGAGAAGGGGAAATCTTCTTGAACAATATGGAACTAAGATATATACTGACGGCTCAAAGATGAACTGCGATGTCGGCTCTGGTGTCTTCTCTAACGAGCTTGGAATTAGACACTCATATTTAAGGGAATATTGGTTTATTTGATGACAGCCAAGCGGCAATTCTATCACTCAAATCACCCAAAAGAAGAGTCGCGAAAGAAACGTGGCCTAACTACAACGAGAAACGCTCAATGCAACTTATTGGCTACAAACGCAAAGACATCTCGAGACTAATAGCATTATTTACAGGTCACTGGAAGATCGAAAAACATGCAAGAAGACTTTCTCTCTCTTACAATGAATACTGTCGTTGTAACGGTTCTAAGGACAGTGGTTTATCGATGAGATGTATGTGCTACCTATTATTCCAGCTTTGCTCAGGGATATTGGGGGGGTTGTTTACTACTCAAGGAAAAACACAGAACCGATAACAAAATAAATTTAAATTTAGGTAGCAAGAATATATAAATCGATTTACAATTACAAATAAAACAAAAACAAAATTATAATAAAATAGTGTGCATTTTTATAAGGAGATATGTTGACATTTTATCCCCTATTTTCCGAATCCCCTCCCTTCCTTGCTATTAACTATATTCTATAATAGCCCGTATATCTAACTAACCAATTACACTAAACTTTTCGTAAAAATATTTTAAAAAAATTTTAATTTTCCATATTAACTAACAATATTTATTTAAAACAAATTCTAAACATCATATTATTTATATTAACCCAGCAAAAACTTGGTAATGGCATGTAGTTACGGATGTAGTTACTTTTCAATGACAACAACATACCTTCTACATTACATAGAAGTAGTTTGGTAACTAGTTCTTTATAACTCGGTATGTAATTACTTGTTTGTGTTCAATGTTTTTCAAAACAACAACTTTTTATTGTTTGTTCAGTTTACCAATTATTATATTTAAAGAAGGAATGACTGGATAAAAATGAATTTCCACAAAAAAATTTTTGCGCTGGAAATTACAAAATATTTAAAAAAGTTTCGTTAATGAAACTTAAATTTTTTTATATTATTTTTAAAAATGCACCATTAAGAGATTTCAATTAATACTTTAATCTTTGTAATCGGATAAATATTATAGGAAATATTAACGATTAAATGTGAGTTAAGAAGATATATGAGTACGATATGGTTTAATATATGGAAATATTTTCAATATATGGATTCATATATAAAAACATATATATACGAACATACGAACATACATGTATGTTCCATATATAAAAAAAATATTAACCAATTTTTTTATTTTTACTATATTTCGTATAAAAGGTTTGAATACTAAATAAATTTGTGTCTTTGATAAAACGTGTTTTTTATTTACACATTTACAAAAAAAAAATAACATTTATAAAAAAAATGTTTGACAAATTATTCAAAATAAATATTTTTGACATTAAAAAAAATAAAAATAAACATAAAAAAAATTTAACTATTCTGAATAATTTGTTGATTGTCCGTGTTAAATTATGGTAAGTATCAAAATATTATTGCAAAATATATTGTAATTTTTATTGTTCTCTTTATATTAGGCACAAATTTGTTAAAGGATAAAAACAATTTCCCAGATTTGTTTTAAATAAAGGTAAGACAATTTCAATCACTACATTTGGACAATATTTATATTTTATTATACTATATTTTATTTTCTTTAACATTTTCAGTCTGAAACTTTCGTACGGAGGTCCGGAGTCCGTAGCAGATCCTGAGATGAAACTACCCCAAGCAAAGTGGCACCATAATACATGAGGAGTCGATTCCGGCAAACAGAGCACAACCATAGTCTGCATTTTAATTCAACAACGGCACGTACCAAAAGTAAGGAGAAGAGCTCTGTTGGGATGTTATGGTATGTATGAATGTATGAACAGAAGCATAAATTATATCTTTATGTATTTATTTCTAATATTATTTATTGTATGATTTGTTGTTATTATTTTTAATAAAATTCAAAAGACACAAGTAATTCCTCCTGTTTTTTAACTTATAAGGACTTTAGTAATACTCTAAAATCAATGAGTTGTTGAACAGCTTAAAAATAATTAGTTCTTGTAATGACACCCAAGTAATGAGATGAGTAAGTAGTTGCCTCTAATGTCATCACCGTGTTAAAATAATGGGTTATTCAGCTAATGTGTAAGTAGTGTAAAGTCATTATATTAGCTTCTTAACTCATTACCTGGCAAGCAAAGTTTTTGCTGGGAAATTAAAGGTTAATAATTGTCGTTATTTTTTTTTTTTTTTTTTTTTTAATTTATAAATTATAAAGAAACATATTTGCAAATTTGATAGAGAAATGAATAGGAAACTAATAAAATGTTTAACAATAAAAAAAAACTTAACAAATTTTAAACCAACGTTAATAAAATTCACTTGTTAAGCTGTTATGTGTTTTAAATTATGATTAAATTGTGTATTGTATAAGATTATTTTATTTTTTTTTTTTTTTTTGTAATTTTTAGATATATATATAAAATTAATTCAACTCACCAAATACATATCCCTCGTTGACCTCAGGCCTGATGTCTTGAGTTATTTAGTTGTTGACGATCAAATTTTGAAAATTTTCTTATATATATTTTTTTTTTTATGTATTTATGTGCTATAGTGTGTGTGTGTGTGTGTGTGTGTGTGTGTGTGAAAATGGATTAATTAGAAATTTTTATGATAAAAATTGTTAAATTTAGAATTCCAAAGAGATATATCGTTTCAAGCGTCGAAATAGTTTAAGTTTGATTTTGAAGTTAATTTATCACATATATGATTGGGAATTTTGAATATATTTTTTTTTATGATAATTTATTAACTTCCCAATGATATAATTTTAATTATTTTTCTGATATTTTGTTAATTTCCAGATTATATTTTGATGTTATTTGCTTAATTTCCAGATGAAATAATTTGAAATTTAAATAATCCAGAAATTAAAAGTGTTCATCCAAAATTTTGCCTTGTTTGAAATCTTGTAAATTTTTATATTTATCACATCAAATTTGATACATAAAATGTTTCTGTTTCCAGACCAAGATTTAAAGCCTGGTGAATTAAAATGTAAAAAAATAATCCTTTAATTTTATATAAAGTTATTCGTAAATAAGTAGTTACCTCTTGCAAATATATAATTGTAAAACAGTAAAAAGGTATACTTGTAACAGTCTTATTTGCAGAAGCTTGAGTATTAAATTAAAATTTATTTTTGTTCTCTATAATTAATTTCCCATATTTTCCGACCTTCTTTCTTTGATATAAATTTATAAATGAAAATTTTCTTTTTTTTCTTTTTTTAAATATTTTTCAATACTTTTACGATAAAAAAAAAATTATTTTCTTCAATTTTCAAATTTAAATTAAAAGTATATTACACTCTGTAAAAATTGAATAAGTATGACCTCACAAAACAGTTACAGCTGAAAAGTGATTTTACTTGCACACTGAAACTGGAAAAGGTCTTTTGTCTAAATGTTAAATTATATAATAAAATTGATAAGTATAGTAATTTAAAATAAATAATCTATATAATTCCTTCTTTTCACTAAGTCCATATATCTTTTGAATGATATATTCCACTATCTTTACTGTCTATATCTTGTAGTTCGTAGTTGACATGACCTATTTTCCTGACCACAATTGCGCGAATACCTACAGGAGCTAATTTGCTATTAAAATTTGCTATTTTGGAGCTTTGAGCGAAATTACGTCTAATTACTTCTTGTCCAATTTCAAAATTTTTAGTTCTTGTCCTTAAATTATAAAGTCTAGCGTTCTTGTCATATGCCTTTTTAACTAGTTTCGAAATTTCGTCCCTTAATAATGTAAATTTGTCCTGTCTTTTAATTTCAATGTCCGTCTCATTCAGTAGATTTAATTTTTTAAGAAGTTTATAGTCATGTCCGTGTGTGATCATTAGTTGACCAAATACTAGTTCATACGGAGTTTTCCCAGTAGTTTGATGAATACTATTTCGTAAAGAGCAGTTTATGCTACTTATGTATGCGTCCCAATCTCTCTGATCCTTTCTTACATACGATCTTAGAGCTTCATTTATGGAGCGATTTATGCGCTCACTCGCATTTGCTTGTGGACTATAAACAGCTGTATACATGTGATTTACTCCATTTTCATTTAAAAATTTAACAAACTCTTTACTTTTAAACTGTGTACCGTTGTCGGATACTAATGTCTCTGGCACACCATAACAAGGAAAAATTTCCGTCTTCAAATAATTTATAATATCTTTTGAAACTAATTTCCGAAGCGGTTTCAAAAATGTGAATTTCGAAAAATGATCCAAAATTATAAGAATTCCTACATTTCCTAATTTTGATCGTGGTAACGGTCCTATTAAATCTACATATAGTCGTTGGAAAGGTCGTTCTGTCTCAGTCATTTGTCCCATCGGTGGTCGTTGTATAGAAGTCTTTGGTTTAGAAGTTTTGCACAAATTACAATTTTGCACATAATCCCTTACATCTGTCACTAATCTGGGCCAATAAAAGAAACGTCTAATTTTGTCAACAGTCTTAGCTATTCCGCCATGTGCCGATTTTGGAGTATTGTGCGCCGAATATAACACGTCTTGTCTAAGCTCGGATGGTACATATAATTTCCAAGAATTTGATTCGTCATTTTGTCCTGTAGGAAAATCTGTCCGTTTATAAATAAAATTGTCAATAATTTTGAAATCAGGAAGACCAGATTGTATAATGCCATTGCGTAATTTTATATATTCTTCACCATTGAATGCTTTTGAATCTAAGTCTATGACTGGTAATGTTTCTAACTCAACAGCATCTATTGCAGCTTCACCCTCGTGAGCTCTTGAAAGAGTGTCCGGAACAATATTGTCTTTACCACGTCTGTGCTCTATAGAGAAATTGAAACCTTGTAGCTTTAAGGACCACCGTGCTAACCTTCCTGACAAATCTCTTTGGTTCATCAACCATTTAAGGCTGGCATGGTCTGTCACTACCTTAAATTCCTGGCCCTCAATATAAGCCCTAAATTTCTTAACAGCCATTATAACCGCTAGACATTCCAGTTCAGTTATGGTATAATTCCTTTGTGCTTTATTTAATTTATGCGACATGTAGGCTATAGGTCGCTCTACTCCGTTTTCGTCTTCCTGAGCTAATACTGCTCCAACTCCAAAAGTGCTCGCATCACACTGAAGTATGAATGGTTTTTCATAATTGGGGTGAATTAATAATGGTGCAGTGGTTAATTTAGTTTTTAATATGTCAAAAGCCTTTTGTGCATCTTCGTTCCATACGAATGTTTTCTTTTTAGTCAGTAATTCTGTCAATGGAAATGTTATTGTCGAATAATCATTAATAAAGCGTCGATACCACCCAGTCATGCCTAAAAATCTTCTTAAATGTTTGATCGACTTAGGTGGTGGAAAATCTTGTATGGCTCTTACCTTATCTTCATCAACCTGAAGAGTGCCATAACCCACAACAAAACCTAAATACTTGACTTTACTTAGCGCAAAACTACTCTTATTTACATTAATAGTCAAGCCAGCTTTTCTTAGTTGTGTAGCAACTTCTAGTAAATGAGTCAAATGTTCGTCGAAATTTTGTGATACGATTAGCAAGTCATCTAAATAAACGAATACTCTGGATTTTAGATTGTACGGAATGACCCTGTCCATCAGTCTGCACAAAGTTTGCGGAGCGTTACACAGTCCAAATGGCATTCTTGTAAACTGGTACAATGGCCGATTTGGAACTGTGAATGCCGTCTTAGTTCTAGAACTTTCCTCCAGTTTAATCTGCCAGAAGGCATCTTTTAAATCAATCTTTGATATACAGTGAACTGGAGGAAGTCTTGCAATGAGTCCGTCTATGTTAGGTATAGGGTATGCGTCCTTTTCAGTCACAGAATTTAGTTTCCTACTGTCTATGCACATCCTAACCTTTCCTGGTTTTACTATCACAACGGTTGGTGAAGACCAAGGTGAATTTGGCGCTTCCTCAATTACTCCAAGTGATAGCATTCTGTCCAATTCTCCACATAATTGCTTTTCTATAGCGGGAGATATTGGATAATAACGCTGCTTCACAGGTTTTGCGTTTCCGGTGTCAATTGAATGCTCTATTAGAGTAGTACATCCTAAACCTTCCACCTCTGAGTTGGGAAAAGCAGCTATAACGCTATCTAATCGACGTTTTTGATCAGGGCTAAGTTTTAATTTATCTGGATCTACTTCCTTACAATCTATTTCATTAATTAAGGGAATCGAAATTTTTAGTCCGAATGTGTCCCAAAAGTCAAATCCGCAAATGATGTCCTGCTGAATGGTTGGCACAAGTAAAAATTCAAAATTTTTGGTCTGTCCTTGAAAAGTAATTTCTAATTTAACTGTCCCCAAAACATTCTGTTTTTGTCCGTCCGCCGTCCGTACGTTTCCTAAACATTTCCTAAATTCTTTACCACTTTGAATTTTGATAGCTAACTGACCACCAATAATACTTTTATTGGCATCGCTGTCCAATAAAGCAAAATAAAATGAATCCTGAATTTTTAAATTTATAAAAGGTCTAATATCTAAATCTCTACTTATAATAGGAGAAATCACACACAGTTTATAAGATTTTAATTTATTATAATAATCGCGTATACGTTTTATCGATCTTATTTTTCTTTTTGGTGTACTAAAGATTCTGTCCCGAGCCTTTTTATACTCTTCTACTCGTATGTGATAAGGACGCATTAAAGGATGAACTCTTTCTATAATTTCTTTGTTTAAATTTAAGTTGTTATTTGTAGTTACGGATGTCCGTTCTACTTCCGCCGGACATCCCGTGTTCCGTTTCCCTGTGCTTTCAATCTACAATTTGGACAAGAAGGCTTATACATATCTTTTGTACCACAACCGTAGCAGAAGATATGCCTTACTTCTAAACAGTCCATATAAGTATGTCCTAATTTTTCACAGTTCCAACATTTAAGACTTGGTTGAACTGCACAAACTTCAGGTTCTAAAATATTCTCACCTTTATTGTCATTATTTAAATCTTGGTCATTTAATTCTGCAACACGTCCTTTTATTGCACGTCGAGACTCAGTTGCATGTAAATCTTTTATAAATTTCTCATGTTTTCTGACTTCTATACGTAATTGTGCGACACTTGTTATATTTAAATGTAATAATTCATGTCGAATTTCAGTCTTTAGATTACGCAATAAAGTCTCACAAAGATCTCTATCAGAAATTGCAACTTTTAATTTGTCCGTCAATGCCGAAATTATGTCTAAATACTCATCGAAATTTTCATTAGACTTTTGTCTCCGTCTACGTATTTCGTCCAAAATATCAAAATCGTCATAATCTACTTTATACTGTTTACGTAACGCATCAGTCAGTGTTATCCAGTCTATATTGTCATTTTGACGATGAAATCGCCAATACCACTCCAGAGCCTTTCCCTCAAATAGACAGTGTGCATGTTTACACAAAATCTCAAAGTCACTTCTCAAGTTATTTGTTGTCAAAATATTGACTCTATAAACGAACTCATCTACGGACATTTGATTATCATGACCCGTGAATTTTAGTCTCCAGTTCCTTATAATATTTAAAACCTTTTCGGCAAAGAAAGGTTCCTGCACTAGCTCGGAATTATGATTTGGTGAATTATTAGAATTACCACTATTCGCGTTACTATTAGTTGCGAACAAATTGTTATTGTTTGAATTATTATTGGAAGAGCTACCCATATTTTGAAACAACGATCTTAATTCTTGTGTTATAAAACCAGTTATTTCACTTCGAAACGAATTTAACGATTCACTAATAATATTTCTAATATGAGAATCATCATTCACATTATTAACGATAGCGCTAGAATTATCGTCTATTGGTCTAGGTCTGCCTCTAGATCTACGTCTTTGCGATTCCTGAACATCTTGAACTACTTGCGATCTACCATGTCTTAAATTATCATTGTCTAAATTGATAGTAAAACTGCAATTAGCTGGTTGATCTATACTATTTAAATTCTCTTGACTTCTAGTTAAAACCATTTTGCTCAAATTATCAAATTACAAGTTCAAATATATGTTTATATTATTTTACTACTTCGTTTAGGTAATGGTTAGATTAGATTAAAAAAAAAATTTAAATAAAAATGCACTCTAAAAAAAATTAATTAAACTGAAAATTGCAGAACTTATTTTTGAGTCGAGTGTAAATATCTTCGGAAATGGTTATCACAAAAACGATAAATCTCAAAACTCAAAAAACTGATTCAAAATAAACTAAAAAGGTAATATTTACAAGTCTCAAAATTCTTACTTAGAGTAAGTAATCGACAATTAGCCAGTTACAAAAATCTCTATAAATCTCGAAATTTCAGGATAATTTAGAAAATGAAAAATATATGAAATGCCAAATAAATATGTATGAAATCTATGAGTCTGAATTCAATAAAAATCAATCAAATTCGAGAAAATCTACAACAGATTCATACATAACTTAATCATGATTGAAATAATAATAAAAAAAATTACAAATCGATTAAAAAAAAAAACAAAAAAAAGTTTGGAAACACAGCAAGCTATTAAGTTTTATTTCACTGATTTTCATAAAATCTTTCCTACTTGATATAGAAGAAAATTTGAAAGTTATTTAAATCTGCTGTGCCCCACGTTGGGCGCCATTAAATTTATGTAACGGTTCTAAGGACAGTGGTTTATCGATGAGATGTATGTGCTACCTATTATTCCAGCTTTGCTCAGGGATATTGGGGGGGGTTGTTTACTACTCAAGGAAAAACACAGAACCGATAACAAAATAAATTTAAATTTAGGTAGCAAGAATATATAAATCGATTTACAATTACAAATAAAACAAAAACAAAATTATAATAAAATAGTGTGCATTTTTATAAGGAGATATGTTGACATTTTATCCCCTATTTTCCGAATCCCCTCCCTTCCTTGCTATTAACTATATTCTATAATAGCCCGTATATCTAACTAACCAATTACACTAAACTTTTCGTAAAAATATTTTAAAAAAAATTTTAATTTTCCATATTAACTAACAATATTTATTTAAAACAAATTCTAAACATCATATTATTTATATTAAATTAAAGGTTAATAATTGTCGTTATTTTTTTTTTTTTTTTTTTTAATTTATAAATTATAAAGAAACATATTTGCAAATTTGATAGAGAAATGAATAGGAAACTAATAAAATGTTTAACAATAAAAAAAAACTTAAAAAATTTTAAACCAACGTTAATAAAATTCACTTGTTAAGCTGTTATGTGTTTTAAATTATGATTAAATTGTGTATTGTATAAGATTATTTTATTTTTTTTTTTTTTTTTGTAATTTTTAGATATATATATATAAAATTAATTCAACTCACCAAATACATATCCCTCGTTGACCTCAGGCCTGATGTCTTGAGTTATTTAGTTGTTGACGATCAAATTTTGAAAATTTTCTTATATATATATTTTTTTTTTTTTTTTTTATGTATTTATGTGCTATAGTGTGTGTGTGTGTGTGTGTGAAAATGGATTAATTAGAAATTTTTATGATAAAAATTGTTAAATTTAGAATTCCAAAGAGATATATCGTTTCAAGCGTCGAAATAGTTTAAGTTTGATTTTGAAGTTAATTTATCACATATATGATTGGGAATTTTGAATATATTTTTTTTTATGATAATTTATTAACTTCCCAATGATATAATTTTAATTATTTTTCTGATATTTTGTTAATTTCCAGATTATATTTTGATGTTATTTGCTTAATTTCCAGATGAAATAATTTGAAATTTAAATAATCCAGAAATTAAAAGTGTTCATCCAAAATTTTGCCTTGTTTGAAATCTTGTAAATTTTTATATTTATCACATCAAATTTGATACATAAAATGTTTCTGTTTCCAGACCAAGATTTAAAGCCTGGTGAATTAAAATGTAAAAAAATAATCCTTTAATTTTATATAAAGTTATTCGTAAATAAGTAGTTACCTCTTGCAAATATATAATTGTAAAACAGTAAAAAGGTATACTTGTAACAGTCTTATTTGCAGAAGCTTGAGTATTAAATTAAAATTTATTTTTGTTCTCTATAATTAATTTCCCATATTTTCCGACCTTCTTTCTTTGATATAAATTTATAAATGAAAATTTTCTTTTTTTTCTTTTTTTAAATATTTTTCAATACTTTTACGATAAAAAAAAATTATTTTCTTCAATTTTCAAATTTAAATTAAAAGTATATTACACTCTGTAAAAATTGAATAAGTATGACCTCACATCGTAGTTGTGGCAATCGTGAGAAGAAGGAGACAGTATATCATCTTCTATGTGAATGCCCAGCCTTGAATGCAATCAGACATAAATTTCTGGGAAGGTACCAATTAGACAACCTCTGTGAAATATCTGATACTAGACTCAGTGACATTATTAAATATCTCAATGCTACAGGCTGGATCTAATTTATGTTCTCATTTTCTTCCCTACACTTCTATCTCATTACAGACTCAATCCAACTCATTCACCTGGCGAGTAGTGTGGTCCCATCAAAACGGAATCTAACGAGTCTAATTGATTGCCCGCAAATTTAGGCTACCACGTAAACCAACCAACCAAATTACAAAATAATTACGCAAATTTAAGAATAAACCAAATCACTAATTCTTCTTTTCCTTTACATGAATACTTTGTAAAAATATTCAATACAACACAACAAACAAATAAAAGTAAAATGTTTCTATAAACCACTAAGTTCATTGACTTCAATCGTGAATAAATATTTACATAATACTCTTCAAGAATAACATCACATCATCAAATCAAGTCTATGTATTCTCTATGATACTATTTACATGTAAATTTATAAATAAATCATATACAACTTGATTTTGTTCTTTTTTTAATGTACGAGTGAATAAATATTTACAAAATATTTATATCTTTTATGGTTTCCTTGAATTTTCTTTGTGAATTTTTGAAATAAGATTGATCAGACAAAATGCCACCATCTCTATATGGGAACTTGTTAAAACCATCAATAACTCTTAACAACAATTAGGTCAATTAAATTAAACAAAAAACTTAATTAGTAGTATTAAACAATTGTTTGCTTGTTCTTTAATATAACATCAATCAATATTAAAAGTTTATGGAGAACTTTTTTTTATTATTTAAAGTGTTTGGTACTTAATCATTTTCTTTACTTCTTATTTGCTTTTAATTGCCTGTGATGATTACCACCCCTTTATGGCCAATTAGCCATTTTATGCATTTTCCAGACCTAGCATAACCCAGTTTTTGTTTGGTGTTGTTGAGTGGAAAAACTTTTGATAAATGTTTCTCCCTTAACTAAACTCTGTTGATTGTTGAGTGATGAAGATGTATTTTGCATCATTAAAATGTTGGTATTTTATTTGTTTAACGGGTTTTTTTTTTTTTTTTTATTTCATTGCTCTAAATAATAATTTGTATTTGCTTATGTTTTACTTTGGTTATTATTTTTTTACATTCTTTAAATGTTATACTTAATGTGTTTGTAAATAATAGATGTGTTCATGTAGTAATAGAAAATGCTTGAAAATAATTCTAGTAAAGATCCATGATTAATAAAAAATTGTTTCCAAAAGCAGTAGCTTACTTTAAATATTTCTTGATAAACTTACATATTACTTTCTGCATTACTTAGGGAGCGATTGTGTAAGAACATGTATTGTAATCTATTTTCATATGTTACTTAACTATTAAGATTATCTAACTTAAAACTCATTCACTTTTTCTTTGTTAAATACATTTTTCCTCTCATTCATATTTAATTAAATTCAAATTTTTCTTTTTTATTTAGTTCAATGAAAGTGTTAATGGTTTAAAATAAAAATGAACACAAATTGAAATGAAAATTTTTAAATTAAAATTAATAATAAATAGAAATATAGCAACAAAAATTCAATTTAGCATTTTCCTAACAACTCATTAAGAAAACAAACATTTTTCCTTTTAATCAATATTTTTAAAGTGTTTTATTTTTTCTATTAATTTTTTTCTTTTAATCTCAAACGAAACTCTGCAGTGTATAATAAATTTTACGCCAAAAAGGTAGTTTGATTTAATCATGTTTCAGTTGTCAACATACATGACAGGATATTTGTAAACAGTTACACATATGTGTGTTTGTGTAATTCATGCCAAAAAAAAAAATCATTTGTCTTTTTGTTTTGCTGCTTTTTTGGATGGTTAATGTAAAGTCATGTTTGTATAGACCAAAAAGATAACAGATAATGAAATAGTTAACGGAAGCTTTGCAAAGGATTTCCGTTTAACTTATTTTTATATTTATGTATGTATGTGAGTACATGTATTTACATTATATATTACAGCAAAGTTCTTTAGTGTCATTACGTTTGCTAAAAAATCAGATTAACATAACAATAACATTTAATAACGGACATGAAAATTAGAAATAATTTCGTAAAGCATTCATTAACTGTCTGAACATTATTTATGATGAAATTAGTCTAGGAATTTAATTGAAATAAAAAATACTTATTATGTACTCTAAAAGTATTTAAAATATTATATTAACTTCAAAAATAGCTTAAATTATTAAATTTGTTTAAGAACTATTAGTAACACAAGTTCATTAATAACAAATTTTTGGGAAGCAATATATAAGATAAGCATTAGCTCAACTCTACATATTTGTCGTGTAAGATTCACCCAACGAAGGTGATAAATAGTGATTAATAGAAGAGTAGGGGAGACTGGGGCAGTTTCGGCACCTTTTTTTTAAAGGTCTGAATCTAAGAATATGACCTTATATACGGTTTGATTGGTATTGAAAATGGACAAAATTGCTTAATAAATGAAAAAGTTATGGGCTAAAAACTGGAAACACAGGGTGATCGTTTCATACCTTTCTGCTGATATCTCTTAAACAAAAGCATGTACTACAACGAAATTTTGTATAAATAGTTTGAGGGTCGATATAAACTTGGAAACAAAAAATGGGCGTGGTCCGCCCACTTTACCGCCTACCTCCCATATAAGGTGAAACTTCAACGAAATTGTGTTAAAATAGTTGAAGGACCATTGTAAATTCGGAAACAAAGAATGGGCGAGGTCCACCCACTTTACCACCCACCTCCCATATAACGTAAAATTTGAAAAAGTTGATGGTGGGTATATAGATTCGGCCGAGTCGAATATAACATTCGCGCTTGTTTTTATTTGTTTTAATAAAATATAACGATCCATGCTGCCTCTGATGATCGTCACCACTGCAACTAAGTACATAAAAAAATTGTATTGCTTTAATTTAATTCGAAATTTAAAAAAAAAAAAAAATAAAAAACACACACACAAAATTGCATTTATAGTTCAAAATACTTTATTGGCGGTCAAGGCCAAAATAACAGTATTATCAAATAAACAAATTAATCTTCTTATATAAAACAACAACAAGTAGCATATGGGCAAAAAATAGTTTTATTTATAAATAGCCAACAAGAACAATGCAATTGATGAGAAAATATTAAATACTCATTATAAGTTTTTCAGTTACTTGTTAATAAGTAAATATGTCGATGTATAATATTAACACATCCACATGTTTGTTTATTTATTGTATGTATGTATGTATGAACGTATATAATGGTGATGATGATGGGGAAAATATTGAACATTTTTGCATATCCGTTTACAATGTTTTCTCTTTTTTTTTATTACAAAAATAACAACAAGACAGAAAACATAATAATAGAACTATAAAATAATAGACTCCGTGTTGTTTAATGCAAACAGTGTGCATGTAATGTGTTCAGTATAATGACGGCATTTATAGTGCTATACATTCACATTTGTATCTTGGAATATACATATGTATGTATGTGTTTTATATATGACTTAGAGATTAGTAAAACAAATTTAAAAGGAAGCTTGATATAATAAATAAAAGGCTTTCACACTGACACTACATTTGCTATTACTATCTTTGTGTAAGAGTGTATATTTGTATATGTTTATTGTTACAGAAAAAATATGTTTTAAGGGCAATAAAAAATCAAAACATTATAAAAAAAGAGGCAACTAAAAAGAAAACTCATACATATACAGCAAGAAGTAAAATACATATAAGAAAATCAATGCATTTTGCACTGTGTTTTATAAGGCGTCCGTCAGACTGACTAGGTGGGTTGTTGTTTGTTATTTACTTCGTTTCTTTTTTTTTTATATCTATCCATGTAAATGTATGTGTGTATTTTTGCCTATTGTTTTTTTTTAGCTGGTATAATTCTTAAGGCAAAAATTAATGTCTTTATAGAAATCGTGGAACATTAACTATAACAATTCAAAGCTAAAAAAAATAATGAGGCATCGTAGGAAAACCGACTGGGCGTGTAATTATTTAATTCTACAACACGATAATTAAAATGCTTTAAAGCTTTGTTTCTTTAACTGCGTTGGTATATTGTAAGGATTTTTTAACACATTCTGTAAGCACATTAAAAAAACAAATGTAGTCAATAAGGACTTGAGACTATGTGCAATTATACACACACTCTAACGCATGAAAGAGTACACTGAAAAAAAAAATTTGCAGACATTTTCAATTCATATTTTTATATAAATTAGAAAAAACAAGCGAGATTATTATATAAGGCTTGGACGAAAATATATACCTACCATCTGCAACATTTTAGAGTTTTAGCTTATATGGGAGATGGGCGGTAAAGTGCACGGTTCACGTATATTTTTTGTTCCGAATGTATATCGATCTTCGAATTATCTGTACGAAATTTCATTGTCTTACATGTTTTGTTGAAAAGACTGATCTTTATAAAATTTGGTACTGTCATATTAACTTTATACTAACATTTATATGATACGGGCAGTATACCCGCTATTTCGTTAGCGTATATATTTTTTTTTTAATAAAAACCATACTTTATTATTAATTCAAATTGTGTTTTATTATTTAAGTTATAATTTCATGACAATAAATTTTTTCACAATATTTCTAATAGCTTAAACACAATGTGCTTTGCTACCTCATTGTCTTGTTATAAAATAAAAACAACGATTAAAATTCAAAAACAGACAGATTAACAAACACAGATTCACATTAATATAGATAGCATTTAACCCGATCATGCAGTACTCCTACATACCCTAGATAAAAATGTTACCGATTTTACCCCTTTTTACCCCCTAAACACTCGAATTTTCAAAAATCCCGTCTTAGTGGATCTATTCGATACGAGACCAATCTACAATCCATATTTAATCTTTCTAGCTTTAACCGTTTAATCAATTAAGTCAGTCAGTCAATCACTCAGTGTCGTTAATCTTTTATATAAATATAGATAAAAGTCTGCATAAAATAACCTTCATTTTAGGAACCAAAAGATTCTTAGACATTTCTTAATTTTAACTAATTATTTTTCTCAGTGTTTCTTTAATACGTAAACGTCTTTTCTTTATCACACTTTTAATTATATCTTTGCGTGTTACAAAATTAGTATTTTTTCTCGTTCATTCACCCACTACTGTCTATTTTGAACTGTTATTTATCAATTATATTTTGTGCGTAAAGACAATTTGTTTCTTTATTAAAAGACTTCAATAGCCCCCAAAAAAGATATATTTCCTCGGTCGTTGTTGTGCTTATTTATTGCAAGAGTTTTTTTCCTATACTCTCACAATAATTTTCCCTTTTTTGGGCTTTTAAAAAAGAGCAAATTGCGTTTGTATTATTTACTGGAATAAGTATTTACGAGTAAATGGATTTTTTCTTTTTTGTTACAAGATTGTACCAAATTGGCTTTAAGTGATTTAAGTAGGCTTAAGTATATGTCTTTTTTTCTTGCTACTATTATTATAGTGTGTACTACTGAAATAAAACCTTTTTTGGCTTTATTTTCCTTATCGTTTTAGTTTTTTTTTTTTTTTTGATAAGCATTAAAAGCAATTTGTTACAAAAGGAAAACTTTAATAAAATTATTATAATTTTAGCAAAAACTGAAGAATTTTGATTTGCATTTTCGTATCACATACATGCATACAAATAACAAGAATATTATTAAATAATTATATACCCCATATTAAACTAAAAACTTATTTCTTCCTTAACAAAAATTTCTTTGATGAAAGCTTAGCACCAAATTACTTAATTTTATTTCAATTTAGTTTTTTTTTCATAATAAACCCTTAAAGAACTTTATTAATAAAGTCTACAATTTGTATAACTTTTCAACTAACGACTTTAATTTGACATGTTTATAAAATATTAAGAACACTAGTTTTTTGCATATGATCTGGCTCTTAAATAAGTTGACCCTAAATTAACACAAATTCTAGTAAAAACAATAATTTAACAACAAATATGCATGTTTTAACATGACCTAAAAATTAATTTCTTAAAAATCAAAAACCCAAATGTCCGTAAATCCGCTAAAAAACGTTATGTCTCCAACTGAACATGAAAATCAATAGGTAGGTAAATAAAAAAGAAAAAAAGCAATGAAAGCGAACGTAAGAAAAAATTTAAATTCTGGCAGTTACTTTCCTTTTTTTCTACCTTGTTGACACGTGCAACACGCAAACCTGCCACTAAACCAACCGGCAATCAGGCAACATAACAACAATCATATAGAAAGTTAAATAGTTGTTGGTTGTGGAGAGAAAAAAAAAACAAAATAAATTCTTTTGATTGACTAACTAAAGCAACAAAAATTCCTATAAATCCTTAAGAGTAACAAAATATAAATACAAACCTTTTAAAATTGCTAAGGAAAGAAATCACTGGCGACATTTAAAAATAAATTCTTAAATAAATTTTATTTCTATTTTGTAGCAATAAAAGTTTTTTAATTTAGTAAAATACTACTTTAGCTGTGTTGAAAAGTTTTGTTTCTGTTTTCGTTTGGCCATAGAAAAAATTAACATTTAAGCGTTTAAAACTAGAGAATTTTGGAAGAAGATATAAGATAATATTAAGAGGAGAAATAGTGTATTTTATTACAACTAACATTTCCTTTTTATTGTATTTACCCTACTACACCAACAAATACCGCATCAATACAAGGTAATGCAGAGAATTGCAGTGTAATGGTACTTATTACTAAAAGGAAAATTTATTGAAATTTTTGTATCAAAAGAAGATTTTCCATTAATTTTTTTCATAAATTTCGCTTCCATCGAAAATTTCCATAATGAAATTATCGAAAATATTCTTTAAAAAGAAATTTCGAAAATTTCATATAAGAATTTCTCAAAAATAATCTATAAAAGAAATATTTTCTTTTAAAAAAGAAATTTATTGAAAATTTCCTATAAAATAATAATTTATAAATTTTATAATAAAAGAATTTGTCGAATATTTTTTTAAAGAAAGATCGAAAAGTTAAAAAGAAAATTTATCATCGACAATTTTCTTTAATTGAAGTTTAACTAAAATTTTAAAAATTTTTTTACAAAAAGGAAATTTATCAAAATGTTTAATTCAGAGACCGGATTTTAATACTAAAAAAACAATCTTTTTATTTTTATTTCAATCGAAAAACAATCTTTAATGTTCAAAAAATAATAAAAATCCATCATGATTTTTATTATTTTCATCAATATTTTAATTTTTTTCATCATGATGAAAATAAAAATATAAATATCTTTTGTGATATTTATATCAAAAGTTGAAAATTATTTTGAACTTTTTTCATCGGATGGAAAAAATTCTAAACAACAACAATTTCATTTGAATAAAAAAATATTTTGAAAACAAAACAAAAGTATGAATAAAAAAAACAATCATTTTAAATTTTTTTCGAACTGATATTTATCGTTAAAGATATTTATCGTTAAAGATATTTATTTTTTTAATCATTGATGGATATTTATTTTAAAAATAAAAATCCCTCACATATTTTTTTCAACAAATGAAAAAACATTTTGAACATTAAAGATATTTATTTTGATTGAAAAATAAAAATAAAACGTTTTCGGGTGCTTGGTTTAATTTCTAATAAAAAGGAAATCTATTAAAAATGTTATATGAGAATAAAATTCATTGAAAATTTCCCATAAAAAATCTTTTTTCTTAAAGAAAATTTCCTATAAAATGGAATTATTCAACATTTTTTATAAAATGGAAAGTTATCGAAAATTTCCTATAAAATGGAAATTTATCGAAAATTTCCTATAAAATGAGAATTTATCTGTAATTTCCTTTAGAATGAAAATTTATCAAAACTTTCCTTAAAATAAAATTTATCGACAATTTTCTATAAAAAAAATTGAAAATTTCCCATAAAAAAGAAATTTACCGGAAATTTCCTATAAAAAAGAATTTCATATGGAATTTCTTATAAAAACCCATCGAAAATTTATTTATAAAATGAAAATTTATCGAAAATTTCCCATAAAAAGTAAATTTATCAAAAATGTCCCATAAAAAGTAAATTTATCGAAAATCTATAATATGGGAAAATTTACTATAAAATGGAATTATATCAACAATTTCCTATAAAATGGAAATTTATCGAAAATTTCCTATAAAATGAGAATTTATCGATAATTTCCTTTAGAATGAAAATTTATCAAAAATTTCTTATAAAATTAAAATTTATCAAAAATTTCCTATAAAATTAAAATTTATCTACAATTTTCTATAAAAAAAATTTCCCATAAAAAAGAAATTTACCAGAAATATCTTATAAAAAAAGAAATTCATATGAAATTTCTTATAAAAACTCATTGAAAATTTCCTTATAAAATAGAAATTTATCGAAAATTTCCCATAAAATAAATTTATCGAAAGTCTCCTATAAAATGGGAATTTGTCGAAAATTTCCTATAAAGGGGTAATATATCAACAATTTTCTATAAAATGGAATTATATCAATCACTATCACTATATCTATAAAATATAAATTTATCGAAAATTTCCTATAAAATGGAAAATTTCTTATAAAATTAGAATTTATCGATAATATCCTTTAGAATGAAAATTTATCAAAAATTTCTTACAAAATGAAAATTTAACGAAAATTTCCTATAAAATGAAAATTTATCGAAAATTTCTTATAAAAAATTTATCGGAAATTTCCAATAAAAAATTAAGTTCATAAGAAGAAGAAATTTCTTTAAAAAAATAAACTTAACGAACATTTATTATAAAAAGAAATTCATCAGAAATTTCCCACAAAAAGAAATTTATGGGAAATGTCCTACAAAAAAAGAATTTTTATTCGTAATTTTTCCTATAAGAGAATTTTATTGCAAAATTCATATATAAAATATCTTATTGTAAAATTCCTATAAAAGGAATTTTAGCGAAAAATTCCTATAGAAAGAAATTTATCGAAAATTTCCCATAAAAGGAAATTTATTGAACATTTTCTCGTAAAAGGAAATTTATCAAAAAATTTCCCATAAAAATAATTTATCGAAAGTTTCCCATTAAAGGAAATTTATCAAAAATTTCTTATAAAAGAAAATTCATCGAAAATTTCTTATAAAAGGAAATTTATTGAAAATTTAATATAAAAGGATATTTATCGAAAATTTTTTATAAAAAAATGTATAATTTTTTTTTTTTATAAATTTATTTATTTTTTTTTATAAAAAATATCGAAAATTTAATCAGGATTTTGAAGTTTAACGAAAAATTTATATGAAAAGCAAATTTATCCAAAATTTTTAATAAAAAGGAAATTTTCTAGAATAAGAAATATATCTAAAATTTTCCATGAAAAGAAAATATATAGAAAACTAGTTCCCACACATTGTTTCCGCTTATTTAAAATTTACAAAAACATCTTTCTCACAATGGGTCGCAAAAACTAGTTAATATTAAACATTTTTAAACAAAATGAACAATAGTTAGTATTTTTCTTTTGTTTGACAACAAAGACTAATAATTGTGCTGATTAAGTTCATGTCAATGTCCATTTAACATTTGTTTGTGATTTTTTTTTATCTATAACACACACATTTTCAATTCTATTTACATAAAATGCAATATAAATGTAAAACATTTATATTTAAACTTTTTATCCATTTCATATAAAAAAATATTAGCATATAAAATTTTTATTTCTGTAAAAAAAAAAAAAACATCTTTTGTTCAACTTACCATACCACCAACTCCACAATATACCGATAATCCCACTAATAAGCCAATATGATTAAGTGCTGCTCTTAATTTTAGCGACTTCCAAAAACTTTTCTTACAAATGCCCTTGTTCGTTTCAACGGTCTCCACTCTGACGTCAAGATGTTTTAGCTTATTTAAAAGCTCAGCGTTGGCATCATCCGTTGCATCAAACTCCACCATTTTATTTAGATATTTATTTAGTTTTTATTCTTAAGTTTTCAAGTTTATTTGACTTTCTTTATTAGTTTTTATTATTTATTTTTTTTTTTTTACTTTCACTTTTATGAAATTATAATTTTAATTTTTGTGCTTTTGCATAAATTTATTAGATTCTTTACTGTTTTAATAGCATTTCTGTGGTATTTGTCATGAATATTTTTGTATAAATTATTTATTATTTTTTATTTAATTTAAAAACTTTTTATTAAGAACATTTATCAGGCATTATTAGCATTTTAAATAGACATATTTAAAGGACTATTAATTGTAAGAAATTGTTAAAAGGGGATAAAAGGAACATTTATTTTAAGTATATAGTTATTTAACACAATTTAAAACAGCAGGATGCAAATAAAAAATTTTTAAATATTGTTAATAACAGAAAAATATGAACAAATGTTTAACCTTAAACAATATGGAATACATTAAGCATTATATGAATTTCAATATATTGAATGTGTATTAACAATAAAAGTGTTTATTTAATTTTTGAGTAAAAATCGAATTTAAACACAAAATTTGTAATTAAATCAGTTCTTTAAGCCTATTTTATTTTTCCATTACTCGAACCAGTAAAAAACTCAGTAAATTTTTTTTTTAAATTACTGTAAGATATAACATCTAAACAATAAGGGTTAAAAACCATTTTTTATGTAAAATTATTTCAATAATTTGTTGCATATTCTGAAAGTTAATGCTTAATACTGTATTGGGAAAGTTTTCCATATTTTTATTACATTAATTATTAAGAACAAGGACAAAAGACCTGAATATTTATAAGTGTCTGAAATCGGTATTTTCGTATAATCTTATTGATGCTTCACTGTGTCCCAAAATGATTTCTTTGGAAATAATTTTGTAACTTGTGGACACTTAGAGATATCTAAACAAAATTTCACATGGTCAGAGCTAAGATATTTCCGAGTTGATTTGGAAGAGCATAGATCCCTAAAGAATTACGGGGGTAGAGGGTACACCTCCAAATCTGATCACCGCACACTGGAACGAATCAAACAAAGAAAACGTAAAGATTTTAAAAAAGAGAAATGTTTTTTGCAAAGTAATACCTATCCCATCAATAGTATTGTTATAGTAATTGTTATCAGATTGATATGGAAATACACCTTTAGATCGTAGAGGATATTCAAAATTGACCTTTTCAGTTTCTTTCTTTAATTCTTGTGTTTAAATTGAGCTTGTATTCAATAATCAATTCAATTGGAACTACTGAACGGATTTTAATAAAATGTATATCAAAATGAAGCATTTTTCGTGATTTTTTTTAAATTGGTCAAACATTCATTTATCACTTGGATGTAAAAAAAATTCATATAGGGAGTCCTCATAAATCTCTACAAAGAAAAAAAAACATGTTTACATGTTTAAGTTATCGAAGCAAATTTCACCCTTCATTTTTGGAAGTTTCAAAATGTACACTAGATTTTTTACAAAATTCTAATTAATATTGCTGCAAGATTCATATAAATATATCTATCCGATAAAAAGTTATATTAATCTGAATTAAAAACGTCAGGTCTGATTAATTTCTATTATTATTAGCTGTAATTCTCCACAATCTTAGGAATTCATAGATTCATAGATAATAATAATAAAATGGGTCCACAAACAGTTTGGTTTCGTTTTGTGCAAAAAAAATTCCGGAAAATATTGCCAGAAAAGTTTTATCAATGTGAATACAAATTTTTAAGATACACAGAAAAAAAATGGACTTTAATTACGAAATTGCATATATTAATTAATTTTTAATTGATTTCGCTCCAATCATCAAAAAGATAATATTAATAAATACTTCTTTTCCTTAAATAGATATAATGAGCTAAAAATTGTTGGAAATTGACTTAAATTTATTTTATTTCTATATTTTTATAGACAAATCTTTAATTTTTCTTTATATTTTGTTAACAGCTGTCAATTTATTAAAAAACTAAATTGTAAACCAATTAGAAAATTAATTATATTAATAAATAAATTAATTAAATTCCAATATAAAGTTAGTTAATAATTTTATTAAAAAATAATTTGAAATATTTTTTTCTGTGTATGTACTGTATACATTTAATACATTTACTTAGGTCCGAATGTGAACGCGGAAAAAAAATTTAAATTTCTGTTGAAACGTAAGTTAATTTGATTGGGAACGACTACCAAAGAAGTGTCCGCCGCCCTAAAGGAAAAAAAATCTACGTTAAATTCACAAACATGACTGTTTAAGAGTGAAGTTTTGAATATAAAAGTAATGTAATGGAATTGTGTTGATCCTATTTATCGCATTGATATATACAATGAATGCCTATGGGTGCAGGGGATATATTGGAAATTGTTATGCTTCCATATTGACGTCTAGTATGTCCAGACGAATGCAGAGAGTTGACCAAAATAGGTCGGATGTACGAGATATTAGTCTTTCCTTAACATTAAATAATAATTTTTGATAAAAACTTAACTAGTTTTAATTTATGTATTTTTCTTTTAAATGTATCTATTATTATGAGCACCAAAATTGCTTACATAGTAATGTAGTTATGAAATTAACGTCTAATCAAATATAAATTGATTTGTTTAGCTTTCTTTTTACTCTCCAATCGACTAAAATATATATGAGGAAAATCAAAAAATTTGAACATTTTAAGCAAAAATATTTTCAAAATTTTTTTCCTTCTGACACTAACGTTGATTTGTGGTTTTATTAACGACTATTTATGCATAGCAAATCTGTTCGCGTTAAACATTTTTATCAATGTGCATAAAAGCTGTGGAGGTTTGAATTTAAAATTTTTTTGAATTATTAAAATCACAACAAGACGATTCTATAGAACTTCTGAAGTACTATCAGCACATGTCAAAATTATTACAGAATCTTCAATATTCTGTAAATTAAACAATGTTTAATTTTTTGCACAATTTCGTAAATAAGGCCTGAGCACGAAAAAATCCGTGCATGCAAATCTGCTTATAGAAAATAAACTAGAGGGGGAATTTTTTTAAGGTGATATTTTCATTAATGACTGTTATGTTCAAGTTCTAAACATAAAAGAATAAATTAATTCCTGTTGGTTTTTAAGGAACTATCTGATATTTTCCAGAATTATTATAATTATAGGTCTTTTTGTGTTTCTGCCACTTTTTTGCTCGAACAAGTTCACTTATTTCTAAACTCCGTTTCATTTTATGCTGAGCTTTTAATGTCCTTTAAATTATTTTTTACTACAGTCCAATATTTTTCAATAGCAGGGAGTTTCGGACAATTTAATGGATTAGCCTCAACCGGTACAAACTCTTACAATTTCGTTGTTACAACTCCATTGTTTTGTTGTAATGAGAAAAAGCGGGAACAGGCCAGAAAACAGGGGATATACTGAATTTTATTAGGAAAGGAAGAAGTCTTTTCCAAAGACACTCATTAACGTATATTTCTGTCTTAATACAACCATTTTTTTTAAGAATGAAGTGCTTCACTCCTGCTTATGCATATGACTTCCCAAATCAAAAATATTTTTGGGAATTTTGATTTCTTTGATACACGAAATGTTTCTGCCATAATCCTTCTAGCATCTGCGGCATAGAATTTCTGGCTAGAAAGTTGAAAAAGTCACCCTCTACGATCGTTTCATCGTCTACTATACAGAAACAAAATTTCGGAAAAAATTCGTTCGAAGAACTTTCATATTACTTATTTCCTATAGATTCTTGCTTGCGTTTCTATTAGCATTTTTTTTTTTTTTTTTTTTGCTTTATAAGTCTTCAGGCTATACTTTCTTTCAAATTTTCTGATAAAGATTCAAAGCAATTAACTTTTTGTGACACTTTTCTGCCAGAGATGAGGTGAATTTCTCCCAAAATCCTTTCTATTTTGTCTGAGTCCTACAGCCTAAAGATACTATTTGTCTTCTATTACCAGGTTACCATTCAGTGATCATGACTTCTTTGTATAATATGATGACCCAAGAAACTGTATTTTGCGGCACAAAAGCCTTCCTTGCATTTATTTTATGTGACCAATGCAAGATTTCAAGAAAATTTTTAATTATGTGTTTTTTGTTAAACTTCCATTTTAAGAAAAACAAATTTTGCTATTACCATGAAACTTAGCACATAGCAAGTGAGCATAATGGCAAATACAAACCAGTTAACAGAATTATTAATTTTTCACCACATCAAAAGTTATAAGCCCAAGAGCATGCACGGATTTTTTTCGTGCGCAGTCCTTAGCAAAAAAAAATAATATTGGTTCAAAATTTATTTAGGATAGTTTGCTGAAAAAATTAAGTGAATATCGGTTTTAGTTTGGATAATATAGTCGTTTAAACATTAGTACTCGTAATAATATTCCTTACAAAAAGCGCGATTTTAACTTTTTTTAGAAGTGAATTTTAGCAAAATTTTCAAATTGTTTCTTATTTGAGGATAAATTTTATACCGAAAATTGATTTTTTTATTTCAAAATTTAAACTATAATGCAAAATATGTGTGGTTGATTTTTGAGGTTAAGAACATGTTTTTGGTCCATACAATTTTAAGTCCTTAAAATATTTTGAAGCCATCTGAATTTTAGTATTAAGCAAGTAAAATACTTTCTTGACATCAATATTAACATCATTTATACATGGCGATAGTTGTCAGCAGGCTAAATAAGTTTAAAGATGAATGCCGCTCTAGCTGATATAAATAATATCTATTTTAATCATTAAAATGATTTTTTACAGATATTTTTCGATGATCTAAAGTAATATCTTACACTGAAAAAATTCAGAACAAAATTTTTAAATTTGTTGAAAGTGTTCGAAATTGTATAAAATTTGTATTTCAAAATTGTTTAACACAATTTTGACTTGGTCATGTCATTTGTTAATGAATCTAATTTACGCGATTTTTTGGAAAATTTCTCAGTAGCAAAAAACTCAATTTTATAAATATTTACGCTAACTATATGAAAGTTTGTAAAGATGCTAGCCCATGTCTGGTTTCCTGACAACAACGAGATGTACATCAAACTGTAGAAATTCACTTTGCCTTTCAAATTCTGCTCCCTAAACTAAAATTCACTGAATGGCGCGAATTCACTATCAAAAAAACTGCAAAATATCAAAAATCATACATTTTTGATTTAATTTTTTTTTTTTTTTTTTTTTCACCGCATAACTTTTCAACGGATTGCAAACAGAATATTTATTATACAGCAAATGAATTTCCAAAGACTTGTCTTTCGTTTGGTTAGTGGTTTAAATCAAAAAGTTGCAATTTATCAGTGCAATACTAATTTTTTTTTTTGGTCTACAAAAAGCTATCAACACTTTCCCTAATTTTAAAACAAACTTTGGCAATATAAGACACTTAAAATAGGTTACAATTTCGAAATTTTTTAATTTTCCTCATGTGTATCAATTAATTTGAACAGGTGGGTATATACAATACATTTTAATTCATAAGTTTCTCATTAACTACTTTATAACGTGTGTAAAAATGGTTTTGGTTTTGAATATTTTTGAAATGGTTATACCTATAACCATTTCAAAAATATTCAGGCTCAAACTTATTAAATGTCCCTGTAAACATTTTTTTTTTATTTATTTTAAGAAAAGTCTTCAATAAATTTTAAAATAGTAAAATTTGTTTTATGTACATATTTTTAAAGAAGACACAATTTCCTTTAAAATGGTATACTAAATAAATTTAATCTTTAAAATAAAAATAAATTGTCAAAATTCAAAATTCAGTTCTTTTCACTACAGAATGCAATCTATAAAATATTATTAAAATAATGGGGTATACAATTGAATATTATTATCTGATATATTTTAAGTGAAAACTTAGTGAAAAAATTACTCCCGTCAAACTTTTAATTTAATTTCATAAAATTTATTTATTAGTGTTCAAATCTTTTCGTGTTTATACTTTACTCTAATAAATTTTAAATAATTTTACAGTATTTTTTATAATTTTTTCCAAGAATTAATTACTTGCACAACTAACTCATAATAATTTTTGCGGTTTCTTTTTATGAGTATAGAAATTATATTTTTAATATTTCTTTAAACAACATTTTTTGTACTAATTATTTTCACACACAAAATTATTATTTATTATTATTTTTTTTTTTCTAACATGGCACACTAATTTAAAGATATTTTTCCTAAAATAAAATTTATAGTTTTCTTATTTTTTAATTATGGTCACTGGTACATATACGTTATATTCATAACCGTATAAATAAATAATACGTATGAATATATAATTAAATGATTTTATTACTGGCAGACACCGAGACGTATGAGTGTCGCAGGAAAAAATACACAAATAAATTTTCGATATTATTGTGTTAAAAATTGTTTTATATTTTCTTGGGTAATTATTTTTTTAATGAAATAAAAATTATATTTTTTGAATTTTTTTTTTTTTTTTAAGAAATTAAAATAAATTTTTAAAATATATTTTTGTTAATTGGTTTATTTTTAAAAGGCACTTGTAAACATGTGTAACATAAATAAAAATTATTACTTTTTAAATATTTAATACCATTTTCAAATTATATGGAGGAATATCATTTTTAAATTTTTTAACTAAAAAAATATATATTTTTTAAAGAAAATAAAATAAACCTTAAATATGTTTGATTTAAATGGTTTATTTGTAAAAAGCACTTGCAAACATGTATAAAATATATTAAAAATATTACTTTCTAATTAATAGAGGAATATTATTTTTAAAATTTTATGTTTTATTATTATTATTTTTTTTTTTATTTTTTTTTAACTTTTAAATTATATGTATATTTTTTTCAACTTTATTTTAATAGATTTTTTTATTTCCTTTAAATACTGGCATAACTTAATATATAAATTAATTTAATTTTCTTTTAAATATTATCTTTTTTCCTTGTTTAGTTTAAAATTGTATATTTTCTTTTCAAATAAACATTTATATTTTTGCAAAATTTACGATTTTATTCCCACATTCACCACTAAAATATTTGTTTAATTTTGTTTTCCCGTAAACAGAATTTTTGTTCTTTACGTTATACTTTCTAAACACTAACTGATGCTGGAAAATGTTCTTGTTGAGCTTACTCGCAGTCAATAGCCAGCATGTCGGAAAACTCATCGTACTTCATATTCTTTTTTTTTTCGTATTTTTCTTTTTTGGAATTTCTCTTACAAATTTTTTTGCCAACATCATTGTTTAGTTCGTTTTCGTAAAAATGTTATTTTCATTCGTTAGGATTGTGAACTCATCACCGTCATTGTAGTCATCATCATGTTCAGCATCAGCACCTACAACATTTGAGTATTCTTTCAATACAACTCAAAATTCAGTCTGTCCGCAGGTTAACAATGTGTTAATTATTTAGTTTGAATCATTTTTTTTTGCAAGCAATTTTACCTGAGAAATATTTTTGTATATAAAACATTTATTGATGTTTTTGTATTAAAATTTGATGGAAATATATTTAATATTTAAAAAAACGATTAAAATTTATTTTAATATTTTTTATATTAGATCTTAACAAGTATAAGAACAACAATAAACAAATAATTATAAATTAATTTTAGAAATTTTAATTAGTTTAAATAATAAAAAATTTTTACCAAATTATATTTTATTCAGAAGCTTTAAAACATTTCGAATCTCTTTCTTTTATAACTTTTAGTGAACTCTTTTCAAAATAATTTCAAACTCCTTTTCAAACCTCTATATAAGAGTAAATATTTGTCTGCTTCCAACATAAACACAACTTGTTTGATTCATGTTTTTTATTTACTTTACTTTTGTAGTAGAAAAAACAAATACAGGACATTTATATTTCTTTAATATAAAAGAGCAACAACATCATTTATAAAGAGGAAACGTCCTTGAAAATAATAAATAGTTTTGGAGCCAATTATGTCTTTTATTGTTGTGACTATTATATTGGTTATATGATGTCAAGTTGAAGCAAATATTTTGCTTATAAGTACCTAGTATTTTGTCAATATTAATGAATTATATAAAGTTGTAAAATTTTTTGCTGTTGAAAGTTTCTATCATAAAAGACTATAAGTTATAAAAAAACGTAGTAAAAAGCATTTTAGGTAATTTCAATCAATAGAAAATAAAATATAAGCCCACATTTTATTCCGTAATTAATTTAATTTAATAAGCAAATCGTGGATACAGTTTGTGTGCCCATAACAAGGTGTCCAACTGACTAAATTCTGGAAATATTTAAAAAAATTGTATTCTAAAGGCATCCAATAAGTCCCCCTACTTATTTAGTTTTATATATCCATATATCGAGTAAGGTCCTTAGAACGTAAATGGAAAATTTTTTACATAAATTTACTTTGGACAAGTACTATTTCTAGTTAATAAAAAAAATATCACAGGTCAATAATAAAAATGTGCCCAATTATCACAAACATTTTAGTTTCCTCCTTCACGTCACACTTTTAATCCATTGAAGACCAACGAAAATGAGTTTTTAGGTTTTATAATTTCTTGGCAAAAATGATGCTATAAAAATGAAGTAAAAGTCTCTTAACTTGCCACATCTAGGTTCTACAAGTTTTTAAATTTGTCAAAGTCAAGAATTTCAAATTTAACCCTCTTTAAACTATGAAAAAATTAGAGGTAAGTAGTGATTGTAGAAGGGAAATTTGTATTTGTTACAACTAGCACATGACCGTATATCTTAAAAATTATAAAATAATTAAAATCACACTGACAGAAAATGCCCCTACATCAAAAGTTTTCTAAAATAAAAACTCAAAATTTAATTAACAAAGTCAGCAAAAGAGAAGAAGAAAATTCTATCGTGAATAAAATGAAAAAATACTCGGCTAAATGAAAAAAATCTTAAAGTTTTACATATTTACTGGGGGGCACGTGATGTGTGTATCATTTTAAGTTTATAAGAGGCCCCACAAACCCCTCAAGAGCGGAGCTAATAGGTCTCAAAATCGGGTACCTAAATTTATCCCCTCTAGTTTTTAAGTTATTTTCATTTGAAATCTCAATTATCTCAATTTTGCATCTTGGTCCAGCTTTTTCACAAAAGTTAAAGAACAAAATTATCTATTGAATAAAACAATTTGAAGTCGATATCTTTTCCAAGTTAAAAAAAAACGATTTTAAAATTGAAAATTGCTAAATTTATGATTTTCATTTATTATTACTTTTTATTTTTGGCCGAAAAAGTATTTTTACTCTTTTTTCTTTAAAATAAAATTTTCTTTAAGAACAAATAAGAATCTTTACTTTTCCGAAAGGATCTTTAAGATGTTTTTAAAATTGAAAGCCAGCTCAACCACTGAATTCAGCTATGGATAGGTCCTCCCGTAATTGACCTAATTTGTATCGAAATTTAGATTTTAACCTATAACTATTAGGTCTCAGCACCTGAGAGGTCTGTATATTCCTCTGCTACGCATATGTGAATTTTTGTGTAGATCCATTAGAAGTTACAGATTTATTTCCAAAAATATTTAAATCTGCCCCACTGTGCACTGGCGAAGATTATATAAGATTTTTTTATATCATGATATCAAATTTTTAACTACACAGAAAAAAATAAAAAAAATTTAATTACCAAAATAATTCATTCAATCAGAAAAAAAATTAAATTTGCACCTCTCAAAAAGATGATTATATTAATTACTAATAATTGTAAAAACTGACAAACTATGATTTTTTTCCAATTAAACACTTTTAGAATTTTAATTATAAAAATAATTTTGAAAATATTAACTTTAAACAAGGTGTTAATTGAATGAATTAAAAGGAAAAAAATCAATATTGTAATTGAGTCAACCAATCAGATGATTGAATAAATCAATGCATTAATTGAAAAAATATACATATATATTCCTTTTGTTTTTAAAATTTCTTTTATTTCTTGATTCTTAATTTATATTTTGAAATTTTTTCTTTTTATCTCAATCGCAATTTTTTTCGGTTGTTGCTTGTTATATTGAATCTTCTCCGAATTCGATTTATTTATATTCCAGTGTAGTAATCCATGAAAGCTCTTCTACAAAATGAAGTAGGGAATAATTGTGAGATACATTTGAATAGATAACAAATGGCGATTAACTTACTACAGGAAGTATCAAAAATGATTATCCGTCTTTAAGTTACCAAGAATCTAATACCTTGTGAATATAGTGGCATCAGAATCATTAGAATGCATAAATACCATATGGTTTACTGGACAACAGAGTCGTTTATATGTCTTTTCTACCTGCATAATTGTCTATCGAAATCCATTGAAATTAGTTATGATCGGTATAGTATTTCACCTATTTCTCATACTAATGTTCCCAAATAAGGATTTTACGATCAAAAATGCCTTAGATAATAAAAAATAATAATAATAATAATAATAATAATAATAATAATAATAATAATAATAATAATAATATATATATATATATGCATTATAAAGAAAAATATGCAAAAATAAGCATTTTCGACTAAATATGCACTAAATATATGCACTAAATCGATGCCTTTTTTAGTAAAATAAAAGTAATAATAATTTACAATCAAAACAATATTTTCTTTTTTTAAAGAACAAAAATTTATTTTTCTATTTCCAAATGAACGAATAAATGTTATTATACTAGAGTGTCCCTAGAAACCGTATTTTTGCGATTCTGATGTATACAGAAAACATTCTAAAAATAATAATAATTTTCAGTACTCTAAAAACGATTGAAAATCACTAAAAAAAAGTGTTTTTCTCAAAATAGATATCAAAAAAATCGTTACAGAAAAAAATTTTAAACTTTTCCCACAAGAATATCGGTATTCGGGACAATGAAAATTATAGACCAAATTAAATATTATACTCATAAAAGGAAGAAAAATATTCCCCTTTATTTTTTAAGCCCTTCGTCTTATTTTGAAAATAATTTCTATACATACATATATTTGAAAAACAAAAACTATTTATATGAAAAGTTTTTCAAAGTAAGGAGAAGTATTTTACAAAATTATGCCCATATTTTTTATATTTTTTTGTGATAATTTTTTATTTATTTTTTTTTTTTTTTTGCGAAAATGTTTTTAAATTTTATTTTTTTTATATTTATTATGTATTCAGCTTATAAATACACATCGTTTTGTGGTCATTCTGCAAAATTATTTTTAACCAAACACTTTAATGTGTATAAATTATAAGGAGTGCTTTCGAAAAAATCTTAAAATATATAAAATTTAATAATTTGAAAACGGTTGATCTTAGAGTTTTGGCTTTTTTATATTTAATTGATATTATATTACAGTTCACAGAAAAATATATCGTCCATTCCATGAAAGAACGCCCAAAAATATATCAAGTGTCTTTCGATTTTTATAAAATTTTACAAGTATAAGGTCTATGAGTGTCTCTAAAGATTTCCGTTTTCAGATTCGATAAATTCAGAAAATTCGCGATTTTATTTCGCTTTTTCACTTTCGAAAAAACCTAAAAAATCTCGGAAGTATACAACTTTAAATACAAATATTTCTGGGAAGGCTTTGCGGAAATTTATGATTTAAACGGTGTTTGAATTGTAATTATATCAGCTTAAACATGAATATTTTACAAATAAAAAATATTTTTTAAAAATGCATTTTAATGCAATTGCATTTTTTAAATGAGTTTTTCTTCAAATATGCTATCAAATTTTTTTAATTTTTTTACGTATTTGGAAAGCATGGAATCTTTACATTAAAATAAAAATCTCAAATTTTTGGGACGTACACATATACTGTGCACAATTTTGCTTTTTCTTCAACTAATTTAAATTTTTTCATATAAAAATTATATTTTTCTGGTATTCACAGAAAAAATTATTACCGTATTTTTTACAATTAACTCAGTTGTTTAATTTTGCATCAAAATTTAATAAATATGCACAAGAAAAAATAAAATAAAAAATAAATTTTGGAATGATTTTTTTTTCCTATACACATTTTTAATTCATTCAATCATCTACTTGATTGATTTAATTAATTTATTAATTGGGAATTTTTTTCTGTTTTGTATTTTTTATAGCTTTTAGTAATTGATATAATCATTTTGGTGAGAGGTGCAAATTTAAACAAGTTTATAATTGAATGAATTATTTTCATATATATTTGTTAATTGGTGACTTTTTTCTGTGTTATGAGTAGCTTTACATATTTTATTAAAAAACATGTATTGTGTTTCTTTTTAAAAATTCGTTAACAATAGTAAACTTTTATGTACCAGACTAATTATTGTTTCAAGTTATAATAAACAAAGCATTTTTAAATACACTTTTGAAAAATTAAAATTTAATAAATTCGCAACTAGCAAAAATGCATTTAAAAACTGCATTTATATTTTTAAAATATTATGGACCGAAGAGGTGATTTTGGAAATGCTGACTAAATTACACAAAAAAAATACTATGGCCTTTTAAATACTTTTTAAATTACAGAAATGCATCAATAACTTCAAAAGATATGAATATTTAAAATTGCATACTTTTTATATTTTGTTAAATTTTATACAAATTTTAAACAAAATTTCAAAAACAAGAAAAAAATGTATTTTTATATGAATTTATAAAAATTGGATTATGCATATAAGATTTTCGCATCCCAAAAATTTTACACTTTTATTTTAATGTAAAGATTCCAAACTTTTCAATTATGTTAAAAAATTCAAAAATTTGAATAGCATATTTAAAGAAAAATGCATTTAAAAAATGCAACTGCATTAAAATGCATTTTTAAAAAGTCTTTCTTATTTTTAAAAAAAATGATCGTCCTAAAGCCGTCATATGTGAAATTCAAAGGCAGTTTAAATCATTAAAATTCACAAAGCGTTCCCAGAAATATTTGTATTTAAAGTTGTACACTTTCGAGATTTTTTAGGTTTTTTCGAAAGTGAAAAAGCGAAATAAAATCGCGAGTTTTTGCAATTTCGCGAAACTGAAAAATGAAATTGATAAAAGGCTTAATGGTGTCTATATATAAAATTTTTTATAGAAATTGAAAGCCATCAAGTAAAAAAATACCCTTTTTTTCGGGCGTTCTTTCATGGAATGGACGATATATATATATATATATATATATATATATATATATATATATATATATATATATATATATATATATATATATATATATATATATATATATATATATATATATATATATATATATAAGCTTGTCATACCACGAATTTTTCAAGAAATTTATGAAATTTGATTTTTATTTCTGTACCCTATTATTGGTTGCTAAATTTTTTGCAGCATTTTTTGGACTTTTTTTCTTCCCGAGCCAGGTTTCCTATCAATGGTAAAATTCTTCTGATAATAACATTGAAAATAGTTTGACAGTAGATATCTAATTTTTTGGCCAATTTTTTTTTTTTTGTAGGACAAATTTGGATTTTTGAAGTTTTTTAATAATTTATAGCACGTACATTAGAGTGTCCCGAGCATAGCCTTTTTCGAGATTTTCGAACGATGCGTAAAAATTTGCTTAATACGAACAAATTATTTACAAAATTTTTAAAATTGATCTTCAGTTCCCTACCAGCGACCGAAAAACCATGGGTCCCATACATTTTGGCCAAAAAAAAGTTTAGATTTTTTAATCGAAATGGGTATCAAAAAATTCGTAATTTTATGCTGGTTATGGAAAAAAAATTTTTCAATGGGATTTTGTTTCGCTAGAAGACGTTTCAAGGTATTTTGATTAACAATTTTTTTAAAAAATCTGGAAAATTATTATTAGTACTTAATACAATGCAAATTTTTAATATTTTAGCCTTAAAAAGAACAAAATTATAAATTTCTTATCTATTTTTTTAAGAAAAATATCGAAATTTTTTTTTTTTGCATGATATACTAAAATGACGGTTTATGGACCAAAATTTTTGCGAAATTTTTAAAAATATTTTTTCTATAATTGGCTTAAAATTTTATTTTTTTTACATTACATACTTTATTTGTTGAATCTTCAGTAATTGTACATGAACTAACAATAAGTATTAAAATCTTAAATCTAAATATTAATATCTAATTTTGTCCAACCACCTTCAGACAAAAATCTATTTTAATACGTATATTTTAGCTCCTCAAGTTTGATGTGTGCCTTCTTCTCAATCGAGTATATCCATTTCTTAGTAGGATGTTTCGAGCTAGAGGATTTGGGTGAATTTCTAGGCTTAAAATTAAAATTTTGTTGATACCCATTTTAAGACAAAACTCAATACTATTTTTTGGACGAAATGTTCTAGACCCATGACTCAATCGCTGGTAGGGAACTGAAGATCAATTTAAAATTTTTTTTTAATATTTTTTCCATATTCAGCTAATTTTTACGCATCGTTTGAGGGGTCTTCCTACAAAATTTTTGTCTACGGGACACTCTAAAGTACATCTTTTTCGTCACTCATTTTGATCAAACTCACAACAAATCAACATGGTTGTCATTAAAAATAATTACTGACATATTTTTCAAAGATAACTAGATCAAAAAAAAATTTAATTATTGTTTCCGAAAAAAGTTATGAGCCAAAACGTGTGTTAAGATTTCTTCGGACGCACTCCTTACAATACTTATCAATTTCCTAATTATTAAATTATCCTACGAACTAACGACCACCTAACAAGTAATTAATTTAAAAGAGATATACATAAAATACTATTAAACTAAATTATTTTTATTATGCTTTAATATTTGTTGTTAATATACTTACTTAAGTAAAGAGGCATGTACTTGTTAAAATAAAACTTAAAACACAACATCACTATGAAGTTATTTATTTAAAATACTTTTTTGTACTTAAATTAAGTACCTACTTGGTACCAAACTAAAAAATTATTTATATACATTTGTTTGTTTGTATGTATGTAATATGTAGAAAATATAAATATTTGCAAATAAAACAAAATAAAAAGAAAAAAAAAATACACAAAACAATAACAAGAATCTTCACAGTTCGATAAAAATTTGTTGAATGGCCAAAATAAATGTTCTAAACAAAATAAAAACACACCGACATACATACAACTTAAACAATTAAAATAACAGCAACAAAAACATGAATAACAATAAAATTTAAAATAATTATTCAAAATTTTATTTTTTCGATTGTTAAAAATTTGCTGGAGAAATTAAGAATAGCAAAAACAAAAGAAAAAAGAGGTGCGAATTATTTGAAATTTATAAATAGTTTATTTTGTATGTTTGTAAGAAATTTTTAGCAAATTTAATATAATAAACAAAATTTATTGTATGTATTTTATTTATGTATGTATGTCGTCATTAAGTTTTTCTAGAGAAAAATTCATTTTTAAATAAGACGAATAAGAAGAGTATGAGAGTATTTTGTATAAACAAGAGTTTATTGTCTACACAAACGTCATTTACTGAATTAAAACGTCATTTAGTAATTAGTTTTTTCAGTTTAGTGTGTTATTGATTAGAATTGATGGTTTAGCTACAAAGTCAATGAATTACATGCATTTTTATTTTTAGAAATTTTTTTAAATTTTTAAATAATTTAAAATTTATAATATATAATTTGAATGTTTACATGGAGAGATAATAAATATGAAAATGGTAATAAATAAAGAACTAGTAAAATATTAGTCCGTTGAAGAAGGAATTAATATATCGAAATATTTTTGACATAAATGTCAATTTAAAAACCTGTATGGAGAGATCAATTTTAACTATATACAGCGTCAGAATTTATTAAACTAATCCTTTCATTTCATAGTTTGTTTAGATTGACTTATTACTTTAGAATTTTATTATTAATGTTTTCTTATATAAATATTTCATTATTGTTTAATTTTTTTTCTCTCAATCCTATTGTTCACAGCCCATTTCAGCTGTCCATCTCTCCATGGGTTTATTTTTTATACTTACTAAAAATAATTTCATTTCCAGTGGTTTTACTTCCATTATAAATATAGATCGTAAAAGAATTGTTTATTTTTTGCCACAAACAAAATAAATAAATTTTTGCAAAAACTAAAATAGACAAAATTAAACAAAAAGAATACATACATAGCTAACATTTCAATAAAAATTTGTAAAAATCATTATTGTATTTATTTCGTTTCCATTCTGTTTAATTTGTTTCTCCTATAGATTTACTAAAGTTGACGGACTATTCTGATTGACTAGTCATGTTGGCGTGAAATACACACACTTTGAATTCATGTCAAAAATTTTAATTTATTTAAATGTTTTTCTTCTTGTTTTACGCGTTGAGGGACATAATGATTTGCTATGCTATGACAAGATGATGGCACGTTTTTTTTTTTTTTTTTTTTTTGGACCAACGAATATTTAATTGAAAAGAAAAACAAAGGTATGGTTAGCTTTTTTTAGGATTGATACAATGAGTTTCAAAAGAAAATTTCAATTAGAAATTGAAATTTGCCCAGAATATAACAAATAATATTATTCTCTTCTATATTTTATGCTAGTCTTTTTATCAATATTTTCGTTCTTTTCCTCAATGCATGTTAAGATAGCGAATTAATTCCAAAAGCGTTTAAAATAGCTGCATTAAAAAAAATGTGAAAAAATAATATCAAAAACAAAAATCCTTGGGGATACATATTTTATTTAATTAAATGCATATTAAAGTTTTTCCAGTTGCATGTTATAAAATCTAATTTTATAAAATTTAAAGCTTTGCTTATTAATCCTTTAAGTTTATACAGATTACTTTATTGCCGAATAACATTAATAACATAAACATCGTTGAACGAAATTATAAGATTCCCAGAATATATGTATCTCATGCTATAAAAAAATAAGTACAATTATGATAAAATTGTTTACAAACTTTTTTATTACCTTATTCCTAACTTACCAAAGACTCTGTACCCTCCTTCATATTTGTCATAAAATTTACATAATATGAATAATATGCAAAGTTGTTTGTAATGAATAGATTATAATAAATATTTATGAGATTGTTTGAAGAAGTTTGACCAAATATGTTTGGGCATAAAATTCACATTTAAAAGTCTAATACTCATTAATCACAAAAGTAAAACAACTTACCTTATACCCTACATATATATGTATGTACATTTGTAATAAAATTAAAATAAATTGTTTGTTTAGGTTATCATTAATTCGTTCTTGACTAATTTTACTTTATTACATGAAATTTACATCAATCAAATATATATCAACCCAAGTACTAAATAAACTTTAAATAAAAATGACAAATTGTTATCATCAGAATTTACACATATAGTATATTTTTACGAAATTAAAAATCATTTTTTTATATACGCGACCGCGAACTTGAGTTCACGAATTATCGACCATTAAAATTCAACATAAAAACATGTTTCAGGTATCATTTTATAGCAAGGTTGGAAACCGATACCGTTATAAATACCGATACCGATAAAATACCGTTTAAAGTTAGTTACCGTAACTGATACCAATACCGAAATTATTATTTTGTTAAAAATACCGGTATTCAAAGACCATTTCCCTCTGTACCGGTATATACCGGTAATATAGTTTCGGTATTTTAAAAATATATTTTTCCATCATAGATATAGTAAGAATAATTCTCTCACAAATTTACTTGAGAAAATAAGAAAGATAAAATTATTTTTAATAATAAAAGTTTATTTAATGTAATAATTATAGAATTTTATTTTAAGAAGGACTTTTATTGTTTGTTTCCTTGGTTATATCGTTTGCAATAAATATATTTTTAAAGATGTTTAAATACCTTAAACCTAGTGCGACTTAAATTTGATAAAAAGTCTTGGTGCGAACACAAAAAAGATAGGGGCATTTCAGCTAATGATATGCTTTCTGGGAATTTTGACCGTGATTCACGGAAATTTTAAAAGCACTTAAATGAAAGAAAATTGCATGAATTTTAACAAACGTTTATATATTATCAATTTTTTAACGAATATAATATGCTAAATCCAGCAGGGAACTATTTATATAATTTCATTATTCTTTAAATTACTTGTATAGGATGAATCTAAGATATGAATTCAAATAAATATCATGTCATCACTAATAAACAGCAATTAAAAAAACTTAAACTCATTTAAAGGATCTTGCAAGCATCTACATACGATTTAATTTTGTCATTGGCATGGACAACATCCGAAATTAATCTCTAGAAATTCGGAAAAAAAAAATTAAGATAGTCACGTCAGACCTTATAGCAGGAAGTTGAAATTTCTCGAAAACATTATTTCATAATTTAGGTACATCTAAATATGCGATACACTTTATTTTTAATAACGTTAATGGACCACCCTATTGAAGCTACAAACAATTTTACACTATTTAAACTCACATTCTTAAGTGAAATCCCGGGAAAACTTTCTTCTGAGCGGCTTCAAAGTTGAATTACATCTAAATTTCTCACTCTCATTTAACCATGATTATGGCGCGTCGTTTTGATCATGCAACTTTTAAAATTTCTAGTGAGTAAATGGGATAATGGGGAGTTATGGACATAATTAGTACTTTCTTGTTGTAGCACTATTTCTTCTCTACAAAATTTCTCGGCTGTAATTGACATATTAGCTCTTACTCTTCCTAAACACTTATACAACCTATAAACTTTTCTTTACTAATTTTTATGGTGATTGAAACGAGTATTCCTACTATATCCGAAATGCATTTTCCATATTTTTGTAGTGCTAACTTGTGACGAAATAAAAAAAAATATATTTTTTTATGCTTTTCTGTTTTTTCTGCTATTTCACGGATTTTTTGCCATTATGCAAATTTACATTTTGCAATTTGTAGAATAAAATTAGTTTTTTTAATGTTTCCAAAATTAATTGAACGATTTTTTTCTGTATTAAAAAACTGTGGTAAATACAAATTTTGTCCAATTTTTTTTACTTTACTGTACTGCAAAAAAGTATTTGCCTTTAAAAATTCGAGTTTAATATTCCTAAATGTTGCCATAAAATAAGCATTTGAAAAAATCGTATGAAGTTCTCTAACGAAAAATATTCATATGCAAATATGTAATTTAATATTTTTTGTGAAATTCAAGTAAAAATTACTTAAAAATTAAACTTTTTTAAGTTTTTACTAGTTTTTTAATAATAACGGTATTTACAGGTATTTTAGTTTCGGTACCGGTATACCGATACCGATATAATTTAAAATACCGTTATCGATACCGTTACCGAAATAAATATAAATTGAATACCGATACCGTTACCGATACCGATACCGTTATTCGTTTCGGTTTCCAACCTTGTTTTAAAGTTAATTATTACCTTTAACTATAAGTCTCAATGAACGTTGTAACGTAAATATTTTGGAAGATATTCGCATGTTTAAAAAGACAATTTATTTTATTTTTGAGATACTATACATCGTGAAAATCAAGGTAAAACTCGGTATATACGTTATCAGTAGTGTCCGACCGAACGTTCGGGTTCGGCTTCGGTGTTCGATAAAAAATTTTGTTCGGTTGGTATTCGGGGTTCGGTATTTTTTTTTTTTTTTTTTTTTTTTGCCGAACTTTACCGAACACCGAACTTTTTATTAAATCTGAATTTAACATGTATTTGTATCACCAAAAGCATAAAAACAGTACAATTACGATTAAAATAAACAAAAGTACGTAAAAAACCCGATAAAACGGATGAAAATGAGTTTAATAAAGAAAATTAAATTTATTTGACTACAACTTTAACTTTACAGAATACAAATATCTATACATTTTCAAATTATATTTCATTTATATGCGTTTAAACATCGTATAGAAAGTACATCCCAGTATTTTTGCTAAAAAATATACAGTGGTTTCCCGGTTTAACGAATGATATATTGTCAGGCCAATTCGTAAAATCGAAAAATTCGTTAAATCGCGAATATATTTTACTAACAAAATATACTTTAAAAGATTTATATTAAAGTCAGTCTACATTTTTACCTTTTAACGTTAAACACAATTTAGTTATCTTATAAGTTATAACAACAAAAATGAAAAATAAAAAAAAATAAAAAATTTGTAAAATTAATATTCTTAAAAAACAAACCTCGAATAACAGTTTTTTTTACAAATTACAAAAAATTTACTATGGTTGTACTCTCGAGAGCAGGTCTTTGATTGGAACTTTTATGACTTTTATAATGTTAAATTGGCTTAATAAGTAATTCTCAATTGAATGGATACTTTAAGTGGATTTTTCAGCATAAACGCACATAGTACAATGATAAAATGACATTGCACCAAATAAAAAGGAAAGCACATTTAAAAAATAAAAAATAACAGCTTTGTAACGTATTTTTACTTTGTTTTTTATTTAGAAAATAGTTTTCAAATGAAAAAATATATTCTCTTCCTTTTGCATAAAAGGGGAGATTAGTACTCTTCCAATAGGATGAGAATTATGTTTTGTTTACTTCTCTTATTTTTATAGATTTTAAATCACATTTTTTTGGAAAAATTCGTTATATCGAGTACTAAAATATATATGTAGATTGTTCGTAATATAAGGTACTCAATGTTAAAAAATTGGACGTACGTTAAATCGCGAATTCGTTAAACTGAGTATTCGTTAAACCGGGAAACTACTGTATATATGTAGATTTTACAAGCGTTTTGATGAACACTTTAGGGTTTTGTGACTTCCCTCTGTCACACTCTAACTCCTCTATTTTAAATTATATACACGACACTTCAAATTTCATATTTACATTTATTTACATTATTATTTACAAAACTTAAAAATAGCCTAGCATTAACACAAACTCCTTTTGTGTTAAGCTACTTCAACTCAGCTCAACTCACACTGAGTAACTCTCCCAGTTTGTCAAAATTGTCGGTCTTTTATACCCACGTTCCCATTCCGTCTTATCCCGTCCTGCTTAAGCCCAACCCTTAAAACTCTAAACTAACGTCTCCGTCCAGCAAAACCTCGGTGATCCTCCCATTTTCTCCTCCAGTTCCTACATATATATATATATATATTTTTTTTTTTGCACTTTTCAGATCCTATAACAAAAAGTTCGGGTTCGGCCGAACTTTTCAAAATTGACCGAAGTTCGGGTTCGGTTTGAAAAAGTACGTTCGGTCGGACTCTAGTTATCAGCGTCAATGTTAATATTCCTGCCAAATTTAATTAAATTCGGATTTTTTAAAGCAATTACCCAACAAACCAAATGATATCGTAATGATATCATTAGGATATCATTTCGGTGATATAAAAGCCCGAGAATGATATCATTTATAATTCTAAAATTATATAGGTTGCTTTCTAAAAGGTACACTCGAAAATGATATCATAATTTTTGAAAATAACGATATTAGTAATGATATTGTTAAATTTAAGTTTAAGCGCGATAATTTAGCAATATATTGCAGAATATATACATACATATCTGCTAAGTTTGGGTGAATATATAATATTCTAAATATTTTTTCAAAAATTAATAAAATAACCATAACAAACTAAAGTTCATCCTGCTCCAAATCATTTTTTATGTAATACGAAACTTTTGTAATCCGAAGACAATTCCCCTTTAAATCCGGGCTGATATTAGTTTCTTTATTTTATTCTCATTTATTTTTTGCGATTCCACTAAATTTAGCTGTAAAAATATAATTTCCATATTATGCATTACATAAAATATTCTTTTAATAAAAAATATTTTTAATTTTATTTTCCTGAAAATGTTTGAAGTTTTTTTCTAAGGAAAAAATAATTTCGATATTTTATGATAAAATTTTAAAATTATGATATCATTAATGATACTGTATCGTTTCTTGGTTTGTTGGGTAGTAATTTTTCTTTATTATAAACGAAATAATACAATTTGAAATAATTATTTCGTATTTTTCATGACATCTTTTGTAATAATTCATAAACTAATACGAGTCCCAGAATGGCACTTACCACTGTTTAAGTTTAAACATATATTTAAAAAAAAATTAAATATTTACCCGCGAACAAAAAATCGAGATATGGATTATTTTGATGTTGAAAAAAAAAAAATCATGTTATACGTCATATTAAAGGTAATTTTAATACCTTTAATATGACACCTAAATAAATCTTATATTATAAATACTTTGAATAATATTTTTAATTTTGTGTATACAACTTTGTAAATATTTTTAGCTATTTTAACCAATCGCAATATATCGCTAACCGCTTTATAAAATTATCTGAAATTTTGAATAAGTCTTAGTTTTGACGAGCATAATGACTGTACCAAATATTATCAAATTCGGAAGAGGTGAGGAAATCAGCTGGTTGGTATTAAATGGAATGACTCAAGTCTTTTTTCTTTCCTTTGATTGCTGTAATCTCGGATTTTAGCATACGTGTCCAATTCTTCTAATATAACCCACAAACAATAGTATAAATAGGCCAGTACTGAAATACATTGTGGACAAGTTATGAAACAAAAATTTAAAAAATTTTTAATTTTTTGCAATTTTTTGATTTTGAAAATTTCCGCCGCTTCATGTATCACAGAATATATGACGGAGGTTACTTGAATTATTTGAGATAAATCTCATTAATGTGTCCTCAATAGAAATGCTACTGGAGGTGCTAAAACTTAGGGAGGCAAAATGTGAATGGCTCTAAGAGGTGACTTTTTCATTCTAATATTAAATTTAATAAAACGTTCTTGTTTCTCTATATTAAATAAAATTTTTAAAATAATACGAATTCTTTAACCAAATTTTAATTTTCTAGTCCAGAATTTTCTTAAAATATGTAATATTCGTTTAAATATTAAAAAATAAATAAATAAATAAATAAATAAATAAATAAATAAATAAATAAATAAATAAAAAAATTGAATAAAAAGTGAAAAAAAAAAAATAATAAAAAAAAATTGTACAACTAGATAGCAGAGCAAGGTTTCGATCCTCGGACCTCTGGGTTATGGGCCCAGCACGCTTCCACTGCGCCACTCTGCTTGTTATCAGTCGGATGGCAAATATAATACAACAACTCAAGCAGATTTCAACAAAAACAACAAACACAACAATTTCATATGTACATCTCAAAAAAGGGGAAAGTCTGTTTGTGTGTAAACAGTGTTGCCAGTTTAGCACTTTCAATTCAAGATTTAGCATTATTTAACTTTTTCCACTTAACTTGTATTGACAATATTAAGTTTTTCTCAAGACATATATTGTTTGTTCACCCAGAGTTCGTTTAAATAGAACGTATACTACTCAACACCAGACTTAGTGATGTCATCAAAAAAATCACAAACGGCCAGGGTGGGGAAGGAACGAAAAAAGGAGATGTAAGAGAAAAGAGGATAATGAGAAGCAAAAAAAAAACGACAAAACAAGCAGACAAGGAAAGAGAAAAGGGGGTGATTGTAGGGTGAATAAAAATCGTGGTGTGGTGAAAAAGTGTGGGTAATAAATTTGAGGGGCGTAGAATAAAAAAGAAATTCACCACAAACTCCGCTGCATCAAAATTTTCAAGGTTATGCCACATTTTACTACTCTCTTTTGCAACTATTCACTGTAAAATGGAATTGTGACGGCTAAACAAGCCATATTAGTTTCCTGGCATGAAAAATTGCGCTTCATTCAGAAAATAATAAAAAAAATTACTTTATGTTTTGTTTCATTAATTCGGGTTCAAACAAGTCAAAAAAGTAAATTTTGCAATTTTAGGAAAAAATTGAAGAAAACTAGGTGTATTTATTTATTGACCGTCTATTTATACAATTAGACTTGTATTGTCATTTGCTGCTGTAAAACATATAAAAGTGCTAAATTATTAATTACATTTTTGGCAACACCATGTGTAAATTTTTTTATTATCAAGCAAGTTGAATTCAAACTTATTTAGCTGAATAAATTGTGGTACTTGCAACAGTCAAACTCCATATTTGCACAATTTTCACTTTTCATCGTATTGTTGTTTTTTCATAACTACTGCCTCCTGTTTACTTTGGCCATGATAATAAAGGCATAAGCAGTGATGTCAGATGGAGGGAAATTTCCCTTTTTGAGGGAATTTTTAAGACAAATTTTAGCCGAAGGTAAAAAGGGAAGGAATTAAATTTTTTTTAAAATAAGGGGAATTTTTGATACTTATAAATTTATCTCGTTCTAACCTCTAGTCTCCACACAGACATTTTTGTGTCCGCAATTGTCAAATTCTATCTCTCTCTTTAAAATGTTGCGTGTGGACCAATAAGAAATCTAATTCGCAATAAATGTTTAAACACAAAGCTGAGCAATAATGTTTAACATAAGCTGTCAAATTTAATGCTATTTTTTAGAATTTTGATTTTTTTTAACAAAACAAAGATGGAAAATGCATTAATTTACCTTTAAAAGACAAAAAAGACAAATTAAAATTTATATTTCTCATGTACGTTTTCTCCACCTCTTAACATAGTTGGAAATAAAAATTTGTTCCCGTTATTCTGCCGACGTTATTTCTTATGTTAAGAAATAAAAGTTTCTTCGTGGAGACGTAATGTAATAGAATTTTTATGTTTAAAATAATTTGTGTATATTTTTTTATTGAATTACAAACAAAAACTACATTTATGTAAATTTCAATGCATGTTTTACAAAAAATTTTTAGTTTTTGTTAAAAAATTGCGATTTTAAGGAGGAGGGAAAAATAGAGGGAAAATTTTTTCTAAAAAAGGGAATTTTTCGACGAAACAGAGGGATTTTTCTTAAATTTTATCTGGCATCACTGGGCACGAGCCATTCTTAAATATTTATTCATTGTACTATCCCAACAAACCAAGAAACGATACAGTATCATTAATGAAATAATTTTAAAATTATATGATAAAAAAAACTTCAAATATTTTTAGGAAAATAAAAAAAATTGAAAATTTTTGTGGAAAAACAATATTTTAAGTTATGTAATATAAAAATTACATTTTTACAGCAAATTTTAGTGAAATCGCAAAAAATAAAAAGGGATAATACAAAGGAATCAATATCAGTTATCGCACTGCTTAAATTTCATTAGTAATATCGTCATTTTCGAAAATTATGATATCATTTTCGAGTGTACCTTTTAGAAAGCAACCTATGTATATCATTTTAGAATTATAAAAGGTATCATTCTCGGGCTTCTTTATCGCCAAAATGATATCGTTATGATATCATTACGATATGATATGATTTGATTTGTTGGGATGGCACAAGCTTTAAAAACGTTATAATTAAATTTTTAATTTTGAAATAGTTATTTAATATAGTTTAAACTAAATTAAAAATAACTAAACAGAATTTTTAAAATTTTAGAGAACACAATTTATATAAAAATGGACCCGTCACAATTGTGGTATATTCTTATCCTTTGTGAAGCTGATGAAAACAACAAATCAAATAGAATTTTTTTAAATTTTATTTTTTCTATTGTATTGTTTAATTTGTCTGTTCTCTTTTTCCTATTTTACATACTAACAACTAGTTTTTTTACCTTAAACATATTGAATTTATTATATTTGTTTTATTTTTCTTGTTGTTTGAAATTGATGTTTGTTTATTACTAAGTGGGGTTTTTCACTATGATTGTCCAGTCATGATGTTTTCTTTTATTTTCTTTTAAGCAATCTTTGTAAAATCTCGTACGTTTTGACGATGATTTTGAGCATGATTGTTTGAAATTTTATGTTAGTGTTGCCGTTGTCAATAGAACTTTATTTAAGAGGAAAAAAGTATTTTTAATTCAATAATTATTCCATTTTACTAAGAAAGCATATTAATTACATCATTTATTAATGAATTAATTAATGTTAACAATAAAATAATTTAACTATACAACAAAATTTATATGTATATTTCTTCATATAAATTATAAAATAAAAATTATTTTCCTTCATATTTGGGATAAAATTACTTTTATTTCAATAATTATTTCTTTTTATTGCCTTTATGAATGATTTAAAAAAACAAAATTACACATTTTTTTTAATTTTGTGTATAAAATAGAAATTTTACTTGTTAAATTTTGTATATCACAATTTTTCCATATGGTAACACTTATATAAGTTTAAGCATCATAGCGACGATCTTTACACCCTGAAAAGCGAAAATAAATAAAGCAACATAAGAAAAGTGCGAATGCTGTAAATAAGAAACATAAAAAACACACACGAAATCACGATTCGTGCTTGTTTTCTTACCCCTCTTGCTTCTTTACACCTCTTGCCAACAAACTAAAACCATCAGATGCAAAACCATCATCGTCAAAATTGGGCCTAAAACAAGTCACGTCTCTCAATTCTAGCAAAGAATATAATAATGTGTGTGTATAGTAAACTAACAGGAAATAAGGTAAAACATAAATATTAAGTAAAAACTGCATATAGCAACAACAATAACTAAGAAAAAGATGAGTCTTAATAAAGGAAAAAACTAAATATTTATGCTCTTTATTGTTGTTATTTAATAGAGTTGTTTTTGTAAGGTTTCTATTAATTTATTTTGTATAGAAGTTTTATTACCTGTTTCCAATTCTTACGCTAATAATAATATTAGGCCTAACTAGGGTCATTCGAACAAAAATTTATTATTCGAAGAACAAATTATTATTCTATTATACTTTTCAAACGACCAAATGTTTCAATTTAGAAAAAGGAAATTCGAATAATTTTTAAAACGAGTTTTTTTAATTATTTAAAATTATAAGTGTAAAAAGTTTTGTTTAGTTGGAAAGCCCTGTCGAAAATGATATTGAAAATTTTGTTAGGATATAAAAATATGTAAACCAATTGTTAATAAATTTTGGGTTAAAGCCTTTTACGGACACTGAAGTCACTGTATTATTTGGAAAAAATTAGAATAGCTTTAAAAGATTTAATAAAACGTCTTGAAGTTATTTTTAAATTATGGAAATTTAGTATCGCATAAAATTTTGTTTTTTAAATATTCAACAAATGTAAATGTTTTATTTTTGCGATTTCTCAAAAATTATTTAACGATGTAAAAATAATAGAAGATTCTGAAATGTATGACGATAGTTTGTTAACTGAACACTATCAATAAATAAATAATATTAAATATTTTAAAAATATTATATGATCATTGGCTTTATATAGAAAAATCTAAAGAGAACAAAAAAGTAGATTAAGCGAAAGGGTCGTTTTAAAGCCAAAAAGCTTAATTGTGTGAATTAATTATATAATTTGTCTTAAATTTCAATATGGCCTCAATTTCTGTAATTTTTTTTTTCTATGTTTTAAAAAATACAAATTTTTGATTGCAACAAATTATTCAAACAATATATTTTATTTTTAATTTGTTCCATTAATCGAAGAAAAATTAAAATTTTATTGCATTACAGAATAATTAAAAAATATTTTATTCGATCAACTTCAATGTCGAAAAATTGACAACCCTACCTGCGAGGACAGATGAGGGGGATGAAATTTTGCTCAAATACTTTTCTCATATAAGTTTTGTTTGGTATTAAAAATGGGAAATATCGGTTAATAATAAAAATTGTAATGTGACAAATACAACAAAATATTTGTGTTCGTCGTAACTCCTCTTCATACTTCCCCATCGACTGATAAAATAGCTAAAGGGTTAGTATAAACTCGGAAATTAAAAACGGGCATGATCTACCCATTTTACAGCCCATCCACCATATAAAGTGGACTTTCATTTAGTGTGTCAGATTTGGCAGATTTGGCCGAATAAACATTTTTACTTCTTTTTTTGAAATATTATTAATTACTTCAGTGTTCTTGAGTCTGCATACATTCCTTATAACTATAATATGTTTATTATTAAAACGATTTTATTGAAGAACGAAAATTGCTGTGAAATATTTGCTCAAATATATAAAAATGTCTTACATTCAAAAAGGTCTATCTGCAAAACCCTAATTATTCATCAGGTGAATATAAAAACTGATTTTTTTCTATTATTTTTCAACATTTTTTTAATAATAAAAATTAGTCTTCTTTTCAAAATTAATACTGTTAAAGGACACAAAAATAAAGTGTTTTGCATCATAAAATACGTTTGAAAATCCTTTTTGAATATAAGCCTTTGATATAAAACAAATGCTAGGATCGCAACTTAATCGGTAAATATAGTTTTATGAGCCATAAAAAACAAACGAGTTTACAGTCACCAAAAGAAGCCTGAAAGCCGAAGAAAAATTTTATTAACAGACTTAAAGATCCGAGACAATGCGAATTTTAAGAATGGAATGCGATTGATTCTTTGAGTTTTCCTGTTAAAAAAGCTTGCTTGAAGATCCACGGAGCAAAAAGATCCTAATAAGAAACCAGAAAAGATGTGTGCATATATTTTTTCAAAATTATACATATTGCCTTTAGAATTTGAATAAAGAAGTAGACCCATTCTCACAAAAAATTACCCGAAACGCAATAAAAACTCTTACATAGGGTATAAAATATTTTATCCAATACACGAACTAAAAATAATAAATTTTCCTTTAAATTCCAAAGTAGCCAGCCTTTAAACCTAAAAACTCTAAAGAAATGAACACAATAATTTCATTTTTATAATTTAAATTTTATGCAAAAATATTTGTATTTGTTATTCATGCGCAGATCTTATGTTCATGTAAATTAATTTTCTTATTTTAACAAAATTATTTTATAAATTGTTTTATACAGTTTTTAATACGTTCATGAAGATAGAAAGTGATTATGAATTGATTTGTTCCTTTAGAGTCAAGACGAGGACCAATATAATGAGCGTAACGCATACAAAATTTTCAAACAAATTTAAAATAGTGAATATATATATAAATAACAAAAATGTTTTTTATAATTAAATTTTTTTAAATTTAGCACTTTTTTCTGAAAATGTTCTGGCAACACTGCTCAAGCGCTGTTCTTTGAACCTTGTTAATTAAACTGGTCCTTTTGTAAAAATTTTTCAAGTTTTTTTTTGCTACTGTATTTATTTATTTATTTATTTTTTTAAATTAAAATTTTCTGAATAAAAATTATACTTTTGAATATATTTTTTTAATTGAAACCATGATATATCATGATTGAAACTTTTTGAAATTAATACTTTTTTATTTTTTTTTTTTTTTTGAAAAATTAAATTTAAAAAATTAATTGGTAAATTTTTTTAAATAGCTTTTTTCAATTGCAACCTTTTGAAGATTAGTATTCTTTTTTTAATTAAAACTTTTTTGAAAATTGGTAATTTAAAAAAAATTGTACCTAATATATACAGTCAATCGCATAAATATTGTAAACGACCCGTATGTTTTTTTCTAACTTAAGATTTTTGTACTTATTTTTAAAAATATTTGTAAAAATTTTGGTTATAGTTGATGGTATGTCTTTAGATTAAGAAAATTGAAAAAAATCCTGAAATGTTCCTATTATCTCAGCTTTTATGGCCACTTATATAAAAGAACCATTGAAATTTACATCGCAAAAGTATGTATACGAGGCATGAGAGACATTGTTTTAATCGGATATAACTATTGTGTAAAATAATATAATGGCTCCAAACAAAAATTAATTAAAAGAAAACATGTCAAATTATTATTAAATATCCAGATTTTAAAATTTTTTATATATTTTTATTTGTAGAAATTGGGATTTTCGATACTTTACGGCAATTTTATTAATATCTGAGAGTCTTGGGGAGATAAAAAGCGAATAATTGTGGTATAAATGTCGGTAATTCAAAGAATCCCAATTATTTTCACATCTTATGAACTCCTTATCTGGTAATTTGTTGAAAATGTCAAGAATATGGTATTATACGCTCATAATTTGACATGGCTAAATGTGAAATATCTGCAGCGTATTGAAATTATGGATTTATCAACACCAATCATTAATGCTGTTGAAAATTTTGTAGAGAATTAACAAAAATTTTCAAAAATAAAACCTTTTCGAATAATATTTACAATTCCACATTAATTTTAGGTCTCATAAAACAGACATTTAAGATAACATAACGTTTTCTAAAACTTTATTCCGTTTTTTAATAATTAAGAAATATTTATATTTTTCGCTTGGACGAGATATCGAAAAAAAAAAAAAAAAACTTAAAATTATAGATTGATCTTTTTGTTTTTCCATGGTTAAAAAAAATCGAATGACATTTAATAACCAACCTTTTCAATAGTTTTTGAATCTGAATAACTCTCTAACTGTAAGGGATCAATATACCGCACAAATATTTTTAAAACAAATTTAAAATCAGATGAATCAAAGGTTCACCATTTCAGCTCCGCTTATAAAACTGAAAAGTTAATACTTTTGCTGGCTGTTTATTATGAATAGATCTAATTGAAAAATTCTGACAGATCTGTAAAAGTTGTTGAGTTTTCATAGTAAAATTAGTTGGACATAGCAGATAAATTATTAAAAGTATCACTTTAATTTCTAGACCCAAAAAACATAAATTCCTACAGATTATATTCTTATTCATTTAAAATTTTTTTTGTTTGTTTTATTTCCACATTTAGAAAAGCTAAAAATTAAACCATTTAAATTAATAGATTAGAAAAAACCATATGTTTCACAGGACCGTGTTCTCAATATTGTAGATTAATACGATGATGACGAAACATTAAAAAAAGACTGTTTGTGGCAGCATTTTAAACTATCAAAGTTTATTTCTTTTGCTTTTTCTTCTCAGCCTCTTCTTCCTTTTCTTTTTCAATTACTGCTACATACTTTTCAATTGTTTGGACATCTAACATTTTTAAAGGTTTGTCCTTTTCCATGACGGCAATTTCTAGATTCTTTTGTCCCGACTGTGCCACTTCTAACAAAGCTTTAATGGCCAATTTAACGGCACCATTTTCTGTTTCGACTTCTTCATCTTTATAGTGTTTTTCTAGAAATTCACGTACTGTTTTGGCCGAACGTCCCGTTGCGTTGGCCTTCCATTCATAATAAATACCTGAAGGTTCTGTTTGATATAGATGAGGAGTACCATCAAAATCAAAACCACCAATAAGGCAGGAAATACCGAAAGGACGACGACCATTACTCTGTGTGTACTTTTGTTTCAACTGAGCAATGTACCTAAGAGTTAAAGAAATTATAAATATTGGAAGATGTTTTCAGTACAAATAAAACTTACCTGGTAATATATTCCAATGTTACAGGATCTTCAACATTTAATTTATGACTTTGACATTCCACTTGGGCTCTATTAATTAAAATACGAGCATCAGCGGTGAGACCAGCAAATGCCATGACAACATGATTGTCCAATAAGCAAATCTTTCTCACTGTACGTTCTTCTTGGAGTTTTGCCACAGATTTCTTTTCCACACCCAAAACTACACAATTGGCTCCGCGAACACCAACCTTGAGGTAAAAATTGTGATAAAACAATTTCAGTTGACTTTTTCCTTCCACCATTTAAAACGAGGTTAAGTTGCATTTTTTTCTACTTACCGCTGTTGATCCTTTCCTTACTGCTTCCTGGGCATATTCCACTTGCAACAAATGACCATCTGGAGAAAATATGGTAACAGCGCGATCGTAACGTGACATTATTAATTTATTTAAAATGTAAAAATATTAAATATTTCCAAACTCTTGTTAAACAAAACACCGATGATTATTTGCAAAAAACTCAAAAAACTGTTTGTCAGCTTCTGTGTTGCTAAAAAACGTAGTAGTAATATACATGTTCAGCAGTGTTGCCAGAAGATGTAATTGATAAACAACTAATAACGTAAAATTTATTAAGAAATTCTTTCAAAACATCAAAAAGTATTTAATTAAAAATTGCTGTAAAAAAGTGCTAAAAAGCATTTAGCATATTTTTATAAATTGTTAGTGCATTTTAACCTCTTTAAATGCTAAATCTAGCACTGAAAGTGCTAAAATGGCAACACTGATGTTCAGGGTTGTATGAAAGGGATGTTAGCTTCGTTGAAGGTTGGAAAATTTTGAACAATTTTTTTATCTTTTGTTTTGTTTAATTAGAGACCTAACTGACCGATTTTCTTTAAATTTTCACAGTATTATTCTGTAATAACTGAAAGTATATAATATAAATATTAGTTATTGCATCAAAAGGGGTAACGAAGCTCATTGGTTGATAATAAATTAATTTTTTTATACAATTATTTAATCGCATCCAATGCTTTTTTTTTTTTTTAATGCAAAAGTACTAATTTTTAGAAACATAATCAACCTCAAAAAAGTTCTAATTTACAAAAGTTAAAACGCATAAATTTAAATATAATAATTCAAATTTAAATATATGAAGCAAAAGTATAAGATTTTAAATTTAATTTAAAAACGTCAATCATTGAAAATGTACTAATTTTCAAACAAAGTCAAATTTTTAAAACAAATTTTCCAAAAACGTCAAAAACATTTCAAAAATTTTCATATTTTTAAATATATTATCATTTTTATACAGTATTGACGTTTTTCTAAATTAAAAAAGAGTGTTTTTGAAAATGAAACAGAAATGAAGAAATATACCAAATATTTAAAAAATTATTTTTATTTAATTTTTTTACTCAGAGTAATATTTTTTTTTACATTTTTTATATAAATAATGATTTTAATAGTTTTAATAACATATTGCAACAGGAAAATTTTGCCTCAATAATTCTAATGCAAAATTAATCAACCAAAGGGTTTTTAAAAGTTAGTTCGAATTTCGGTTTTATGGCCTCTTGAAGTTCGAATTTTTCGGAGCTCTTTTTTCAATATAATTAGTTATACAAATCATTTAAATTATTACACTAAAATGTTGTTAGATGTTGTTTTTATTTTATAGACTAATAGCTTTATTATACTACACACAAAAAAATAGTAGAGGTAATATTACCTTAGTCGACTTAGGTACTTTATTTTTATAGGGAAATAAAGTATTTAGTTTTATTACCCAAGCCGATTAGTAACACATACAATGCATTTTACCAAAAGACTGTAAATTTTACTAAGTGAGTTAGGTATCTTTTTCGAAATTATGTGTACATATGTTTATTTATTTAAATGTCAAAGAAAAATGTTTTTTGTTAAAAAAATTGTTGAAATTGAATTTAATAAAAAAGCTGCTTATTTTCCTAAAATGTATTCTTTTTTGCAAAAATAAAGGATCTACTCACAACAAGGTTTGAAAATCAGATTTTAAACAACTCCTAATTTATAAACTCATATGTACATTTTTAGCTATTTTTGCCGCAAGGATAATATTGAACCAAAATCGAATTTATTTGTTACGACAAGGTTGTTATTTATAGCTTTACTTTAGTATTCTATGAAGAAATTCGTAATATATGCAGCGCAATACATACATAAGAGGTAATAAGCACTCATTAATTAGTTAACAGTGCGCTATAACTAATAATCTAAATATTTTCACAAAAATATTAGACAAGAGTTATAGCAGATTCTCTAATGGCCAACAAATTCAATCACTAACATGCATTAAGGATAATCAGTCGTTCTTCGTCATGCCATTTTATAGTCGCCGATCAAGGAAAATTAAAGAGCGCTGTTTCATCAAGTATTCTAAGATCATAACCTTACCCAGTCATAAGTTTATATTTTATCTGTATGTATCATACAGAACTAAACTTGTGTATTAAATGATTATATCATCAATAAAAATAGTACAAAATAAATGAAGAAAATTTTTGTCTTTTTAATAAATTATATAAACTTACTTAGAATCATGTGTAAGGGAAGAATTAATTTGCCAAAACTAAATACATAAAGTTACTTTACTGACATAGGTAACTTTTCAAAATTTTTTTGTTTTACCAAAAATATTAGACAATTATTCGAACATTGCCTAAAATTATAGTAATATTTCCTAATAAACTTTGTAACTGCCATTCTACCCTTTTGCTTAGTTAATTTTATTCCAAGATTTTAGCAAATATCACCTATGAATTTTTTTGTGTGTAGATTTTTTTGGATGCCACTGTCTACACATGATATATGTGCGAAATTTAATTTAAACTTTCAAAATAATAATTATTAATAAAAAGTGGGCGTGGCAGTTTGATTAATGTTATAATCAATATTCGTAATAGGGGATATTCGAATCGGCTGAATAATGTGGGTACTCATATATTGCATAACATTTTGTTATGAAAAGTGGGCGTGAATAGGGAGGAGCATTTAACAAAATCCTTATATAATATCTAAGAGAAGCCTTGTACTCTATTAAACAATAAGAACCCACAAATATATTGAAATTTACTGATTAAAATATTTTTTGTTTACAAACATAATAAAAAAGTGTTCCAAATTATCCGAAGTTTAGGAGTCTATAAAATCGAAAATCGAACTAACTTTGCAAATCCCTTTGGAGATTTTACTAATCTGATGGTATACTTTCATTTCGCATTGGAATCGTTGAGGCAATATTTGATGACCCAAAATTTGTCACATAATTTGTATTTTTCTCTTTTTCTTTTCTGTGTGAAATTTTTATTTAAATTATGAAAATAATTTGGCAAATAAAAAACAGGCCAAAAGAAAAAACACAATAAAATGATATGTGAACAGTGATGCTTAAACTTATTGTGTTTTTAAAAAAAACTAGTAAAAAACTAATGTGTGAACATAATGATTTTTTTTTATAATAATTGCTAAAATTTTCTGAAATCTTCATTAATATTTCTTTTAAAAAGAAGAATTAAAAAGTTTTTTTTTTTCAAGAATAATTTTTGGAAGTAATGCTGTATAGGATGCACCCAATATGGAAGAGAGCGTAATAAACACAGACTAATAACCTTATCTATGGTAATAAATTACGAGAAATATAAAAAGATATGTCATACATAATTGGTTAAAAATTTCGGCAAAAAACGAAAAAAATTTTTTTTTAAATCGATTTCTATCACACATCAGAATGTTATCAATTAAAAACACACTGTTTTTTGAAGTTTTGGATTCATTTTTTATTATTATTATTTTTTTTTTTCAAGAAATCACATTTTTTTGGAAAAAAATTTCGATTTGTAATTTAAATTATTTAAATCCCCCCAATTTCAATATAGTTTATAAAGAAAAACGGTCCGGTTACTCTTTCCGAACAACTGACTATATCAAAATATATTTATCTCTTTTCTACACATAATCCGGTTGCTTTTCTTGATTTACGCTCTTGTCAGCATATTTTCTCTTTCTATCATGTTATTATTTTCCTCAATTTTCAACTGACAGTAAAATTTGAAATTTCTTTTTGTTGTTGTTTTAGTTTTCTTTTGTGCGTCTACTTTATCGTTTCATTTTATTTTTTTCTTCTACTACTTCTCTGTCGTCGATAATTTTGACAACTTGTATGTGAGTGTGTGTCGGTCTAGAAAAATAAAAAGAAATAAAAGTAAAACGGGAGAAAGGATTTTTTGTTTTTCTTTTAACAGGCAAAGAAATTTTTGTTAAATTTTATTTTTATCAAAAGAAAAAAGTTAAATTTAAGTGCATTTTATTAAAGTGCTAAATAAAGTAAAAGTAAATTTGTATTAAAAAAAAACACATTTAGTGCGTGTAAATTGCAGTGTAAATGTGACAAAAATAAAAGCAACCAAAATAGTTGAGTGAATCGTTGAATGTTTGTCTCTGCCTGTGTTTTTAGCCGTGTTTGTTTGATGGTGTATTACAGTCATCATCAGCACCATTATCGTATTCGACGTCCAATTTGAAAATAGAAAATTTTTGCTAGAAAGGCCCCAATAAGTGGCAATAAGAAATTAAATACACAAAATCAAAAAGAAATAAAAAATTAAATTTGAGGTGTAAAAATAAGACAGTGTGCAATACAGCAACAACAACAGTGAAGTGAAATAAATATCCCCAATCAATTGCTCCACTCCGCTTCGACAAAAGTGTAGAAATTCTTGAGCTAATTTGGTTCGTTTAACAAAAAAATATATATCTAAATGTGGCATTATAATAAGAAAATAGAAAAAAAAAAAAAGTAATGAAATAAATTAAAATATAAAACGTAAAAATCCAATAGCTAAAAGCGGAAATTCTAAAAAAGAAAAAAGCAGCCAGCAATTGATTTGTATTGGAAGAAATTACAGAGAAAAAGTAAATTAAAATAAAAAATCTCAATTCCAAATCAAAACAAGCAAGAGCAGTTTTTCAAAGAATAGAGTAAAAATTCAAGTGGTTAAGTAAGTGAGTGAGTGTATTGTGAGTGAATGACTAAGTGGCCTAAAAGATCAGTTGGTGGTAGAAAAAAATATAAGAAAAACCACAAATAATAAAACAATAAAAATAAACACAAACAAAATAAAAAATAAATTATTATAAAAGTGGTAGTAGGAAGACATCATCCATCATTTTGTACATTGATCCACTGTTTGCTAAAAAAAAAAAAAACAAAAACTAAACAATTCAACGAACCCCAAAACAACAGCAACAACAACAACTACAGAAAATATAGCAACTATATATAATACATTAACAGCAGCAGTAGCAAAAATTATAAAAAGTGGCTAAAATAAAGTGATGGCATTAGCGCGTAAATTAACCGAAAGAATATGTAAGTTGCATCTCTTTTTTAGTTTTTTTACAGCTTCGGCTGCTGTTTTTTTAGATTTTTATATTGTATTTCTATTTTTTTGCATTCATTATTGTGTTAAAGATTTATTGCCGTTTGTGTGCAACAACAAAAACAATATATTGCATAAAAAACGTACAAAATACATTCATACATACAATACAGAAAGAAAAAATATGCTAAACAATTGCAAGGTTATGCAAATCATTTGATTTTTTTTGGTTTTGCTTTTACATTTTTTTATGTGGTTCTTTGGTTGTCTGTTTTGCTTTTTTTTATTTGTGCTTTTTCTATTTTCCTTTATTCCCATGTGTTTTTGGGGTTTTATTATGTTAATGGTGTCACCCTGCCGGGTTGACGTTTTCTTTTCGTAACGGTAAATTTGTAATTTGGGAAAATTTACTTAGTTTGTTTTAGTCTCTTTGTTTTGGGATTTTATTTTTTATTCTTTTGATCTGAGTAGTTTTTGTGGTATAGAGTTACCGGCTTTTGTTTAGGGACTTTGATTTGATTTTCTTTGTTAATAAAAAAAGGGTTATTAGCAAGGCAAGTTTTTCAAGCTTTTCGCTTGGAAAGTAAGCATTTGCATATTTCAAAAGAATTTCACAAAAAAAGCTTGTTTTTAAATCTTTGCATAAATTTGCATATAAAGTTAAGTCAAATGATTTCTAAATTTTTTTTTGTATTTTGAGTACATTGTAAATATTGTAAAAATTCGGACGCGTCAAATATGATATTTAAAATTAAAATAGTTATATTTTTATTTAAATCGAAATCTATCAGAGATTGAAAGTTACAAAATGCATATTTTTTACATATTAATATATAAGAGTGCATAAATTCTTTGGTTTTTATATACATATTCATGCTATTTTTGCATATATCTGTGCATATTATACCATTTTTTCGTGCTTTTTCAAGCGCATATTTTAATTTTTTTGTGCATATTTAAACTTGCCTTGGTTATTAGCTTTATTTACAGTAAGGAGTTTGTGGGTAAATCTTTATTTGCTTTCTAGTAAGAAGATTTAGATATGTACAGCTATTGTCGATAAAATTGCAACAGTATAATTTGTTTTAAACAAATACGTACATACATACATATGTACATATGTATATGTATCTAAGGAGTCCTTACTAAGGACTGTACACGAACAAATCCGCTCACGCCCAGCAGACACAAAGGTTTGATATCAATTTGAGAAATATTTGAAATCAAGTTCCAAATGAAAATAATTTAATTCTCAAATTGAGAAGCGTTTTATTATCAAATCTTTGTTAAATGCAATTCTCAAAGTTTTTTCAAATGTGGATTGTAACCACATGTGGAACACAAATAAATGTAAGCATAATTTTGGTGCATATTCCTTAAAGAAAACTGAAAAAAAGATTCCGATCTCTTTTTAATAAAACTTGTTCTATAAATTAACAATAAAAAAAAAACATAAAAATTTCATTATATATATAAAAAAATATTTTAAAAACGGTTTTAAAAATTTAATTTATTAATATTATACCAACATGATGATTAGTTGTCATGTTAATATTGAAATATGTAATTCTTTGAGACTGCTCCTTTTATTTGCTTTAACACCTTATTTTCCCCTTTTACAGATTTTTTCTAATTCTAAAGTTTTAATTTTTTGGTCATGAGTTTGTTATCTAATTTCAAATTTTTCCTGAAATTGAAAATTTTTGATGATATTTTTGTATACCCTCTAAGTATTTTGAGGGTAAAACATGTAACATATTTTATAAATTTAAGGCACTATTGGAAAAGAACATCTGTCCAATTTACAGAATTGTTTCTTTTTTTCACAATAGAATACAAAAGAGGGTATATAGCAGAATAAAGGCAACGCTTTAGACAAAGAGATAATGCCATAAGTTTGTAAATATTAAACTTGAAATTATATCTGATTATTCAGTTAATAAAATTCATGATTTCAGCAGAAACATTTAAAAAATATTTTTATATAATGATAAACACTACACCGACAATCCACGTTTTATTAGACCCATTTTAATCAACATAAAAATTATATCTTATACAACAAAATAAGATATTAGAAATTAATGAGTGATTCCATATCAAAACAGACATTTTCGCATTTGATATCTCCGATTGCAATGAAATTCGCTACAGATATTATGTATTGCAAATGTTGCTCAAATCACAAAATTTCAGATTAAAAACAATTCCCAGTTCTAACTTTATTGCTCATAACTTCTAAAATATACATTGCGCAATACTTATTTTTATTTCATTTAATAGAAAAACATATTAACTTAAAAACGACAAGTACATAATAAAACATTTATATACTTCGAATGTTTAAAGGTCAAAATCGATAATATAAAGATCGAAGCTTAATGTCTCTAAAAACGGTATTTTAAAATTCTTAATATATATATATATATATATATATATATATATATATATATATATATATATATATATATATATATATATATATATATATATATATATATATATATATATATATATATATATATATATATATATATATATATATATATATATATATATATATATATATATATATATATATTGATAATGTAACTCTACATTTGTGGCAATTTCAAGTTGGATCTTCTTTTGGTTTAGGAGTTATGAAGCAAAATACGGTAAAAAGCAAATTTGTTGTATGTAAAATTTCAAATATTTACAAAAATTATTTTGAAATTATTTTTTCTATGAGCACATATTTAAAAAAATTAAATTTTATATACAAAATTTGACTTCAGTTTATATTTTGTTACGTAACTAAAGGAGTGTCCAACATGAAATTTTGCACAAGTATAAAGAATTGTATTTATGTATATTATCAGGTATGTGATGGAAAACGATTTCGAAAACAAATCGATTTTAAATCGAAAAAAGTGTGATTTTCTGATATTTTCGTTTTTGTTATTGATAAAAATTATATTTTAATCACTTTCTTTTAGATTTTATTAAATAATTTTTTTATATTTGCCTAAAAATAACTGTTATTTTTCGCATGAAAATCATCAGAATTTTTCAAACCGATTCGTTTTGAAAACGATCGGTTTTCATCACATACCTGTATATATATTTTTTTTTAGCATTTTAAAGATATCGTTTTCGGTAATAAAATGGTTTAATTTTTGTAAATCTTATTTTGACCTTTGAACTTTCGGTTTTTTATAGTTTGAATTTTTTTAAGTCCAACTTCGACCTTTGAATTTTTGATGTAAAAAACTTTGTATATATCGTTATGAAGGTAATATCTTTGTCTTTAAATGGAGCAACAACTAGAGATCTATCATGTATAGTTAAGAAGTCATTAGAAGTTAAATAAGTTGCAGTGAATTTCATTGAAATCGAAGATGTCAAATCCGATTGCTGTACGTTTTGACGTGGAATCACTCTAATATGATTTTATTAGAAAATATACACAAATATTCAATTTGAAAAAAAAAAAAAAAATATTGTACATTAGATGTCTTAGTCGAAAAACTAAGATATGCCAAGTTTTGAACTGATTGAAAAAATTTAGAGGTGGCTCAGAGCGATCAAATTTTTGAAAATGATGACTTTTTTAATATTTTTACTTTTCATCGATCATAAAAAATTAATTTTAAATGGGTTTATATCTTGTTGAATTCCACACGTTATGAGCTTTCTGACAACATAATAGTTATTAACAAAAAATTACCGAAAAACACGTGGGCAAATAGACCCCGAAAAATAAAATTTCAACCAATATTTTAAGGAGAGAAACGATTATTGGCATGTAGTTCCCTATTGACGTTTTATATGCACTGTAAATAATTTTATTATCTAAAATTGTTGTAATAGTGAAAAATGCGTGGGTGAGTTATATGCAAAACAAAAGATTTTTGTGAACTTTGATTGTGAATATCTTACGCAGATCACACGTGATTACCGAAAATTTTTGACATGATGTATAAGATACCATCAGTATTTCATTAGTAAGTAAATACATATTCTCGTAGTGTGGTACATTTTAATGTGCATACCTAAAATTGTGAAAGAGGACATCATTATATATTGGCCCAATTTCATCTTTCTACTATGATTGGAACAGGATGCTACAGCGAATTTAAGTTGATATTTTCTGAAAAATAGTAATAATTTATTCAAAATTAAAATAAACCCGCATTTCGTAAATTTTCCAACAAATCTTTATGTATAAGAAAAATTACATTTATTTAAAATTTGTCAAAATTAATTTTGTATTACTTTTTCATTTGGAACAATAATTTTGTCTTGTTAAAAATTGGTATTGAAATAGGTAGTTAAACTGATTATTATACCCTACACCACCATAGTTGGTTGGGTTATTATGTGTTTGTACTGATGTTTGTAACGCACAGAAAAAAATCTTCGGACCCCCACCTTAAAGTATAGTAATCGATTCATAATTAATTTTTGAGTCGATTTAACGATGTCCGTTCATCTGGTTGGCTGGCTGGCTGGCTGGCTGTCCATGTAAACTTTGTGAAAAAAGTACAGGTCGCAATTTTAAAGTTAATTTGAAATTTTTTTGGAATAACTATTTTGGCACCAGGACGGAGCCTTTTGAAATTGGTTATGATCGGTCCATTATTTCACCTAGCGCCCATACAAATGTCCTCCCGGAATAGAGGTTTAACGATCATAACTGGCTTAAATATATCAATATAGCAATATAATTCTATGCAAAGTTTCAAGTTAATTTTCGACACATATAAGTTTTATTTAAGTAGAAGTCACAGTCAGTGTTTAAAAGCAATGATTTGCTAAGGCTTTTTTAAATTTGCTTTTCCTACTGCTTCTACAAATTTCAAATTTTCTAGCAACAGCAACAGCCACAGCCTTGCTTTTAATTTTATTCAAAAAATCCATTCAGCTTTTTTAACTAAAATAATTTTTGCCACCTGCTTTTTAAGCAACTAGCAGCAATAATAATTAGCCACATAAAAAGCAGTTACACGAAAATATTTGTCTTGCTTTTTTATTTTGCTAGAGATAAAAAGATTAACTTCAAAAAAGAAAAAGGAAAAAATTACAAAAATTGCTTTTTCAAAAAAGGCACGAACATCTGCTAAAATAATTTCTTCTTCAAAAGTGAGAACAAGTGTTTTAGCTAAAAACTGTACATTATTTTTAAGAGAACTATATATATATTTTATAAACATATGTATATTTATTTCAATAAAAAAGGTTAAAAAAACGAATAATTAAAAAATATTGTCAAAACATTTAATAAAAAATGTGCTTATTGGTTTGCTCAATCATCTTCCAAAAATATATTAAGTTCTTATACGGCATTATCAAGAAAATCAGGCTTTAGCTTCACTAGTAAAATATTCTCCAATGTATCTTGTTTGAGACGATTTCTATTATCGGCCAATACTAGCTTTAATGTTGAAAATGCTCGTTCGACAGAAACCTGAAAATAGAGAATATAAAATAAAAATGATGAAATAAATAAATGACTCACAGTGCCAAATTTTATTAGGTTCGGTATACAATTTATAATATCTCCCATATTAACCCATTTTCGGGAATCACTCTAAAGCGCATGAATTCATATAAATGTTAGTATTAACTTAATATTCTGTATTTGAATATTTTATTTTACACTTAGTAAAAGTATCGATCCACAATTGGCAACAGGTCTTACATACGACTCCTTCCCGAAATTTGATGCACATACATGGTGATGTAGGTATCATATGGTCAGGACTATATCTTTCTATCTCGTTATACAAAAGGTATTCACCTCAAAAATTTACAATTTTGAAGGTCCCTTGAAAAGTAGAAAATTTGCATCGATTTCTGGAAACACAACAACAACCACATATAATAAATTTTGCCCAACTTACTTTGCACGTGTCTAGTATAGATGCAATTTCTAAGGTGAATACCTTTACAAAAAACAAATTTCAAATTACATATTGGTATAAATATCCTCTTAATTTGAACAAGAAGTTGGAAAATTATCAAGGTCAAAATGTAGATAACATATAAAATCAAATGATCAAAAATGTGGTCCATTGAAATTATTAAAAAAATTCCTAAACACAAAAAAGGTGCAAAAAGTAAATAATTAAAATAAGCTAACATATTTAAAATTCACACTAACGAATACAACTTTTTTATTAAACAAAATTTAATAAATTTTTAGTGTATGATCAAATTATAATATCAATAAGTACTAATTTATTTTTGCAACAAATCCAAGATGATATTTCCTTGAAATTATTATTTTATATCTTTATTTAAATAGTCTTTTTGCATTGCAGGTGACGATATAAAGAGTTTAAAAATGCTTAGTTAATAATAAAATAAGCCTCAAGTTTCTTAAGTATAATCAGAACAAAGAAGCCGGAAAATATTTTAACTAATGATATGAATAATTTTATACTTAGAAAAAGATGTGTGTACACAAATTTAAGAATAAATTGAAATTATTTAGCTTTTATTAAAAAAGCGATGCATTTTATAAATTAGTTAAATCATTTCATTTTATTTTGCACAAATTAGGAAAATTATTGGTTAAGCAAATTAAATAAGTAACAAATCTTTGTTTTAAATTATAATAGTAGTTTTATATTAATGTAAATGAAATTGTTTATAAAATGAGTTATATAAAATATATTATATTATATTTTTATTAATAAAATATTTTTTTTATTTTTATTTTAGATGAGATAAAAGCGCATAATGGCAATGTTACTTGTCTGGATGTTGGTGAAACGGGTCGTGTTTTAGTTACGGGTGGTCAAGATCGTAATGTTAATTTATGGGCCATAGGACAAACAGAATGTTTTATGGTAAGTTTTTGTTTTATTTTCTGAAGTGTTATATTATGAAATTTTTAATTTTTTTATTTATATTTTGTTTTAATTCTAGTCACTTACTGGTCACAATCGACCCATAGATTGTGTACGTTTTGCATACAATGATGATTTTGTATATTCTGCCGATGATATTGGCATTATAAGACGATGGGATCTAAATGCCCAAACAATATGTTCCACATTAAATGGTCATATGAAAAGTGTACGAACATTGGATTTTAATCCATCCGGAGAATATGTAGTATCGGGCAGTAATGATACAACAGTAAGGTGAGTGCTATTTATGATAATTTATTAAAATTTTGTAGAGAAAAATTTGAGAAATGTAACTTTTTTAAAGAATAGTCATGGAATTAAACCCGATAATTAGTTAAAAGAAATACAAAACTAAAAGATCAAAAAAGTGAAATAATATTCAGAATTAAATCAAAAGTAATATTTTGTTGTTTATAAAACTAAAATAAGATTTAAAATTATGAAAATTTATCAAATTAGTTGATATACAAAGTTCAGCAAAAACTAGTTTGCTCAAGAGCTATTCATTTCATTGCTTCGAATACTAATTTCCTTTTTATTTTTTTTGCTAGGCTAATTATTGTTTAGATTCTCTGAACAAAATATACATAATATTTATCTAATAACATCATACAAACTATTTTCAATAACATTTTTTTCCATTCATCTGATTGTAGGAAATATAAAAATAATATTTATGGCAATCTCACTTATATTAAAAATTCAAACACTTGTTGTTGTGGTTTTCAAAACAAACGTGTAGGCTGTTAGATAAAATAATAACAAAATTTTCTTATTATTAAAAAATATAATTTTCCATTATATTATTATCTTCTTAAATTACTTTCAATTTCTGTATTCAGCAAATAAATAGATTACGAAAAACCAATTCAAAACAAAAAATACCATCTCACAAAACCACAAATTGATACAGATGTATTATGTAAAAAAAAATCATATTAAACACATGAATAGTTTGTTTATTTTATTATCAACTCTGTGAATGGTAACATAAGAAAACCCCCCAAGAAATAAACAATAAATAAATAATTTATTCAAAGAAATTTTTTTTCAGCTTTAATTTGAAATGCTCAATACAAATCTTAGAAAAAAAAAAAAACACTTATCAATAGACTAACCAAATGAAAATGAATGTTTTTGTATAATAAAGACCGTATAAATATGATCATTATCATTATCAGCGTTGATGATCAACGACATTTTTTTTATTTGTTGAGATAAATAATGATTTATTTTGATTTTTTGCTTCTAAACACAAATATCATCTTAATTCAATTGAAAATTTATTTCAATTTCAATTTATGAGAGGTCATATCTATGAACCAACTACTTATAAATTCATTTATTTGCTAAGCAATTCAAGAAACGTTTGTTGAAAATAAATTTAATTTTAAATAGAAGGTTTTGCTTGAATTATTGTGTGGTAGAGATTAATGCACATAAAAAACCTATATATTAGTTAGATTCTTTCTTTATTATCTTAAGATAAATTGCTAAAATATTAATTCAATCCATTAAGAATCGTATATAAAATTTTAACTTTTAGATATTTTTAGTATAGGCGCTTTTTTTAGGTGTTTTTTTCATTTCGGAGACTTTTCACGTTACGTGATTTTTTTATTTTTGGTATTTTTACGTTACGGCGCTTTTTTAGTTTTGGAGTTTGTTTGCTTTGGGTTTTTTTTTTTTCGTTTTGCAATTTCCCTTTTTTGGGAATTATTTTCATTTAGATGATTTTTTTTTTTTCATTTTGAAATTTTTTCGCTTATTTGTTGTAGAAATTTACAAGGACTATCTATATATTTTTTGTCATATCATAAATCAAAAAAAAAAAAAAAAAAAAAAAAAAAAAAAAACACATACATACAGTGGTGGCCACGAATTTAAGACACGACATTTCACTTATATATTTCTGATAATTTTTACATCTTATCGAACAAATTTTAGATCCATGTTATTTTTTAAAGATCCTAGTAATGTTATGAAAAAAAATCAACAATAGTTTGTTACCTATATTTAGTTTCCAATTTTTATTTACATATTATACAGATTAATACAAGTTTAAGCCTGGTCATGAATTTAGGACATAGGCAAAATAAAAGTTAATTCACAAAAGTAAAGCTCAGCTTCATAAAACAATATTAGTATTTGGTGGGAAATCCTTTATTTTGAATCACAGCAGCGCATCTCCTGGGTAAACTTTCAACTAAGGCCATACAGCGCTCCTTTGGAATGGCATACCAAGCCTTTTGAATTTCTTCCCATAAATCAGTCAAATTTTTTGGCTTTACTGCTCGTACATGCTCCTCAACATCATTCCACAAGTTCTCAATTGGATTGAGATCCGGGGATTGAGCTGGCCATTTCAGAACTGTGATATTATTTTCCTCTAAGCAACTCTTCACTAGGCGTGAAGTGTGCTTAGGGTCATTATCATGCATAAATTTCCACATTAGAGGCATGTTGTCTTCAGCGAATGGTATCATGATGCTTGTCAGTATGTTTTTGTAAATATGCTGGTCCATTTTATTGATAATCTTCTGAATGGGACCTACACCATGCCAGGAAAATGCTGCCCACACCATGACATTTCCACCACCATGCTTAACCGTTTTAAGGGTGTACTTTGGGTGATGCTCCAGATTTGGAGGACGCCATACGTACTGTTTTCCATCAGAACCAAAGCGACAAAACTTCGACTCGTCGCTCCAAAGTATATTTTTCCAAAATGTCATCGGCTTATTGAGATTTTCTCTTGAAAACGCTAGTCGGGATTTAATATTTTTTTTTGACACAAGTGGTTTACGTTGTGCAATACACCCACGTAAGTTCTTCTCATTCAGACGTCTTCTTATTGTCCTGGACGATATATTAATACCAAAATCCGATGAAATCTCATTTTTAATTTTACTTGAGCTCTTGAAAGGATCTTTAGCAGCTGATTTATAAATTAAGCTATCCTCCCTGGGTGTAGTTTTTCGGGCTCTAGGGTGCTGTTTGACATTTTTGGTAGTGCCATGTTGCTTGATGTGTTCCAGTGCATTGTAAATCTTGGATCTGGAACATTTTAGTAGCTTGGAAATTTCCATTACTGTTTTTCCATCAGTATTCATTTGTTGGATCAATTTTCGCTCGGCATCCGAACTCCAAGTACCTCTGGCCATTTCTAACTAAATATTTTGATGTATTCTAACATTAAATGGAATAAAACATTCATTACTTACCTTTTAGCTTCAAAAAACACCAAAAAATCACTTAAAAACCAAATATTTCTTATATGTTTTAAATTCGTGACCAGCTTCAAAAGCACGTTTTTACGAAAATATAATAAAAACAGCAACAAAATGTATACACAAACAAAACCAAATAACGGTAATTGATCTTAACATTACAGGGTACACTGAAAAATTAACAAAATCTAATTTTATATTGCAGGGTTGTAATAATTATCACAACTTAGTTCGTTACATGTCGTGTCTTAAATTCGTGGCCACCACTGTACATACCCTGACCCACTAGGGGCCTGCACACCTCATCCCTGACCATGTGAAATTTTATTGAGATATCTCCAACGGTTCAAAAGTTACAGAATTGTTTCCAAAAAAAAAAAAAAAAAAGTTTTGGAACCACTGTGCGACGCACAAAGGGGTCAAAAATGGCGATTAATTCAGGGAAAGGTGATATCAATATTTTGATGACCATGTTTTATTTTTTTTATTCATTAATTATAAGGTAAAAAATTCAACTTTAGAATTTTAAGATTTTTTTGGGAATAAGGTAATGGGTCGAAAATTATCCATATATCATATTAATGATCTCGTTTAATTTTTCTACTTATTAGTAAGTAAAAAATTCATTTTTAGAACTGTAACATATTTTTTGGCTGAATAGTAATATCTGTCCGTCCGACTATACATTTGGGTTAAATGAGTCGAAAATGGCGCTTAATTCACGAAAATGAGATATCTGGATTTTGATGATCACGTTCTATTTATACTATTTATTAGTTATTAAATAGTGCATTTTTAGAATTCTAAAATATTTTTTGGCAGAATGGCAATATCCGTCCGTCTATACAGTTGGGTAAAATAAAAAGAAATAAAAAAACATATTTTTAAAATTGTAAGACATTTTTTTAAGAATTCTAATGTGTATCCTTCCGTCCGTTTGCTTATTAATTTTTGCAAACTTGCTAATTCAAAATCGTTTATTTTTTGACTCAATAAAGATATCGACTTCAAATTTTCTTCATTCAATAGACAATTTTGTTCTTTAATAAAATACAAAAAACATGATAAAATCGGTTGAAAATGTTGGGATATATGGAAAAACTTGACCAACATCTTGAAAAGTTGAGTTGGAATTTCAAATGAATATATCTCGAAGAATATATAAGAGAAATAGTACATGCAAGCATGTTTTCAAAAGGATTTATCAAGTACTTTAAGGTGATATAAAAATATTGGAAATCGGGTATGGAACAAAAATTCCCTAGTGGTTAAACATTTTCTATGACACAATACCATATTTTGAACCCCCATAGCTCCACTCCCGAAGCGTATATGAGCTTCTAAACTTAAAATGTTACTGTGCTCTGCTACGCTTCACGTTTAGAAGTTACAGATTTATTTCGATTCTGCCCCATTTTAATGTTTGATAAAGCAAAGAAGCAGTTTTTTGTATGAAATCTACTGGAGTTTTTTCGAAAAAAAAAAAAAAAAAAATAAATAAATTTCCCAAATCGGTCTAAATATACGCACGATTTTTTTCATAATATTAAAGGGAAATATTATTCAGAAAATTTTCAGAACAAAAATCCTGTAACATTTTAAGTACATTTCATGAAAATTGAAAATTAGTGTATTTAGGACAAAATAAAAATATTAGGACAAAATATAATTTAGAAATACTTGAAGAAAAGTACACTTAAATACCTGAAGTTGATAGTTCCATTTTAAATTTTTATTTTAAAATACTTTTTATTTAAAATAAATACACTGAAAATTGATGAAAATTTAAGTTTTTACTCTTATTCAAAAATGAAATAACTGTTTAACTTTGAGAGCTCCTTATAAAAAACAACACATCCTAGCTTGAATATTTTATTTGATATTGATATATAATTTTGACTATTTTTATTCGGTATCCAACTTTATTACTAAAATTTAAATTTCTAAATTTAATTAATTGCCACTTTTGACACATTTTACCCCAACGTGCGTCGGTTTTTTTTTTCATTTTGGCAATTTTTTTCACACTTTTTTCCCCGTTTTCGCACATTTTAATTTTAGCGACTTTTTTGTGTTTTTCAATACCACCAATAAAAATAAAAAAATAACTTTTATATAACTGTTATATCAGTTAATTACCTCCATTTCAAATATTCAAAAATAAAAGAACAGTAAAATAATATTATATTAAAATTTTATATATACTTTGAGAGTAAAAAGGATTACATCAAAAATGTTTGATTTTTAATTAAATAGACATCCCACATATTACTTATGCTGGTTTAAAGAATCTATTTCTCATAAAAGCTATTGACGTTTTGGCAGATAATTTTATTTACCTCTGCTTAATTAAAATTTCAATAATTTTTATTTATTTTTTACTATTGCAAACTGAATTATCAGTGACATATATCGTATGAATTATCACTTGTTACGTTGTATACATATATTTCTACCTACAACTTCAAAGTATTGTTTTACAAATTTACATAATAATTTTAACAAAAATATGTTTTGTTTTTATTTCATATTTCGATGTTTTAAACAATAAATCTTAAAATTTTATTTTAATTACACCGACGCTTCCTTAAAAGAGAATGAATATCTTCCTATATGGTTGTAACTTTTAAATTAAATATACATTTCTCATCATACCAATAAATATATACATAAGTACAAGTAAGTATTTTGACGTAGTCTTCTTTACATTCACATATTGTTCATTATTTTTTAATTAAAACGAAAAAAATTACATTACCAACTCGAAGGTATAAAAAAGACTACAATGTATAATGTATATGCAAAATAAGAAATTAATAAAATTAAATAAAAATCCAAATAAACGCCCCTTAGTTAAGTATTCATATTAGTTAAAAAAAGTATAAAATTCTTATTACATATAAGGTTGCATTTATTCATTGATGTGTATTACTCGTATTCGTTTTTTGTACTACTTACGTTATTTGTATTTATGTAGGTAATTTTATATACATAATACTAGTATTTTACTACCCGTAAATATATCTTTTTGTTATGGCAGTTAGTTGAAAAAATATGTTATTTTGTTTTTATGTTCAGTTTGGCTAAATATTCAACTTTTTTATTTTGTCTGTGTAATAAGTAATTCATGAACTGATTACCATGCGTAGGTGATTTTTTGAAAAGTAGTTTGAATTTCAACTTTAACAACAAGAGATCTACTCACGTTACAAGTATAAAATTTGCACATGCGTATAAAATTGCTTTAAAACAAAAAACCAAAAAGACTTTTGGCAAAATTAATCACTTTTGGTATTAATATATAAAATTTTATTTACCTTTATGTACAGGTCTTTAAAAGAGTAGTATAAATAATGTGCAAATTAGTTTTTGGTTTTATATGGCTTCCTTTTTTTAAGAAGTTTTTGTTAAATTATAAAAGTTATAAAATAATGGTTCATTACAAAGAAATTTTTTAATTAATTCGATTTCAGACCATTTAATATCTAAACGCTTTCTTTATTGTGTTAAAATTTTTTTAGTTCATTAAGAAATATTAATTATTCTAATTAATGATTAAACCTATTTATTTCTTATGTTGGTTTCAAGAATTTTTCTCATAAAAAATTTTATGTTTTGGCAGACAATTTGATTTACCATTGCTTTATTAAAACTGCTAGGGTGAGCCTTATATGATAGTCAACTATGAACTGATGTTCACATAAGTTATGAAGTTGTCAATCGATAATACCCTCAATACATGTTCAAATTTTTTTCTGAAACGAGCTCTTTTTTATAGAACTTATTTCCAGCTAGTTGTTAAACCTCATATGTAAGATATTCTTGATTAAAAAATGTCTGATGGCTAATTAAGTATTTTCCAGGCGGCTGTGATGTTAGGCGTTCGATTCCTAGGGATGTTCCCAAAAAGGGTTATCAATATCTATTCGGATTTAAAGGCCTTTACGACCTCTTAACGAGATATGGAGCCGGCATAGAAGTATAGCACAATTTAGATCTCCAGGGAAGTTACTTCCACAAGGATACTTCAGGAAACGATCCTTAGAAAATTTAACACTTGCCAAGTTGCCAGAAGTTTCTGGATAGAGCTTAATTGCAACAGATCTAGAATTTTTCTATTGGTGGCTATACTTAGGGGTCGCTTTCTTATTGGTATTGGTATGCTCGCAAACTTGGTTTCATTCATGAAGATTTCAGTAGGAGCTGTTGCGATGCGATACGATAATTTGTCTTTCATTTACTTTCTTACTTCTATGATAGGCAGAGAAGTTATTTAAAAAAAATCAAGTCCATACTTTTTCTTTTGAAACTAAAGTAAAATTTTTCTAAAAATATATTTTTGGAGAAACTACAAATATATGATCCCTAATAAAATCCTGTTTTGCCAGGATATCTCAACGAAATTTTTATAGTTTTTTGACTTCATCATTTGAAATGATAAAGTGTTGTTGAAAAAACTATAATTCCTAAAAAAGCAATTGCAAACTCTTTGAAACTGAATTCGGAGCACATGCAATGTCGCAGCGAGAGCTTTAAGGATATGTAAAAATATTTAAATCGAATAAGAAACAATTACTTTTACAAGCGAATTAATATTTTCCGCACCAAACTTAAAATTGTCAAGGCGTTATTTCCCTTAGAAGTGCACATTGGAAAATAAGAACATATTGTAAACTCGTGCCAATTTGGCCTGAAGTTTAAAAAAAAACATTAATTATTGCTGATGAGAACTATACTATTTGTCCGTCATTACAACATATATTCTGACTAATCCTTTGCAAACCACTGTAATTTATACGTGCTATAAAATCTTATCAGTTCTAAGGAAAATCTTAATTGTTATAACAATTAAATTAATATCACATTTCTTTACTTCAACAGACTTTGGTTATTAAATCATGATTAAAAATAAAATAAATAATAATAATGTATCTCACTTCTAAATTTAGAGTAAAATACAATTTAACTTAAACCAGTATATAACTTAAGATCTTTTCAAGTTTATCAAGATAATTTGTCAAAATTAAAAAAAATTCTATACAAACAACATAATCAGACAATATCTATATTTAAATCAATTTGAAATCAGTCTTTATTGAGCAATTAATAGCATTGACTTTTAAAGATTTCAAAATATGTTTCTTTAGAATTTTAGAATTTAACGGCTTCTGCCCGAAGATATCTTATACCTTTTGCCTCGAAAAAAATTTTCTAAACTTCTTACTCTCTACCAGGAGAGAAGAATTGATTGAGCGTGTAAAAAATATATAAAATAAAATGTGTTTTATTTTGTTGTACCTTTTTTTCGTTAATTTGTTTAATTATAAACCAAATAGCCTTGTGTAGTTAAGTTTAAACTCGACTCGTATAAAATAGCAACGAACATTTATGCAAAGTTCAAATAACAATAAAACAGATTGTATTGAATTATAAACAAATATATATGTATGTACGTATATTTGTATGTATTTTCTTACGAAAAATTAAACCGAAAACAAAAACAATACGATAATGAATTTATTTAAAATAAAAACTTTAATATGAATCATTATTTCAATATAGTGTATATTTTATTTTATTGTTTGTGTTTCAAAAAAACAAAAGATAAAAAATAAGTCAAACAAAATAAAAAATCGACGCAAATTTTGAAAACAAAGCTAATAACGACTCTGCAAAACGTAATAAACAGAAGCTTGAGGCAATAGAAACTTGACGCAGAAATTTAAAAATAAAATAATAAAAAAAAAAACACTTAATGAGAATAATATCATAACATTTGTGCTTTGAAAGAAAATTGCGACGACCAGCTGTTAGGAAAACAAAAAATAAAATAATCACAACTTAAAAAAAAAAAAAAAAATGTTCGTAAGAAGTAGAAAACAAAAACAATGACTTTGCAAACAGACAAAGACAAGCTGTGAAATAAAGTAGATTTTGCTTGATTTTTATTCTTTTTCAATTTTATAGTAGATATTATAGTTTTTTTTTTTAACATATTTAATTTTTTCTTATTTTATTTCATTATTTTATAGCAGCAAATGATGCGTAGGTTGCATCACAGACATATACACAAATGTGTACTTTAAGATACTTACTCATGTGTGTGTATTTTAAAGTTTGAATTAATATCAACTGAATATTAAGTATCCAATCATAGCAACAAACCACAAATATGTTGGTGTCAGTAGTTTTAAAGAATTATAACTTAATATAATATTTAAAGGATTGTAATATTCAAAATTTGTTAAAAAAGTTATATATAAAATTTCAAACAGGCGTAGCAGAGAAGTGTACAATTTTAAGTTTGAAAGGGCACCCCACATACCCCTTAAGAGAGGAGTTATGAGGGCAAAAAATAAGGTATTTACTTTTGACATAGAAAATTTTTATACGTTTGACAATTTTTTCTTATCTGATTTAAAAAATCTACATCTTTTTAAAGTCCTCGATAAGGTCTATAAAAACATCTTACTTGTGCTCTTTATAGCTTATAGCTTTCCAGTTATTTGCATTTGAAATTTTAGCTAGCTCAATTTTGCAAATTTTTGATTAAGTTTTTATACCCTACACCGCCATAGGTGGCTGTCCATTAGAGTGTCCCGTAGACAAACATTTTGTACGTAAAAATTAGATTGATATGGAAAAAAATATTTAAAAAATTTTAAAATTGATCTTAAAAAAATTTTAAATTGATCTGCAGCGATTGAAAAACACGGATGTAGAAAGTACTGAGTTTTGTCTTGAAATGGGTATAAAAAATTCCTAATAAATTCCTAGTAAAAAAATATAAAAAAATTTGTTTCCTAAAAATGTTGGTCCATAAATCATCACTTTAGTATATCAAGCAATGTTCCTTTTATGGCTAAAATATTAAAAAATTGCTTTGTGTAAGTATTGATGATAATAGATAATTAGAAATAGAAAATTTGTTCATCAAAATGCCCTAAAAAGTCTTCTAGCGATATATGGGACCCATGATTTTTCAATCGCTGGTAAGGAACTGAACCCAATATTTAACATTTTTTAAATATTTTTTATTTTTGTATTCAGCTTATAAATACGCATCGTTTTATGGGTCTTCCTACTTCAAAATCACAAAAAATCGTTTCCTCGGACACTACAATCCATGTAAACCTTGTGAACAAAGTACAGATCGCAATTTTAAAGATATCTTGATGAAATTTGTTACGAATAATTATTTTGGCACAAGGACGAAGCCTATTAGAAATTGGTTATGATCGGTCCATTATATTACATAGCCCTAATACAAATATCATCTCGGAATGAAATTTTGTGTATAAGTATCAATCTTTGAGCCAAATTTCATGAAGATTTGTCAGTATGTTTTCTTAAAATTTGTTTAGATATCTTAATTAACAAAGATCTTATTACAGGTAAAATATTTATAGATTATCCAAAAACTATTTTTTACAAAAATTTTACTTATTTTAACTCCTTTAAGATCTGCTCTCGTTCAACATTTTTTCTTTTATTCTTCACTTAAAATATTTGGAATTAAAGGTGTAGGAATGAATATTTTTTCGTTTAAAGCATTGAATGAGGGGTGTCATATTTTTAATTGCTTTTTCATATAAATGTGTTGGAGATCAATGCGTTTACGTCAAGATTTATAGTTTTGATCATTTGTTGTTTTGAGTGTGATTCGGCTTTTGTTTCTATTTCATTCACAAAAATTTTTCTGCTCAATTTTAAAAAAAATAACAACAAAGAATTGTGACCGGCTGGTGGTTGTTGGCCTCTACAATTGACCGCTGCATAGTATTTATACTAAATACTACTACAAACCACTTGTTCGAATATTTTCAATGATTTTTTAAAGATATTTTCGTGATACTAAACTCAACAAAATAAAAAATACTTGTATTATAGCTAAATTACCAAATATGCGAAGACTAGATTTATGATTAACTCTAAAGGCGTTTAATATTAAGTGTAAACATTTTTCATAAACAAAAAACGTAAATAGGAATTAAAAGTTTACTTCATGATATCAAATAATATGTTATTTTTATATTGTAGTGAATGGATTTTTTATAATAACTAAAAAAGAAGGAAATTATTGATTTTAAGAATCTTTTTACAAAAGAAATTTTTGGTCGCGTTTATCTTTTAATGAGTTAAAAATTTTTCAAATAAAAACAAAATTGTTTAATCTGATCTGATAAAAAAATTTTGAATTAAAATTGTTATACTCACATTGCTTTTTAATATGGTCAGTTAAGGAGATATTAGCCTATTATCTTTATAACTGATTAAAAAATAATGTGAATATAACTTGAAGACAACTTTAATTCGATTTTTTAATATTTTATTAAACCAAATCGAATAAGTCGTTTTCGCTATATGCTTCAATTTATGGTGTAAAGTTGTTTATTTTTACAAAAGCGATTTATCGCGAGAATCAGAGTCAATTCAAAACGTCACACACAGGAGTGTAATTGAGAAAAATTGCGATTAATTGAAAATCAATATTTTGAAAAATTAATTGATGCTAGATAAAAATAGATAAAATTAAGCATATATAATTTGCTAAGCATTTTATCAGTTTAAAAAAATCATGAAATTTATTAATACGATCTTTGCTTGGAAAAAACTCACCTGCTAAAAAATTTATGAAATTAAAGTGCTTTGTTATTTTTGATACGTTATTTGCACTATGGAAAATCTAATTATACCCACTTAAAGGTATTTATCTATACTTTTGACAAAAATTAAAATTAATTTTGAGTTTTTATCCACTTTGGTATAAGTTACGATTTTGTCTCATAACCTCACTTTTCAATTTGGACACATACTAATTTATGTGCTACACAGAGGTTTTCAGTTATATTCAAAATGATTGTACACTATTTTAAAGTATTGGAGATCTATTAATCCAATATTTATTTTGAGCATAAAATGTATTTAAATGGTTTAGTTATAGCGAAAGCATATACAGTGGCGGCCATGAGGTTAGCACACTTGCTACTGCCTATCTTTAAAAGCAAATATTTCCTGTATTTCTTTATTTTTTTTTTTTAATATTTCTTTTATATATGTGTAACATGTCTTGCTAAGATCACGTCACAATATATTCATTGTCATTCCTATATATATCTTTGCTGTTTTTCTGTTCAGAATAGAATAACCGTCAAAAAACACTGGACAGTATTTTAGCACAAAATAAAAAAAAATTATTCACATTTAAAAAAAAGTAACAAAACAAAAAACTTATTTCTCTATAAAAAAAACTTATTTCACTATAAAGTACTTAGTTGGGTATCCATTATTTTTTATTACAGCTGCCAATCTCCTTGGCATACTTTCCACAAGTCCCATACAGCACTCCACTGAAATAGCGTACCAAGCTTTTTATATTTCTGTCCATAAATCGGCCAAATTTTTAGGTTTGAGATCCGGAGATTGGGCTGACCATTTTAACACGTTAATATTGTTCTCTTCCAAGCAACTCCTCACTAAGCGTGAGGAGTGTTTTGGGTCATTGTCGTGCACAAAAATCCACCTAAGTGGCATGTTGTCCTCTGCATAAGGCATCATTGTATTTAGTAGTATATTCTGGTATACATATTGGTCCATACGTGTATCAATCTTGCATATAGGACCAACGCCATGCCCAAAAAAAGCTGCCCACACCATCACATTTCCTCCACCGAGTTTTATTGTTTTAGAAGTGTACTTTGGATTGTGTTGCATGTTTGGAGGACGCCATACATACCTCTTACCATCCGATCCGAATCTACAAAACTTGGATTAATCACTCCAGAGGACATTTTTCCAAAAAAACTAATAGCTTTCCCAAATGCTCACGAGCAAAGCACAACAGATCCCGTAGGTTCTTATTTGAAACGTGTGGCTTATACTGAGAAATGCATCCACGTAAATTTTTTTTCATTAAGTCTTCTTCTTATTGTTCTGCAGGACACGTTGATACCATATTTTCTTGAAATTTCCCTCTGGATTACAGTGGAGCTTTTAAAAGGATCTTCGTCAGAGGTTCTATATATTAAAAAATCCTCTTTACGTGACATTTTTCTTGACCTGGGAGCCTGTGTAACATTTTTAAATGTTTCATACTTCCGAATATGGTTTAGTGCATTATAAACCATCTTTCTGGAACATTCCAAAGTATTAGCAATCTCACTTATGCTTATTCCTCTTGAGTACATCTGTTGAATAATCTTACGTTGTTCGTCTGTACACCACTTTTTTTAGTCATGTCTAAATAATGTTTATTTATTTAATTTTTTATCATCGTTGATGAAATAATATCTAAACTTACCAATTAATTATTTATATTCACAAAAAACATATAAAAAATTTAAATATATTTGTTTGTGCAAAAATTGTGACCAGCTTATTTTGCCTATTACTGCACTTAAATTAAAAATTAAAAGAGAATTGCGATAGAATGCAAAAAAAAAAGTAACGGGACTTATTGCAGACACCATAAAGAACACTAAAAAGCTAAAATTTTAGTAAATAATTGTAATGAGACGAAATAATTTTCTTTTAAAAACAGTAGATATGATGTGTGCTAACCTCATGGCCACCACTGTATATAATTTGACAGAGCTTTCTGAAGCTCCCAGACGACGTAGAAAATTAAAGTTTGGCTCACTTATAAAAGTTTTCGTCCTACAAATCCTAATGGAGCCTGATTTTGAAATTTCTGTCACGGAGCGGAGATAAGTGGATTTATATATCATTTCCTAAGCCATTTCATTTCCTTGTCATTTTCTAAGAATTATTTCCTCTTTCCAGAGCTTTCTGAAGCTCCCTTACTTTTAAAGCTTTTTGAAATTTGTATCATGGAGCGGAGATACGTGGATTTATATATATGTAAGTAATTTTATAAGTATTTTTCTCTTTCCAGAGCTTTAAAATTTGACTTACTTATAAAACAGTTTATCCAACAAATTTTAACGGAGAGAGATTTTGAAATTTCTAACAGAGAGCGGAGATAGGTGGATTTATATATCATTTCCTAAGCATTTTTCTCGGCCCAGAATCAAAGAATTTTATTTAGTTCTTGCTATATCGTTTAGAAATTATCCAACCAAAAGGATACTAGTAATTTAAAAAGTATGCTAAAGTATATCCCGAGACTTGATTTTTTTCTAAATAACACAAAAAATAATGTCTGTGGACCAGGCACAATGCAGAAAGCATTCAAAAGATCATTTATTATTATACAAATGTACAATTTTTTTTTAGATAATTTACTCTTATTTGTATTAAAGTGATCTCGTGATTATATTTTAGTTTAATTTTGTCAAAAAAATATTTCGCTACTCTTAACTTTTTAATAATATCGATGAAAAAATACAGGAAATTCTATATAAATTCTGTAAACTTTATAATCCATTAGTCAAATATATGATAATTTAGAACTAAATACTTTTTGTTATAGCTTAGTAAATACGACTCCGACCAATATAATCTTGTACACATATTATTTTGACTTATTATATATTACTTTCTGAGTAATTGCATTCTGAAAATGACAAGAAGCACTTAAGACATTTATAAGCGTTTGGCCCATTTCCGGTAAAAAATTTATATGGTGAAATATAGTGAAATAATAGTTCGATTAAAACTAATTTTAGAGACTATCCCAAATGTTGGTTATTGATGTACCGACAGCCGGACGGACAGTGGTTTAGGCTAAAAGAAATATTTATTAATTCGGTAAGGATTTATTTGACGTACTAATGACACAATAATTACAACAAAATTATGAATGAATCGCTCTACCTCATCCCTGAATTAAGCGCCATTTTTTGGAGGGATTCTACCCTAATGTGCATCACAAGACTAAGGTAACAAGACATTTAAAAAAGTGGAGAATTGAGCCCCTTTCGAGAGATTTTACTGATTTAATTTGATTCCTATTTCGTATAAATACACAAAGGGAAAAATTCTATTACAGTTACTGAACCAATGTCAACTTGATGCCAATTGGTACCAATTTTCGTTGATGATTTAATTTCGCAGTATTAAATTCGAACACATAGGGGGCAGATTAACTATCGACACTGAATGGTATTGTTTTAAATTATTATTTTTTTTTTGTAAAAATATGCTGTCACTTGTCAAAACATTACATTTTTTGTGTATAAGTTTTCGATATACATATTATATCTAATTTTACATGTGCTGCCTACAGATCTTTAAGTTAAAAACGAAATTTGAAATACCTGTAGTTATTTAAATCTGATAAAATTTTAACTTTAATATTAAAAATAATATGTAATTCATAATGAAAAGAATTGCAATTATAATTTGCGAAAGTAGTTTTCTAATCTTTATTGTTTTTCTCTTTTTAATAATAAAATATTTCATTTAACCGGAAATATGTTGTTACAAATAATTTGACCATAAACGGAACGAAATATAAAATATGAAATTGTTTTTTCTAGAGAGAATAACAAAGAAACGCAATAATTAGAACATAATAAAACATGTTTTTAAGTTTTATTATTTTATTTTTTGTAAATATCTATCTATCTGTGTAAATTTGTATAAATATCTTTCTAAGTTGTTTTTGTTGTTAAATAAAAATAACATACCGTCAGCCAAGTTATATGGCATAAATTAACCTAGTTTGTTGTTAAACAAAAACAACAAACTGATTTTATGCAAATTTTGTTTTAAGTTTATTTATATAAAAAATAGCAACAACAAAAAATTAAAAAAAAAATCACACATACTTAATGAATGAAATAATTCTATTAAGAAAGCAAACAAAATAAAAGACTTAAAAAAAGGAAAGAAGAATAATAAAAATATATTCAATACAAACAAATAATAAAATGACAATATTTAAATTTCTATTGAATAAGAGTATTAAACAATTTTTAGCAATAAAACGAACAATTTATGAATAAACAAATATTTACAATCAGAGATGACCAAACAGCAGTTAGAACTTAGAATTTAAAATAAAAAAGAATTAGGCTTTACCTCTTTGTTTCTTTTTTTTTTTTTAAATTTAAATATTTATTTTAAAATCATTATGAGTATTGTAATAAAACAAAAACTTAATCAATTTTGAAATATAAATTCATAAATCTCCAGAATACAAAACTTTCTTATTTCAAAACAATTTAAATTTATCTATTTCTTCTACAACTATAAATTTAAATAACTAAGCTGGCTGCTGTCACGTTTTCTTTATTCAAACAAATTTCCGATCTCTATTGAAATATAGCTTAATATTAAATTTTGTCTATAGAATCAATTGTTGTACTACAATTTATTTCAAATATAGTTTTCACTCTTAAACAATACGTGAAATTAATCAAATTTTTAATGGCGTAAACAAAACATTTCATTTGAAAAAAAAAACTCCGTCATGTAATTATTGTTTTTACTTTCTTCTTTAGAAAGAGAGAGAGAGAAAAAAAAAGCAAAATTAAAAAAGTTTAAATTCGTGTGTTGGCTATTACGACCAAATCGTCTGCTTAAGTTTTTTTTTCGACTGATAATACAACCAATTACGATGATGTATAGTTTAAAAGCAGTTAAAAGTAATACAATAACAATTTAGTTACAAATAAGTTCGTTTATTTTTTTTAATGACAACTTTTTCGTGGTCATATAAGCTTTTTTTTTTTTTTATCTATAAAGGAAAAATTATGTGAATGTATTTTGAAAAGAAAAAAAAAAAGAAAAAAACACAAACCCTATGACACGATCAGTAATGTAGTTGTTGCCTCTTTTTCGTCGTGCAATTAGAAACGCTGTTAATGATTTTGGGGATCTATAAATGTGTGAGGTGGTTTTTATGAATTTAATTTTTTAAGATCGTGTGTTGTTTTTTTCTGTTATTCATATTTACCACTAATACACCATTTCCAATCATTTGTTTAGAAAATTAGAAAGGTATTTTGAATTGGTATTGAAAAGTTTTAGGCGCTGATATCCCATTTAGTAAAACATCAATTCTAAAGAACATGGTCCTTACATTTCTAATACAAAATTTACTTTGGAATTGTTGCTATTTTTCAGAACATTAAAAAAAAAAAAAAATCATTTCCTGAAAAATTAAAATTTCCTCCCATTTTTCCCTTTCCTTACATTTTTTCAAAAAATTACTCCATCTGACATCTTTTTGTAAAGTTTTATTTTTTACAGAAACTATAAATGTTGAATCTGTAACAAAATCTTTAAGATATTAAAATGATATAAACAGATAGTCGACTTAATAATTTGTTATTGGTCTAGAAAACAGGCGATTTTAAACAAACAAATGTCTTTGAAACCGTATACTTTTTGTTAATCGCAGCTTTGGGATATTAGAATATAAAGGCTAAATTTAAAATTTTTATTTGAAATGGGCCAAATTCCGAAGAATCTAGAAATTGGACATGCTTTCTTCTTTAAAAGGATCCTAATGAAGATATCTTTTAGAAAATTTCAAATTGAAAGTTCTAAATAGTTAACTTATGGATTCAAAAAAAGGGAGACATTAAATTTTTTCTATATGATTAAAATTTTGTTGTTTGACCAAGCAAGCAAATGTGGATGAAATAGTATAAAGTATTGAAAAATTTGGACCAAAGTTTTTGTGAAAATATAAAAATATCAACTCTTGAAAGAGCATTTGTTATAAAGGTTTATAAAAGCTCAATTAAAGCATTTATTTAATATTATGTCAATTCGTATGTATATTTATACATAAGGGTGGCCCTCATTACAAAAAGTGTTCAGATTATTGTTCTCGCCCCCTGGAAATTTTTAAATGGTCGAAAAACTAAGACATGCAATGTTTTTAACTGATTGGAAAAAATTTAAAGGTGGCTCAAAGCGATAAAAATCTTAAAAAAGATGACTTTTTAAATTTGTTCTCCTTTTCACGACCATAAATATTTTATTTTACATTTTCTGAGTTTGTATCTTGTTGGATTCCTCAGTATATGACATTTCCGAAATGCCCAAAATCAATAAAGTGGATAACAAATTATAGAGTTATTAAAATAAGATAACGTAAAACTCGTAATTTTCAACCAAATAAGTCTTTCGCCAGAATTTGAGGGAGAGAAATGAAATTTGGCATAAAGCTTCGTTTTGATATTTTATAGATTCTATGAATAATTTTATGATATAAATTTGTTGTAATAGTATCAAAATAGGTAAGAGTTATATGCAAAACAACAGCTTTTAATGAAATTTGACCTTAAATATCTCGCGTAGATCACAAGTGATTATGAAAAATTTTGATATTGTGTATAAAATATCAATGCTAAACAATTTAACGAGTTGCGTTTCCTCAAATTTTGCTTGAAATCTTAGTTTCCCGGGGTGTATTTGGTTTAAAATTACGTGTTTTGTCTGATTTTATTTAAGAAACTATAGTTTTATGGATCATTCAATTTTCCTGACTTTGGTGATTTCAGATAGCTAATAAGTTGCGCAATGCAAAAATATGAAAATCAAGAAAATTGAAGCTGTAATTAAATATTTAACGTTGAAAAGAATAAAAAAAAATCAAATTTTAATATTTCAATCTAAAAATTTCTTATTTGTGTCGAATATTAACTTGATACTAACATTTTAATGGGATTTATGCCCGTTAAAGTGATTTTCTGAAAAAGGCTTTCTATGGGAGCTATGGTTAATTATGGATCGATCTTCCTGAAATTCGGCACACAAATTTAGACTTATATGGAACATATATGTGTTTATTGAAATATTGCTATATTTAAGGTATTTATAATGGTTAAACACTCTTTCCGGGAGGACATTTGTATAGGGGCTAGGTCAAATAATGGACCGATCATAACCAATTTCAACCTGCAGTTTGATTACAAGGTTTACATGGACGGACAGACAGACGGACGTCGTTAAATCGACTCAGAAAGTGATTTTAAGCCGATTGGTATAAATTAAGGTGGTTCTTAGACATCAGCACAAACTCATAATACCCTCACCATCTATGTAGGGTATAAAAAAATCAGAGGTGAATCAGAACATAAAATGTATGCCAAAATTGGTAAAAGTTTTAAAAATATTCGTGTCAGAGGTGCCCTTCCTAAGAGGTCTGTGGGATCCAACCTTCCTAATTTAAACTCCGATATTTCTCTGCTATGATTATGCCAACTTTTATTTAATTCGGAACAGTCTATTATAAATTATAGATTATGTAATTGAACCAGTCTATTACAAATTATAGATCTATTTTCAAAATATTTTTGTTTCGCTATTGTATGATTTCTGAATTTCCGCAATTTGTTTTGAAAATAAAACAGAAGTTATCGTTTTCACACATAATGAAACTTCTATAGTCTATGTAAGACCAATTTTTGTATTTGTTTTTGTATCTAAACATTTTATCACTTAATATATTACTCACATATTTTAATTTTAAGAACTTACTTTTGACATATTTTAACTTTTTTGAAAAGGCCTTTGGATCACATTAGATCTTTTGATTTTAATCTAGGCTGTAAAAATACTTTGATTCATAGGATATCTGTTCGCATAAGATAGAGAATATATAATAACTTCCCCATAGAAAAGTATCCGGAAATTAGGGAGGCTTTTAAATCAATAAAATATTAAATAAAAAGGACATTGTGTATATGCTAGAGAGATTGTTTATACGACCTTTTGGAAAACCCCATTTTCGAATAATTGGTATTTTGAAAAAAAACTGGTTTCACTTTTTAAAGTTCAAAAAAAAAAAAAAAAACGGTTAACCGTTTGTTTCCAGAAGCTAATACTTCTATCAAAAAACCACATTTCTTAAAAAAAAGAAATAATAATACATTTTTAACTTAAAAATTATAAGTTTATATATTATTATTTTTTGATTAAATATAATTAATTATATAATTAAAAAAAGTGAAGCAGCAATAGCAATTTAAAAACCGAATTTCGGATATTATCAGTCTAATATTAAAATATAGAGCTCTTTTAAAGATTTTCAAAATATGTTTGTAGTAATATTAAGTCTTTTAGCTCAAGATATTGCAGCAGTAAGTTATTTCCGAAGTTTGTCTTGTGCTCTGGATGCACTCTTTGCATTTTACAATCATACCGTGATTTAAGCACAGTCTTGTGATTGTAACGATTTTCTATTCTTATATTTTATATTCAGTGATTTTAAAGTATTTTCTTGTTATTTTTAGGAAGTGATTTTTATAATTTACAGATATTTTTTGTTTTTATTAAATTTTATTTACTTTTTCCCTTTTCTAGTAATAATTATAGATATTTTCAATAAATATTTCAAACAAACTTCATTTATTTATTTTGTTAATTTTTTATACTTTATTCTCTTAAACTCTTCTAGTCGTCGTAAAATTTGATGACACAATATGAGTCGTTTCAATACAATATAGTCGTCGACATTTCTTAGAGAATACCAAAAATTATTCAACTGTCATCTATAGATGTCGATAACGACAATTCGCCACAGAAGATACAAGATGACGTCGTTTTGTGTCGACAACGACAACTAGAATAAGGGTGATTAGTTTGATAATGTAAATTATTTACACTCTTTTAAACGATAAAATGAAAGTTAATTTTTTTTTTTAATTATTAAAAATAAAGATTTCTTAACTAATGGTCAATTGGAAATGGTGCAAGATTTAACCATATATTTCACATTGTGCACCATGTAGAGTTTTCTAAATTTTCTGCTTCTTTATATCATTTTTATTGTGTTTTCACATTTTTTAGTGTTTGTACTTTTATTTAACTGCTCATTATTATAAAAGCTTGTTAAATCTGCTTTATTTGGTTAGAGAGTGCATTTAAAGTCATCATAATTGTGTGGTTTTTTATTTCTTAATGTTAAAAATAGTTGACACCACCAAACTCTTGTACCATGTAATATAAAATGTTTTTAAATGTTTAGCGAGTTGTTTTTTTTTATTACTATGGCTTAGATTTATTTTATGTTTGTGTGTACGAATACCTTTTTTCAGTTATGGTTGAGTGGAGGTTAAATGTAGGAAAATAACTTTTGCTTTTTTTTTTGTGATTTATTAAAGAAGACACTTTCTTTGTTTTTATTTTTATTTTATTTCACTTAATTATTTTAAAATTGGTTTATTTTTCTGGGTGTTTTTATTTTTTATTATTCTGGGGCGTATGCGACATGTTCTTAATCTTTTATGATAAATTACTTTTTGAAATATATTTAAACATACTTTTAGGCTTCCGGTGTTTCATTGTGTTTGTTTATAATTTTCAGTTATTTGAAGTAATGAAATGTTACGAATTTTATTAATTAAATTTAAACGTCCAATCATAGAACCCATTTAAACCAGCATTTATTGAAGAAAACTTTGATCCTATTGTAATTATCTACTCCCACAGAAGATAATTTTTCGATAAGTCCTCTAAACATAGCTAAGTAATTCGTTCTTCTCTATGAGTTCAAACTATCACAAGTGCCCTTCAATATTAGTTTAATAAGAATTCCAAATAATCTAGTAATTTTTTTTAAGTTAAGGTTCTTCTTCTTTAACGTGCTTTTTCATACCACAATATAGTTTCTATGAAATTTATTCATATTTCCTTTAATTATTGATTTTCGTACGTGAATTTCTAATGTAAAATTATTAAACAAATTAAACTAATTTTCTATGGCCTTGAACTTGAAAATTAAAATTTCAAAAACATTTATAAATGTTTTTTATTGTTTACCATGCACTGTGTCCAATTAAACAAATACCTTTGTACCCAATGACACGATAACAATTATTTAACAAAATTAATATAGAAGAAAATCTTATCAAAAATTTAATCTCACGCAAGCCTTAACAAACATAAAAATAACAACATTTATCTTTTTAAAATATATATTTAAATTTTATTATATTTAATAATAATTTTCGCAAAGAAATAAAAAAATATATTTATTGTATCTTAAAACCAGTCTAAAACCAACAATCTATAAACAAATAAAATCCCTTATTTAATTTATATAGGGAAAGTGCACATGTAGTTACAAATCAATCAAATTATTTACAATTTAGCAGCAGTATCTTTAAGATCAACATAGGCACCAGTAATAACTTCCTTACCGGTTTCAACAATACTGGTCTTGAAGTGAATACGTTTGCCTTGTTTCCACATATCAACTTTCAAAGTTTGACCGGGCAATACAGGAGCAGCAAAACGTACTTTAACAGCCTTGAAAAGGGCAGAATTATTGTTGGCGTATTTAGCTAAAACAGCACGTACAGAAAAGCCCAAAGAACAGAGACCGTGTAAGATGGGTGTCTTGAAACCAGCGATAGCAGCAAAGTTGGGATCAATATGTAAAGGATTCAAGTCACCAGATAAACGGTATAAAGCAGCTTGATCTTCAGTTGTTTTATATTGGATAGAGGCATCAGGAGCACGATTAGGATTGGGAACAGTGGGAATAACTCCCTCTTTGGGATTCTTTTTGCCACCAAATTTACCAGCACCAACAACGAAAATCGAACTTTGATTTTTAACCAATAAACGACCATTCTCATCATAAGAATCACAATTGGTAACAACTACAGCTCCAGAGCCCTTATCCATAACGTCGAAAACTTTTCCATTGGTATTTAATTTGCCACTAGTGGGAATATCATCACAAATTTCCAAATATTGCTCACCGTGCAAAATGTTAGTCAAGTCAGCTTTACCTTCAGGCAAGGCACTAGCCACCAAATTGGTAGTCATACTAAGCAAAAGGCCAGGCATAACAAAGAATGAAGGAATAGCGGTAAAATCTGGATCATTTTCGTATAAGAATTTCAAGTCACTGGGATTTCTGACAGTAGCACCAATACCCAAAGCATACAAAATCAAATCTTTAGAACCGAAATTGAAAGTATCTTCAATGCCACCAATTTTGCCTTCCTTAAGATTTTCTAAAACTTCCAATAAAGTGCCAGAAGCTTCACCAATGGCATTTAAGTGTTTAGCATCACGCATATCAGTTACTTTGGACCAAACGCTCTTGACATATTCAGGAGTAATTGTATCTTGTTCAATAGAAGTGCGTAAAACACAGCCCTTGCCGCGTACCATATGTACTTTGGTAGCCCAACCAGCAGCACTTTCAATATAAGAACCTTAAGAAAATACAAAGAACGAATTTATTTAAATGAAATAATAATAATATGTTTGTAATCAATATACCAACCATTGTCTTCACAAGATTCATGACACAAATAGGCCACAACGGGAGCAATCAATTGAGGTTTCAATTCATTGAACAAGATATCGGGTAAAATACCCTCAGTCATACGACTGGCCGCTGTAGGTACAATAACATTGCAGTGTATGTTATTTTTGGCACCTTCAATGGCTACAGTATTCGCCAAACCAACCAACCCCATTTTGGCTGCTGAATAATTGGCTTGACCAAAGTTACCATAAATACCAGAATTCGAAGAAGTCATAATAATGCGGCCATAGTTTTGTTTCTTCATATGAGGCCAAGCAGCTTGAGTTACCTTAAAACTGCCCTTCAAGTGTACATCATTAACCAAATTCCAATCTTGTTCGGATGTTTTCAAAATACTACGATCACGTAAAATACCAGCATTATTGATGATAATATCCACACGTCCATAAGTTTGAATGGCAGTTTCAACTACCTTATCACCATCCACTACAGAATTATAATTGGCTACAGCTTCACCTCCTTTGGCTTTAATTTCATTGACTACCAAATCAGCAGCACGAGTGGAGGCTCCTTCGCCATTGTGGGCACCACCTAAATCGTTAACGACAACTTTGGCACCACGCGAAGCCAAAAGTAAAGCATATTCACGTCCCAGGCCGGCACCGGCACCAGTTACAATAGCAACACGTCCATCATAACGTAATTGTTCAGCGGCCATTTTTTTCTGTGTTTATTTTATTTATATGTTGTTTGTTCTTTATGTCGCTCTGGTCAAAACCAAACTGAAAAGTAATTAAAATTAAAAAAAGTTTTATTTTAATTTTGCAAATATATTCAATTCATTTATTTTCTATAAGAATACAAGCCGTCAAAGTTCAGTTTTGTCCACATTTATTGGTACGAAGACGATAATGCTTTGTTAGTGTATTTGTGAGTCGAACCTGTGTATTTTATTTTTTTTTTATAGATAAATAAAAGAGTAGTGAGTACATTTACTAAGTTTTGATAAGCATTTTATTTTATAGATTATTTTTAAATACTACAGAGCTGTAAAATTTGTTAAACAAAAAGAAAAATTGGAGATAGTATTGTAATTTTCATTATATATTTTAGAGCGAATATTAGTTATTATACGGATATAAAGAATTTTGTACTATAAACAAATTTTCATACTTTTTTGTTAAGAAAATGTCTTTGTTTCGATAAATGCAGTCTTATCTGACCTATATAATAATATTATTTATGTGTATTTAAAAAAATAGTGATACATTTTGCAATTTTATAAGATATTTGCATATGTTGTATACAAATTTCTTATCTTATGTTGATTTGAAAAGTGTTTGTCATTGCGTGGCTGTATATTTGGGAGTTTTAATATTTATGAATAAGTATTTTCTTATTTAATTACAATTTTCAAATAAAAGACTAATATGTTATTTTTATCAAAGATTGTCATAGTTCATACTGTAAAATTACAAAATTAATGCACTGGTTTAAAAAAATCATACACAGAAAAAAATATTTCCGAAAAATTTCAATTAAGTTATTAATTAAAAATCAAACATAAATTAAAGGTAGAAAAATCTAAAAACCAATTTCAATTACGTATTATATATATTCAATTATTCAATCTATAATTGCGAAAATTTAATTTTGCCCAATTTAATAATTGATACATTGAAAAAAGTAATTGGAATAGTTTTTATCTTTGATAAATCGTTTAATTCCGTAAAAAAATTAAAAAAAAAATAAATAAATGTGTGTGAACTTAGATCAAGCTTGTCTTTTTTGTATTTTTAATCACATCAGGCAAAAGTAAATTACAATTTATTTTCAGTTAAAATTTACAGAACTTTCAAAATGAAAAAGAAAATAAAAATATTAAATTTATTAGTCTTCTTTGTTATGTAATAAGAAGATTCACAAAATTTGTTGTGACATTACTACGGCAAAACCGCTATAAAAAACCTTGTTAAGTAAATAAAACGGTTTAAGTCGAGAAATGCAAGTCGGGGTTTACACACAGCAATTTTACTTGCCGCAATTCTGAGTTTATATGAGAGGGAGAAGGGAATACAAAACTTTTACATTCTCTTTATTTTTCTCGCCTTCGAACTCAGAATTGCGGCAAGAAAAATTGCTGTGTGTGAACCCCGACTAAAATGAAATTTAAAATCACGCTCAGCACATCTCTTTTTCACAAAAAGGAAGTGAAAAAGAGCTGAAAAATCATGAATTTGACATTATGTTGTCATTGGAAGGAAGTACTTAGTGGTGAAAAAGAGCTTCAGATTTTTTTTTTTTTTTTAACAAATGGTTGTCATCGGTAGGATGTTCTTCTTTTATACTTCCTGTTCATGTCTTTTGAAGTACTTTCCTTAAAACTATGTATATAAAATTTTTTGACAAATATTAAAATATAACAAAAATGCTTTTAAAATTTGTAAAATTTTAATTTTCTTAGAAATTATTAACATTTTTTTCCCGCTGAAAATTAATTTATTTTCACTTTTTTGGAAGTAATTTTTAAGAATTTCCAAAAAAAAAAAAAAAGTTTAAAACATGCACTTTGTTTTACTTTTGAAGTGTCGAAACTGTTCTTTTTTGGAAGCTCTTGATTGTTTTTTGGCTGTGTATATAATCAGCGTTTCGTTCCTCATGTTCGGGCACCCAGCATAGTGTTAGTGTATTTTACGCATATAGTTTATTCAGAGAAGTTAAAAAGCTCATAATCTGTGGAATTCAACAAGATATTAACCCAGAAAATTTAATTAAATTTAAATAATTTTTAAAAAGTTATAATTTTCAAGAATTTGATTGCTTTGGGCCACTTTTAAATTTTCATCATTTCAAAACTTCTCACGTCTTTATTTTTCGAATATTCAAACATTTCCAGGAGGGTGAGAACCAAAATCTGGACACATTTTGTAAAAAGGGACACCTTAATGTACATGTTACATTTGGGGAAAAAAAAAAAACAAATTCATGTCAACTGACATTATACTGCCAAGATAAATTTCTTATTGGAATATTGGAAAAATTCATGTCATGTAAAAATGGAAATTGTGTTACGAAAAATAGTAATGAGCGATCCCTAATTGGGCATAGTGTCCATAAAATTATTAAAAAATATATATTCTAGTAGTTAGCTTTTTTATAATTTTCAGTTGTTTTAGACAATTATACTAGATATATTCGATGTAAATAGGAAGACGCAAAAGGAAAATAAATTTTATAACAACCTTTTGTTTAATATATGGATTAGCTTTCTTCGGTTCGTATTTTTTGCATAAATAAAAAAAATCGTTAAAAAATAAACTTTGTACTTGTTTTGCGACACCGTACACAATGTTATCTGTTATTGTTGTTTTAAATACATTTCATCAATAGAGCTATCTGTAATATGTATATATTTTTTTTTATATTACAAAAAATAGTAATTAAAAATACATATTTTTTTTGTTAATTAAGTCAAATCTTGTTTTAACGGACAAATTTATTTACTTTTTTTCAACATAAATTAAGAGTTTAATATATAAACAGATGCAGGTACCACTGTGTACTGTTAAATGTACAAAAAATATTTATTTTTTTGGTTTATAGTCTAGTTCGTTCGTAGCTAAAATTAATGTTGTAAACGAACATGCTGCAAACGATTAAATTTTATTTATTTGTTTTTGTTGTTATCCCCACAACTTGATTTGTTTAATATGAACTTTGTTCCATTCAGTCCATTAATATTTTATAATTTTAATATAAAAAAATGAAGTACTAATAAAAGAAACGTATAGATGTAAAACTATTTTAATTAAATTACGTTTAATGTATAATTAAATAGCAGTAATAACTGTTTTCAAAAACTTATTTTTATTAAAAACTGATTTTCGAAAGCCGGAAAGTTTGGGGAGGGGTGTGTCAATATAAAAACTTACCAAATTTGTTAGCTTTTTCGTGTTATTGCAAGCACAACAATTTAAATTCTAGTTTTACCAATATTTGATCTTCGTATTTAAACTATTTTTAATCTTGTTGGTTTAATTATTGCAATAATCTTGCGATAAGTAAAAAAAACATGAAATTGCGAAGTACAACTGGAACGACCGACTACAACTTGTATTTGACGAATGAAAAAAGAAAACAAGATAACGATAAACATTCGGAGAAAAAAGTTAAATTGACATTTTCTTTTGTTGTTAAATTCGTAAGGAAACATATGATTTGATTGATAAAGAGTGGCAGCATTATAATGGTTTATGTCTTTGCTATTTACCTTGGATTTATTTCAACACTTTATGTCTTTGCTATTGTTTACTTTTGATTTAATTCACCTTTGTATGGACGAACAGTTGTAAGTTGGTTTGTAACCAAACTAAGTAAAAATAAAATTTATTACAGTGGGACAATAAGTAAAAAATGACATCCTTAAAAAAATTTCTTTAATATGTATAAATAGAACAAATTGAAAACCAATTTCAATTACGAAAATTACGTTTTCAATTATTTTATTTATTAAAGTTCAACCCATAGAATAGAACTAGAAGTTTATGTGAGAACCACCATATACTAAATTTTCAAAAAATTTACTCATTTTTTTGAAAATACAAAAACAAAATATATGTGACTACATGTATTTTGTTTTTGTATGAATTAGGTTTCTGACAATTGAATTAGGTTTTTTTCTCTCACATAAATATCTAGTTGTTAATCTATGGTTCAATCTATGAAGAAAATTGTATATTCAATTACCAAAGTTGTACATATTTCTAAAAAAAACCAATGGTAAATATTATGAAATGAATTATGATAATACTTGAAAATGGTAAATAATTCTATAAATATTATTATCAAAATACATACAAAAATAATTAAAATTTTAAAAAAGTTGATTAACTTTTCTGTATTTCTGCTTTAAAAGTTATTGAAATTTTATTACAATTTTAATAAAATTTGTAATTGAAATTATTTGAAATTAGGTGGAATTTAATATACTATTCAAATTTAAAAATAAAACCATTGTATTTTTTATTTATTTATTTTTTTTTAATTCTAATAGAACTAAGAACAAGTTTATTAACTAACATTAACATTTATAAGTTGATAATAGTATAATCTTATCAATGGTTTTTAAATATGTTAATGTACAAAACTGAATTAAATTTTATATTTAAATTAATTTTCCACTCGTTTCATATTTAATAGTTTATTATAAATTTGACATTTATTCCCAGATTGATAATATTCCTTTTAAAATATAAATTTTAATGAATCGTGTGTGATTTATATAACATATTAAATGTTTTTTACCATTTTTTTTCTGTGGGAAAAATCTCCCTTTCCAAATCGATGCTTATTAACAAATTTCTTTGTTCATCATATAAGACCTTGTGTTTTGTATAGTATTTTAAAATTATTTTACCACTTAGAGTATTCTCCAAAATATCGCTTATAGAAACATTATTGCGTGATGATAGGGTTTGTTGGTGATTACTTTTATTCATTGATTCTTTGTATTTTTCTAAATGATGTTCAAACATCGCCATTTTTCCAATAAAACCGTTACAAAAGAGTTTGCTAATGTGATGTGGACCTTAAAAGCAATATTTGATTATTATATATATATATATATATATATATATATATATATATATATATATATATATATATACATACAGCAAATTTATTAAATGAAATGGTTATCTTACCATAATCCCAAGATATTAACAAATTATATAAATCCATATCAATTATGTTATCCACCGTCAAAGTTTTCTTTACCAAAAAAAAAAAAAAAAAATTTTTTCCATCATGATAAATTAATTCCCTATTATTTTATTTGCGCTGCACTTTTTAAATTTTTTTTTTGTCAATTTTAAAATTGTTTTTTGAAAAGTAATTACTACTTATTTTATTTAATAAAATTATTAGAAAATTATATTCTGATTATTGGAGAAACAATTAGAAAAATAATTCAAATATTTTTAAATTTCTGAATAATAATTTTATTGAAAATTTTTTCTGTGCATATTCTTATTATTTTTTAAACTATTTTGTTCATTATTTTTCCTTTTTTTTTTACAGACTCTGGGATGTTCGCAATCAAAACAGTTGTATGAAAATCTATCGTGGTCATATATCTCATGTGAACTCTGTAAAATTTTCTCCCGATGGCCTTTGGATTGCCTCTGCCGGCACCGAAGGTTCTGTCATCATCTGGGACATACGCAAGAGTAAACAAATAATGGAATTTTGTGATCAACCAGCTGGTGCTGCAATAACATGTATTCAATTCCATCCATTTGAATTTCTATTGGCTGTGGGACGTGTTGATGGTACTATTTCTATATATGATTTAGAAACAAAAGCTCGTATTACACAAACAGATTCAAATAGTTTATTTTATCGTCATCCCATTAAATGTATAACATTTAGGTAAGTTTTGTAATTTAAATGAAAGAAGAAAAATATGAAAATTTCTACTAAAATTTTAGTGAAAATGGTGAATGTTTATTTGTGGGAACAGCGGCAGCTATTTCTATAATTGGTTGGGAACCTGATCGAGAATTTGATCATATAAAATCGGCGTGGACAGCGTTGGGTGATATGAAAATTGTTAATAGAAGATTGGTAAGTTTTTAAAAAAATAAAACAATTAAAAATTGTTGGTTAAATCTATTAAACAGTAAATGAAAAGTTATACTTTCACTCATAGAGATAGATAATTTGGGCGCTTACTATGTTTAAATCGAAATCTAAGATTTAAACATAGATTTTAAGTTGAAAAGACACAGAAAATACGTATTTTATTCTGTAGGTGTATGATCTGCTTTGTTAATCGCAAACAGAGACAACATGAGCAATTACCTTTCGGAATTTGTTTAGAAACCGTATGGTGTCCCAAAATTATCCATCTCTGGGTGTGAAAAACCTATCGCACTAAAAAATAAACTAAAAATTATTAAAACTTATTTGAAAATTTTTAGATTTGTGGCTCTTTTGAACAAGAATATGTTAGCATTGATGCTCTCAGTGTTAATAGGGTATTTCCCTTTTACAATCCATCAAATAATACAGCTCCCGCCTTTAGTCACAACTCGACCACACGAAAAAGTTTTTCGCGTGGCAATCAAAAGTTAAGACTGTCAATTGGTGGTCCAAAACCGTCCCGATTGGTGGAAGAAAATGAAGATAATCGTAGTCCCAGTTTAGATGGTCACTCATCACCTAATCTCAGTTTAGAATTGGTTGATGAATCAGGCATTGATCCTGGAATGCAACCACCAACTCTACCGTCCGTCTCTACACATCCCCTTAATGGTCATGGTGGAAATTCAATTAATATTACTCTAACAGATTTCGATACTAGTTATACGTCAATGGGTGGTGGCAGTACTACAGGTGGTATTAATGTTCCCTTGAAAAAGTTGTCATCTTCACCCTATCACTTCCCAAATATAGCTTCAAGTACGGCTTATTCATCATTTGGTGGCAGTAGTTTGGGGGCTTTGAATTTCGATGGTCCCAGCTCATTGAAAATGCCCGGCGAACGTGTTGATATCTATCAATATGAACAATTCGTAGATCCTTTTAATCAGGATTCAGAAATTAATTTTAATGAAAGTTTCCCGCCTGTTATAACAAATTACGATAACACAGAAATGGTAGAAGATTTTCCAGTCAATACAAATCTTCACCAACCGCCCGGTTCAACGGGTACCACAAATGGTGGGCACAGTAATTCGGTGAGTTCAACAACCAGTTCGTCGAATTTTGCTCATCCATCCGCGAAGACAGCTAAACCAAAAACAACATCGCACATTACAAAACGCACTACCCAGGTAACAAGTGGTGGTGTTAAGACCAGTGTTTCCTCCACCTTTCAACAACGCAATAAACTATCACAAGTATCGTCTGTCAGCACAACTGAATTGCACAAGATGGATGATAATATGCTTATTAAAAAGTCCGCTTCTTCACATATTGTTGTAAATAAAAATAAGGCACATGTGAATAAAGAGAATGCACGTAATAAAAATATAACAGTGCAAATAATCACTAAACCTCCAACACGTTCACGTACTTCGTTGGAATTGAGATCACCGCAAAAGCAAGCACAGCATTCAGCGGCACAAAGACAAACTCAAGTAAGTAGAATGAGAGAGGGAGTTGTACTATAGAGAGAATGTTTGCATTGATTCATTTTATTTTTAAAATATAAAAAGGAAGTACAATTTAAATTTGAAACTTAAGTTTATATATTAGAAAAGTACTGCTATTTTTAATATAAATTTCATTAAAAAAATTTCACTAGATAGTGAAGATTGCATCTTGTTCTATTAATAAAACATTTAACATTTTTTTAATAAATTTATTTAATTTTTATAAAAAAAATATAATTCTTTGTCAAAAGTCCTTTGAAAATTTTTTAATTTTCTTAGGTAAAATAATCATAATCAAATCATATATCTTTTAAATTTATAAGCGTGAAATATACTTCCTTTTTATAATTGTACAGAAGAAAAAATAATTTTAATTTAAAATAAATTGGTTATTGGTGTTTATATATACAGACGGTGTTGTTGTTGTATAATGTATGCTATAAAATTGTATTTTTTGCTTTTTTCTTTCTTCTTTTTTTAAATTATAGCGCCTTTCTAGTTACAACATGGATACTAGTAATGGCTCTGCAAATGTGTGTATTATTTTAAACATTATTTTCATTTAATTTGTATTTTTATGTTTGATATCTAACCCAATTTGAATATCCCTAATGTTGTTTTATTGTTGTAATACTGCATGTTATTGTGTAATTGTTGTACTCTGTAGTATTCAATTTGGGTTTCCTTGTTATATTAATTATTTCAATCTATATAAATTATTTTCTTATTTCCTTTATATAGATTCCTATCAGTTATCGTCCAGATCCGTCTTTACTCACCCAATCGGGTGTAAATCAAAAAAGCTTTAATAATAGTCGTCATAGTATTGATGATAATATACCAGAAATTGAAATGTTATCAGCAACACATGAACAAGTTTATCAGGAATTAAGTAATCGTAATGCAACTTTACAAATTATACGAAATTCAACTAGGTAAGTGATTTAGATTATGAGTTTATTCTTCTTTTTTATTACTATTATTTTACAATTTAAAAAATTTTAATTTATATTAACTGTACAATTTTATTATTGCTTTTGGAGATTTATCTTCAAGTGTTAAATTAAAAATAAAATTTGGTATGATTGGAACATATTCAAGTATTATTGCGTTATGAGAATCAAAACAATATATGACCACGTGGCAACACAATTTGTAAACCATGTTTTACAACAAGTAAAAAAATAAAATTTTGAATTCGTTTTAAATAGTTTTTTTAAAAAATGCAATAAAAAATAACATATTTTCTAATTCACTAACTAATTCAGTTGTCCCGGCGTTAACCTCCAATCCCTTACTATCGGCCCAGAGGGACAGTTCTCGTAGACCTGATTGCATGACCTCACTGATCGTAGGTAAACATTTACCCGAGACCAGTATAACCACGTCATCGGTGTAAGCTACGATCTTTCGTACCCTAGCATCGAACTGTCTTAGAATGACGTTCACAGCTAAGAGCCACAGTAATGGAAAAGGACCCCGCCTTGCGATGTGCCCCTTGTCGCGAGCTTCCTCATACAGATGTCCCCATACTCTAGTTGATAACCCTGCTGCTTAGCTTAAGAGTTATCCACTCAACAAGGAATTCACTTATATTTAGCGAAACAAGTGACTCCCTAAAAGCCTCTATCGTAATGTTATAAAAGGCACCCTCTATATCTAGAAAAGCTGTTATGGTGTATTCTCTCTGCAGCAGACCCCGTTTAATATAACTCACTACGTCATGCAGAGCACTCTCCCTTAAGATAGGCATGTTGAGCGTCGCTGAGTACCCATCCTACTTCTAAGATGTAGATCAATCAGTCTTTCTATTGTCTTCAGTGGAAAAGACGATAGGCTGATCGGTTTGTAATCATTGGGTTTCGACTCAGTCGTCTTACCCGCTTTGGGTATAAAAATCACCCTTACTTCTCTCCACCCCCTGGTAATATATCTCATTCTAAGACATTCCCTGAATACCTTCACCAATATTGAGATGGCCCTTTCATTGATATTCTGAAACATGGCCGGAATGATGCCATCCGGGGCCGGTGATTTGTATCCCTAAAGCCTGGGAAAATTTCAGCGTAAGTGCTTTATATTTTTGGGGTTTCCAGCCAAATATATTGTGTGAAATAATAATCAAAAATTTTTAAATCATTTTGTGAAAAAATTAGTTTTGACTAAAACACTGGAATGTGTTGAAACTGAGCCTTTTTTTAACTTGTTCCTGTTTTTGTATGAAAATTATTTATGGATTCATAAAAATAACATAGATCAGCACTAATAAATTAGGAAAGATTAGGACCGATCATATGATACCCTACACCATTCTGTATGAGCATCAAAATTTGGGAAGGGGTCTTATATCAGTGTTAAATAAAATATAAAAATACAGAATATTGCGTTGATAGTATCAAATGACCGCCCAAATATCGTAACTGACAACATTTTCGAAATTCGTGTTTCGATTAAAATCTGTAATTTAGAATCATTTACATCATCTGTCAAAATTTCATTGGCGTATTAAGTGTAATTTCAGATTTATAGCCAAATAATTTTATCGTAAGTAACATTTTTCATACATATAAATGTGTAAACAATCACAAAAATGCTTCTCTTGTAGTTTTGTGTTCTGCACTTACGACATTTTCGCGTTTAGGGCTCGATATATAATTAAGGCGTCTTGCGGTAGTGTGTTTATATATACAATTTAGTAATGTTGTTTATACTTATATAAAACTTATTTGTGTCGAATATTAACATACTAATATTTGTATGGGATTTATGCACGTTGAAGAGATTTTCGGGAGAGAGGTATAAACCTACCTGGGAGCTATGGTCAATTAATATATTAAGGTATTTATGAGCATTAATCCCTATTTCGGAAGGACATTTGTGTGGGGGCTAGGTGAAATAATGGACCGATCATAACCAATTTCAATAGGCTTCGTCCTTGTGCCAAAATAACTATTCCTACCAAATTTCACTCATTTCACTTTATTCAGAAAGTTTACATGGATAGACAGCCAGACGTACGGACGGGCGAACATTGTTAAATCGACTCAGAAAGTTATTGTGAGTATAAAAAGTATCGTGAAAAATATGTTGCAGATATTATAGGTAAAGTTATCCCAATAGCATTGACAGAAAATGTGTAGATACCAAAAATTTGAAAACTTTTGTTATATTACAGGGGACTCCTAGCTTTCATTTGACATCCTTATTGGGTTGATATAATTTAGGAATTTTTTTATATTTTTTAGAGTTTCGTATATTTTGAAACTTTGAAGTCCTTTTAAGAAAAAATTTCACGGCCTAAAGAAAAACTGAGTAACTGCCCAGTTTTATGATGTATAAACTCTAGTTTGATACATTGTCAAACAGTGTAATACTTAAACGAATTGTTAACTTATGAAATATTTTTATTTTTTAGATCTCATGATGTTCTTGCTGCTCTCAAGCAGGCCATTAAAATGGGTCGCACAGTTTTTGTGGATCTTTTAGGAGCAATATTAGAAAAAACGTAAGTTCACTTTTTTTAAATCTGACCAAAAAAAAAAAATGTAAAATAATTTTGTTCACTTCCAGATCATCTTGGAATTTAGATTTATGTATTTTAATATTACCAGAAATTTATGAACTGCTACAAAGTCAACATAAATTGTAAGTTAATGCACGTTTTTTTAAACATTTTTATTAGGCATAACTTCGAAAAATATTTAAAATATATTTGTTTACAATTAAAAACTTAAAATAATTATTTCTTTATTTTTTTCAGTCATTATACACGTGCTTGTGATACTCTACGTGTTATACTCTCAAATTTCTTGCCAATCATTCAGGATAATCTTGATCCCTGGGTCAATGGTTTGGGTGTTGATGTAACACGCGAGGAACGTCATCGCAAATGTTTAGAGTGTCAACGATGGCTCTTACAAATACGAAATTTACCCGAAAGCAATCATTTTGGTACCACCCTAACCCAACTGCAAAATATGATTGTTAATATTTAAGAAATAAGTACACAACAGGTCTTATATAACTTTTATGTTTAATCATTTCTTTATACATACTTATTTTCTATTAATTTATTTATAAATAATGTTTTCTTTATTTTATTATTATTATTATTTTTCCGTTTTCTTGTTTCTAACTTTTTTTTTTTAATTTAATCTTTGTAATTTTAATTTTGTTTTTCATATTTTTTCCCGTGTGTAACTAAATTTTTGTTTTTCTTTTTATTTAATTTATTTAAAGAAACCATTTTTTGTCATTATTACACAAAAAGCAAATCATTGTTTATAAAGGAAAAAAGTCTACTTATTATGAAAAAATCACATACATTTGTTTTTGCATTGCTTACATTTCCAATTTTTATTTGATTTATTGAATTGGGTTTATAGCAGCTGCAGGCAGCAAATTTTCATTAAAAATTATATTTTTTCAGTTAAACATTTTTTTATTATTAAAAAAATTATGTTTTAAATTAAAATGTTTTCTATAATTTCAAGTTAAAAGTAACTCCCTTATTTAATTTTAGTTACAGTTATATTTTTTTATATATGTATGTAGTCCTGTATGTTTGTGTTTTGCGGTCTTGTATTATTAATTTAAAATTTTGAATGATTTTAGTATGTGTGTGTAATTTTAATTTGGTTTATTTTTTAACTTTTCATTTTGCTATTTTTTTTTTTTTTTTTTAATTAGAGTTGTAAAAATATGGAAATATTTATTTTTGGGAATAATATTAAGAAAATATAAAATCTTTATTTATATCCATAAAATTCGTTTCTTAATTATTAGTTTACTTTTATTTTAAAATTATACGAGCATAAGCTTCTCAATTTTATTTGTCTTTAGAAAAAACTTTTTTATTTTTAACACCGGAATTTAGTTTCTATTAAAAATATATATCTTCTAGATTCCAATTTTTTTTTATTTAAGAAAAATTTTTAGAATCTGAAGAAGTATTCATATAACCTATTTTCATATAGAGGGTATCTTTACTTTTGAAGATATTTTTCTATATTTTTATTTAGGAAATATTTAAATTTTCTTTCAGATTTAATTATTTTTGTTAATGCTATAGTAACAAAAGCAAAAGGACGTTTTAATTCTGCTTGTAAAAACACCTATGTTATATGCAAAACTGGAGAGAATATGGAATTAATTTTCAAATTCTATTCCTTGTACTCTACTGTTAAATACATTTGAATGGATTTGTCTCCTATATAGAAATATATTGTTCATTTCTCTAATGAATCGAAGAGTATTGATGTTAAAATAAGATCAGAAATAAATAGGCAAGAACACTGTTGATATTTTTTTTAGTTTTTAATTTCTATAATAAAAAATATTGTTCCGAAAAGTCTGTAGATTCTTATATTCATTTTATGAAATCGATATAAATTTCATCTCCTAGTAATCCCTAAAAAGATTTAGAACGTTGGGGGATTATTAAACCAGTTTGCAATCGTAAATTGACTTGTTTTCTGTACAAAGTTTGTAAAGTCTGTGGACTATAATTAGGCAAAAATAGAATGGACTACGCTACAGCATTCGTTTCCGTTGCAATCTAAACTTTCTGCATGTTTGCACCAACAGTCGTTTGGGAACATAAATAAGGTTATAGATATGGTTTAAGTGCCGAAATCCGGCTGGAAGCACCGTAAACCCTTTAACATTAGGTTTAAATTATTTATAGTTCAAAGATACATTTCAATATAATTATAATGATTATAATTAATTTCTTTTAAAATATATAAACAATTGAAAAATTAAATGTTTTCGTCTAAAATCTAAGTCTATTACAAATTAGTTTGAGAAGTTACTTCGCATCATAAATGTATTAGTTCTACGACCAGTTCTATAATCCATGGAAATAGTCTGTACTCGTTCTAGCATTGTATTGCGATCAATGATTTTTGTTACAAATTTTCACCCCCTAAAATAGTTGAAAGCGTTCTAGATGTAGTTCTTTAATCGATGATTTTAGTTTCAAATTGTCACATTCAGAACTAGTTCTATGGAGGCATTAGAAACTGTTCAAGAATAAGTTATTAAAAACAATGATATTGTTTGATTTTATTTCAATGATAGTATTTAATTCATAGGCTTAAATTCTACGTACTTTACATGTATTGAATTAACTGCCTGTTTATCCATGTCGAACGAAAAACTCTTTTCGAAAATTTGGAATCTGGAAAACAATTAAATTTAAAATTTTATTGTTGTTTTCCATACATTTTTTCGAAACGATTTTTTCTTTGGTCATAGAGAAACAGGCAGTAATTTTATATAGATAATTTTTCATCAATTTAAATCATGATTAGTGAAACTAATTGCAAATAAAGCGTACAGCGTTGCCACTTCCTGGCACAATAAAAAGGAAATTATATTTCTTTATGCCATTTGCATATAAACAGTGAGTTAGTTATTTGCAAATTATTTTTATTTGCAATAACCGTGCGTATAAATGTAATAATAGAAAACAACTAAAAGTCCAACTCTTTTAATTCACTCAGCAAACAAAAATTACTCTCTTCACACGTATAAATTAGTCCTGTAGAAAATTCTTCAAACACATACAAAGAGTTAGGTTTTATTGACAGCTGAATTAGATTTTCTGAGAGCGAGTTGGACTTCTAGTTGTTTTCTATGCTAATTATTTTAGGAAAAGTTCTAAAAATTTTTTTTAAGCAGTTTTTGTAAATAATAAATTCTAAGGTATGCTCAGACTAGTCAAATATTTGATCAAAATTACCAGTATGTACAATATTTTCTAACTTCTCCATTTTAATGGGAAACTATTTTTTACTTATCACCAGGGAAACCAAAATATGCTCTAAATAAATTGGTTTTATGCGCATTAAATATGCAATATAAAATGAAAAATATGCTCTTAAAAATGCGGAAATATGCACTTAAAAAAACAGATATTTTACATAATTTTTTTTTTAAAAATTATGATTTTCATTAAAACAAAGGGATTTATTAATGCTTCTACGTTATAAAATAAGACGAGACTGAAATTTATCAACCTCGTTGAAATCTTTTCCATCTAATTTTGGACACTACTATTAGTTCAGAAATTATTAAAATTATCATATCGATTACTGACCGCCAAAATATCGTAATCGGCAACATTTTCAAAATTCGTTTTTTGAGGAAAATCTATAATTTAGAATCATTTATAAAAATTTTATCGACGTATCAAGTGTCATTTCAAATTTATAGCGAAAGTAATTTTATCGTAAGTGAAATTTTTCATACATATTATAATGTATAAACAATAATGTGTAATGTTTTGTTTTCTGCACATAAGACATTTTCGCCGTTTAACATGCAATTGCTTTCATTAAAAAAATATTGTTTTTTACAACATAAACTTCAATCATATTATCTTTTTTTTTTTTTTGGTTTTCTCACTTTTTATAAAATCAGATTTGAAAAACATTTCATGATTTATTAAAAAATTATACCTAAAATATCAAAATATGTTCCAAAAGGATTAAATATGACCTAAAAATAGCAAAATATGCTATAAATATGCACTAAAAATCGTTAAATGCTAAAATATGCCGTTAAGAGTAAAATATGCAAAAATATGCACAAACAAATCAATGCCAAAATTATTTATTTTTTCTGAAACGAATAAATATTTAATCGATGGCTTCATTCAACGTCCAGAAAAAAACATGCAATTGCATATTGTGGTTTCCCTGCTTATCACTAATCATAGCCGATATTTTATCTTGTTTGACGCTGTTTTCTCTTACAAAACATTAGCAACAGCAAATTAATTTTTTTTAGAATTAGTGGTCACGCAAATTTGTCAAATATATAACAAATGTGAACATAGCTTTAGACTTATGTTTTTGGCAACTGATTATAAGTGTTAATCTATGATCAGAACTTGCAAGAAATTTCTGAACTAATTTTTTTCGATATATGTGTATCTAACTTATTCTGCATCAAACGTCCATTGTACAAATTAACAAATAAATAAATTTCTTCATAATGATACACTTGTTGGTCTGTTTTAAAGATTTCAAAATTTAGAAATAAAACTCAAAATTAATGACAGTTCTCAAAAATATTAACACAAACTTTTGTTAAAATATTGTAAATATTTTTACAACTCTAATTTTATTCTTTTATTTTCTAAACTGTCAAATTTCATAAATAATAAAAAAAAAAAAAACTATTGAGATTTTTTCCAATAAATTTTTTGAAATTATTATTCAACTGCCAAATTGATCATATTTTTTATAACATTTTTTATTTTTATATATAAAAAACCATCAAAGCCAATCATCCATACAACTGATCTTCCATTAATAAAAACATTCAAACAAAGAAAATTTTAAACTCAAACACCAAAATTGTATACTAAAAAACTAAACAAGTATTTTTTATTATTATTTTTTCTTTTACCAAATTAATACAAATTAATGTATAACCTTTAACAATTAAATTTAATAGCATTCCCCGCTTCTATCTCTTTGTTTCGATTAAATAATATTTGCATAAAGTGCCTTTTTATAAAATGCAAAACTAAAATCTATAAATACTATTTTTATGATTTTAACAAAACTAAACCTTTATTATTTACCAAATTAAATTTTTTATTTAGCTTATTTTTATGCCACTAACATACTAAATGGAATTGTAGGTATTAAGAAGTAACAAACAATAGAGACTGTAGTAATGAACGTTTTTTAAAAAAAGAATTGATTAAAATTTTAAAATTTATGACAATGAATGATTAAGAAATTGGTTGTAAAACGTACTTATAGAAAAAAACACAAACAAACACAAAATTATGAATGAAATTACAAAAGAAATTTTAAACCGTCTTGTTGTAAATAATATTTACACTGAAAATTTAAAGTATAAATATGTTTTAATATATAAAACAAATGAATATAAAATAAAAAAAAGATATTTTTGCACATAATAAATTAACCTAACAAAATATATAAAAAATAAAATAATACATAATTACAAAAAAAGAAAAACAAAGAAATTTGGTGAATTTTGTAAAAAACAAAATTTTACAAACTCTATATTAAAGCTTTTTTTGGATTTAAATACAAAAAAAATAAAACACTACCACCACCAAATAAACCAACACCTTTTTGAAATATTTTTTTATTTATTAAATATAAATAATCACATATCATTAAGAAATATATTATTAAAATATTTCAGTTTGAAATAATACAATAAATACAATATACAATCTTATTTCACATGATCATCATTATCGTCATTTTCAAACACATAAATCAATAATTAGTAAACACTAAGCAATAGTTATACATATTTGTTATTATTATAATAAAAACACTTTTTTTAAAGCAATAAATTTTTAATTTCTTTTAATCTTAAACAAATAAGAAAATATTAATAAATCGCCACAAAATATTTAGTCAAAACTATATTATTCTTCTGTCATTTTTTTTGTTTTCTTTTCTGAATTTCAAAATAAATTATAAAAAAAAAAAATAATTTAATTATAAGCTAATATTTATGCATTTCAAGTTTATTATAAAAAAAATATATATATAAACATTATAAATCATCTCTCTCACTATATTCAGAACTTTCTTCCTGTTCTTTACACTCATATATTTAAAGTAACAATACAAAATTGTACTTAAAAATCATATTAAAGAAAAAAACTAAAGTTAATTTTAATTCATTTTATACATAAATTAGTTTTCTTTAAGTTTTTTAATACTGTTAAAGCATAACTTTCGCTATTTATAAGTTTCAATTAAAAAATTAGTTTTAAAAAATCTTTGTAGTTTTATCTTAAATCCTAAAAAAATCATTTAATTTAATTTTTAGTTATTTAAATGCTAATTTTATCTGTATGTAATAATAACATTTTATTTTATATTATAATATTGTACTGTCATAACAAATTAATTAATAATATTTAATAAAAAAAAAAAAATAATAATAAAAACATTTTTTAAAAAATGTGTAATTGTGTCTTTGGAAATTGTTATTTGAAAATAACGTTTTTTTAGAAAAGTAGGTGACTCCGATTAATTCTGGGAGAATATTACTCTTATGCTTTATATGAACGATTTCTTTTCGAATTATACAATTAATTATACAATTAATTATACTATGGCGAATCAATAAGTCAATATAATCGCCCTTTCAAATAATACGGTTATGTGATGAGACTCGCATATCGCATAAAATTAGCGATTACGATTTAAAATCGTATAATAGTATGTGGTTCATTTCATATCGCATACTTATATCAAAATGAAGTTTAGATAAAAATTAGTAATATTTTCTTAAAAAAAAAAAAAAAAAAATAAATAAATAAATAAATAAATAAAGGATGAGAAAAAATTCATCCATTTTTCTTTATCTTATTTTTCTCATACATTAGCGACTTAATAGTAACAGTTTGAGAGCAATCGCAGAAATAAAACGTGTGAACTACATTCTAAAATAAAATTTTCTATTTTGAAACATAGGCGATAGGAATTGTAAATGACCTCCGAATAGCTTAACCCTCTATAACTCAACAACTTCAAATTGCAAATTTTCTATGAATTTAGATAATAATAAATAATAAAGGTATTCACCTCAGAAATTGCAACTTTGCAAGACCCTTGCGAAGTAGAAAAGTTGCATCGATTTCTGTAAACACAACAACAACCACATGGAATACATTTTGTACAACTTACAAGGGTATAGGAACGTATTTGTTTTAAATTAAAAAAAAAACTATTAAAAATTAACATGAAATATTCTTATGAATATTTTTAGACTTTTTTTAATTATCGAAAATCATTTAAGACGAGTGAAAATTCTTGAAACAATTTTTTGTTTTCATGTAGCATAAAGCTTCACCGCATTTCTCAGACATTGTATGGGTGAAACCAAAACATTTAGGATATTTGGATTGGATTTTTTTTATCCGCCCATTGAGGCCAATATGATCTACACCGCCCATATGTTGGTTATACTCGCTTACAATATATGGTTGACGGATTGTAATTTATTCTGATTTTTTTCTGTCATATCTACGGACATCACCTACAGGATTTCGGAGTATCGCCGATCCATTTTTAATAGTTCTCTTTCAGATGGCAACTTATAATTAGGAATTTTATTTCTTCTGATAGTTCCTAGTCCATAAATAACTTCTTTAGCTAGATATTTCAAAAGATACAACGACGTGAAATAGTAATCAAAGTAGAGCTTGTAATTCTGTCGTCGAGGAATCATACGCGATAGTCGCACTACTACGTTGGAAGAAGGTCCTAAATCTGGCTTTTAAGCTTTTACAATGTTTTCTTTATAGGTTTCTATCTCCGTATAATAGGCAAATCTAGAAAGGCCACTCAAAACATTTAACTTATAGCCCCACTTATGAGGTCTTTTGGGATTATATCTTTTCAACGTATTTCGCGCTTTCGTGGACTATATTTGCTCATCTACACAAAGTCGTGATTCTAACGGAACTTTTAAATATGCTTCGTTTAAAGCATCAACTACGGGACGAATTTGAACAAACGGAGTACCAAGAACGTAACTCCAATGGTTGGTTACTCCGGGCAGTTGAATCAATGATATTATGTAAATCATACTAATAAATAGTTGGATTTCTAACTCAGATAAACTTAAATTATTGTTGGGATCTTTCTATGTAAAATACAGATTTGTCTCTTCCGAAATTTTCTTTCGAAATAAGTAAAGAAATAATTGTATAGGGGTTTCGAGATCAGATATCAGGACTGTGCTGTGCATTGAGGTCAAGGTTCATCTTTTTCCACTGTAATGTTCTGTTTTAGTCTTTTGTTGATTTTTAGTGGGACTTGTCGAATTCAAAAGATTTGCATTGGAAGGTGTTTGTTTTTCATCAAGATTAGAAATAAGGTCATCATTGTTCGGCATAGAGAGATAAATTTTAGCTTCCAAACACTCTTCAATAAACTCTTCGAAATCCGGAGCAAAGTCATGATCAGCAAAACTGTTGTCATCGAAATCAATACCAGCTTATGTCGGCGAGTCATTCTAAAACAAAATAATACTCCTATACATTTTTTAGTAAGTATATAAAATAGATCCCTTTTGACACAAACATTAAGTTTCATATGCTACAAAAATAACTATAACTATAAGTGCTTTAAAAAGCATTGGTGTTGTAACTGATCTTTCGACACTTACCTTACGGATAATCGTAAAACAACAAAACAGATATCACAAAACTATTAATTATTTACTTTTAACTTTCTACTATTTTACCCACAACTTTTTCAACCGATTTTGCTCATTTTCAATACCAAACAAAACTTATATAAGATAAATATTTGAGCCAAATTTCGTCTCCCTACGTCGCCCTATCCTGCTTTCAACAGACAGACGGACATAGCTAGATCGACTCAGAATGGGGTCTTATGGGGTCTTAAATGGTTTTTTTCGACATGTTACACACGGAATGACAAAATCAATATACCTCCCATCTTTTTGATGGCGGGTATAAAAAGAAAAGGAATTAAGAAATAAAACGAGAAAGATATAGTCGGTCAAGTTTGACAATCATTTTATTATTTTTATCTCAATGAATAAAAATTAAAAATTTTGAATTTTCGACACCTACGAATTTTTATGATTAAAAAAAAAAAAAAAAAATTCTTGAAATTTTGTATAAAATTTAATTTTTTCTCAAAAGATAGTCTGTTAGCCGCATTAAAAATTAATGTAAAAACTACTTGAAGATAATTTTAATTTGAATTTTTTGATATTTTTTTGAACAAAATCAGACATGTCGTTTTCGAGATATGCTTCAATATATAGTGCATATCGCGAGAACCACAGTCAATTCAAAACAATTGGATTAGAGGCTTAGTACATATTAATACCTAGTATCCGAATTGACTGAGAAACCCCGTGCAGCACACATTTTTTCTCATTTTGTAACTTTGTGTAATTAGAAAAATTACTTTTTAAGTTCTAAAGCAATAACAGGTTCTATTCCTTGTTTTAAATGATGTAAATATGTTCTGTAGAATTTTTGAAATACAACTAGATCCATCCAATTAATAATTTTTTTTTTTCAATTTATCTTATAAATACGCGTCGTTTGGGGGGTCTTCCTACATCAGAATCTCAAAAGGGCAGTTTTCGGGACACTCTTATATACATTAGGGTTATTAATTTATTGCTATTTTTGAGGTTATCAAAATTATATGACATACCCTGGACATATGCTGGTATGTTCTTTTATTTTAAATTCATTTTAAAAATTTTTTTGATCAGGTCCTATTTCCATGACTGTAATGGATTACCAATCTTTCTATCACTTTTATATACATCGCTGAACCCAACATAATCCTATCCCATTTAAAGATGCATTTGTTAACTAGCTTAGATTTGAAACAGTTTTATTTTAGAGCTTTAAGCGGTTCTTTTCGTTGATCGCTGATCGTGGGGAAAACATTCTTTAGACCGATAATAAGTCGTTTTTCGTGTAATTCATTAGATATTAATAAGACCCAAACTGATATATTACTCAACATAAAATAAAATTATTATTCCAATTTTAAACATATTGTACACTTTAATTTGTTATAATTATTTTTTTTGTTGGGTTTCCAAAAATGATCCGAATTATTTTGCTACATAAAAGTTAAATAGTACAATAAGCTAATGTTGCAATCAAACTATCATTCCAATATTTTATTTATTTTATAATTTTTTTGCTTTGTTTTTTTCACTTTTCTTTAAAATATTAGTATGTACGTGTATATCTTTTGAAAAAAATTTTCCTTGATTTTTATTTTTTATAATTTTCTTCTTTGTTGCATTAACTGAGAACTGATAGCGAGAAAAATTTTTCACGGGAGATTCACGATAGCATTTTTCCCTTCGAGGGGAATAAAAATTTCATGGGAACAAAAGTTCCACTTGTTAGGGGTGTATGTCAACACCTCTTGTCAATGGAGCGTCTATATTAGGCGCTAGGTGTCTATACATAAATTTCTTATGAAATCTTCTCACGGTAAACTTTGTGACTTCATACATACATTTAGTATATATGCTTTTCAATATAAATTAAAAACTGCTCTAGAATTCGTAGTTAAGATTTATTTTTTTTGTTAATTTTATTTATTATATAAATATTTAGTAGAATCTTATAAAAAACATACTTAACAATTTTCTAAAAGCTGTAATTTATTTTAAATTAATCCATACATGTTGAACAAGTTTTTTAGACAAACGTTTACGATCTCTGGAACCATTTTTTAACTTTAAATCGTCCACATACGTTGTTGTACTATTTATAATAGAAGGTTGTATCGATGATAGTGCAGCATCATCCGGATATTTTAAATTTAATAAATATTCACCATCATCATCATAAAGTTTAAAAGTTCGGGCATTTAAATGATCTCTTTGAAAATGTATGTTACCCTTTAGCGTTTTTTGTGTTGGCTGAATTAAATTATTACGACTTTTGCGATATTTTCGTATCACCTTATTTTGTGGTCTTATTACTGCATGCACTTTTGCTTTAAAATGTGGATTTCCCATTTGTTGTGCATATATTTTTTGTATTATAGAATATGGTAATAAAACATCTGATTCCAAGGGTAAAACACCTTTAGTATGAATACGTACAATTGAAGTTTTTGCATGCGATACAGGATAAGATGTTAGACATTTTATAAATGTTAGAAATAAGATTAATTGTTGCATTTGTTATATATTCTGTTTCGAGTTCTTTACACTTTTACGCTTAAATTTCAACTAATTGTATATAAGTTTCAAATTAGAGATTTTAGTTGAAATAAAACTACTAAACCCTTAAAAATAATAATATTTTACATGCTCTGTTGGCCCAATTGTAGTTGGATAGTTAGATTTTGTGTGTTAGCTGTATTTGAGTATGTACATATGTAGATCTTTGTGATCTTTTTACATCCACACAGTTTTTTGGTAGCTCATTTACCACCACCATTATGCAATTAAATATTTTAAAAAGACTTTTATTTTTTAACACATATTGTGTTAAAACAACTTAACATAAGTACGCTTCAGTTAACGAGAATAATTCTCTATTTAATGGTCTTTTGCTTTTACACATCTTTTGTCATTATGAATTTTTTGGTGAATTTGATGAACTGTGGTGTGTAAATTAAATATTTTATAAAAAAAATTCAGTTTTTTACAGATTTTTTTTGAAGATTAATTATGTTTGATCCATTTTAAATTAAAAATCTTAAAAATACGTTTCATTTATAATCATTTCGGATTATATTTTGTAACCTATTTAATAAAATATAATAATCCCTCCAGACCACAGTTTATATTTTGATAAATTTATTACCACAATTAAATATGTAAGTTGTGCGCCCGAAAAAACTAGTGCATACATTTTTGCTTATAAAAGCGAAACCACGAAATTTTGTTTTTATTAAAGATAGTTTTATATTTTGATTTTTTCACGATTTATCTGCCAAATTTCCCATAACATCATTCCAATTAGAAAAGATATTCATTTGAAATTCTACTTAAAATTCCAATTTTAGTATATGTTCTGCCGAAGCAAGTGCGATAAGATTATCTGCAACTTGGATCAAGAACATATGGACACGTGAGGATATTAAGCTTAATACCCCCGCATCTCAATCAATCCACCGACTATATGACTCCCCAGATGGACTTCAAGAACACCAATAAAGTTCTATTTCCCACCAGGAGTGAATGGCGAAGGGGAAATCTTTTGAAACAGTATGGAACTAAAGTATTCACTGACGGGTCAAAGATGAACTGCGGTGTCGGCTCTGGTATCTTCTCCCTGATGAGGCAAGCGTTTTTCAAACGAAAATATTAACTTACAATAGTTTGGGTTTCTGCGCATAGGGACTATTATGGCAATGAACAGGCAGACCAGTCAAGATCAGTCAAAAGCAGGACCAGAAACACTATCTCAAAAAAGTGAAAAATAGATGGCGAAATCTGAACAAATGTAGGTAACGTGACCTACCTACAACGAAAAATGCTCAACACAACTCACAGGCTACACACGCAAAGACATTTCGAGACTAATAACATTGTTTACAGGTAATTGGACGATCGGGAAACATGCAATTAGACTTGGTCTTCCATACAACGAATACGGCCGTAGTTGTGGCAATCGCGAGAAGGAGGAGACAGTACATCATCTTCAATGCGAATGCCCAGCCTTGAACGCAATCAGACATAAATTTCTGGGAAGGTACCAATTAGACAACCTCTGCACAAGATATCTCAAGATATCTGACACCAGACTCAGTGACAGAATTGAGATATTTACAATTCTACTGGCTTGATCTAATTAATTTAGATTTTTTTTAATTTAGATAATTCCTTACACTATTATCTCATTACAGACTCAATCCAACTCATTCACCTGACGAGTAGTGTGGGCTCACCAAACGGAATCTATTCTAATTGATTGCTCGTAAGTTTACCACGTTAAATTTGAATGATTCCGTTTTTTGTTTGTTTTGAATTGTAAAATTGATTGAAAATAAATTCACATGAAGTACAAAGAATTCAAGTCTATGAATTAAATTATTATCAATGCATAAAAAGAATGACTGGGATAATAAATTTGATTCCATTTTGAAAAGTGAATTAATGAATTAGGTCTTTCGAACCTTTATTGTATTACAAGCAAATCTAAAATATAGCACGTTGTTGCTGAGAATAACGATAAATTTAAACAAGTGAACGGTATTAATTTTTTTCACGTATATTACAAGATAATTCTTAAAGTGTGTTAAATTTTTTTTGTGCGTACTCCTTAGTATCTACTTGTATTAAAAAAATAATATTATTCATTTTTTTATTAGTGTTATTTTAGTTGTCGACATATGATAGTATTTTTTGTTTATTTTGTTTATATGTCTTTCTTTTTGTTTTTATAATTATTTATGTTTAAAGTTATTAACTTTATTTCTTTTTTTTTATTTTTACTTGTGGTATTTTTCGTTTGTATCACATTTCACATTACCCTAATGAGAATCTCAAATGACCTATATTTGTTGTTTTTGTTACTCTAAAATCTGTGTTGAAGTAACGACTTATTCATAGTTTTGTCTAACAAAAAAGTTATTCTGTTTTGAAAGCATCTCACAGTAATGATAATTATATTTTTGTATATAAAAATGACATATAATAAACTTAAAAAAAAAAATTAAATTAGGTAAAGAACTTTAATAAAAACGTTAATAAAAATATAAACTTTTAATATATTTTCAAATTCAATCCATCATAATGCCGGTATTTATAGCAATAAAGTTTTTATTAATTCAATTAATTCAGTTGTATTTATTAAACATTATACTTATTCTACTTTCAATTCAATTAAAGTAACTGTACCGTTACATTTCAAAAATCCGTCAGCACTTACATATGTTTGGGTATTAATGATAATTTTATTCAAACAAAAGTAATAAATCTGAAATAAAAAGCATACTTGGGAACTTTTTTACACATTAGAGTTCAACAGTAGTAACTTAAGAGTACCAAACTCTCGTGTCAAAATCCTATGTCTTGGCCTTAATTTTTGAGGTAGCATTGTAAACCTTCCCTATATATTTTCATCTCAATTGTGGAACTTGACAATAATTATAGTTCCTTAGATACATGTTACTCCCCATCAGGCGCGGATCCACGGGGGGATGGGGTGGGGGTGTGTGTTAAAGGAACATTGCATACTTTTTTAAAATTGTTTAATAAATAACATGACTTTTTTCCCAGCTTTTTTATACAAAATATAATAAATATAATATTTTTCCTAGATATTATTAAGTTGTACATAATGGTGAACATTTTGGTTTACTATTTATATTTAATTTTGGAATCTAAATAAAAATAGTTACGCATTCGTGAAAAGTTGTTGAAAAACAAAGACTTTTTGTCTTCACGCCTTCGAAATATAAATTAAAATTTAAAATTCATGCATGTAAAAACCCTCTTATACAGTGAAAAATAGCTCGGGAAATGACATAAATAGCATCATAAATAAGTTTTAGATATGTTCAATACCCCTCAAAATTTTAAGTTATGCTTTAAAAACAATTTTTTTTCTGTAGTTCCTTTTAAGCCTTTTAATTCATTACAAATTTTTCTACAAAAGTCTATAAAATTATGCAATAATTTTTTAAACAATTTTAATGTAAACAGTTTTTTAAAATTATACAAAAACTAGAATTTACTCCATTCTATATGGAATGCCCCAGAAAGTATGTTCCAAATAAAGCACAAAATAAAATGATTTGCTTAAAAAACACATATTAAAAATTTTTTGATAAAATTTTTAATAACATTTTCTAATTAAAAAATCTTATTTTGTTGTCAAACTTGTTTCATTTAAGACAAATTTTGTTCGAAGATTATTTTATGCCTTAAGTGAATGATTAACAAAGCCAAAAAATTTAAACTTATGGATACGTCCTTTTGCATTTTTATAATGTTTTTTGTTTCTGGCATTTAACTAACTAAATTTATATGAAGTTACCAGAAAAAATGACTAGTTTAACGAAAAAAAAAACCCTTTTTTTAATAGATATAATACATAAGTGGGAAATGATGCTTTTAAATAATAAAATAGTGTGTTCTTTTTAACATATTTTTCAAAAATAATTTCAAAATGGCGGCTGTTTTTAAGCCGAAAATTTTACGGCGGCGGCGGCTTCCAAAATTTCCTCGGCGGCTCGGCTTAGCTGAATTTCTGCCGGTCGGCGCAGGTCTCTGCCCTTAAAAAACTATGCATACAAAAATCCGTTGTCGTACATGCTTTTGTTTAAGAGATATCAGCAGAAATCTCTTAAAATCTCAATCCCAAACAAACCTTATATAAGACAAATATTTGTGCCAAATTTCGTCTCCCTACGTTGTCCCGTTCAAGCCCTATCCTGCTTTCAACAGACAGACGGACAGACGGACGGACATAGCTAGATCGATTCAGAATCTAACCAGGACCCAGAAAATATATACTTTGTGGGGTCTAAAATGATTCCTTCGACATATTCAATATGACAAAATCAATATACCCCCCATTTTTTGATGGTGGGTATAATAAATAAGAAAAAAATAAAATTTTCATTATTTTTTTCTTGGATTATTAGGTGTTTTTGAATAAATGGAGTACAATCTATTATTAGAATGACACATAAACTTCAGAATATGAAGTAGACATTTCAAATTTTTGTCGAATTTATTCATATTGCAAAAAGTTTTATAATCTTGTGAGTTTAAATGCATCAAACTAAGAAGAAGTAAAAGGACGGATATCCATCATTTTAATTATAAAATAAGATGATCTTTTGATGTTATTTTGTAAATGATTTGATCAAATTTATTCGGAAAAACAAGAAAACAACATTTAGTTGGTCAAGTCTGATCATTTGATAACCCTAATATTTCGGAGGGGGTCATGGTAATTGTCGATTGGTTCTCTGCTCTTGAATCCTGAAAGTAGATTTTAAATGTAAGCTATGGTTAAGTAGGAGTTTTAATGAAATCATGAATATTATAAAACATTTATAAACATTAATTACCACTGTTCTATTAAAATATATGAACTTTGCGTAAAGATATATGCTTAATAAATCTTACCAAATATCGAACAAAGGTTAGAAAACGTTAAAGTTGTATGATTTTATCAAGTTTTTATCGTCTCCTTGTTGGTATATAAGCGTCCATGCTTCATATGTTTTAAATATTAAAAAACAGAATTAGATTAGAAGAGATAGTTAGGTTAGCTTCCTTGATATCCTACCTATTAGAACTACATAGAACTTCACCTTTAATAATTAAAATAAGTACATTCAATATTCCCTCAAACATTTGTATTGAAAGATTTATTTAATTGCATATTTTTGTTTGTAATTCAAAAAGTAAAATGAAATAATGTAGAAAAATAACAATAAAAAAAAACACGACAGACTATCACTGTCACAGCTGAGAACGGAAAAGAAAAATTTATTCATCCTCCTCTTTACGAATAATTCATTCAATTAAAAACTTTTTTAAATTTGCACCTCAACACAACAATAATTTTATGAATTACTAAAAACTGTAAAAAATTAAAAACAGAAAACAGTTTTTTAATTAAAAAATTTATTAAATCAGTTAAGTAGATGATTGAATCAATTAAAAATTTTATGAATGAAGTGTGTGTTTGTTTGCGGTGCAATCACGCTTAAACCACTGAAGCGATTTAAATGAAATTTTAAACATAAATGATCTTTAGGCTGGAAAATGTTATTTAAATTTTATTTTTGTTTTATTTTTACTAGAACATATTTATTAAATTTTTATTTATTTACAGTATTAATTTTTTCTCTATTGTGATGAAAAACGTTTGAAATATCAATCAGCTTAAAAATAAAACGAATATATTGTCTTGATACCATTTAAGGTACCAATATACTACATATTTTCAAATTTCTTTCCGAAAACCACGCTTTTAATTCTAAGTTATATTTTTTTTTTTTATTTATTGAAAAGCAATAAATTACTTTTGAACAAAACAAACAATTAAAGATTTTTAAATAAGTTAATACTTAAAATTAGAAATCAATATAAAAAGTTTTGAATACCAACTTAATAGAAACGAAATCGAATTTTTTTAAATTGATTTTATGCAAAAATAAAATTTTTTACAAAGCCAAATTAAAATTTTTGCAAACATTTTTGCAAAAAGAAATTTTTTGTCAAAACAAAACTCTACGAGTCCATGCATATTTATACAAATAAAAAGCAACAACGAAATATTTTTGTTTTTGGGAATAGGCATTGCGTCGTCATCTCATTAATAAAATCAATATAATCATCAACATCACAATTCATTCATATGATAATGAGATATAAAATCTTGTTGGCCAATTTTTTTTTCGTATTTTTTGTTACATTTAGTTTATATTACAATAAAAAACAAAAAAAAAAAAAAAAAAAAAAAACTGGGAATCTACTTATATATTTTATTTATTTAGCAAACTTTACTCCAAAGTTGTTATCTTTTTTAAATATAATAAATAAATGAATAAAAAAAACTCTTAACAAAAGCATCTCAAGAGATTTTGAAGATTTTGGGGAATTTTTTTATTATTTAGAAATTGGGCAATTTTTGAATGAATTTAAATTAAATGAATGAATGAACTATTTATTAAAACTATTTGGATTTTATTACATTAAGATGATAATGTCGTAGATGGCGATATTTTGAGTGTTTAGTATAAAAATCATGGAAGAAGTTGCAAACAGCATCAGTTCATTACTTACATTCCTTAGAGTAGTTCCAGTTTCACTTTTGTTGGAAATTAAACAAGACTTAAGCGTAAAATTTCCAACATGAAGGTAAATAACGTTGACACACATTAAATGGATGAAATTATTTGGAACGATTTTATTAAAAGTATTATTTTTTTGTAATTGTTTCCAGGTATTCATCTGTATTATGGCCGTAATGGTAACTACTTGTTCTGCCGGTTTATTAGGCGGCATTATTGGAAGTGTTGGCAGTGGCGGTGGTGGTTACAGTCATGGAGGTCATGGTGGTGGTGCTGATGTTCACACACTGGTTGTTCATCATGAAGAAGGTGGTCATGCTCATGGCGGCTTTTCTGGTGGTTTTGATCATGGTCATGATGGTGGTCATCAAGAAGTTAAGACTTTTAAAGTTATTCATGAAGAAGGTGGTCATGGAGGTCATGTCGAACATGGTCATTTCCATGGTGGTCACGAAGAAGTTAAAACTGTTAAAGTAATTCATGAAGAAGGTGGTCATGTCGGTGGCGGCCACGTTGATCATGGTCATTTCCATGGTGGTCACGAAGAAGTTAAAATTGTTAAAGTAATTCATGAAGAAGGTGGTCATGTCGGTGGCGGCCACGTTGATCATGGTCATTTCCATGGTGGCCATCAAGAAGTAAAAACTGTCAAAGTTATTCATGAAGAAGGTGGTCATGTCGATCATGGACATTTCCATGGTGGTCACGAAGAAGTAAAAACTGTTAAAGTTATTCATGAAGAAGGTGGCCATGTCGGTGGTGGTCACGTTGAACATGGTCATTTCCATGGCGGTCATCAAGAAGTAAAAACAGTCAAGGTTATTCATGAAGATCATCCAGTAGTTCCGGCTCCTGTTCATCATGATGTTAAAACCGTCAAAGTTATTCATGAAGAAGGTCATGCTCATGGTGGTTTCGTAGGTGGTCACATCGAACATGGTCACGGTGGTCATGCTGAAGTTAAAACCGTTAAAGTAATCCATCAAGATGTTGGTCATGCTCACGGTGGTTTCGAAGGTGGTCACATCGAACATGGTCACGGTGGTCATCAAGAAGTTAAAACTATTAAAGTAATCCATGAAGAAGGTGGCCATGTTCATGGTGGTTTCCACGGTGGTCATATTGAACACGGTCATGGTGTTGGTCATGCTGAAGTTAAAACCGTTAAAGTAATTCATCAAGATGTTGGTCATGGTCACGGTGGATTCCACGGTGGTCATGTTGAACATGGTCACGGTGGTCATACTGAAGTTAAAACCGTTAAAGTAATTCATCAAGAAGGTGGTCATGGACACGGTCTTCCTGGTGGTTACTTGCCTCCACCTCCTGTATCAGGCGGTTGGGATTAGAAACATACTGGCTGACTATGTTTGCCATTTGTGATTAATCTAGTCTATGTAGTAGAAGCTGTTAAACCATCACTGTTATTGTTATTTAGTATGTAATATGAACTGTTAGTTAGTTTTAAGTTTAAAATAAAATATAAATTATATTCAATTAAATTTTAAGTTGTATTTCTTTAAAGAATCCTCCTTTAAACAGAAATAGGTGGACTAAATGGGCATGTCTAATGTGTCTATCTTAATAAGTACATTTTATCATAACTTGAGAACGGTTTACCCGATTAATATAAATGAAATATCAAAAGATGAGGACCAAAATTGTCTTTAACATAAGAGTATATTTTTAGTTTCTATTTACTTGAGGAGTTGTTTAAAAATTATTGTCGGAATTTTATTTTTCAAACAAAATTAAAGAATTTTTTTTCGGATTTTAGATTTTTGGTGAAATTTCGCATTTTCGGTGAAATTTTGGATTTTTGGTGAAATTTTGAATTTTTGGTGAAATTTTGAATTTTTGATGAAATTTTGGATTTTTGGTGAAATACAGTGGTTTCCCGGTTTAACGAATGATTGTCAGGACAATTCGTAAAATCGAAAAATTCGTTAAATCGCGAATATATTTTACTAACAAAATATACTTTAAAAGATTTATTTTAAAGTCTACATTTTTACTTTTTAACGTTAAAACACAATTTAGTTATCTTATAACAACAAAAGTGAAAAATAAAAATAAAAAATTAGCAAATTCTTAAAAAAACAAAATTCAAATAACAGTTTTTTTTTTTTTTTTACAAATTACAAAGGATTTACTATGATTGTCAAATACTAGAGAGTAGATCTTTGATTGCAACTGTCATGAACTGTTTATAATGTTAAATCGGCTTAATCAGTAATTATCAATTGAATGGATACTTTAAGCGAATACATATGTACTGAGGTACATGATAAAATGACATTGCACAAAATACAAACGAAAGCATATTTAAAAAGTAAAAAATAACGGCCTTGCAACGTATTTTTACTTTGTTTTCTTTAATGTTTCTTATTTAGAAAATAGTTTTCAAATGAAAAAATATTGTCCAAACGAAAATCTCCAATTCTCTTCCCTTTGCATAAATAGGATGAGAAATGTGTTTTATTTATTTTCTCTTATTTTTATAGATTTCAAATCACATTTTTTTTGGAAAAATTCATTATATAGAGTACTAAAATATATAGATTGTTCGTAATATAAGGTACTCAATGTTAAAAATTTGGACGTACGTTAAATCGCGAATTCGTTAAAATGAGTAGTCGTTAAACCGGGAAACCACTGTATTTAATTTTTTGGTGTAATTTGGATTTTTGGTGAATTTTTAGAATTTTGGTAAAGTTTTAGATTTTTTGTGAAATTTCGCATTTTCAGTGAAATTTTAGATTTTTGGTGAAAAGAGGGCATAGGGCAGAATAAAGGCAACATTTTAGCCACACTAAGGGAAAAAATTCGATTCAAAATCAACAACGGTTGTGCTTACATTGGTAATTTACGGTAACCGCTTTTTAATACCTTTCGTTAACAAATTCAGTAGAAAACATATGTAATTTAACAATTTGATACCGAAATGGTTTCAACTTAGGTATCGATTTTTAATAAGAATTGAACACGCAGTGTTTATTTTAAACACATACGGTGTAGATTCACTATTGACACAGAATGGTATCGTTTTCAACACGTATGTGATTGATATTTCTCTGGGTGCAGAAAAGAAAAAGCTATAAATGTATAGATTGTTCGTAATATAAGGTACTCAATGTTAAAAATTTGGACGTACGTTAAATCGCGAATTCGTTAAAATGAGTAGTCGTTAAACCGGGAAACCACTGTATTTAATTTTTTGGTGTAATTTGGATTTTTGGTGAATTTTTAGAATTTTGGTAAAGTTTTAGATTTTTTGTGAAATTTCGCATTTTCAGTGAAATTTTAGATTTTTGGTGAAAAGAGGGCATAGGGCAGAATAAAGGCAACATTTTAGCCACACTAAGGGAAAAAATTTGATTCAAAATCAACAACGGTTGTGCTTACATTGGTAATTTACGGTAACCGCTTTTTAATACCTTTCGTTAACAAATTCAGTAGAAAACATATGTAATTTAACAATTTGATACCGAAATGGTTTCAACTTAGGTATCGATTTTTAATAAGAATTGAACACGCAGTGTTTATTTTAAACACATACGGTGTAGATTCACTATTGACACAGAATGGTATCGTTTTCAACACGTATGTGATTGATATTTCTCTGGGTGCAGAAAAGAAAAAGCTATACACGTTTTGCTTATGAGAGTTATGTGTGTATGTGTAATCAAGACGTAACGACGTAACGTAATAACCTAATCAAATTAGGTCGCTCTCCGTTTTTACGTGACAGATGGAAGAACAGTGTTGATAGCCTTTTATTTCAATATAACAAATCTGCGTAAAAAATCGCTGTAAAAAGTTTATCAATTGAACAATTTTATTTTGCTGTTTTCTTCAGTAAAAAATTGTTAAAATAATTTAAATAAAGTGCGGAGTTGAATCAATAACTTAAAATTTTAAATTTTGATCATAAAAGCACAAATGTAATTTACATCACTGATGTTGATGTGTACAAAACAACAACAAAGTATTTGCTACATTTACATTTTTTGAATAACCACCCACTTACGTTCCGTTTACATTTACGTTTTTTACATTTACATTTACGGTAGAGTAACGGAGCCTTTAAAGACAATATTAATTAGAATTTTGTGATATTTTTTTGAATAAAATCAGACAAGTCGTTTTTGAGATATGCTTCAAGATATAGTGCTCCTTAATTTTCTAAATCGTGAGAACTAGGGTTAATTTTATTTGTATACAGTGGGGCCTCGATTATCCGTGATTCGATTAACCGGAAACATCGATTATCCGGGAAAGAAAATTTGTAATTGTTTTCTTTTTTCCATTCATTTAATTTTTTTTGCATCGATTAACCGTGATTACCTCTATTATCCGTGATTCTAAGCATAATTTTATTCGGTTGCTTTTGAACAATCAAACACAATGGGAATAAACAAAAAACTGGAATTCCCTCTTTTGAATAAGGTAAAAATCCAAGTTTACTGCATTCATGAAAAGCTAGTTAACGAAAATATGATTATACCCACCATCAAAAAGATGGGGGGTATATTGATTTTGTCATACCGTGTGTAACATTTAAGACCCCACAAAGTATATATTTTCTGGGTCCTGCTTAGATTCTGAGTCGATCTATCTATGTCCGTCTGTCTGTCTGTTGAAAGCAGGATAGGGATCGAACGGGACAACGTAATTGAACAAAATTTGGCAGAAATATTTATCTTATATAAGGTTTGTTTGGTATAAAATGGGCAAAATCGGTTAATAAATAAAAAATTTATGGACTTAAAACTAGAAACACAATGGTTGTCCATTTCAAAATTTTCTGCTGATATCTCTTAAACAAAAGCATGTACGATAACGAAATTTTGTGTAAATAGTTTGAGGGTCGATATAAATTTGGGAACCAGAAATGGGCGTTGTTCGCCCACTTTACCGTGCATCTCCCATATAAGGTGAAACTTCAGCGCAATTCTGTTCAAATAGTTCAAGGACCAGTGTAAACTCGGAAACAAAAAATGGGCGTGGTCCGCCCACTTTATCGCCCACCTTCCATATAACGTAATATTTGAAAAAGTTGATGGTGGGTATATAGATTCGGCCGAGCCGAATATAACATTCGCGCTTGTTTTTTCTTTATATTATTTAAACATTTACATATATTAAATCCTTGAATAATTGAATTATATAAATAAAAAATTGTTAAAAATACTCAAAATTTTTACTTTATTAACCGGGAAAATTTATTATCCAGAATGCTTCCGGTCCCGACCGTTACAGATAATCGAGGTCTCACTGTAATTAAAGTAAATAAAAGTAAACTAGAGGCTTAGTACTTATTAATACCGTATATCCGAATTGAATTAGAGTTTTCCTGTAATATAAATTAATAAAACACCTCTATATTTTAAGTTCTCAAATTCCTCCTAACAAAAATTGAAGTTTAAATCACCAATTTGGGCACAAATTATAGATCTGCATAAATATATTTGTATATGTAGAGTACACGAACGTAGTACTACATGTACAATGTTCAGTTTGGTAGGAAAAAAAAGTGTTTTTAGTTTCATTTGTATTATTGGCATTTGGTTTTCAACGACAAATGTATAATCCTACAGTACTTAAGTTATAATTTTTAAATAAAAAATTATTAGTTTAAGATATTTTTTATTTTTTATTATTAATAAACAACAATATAATAAAATAAAAAATATGTGGGAGTTATATGCATGAATTTTAAATAAAAACGGAATAGGGATGCAAAAAATGCAGCAATATTTTTAAATTAAATTAAAAAAAATATATATATTTAAACTTTAGTTCTCCTTTCTATAATTTTATAAATAAATAAAACAAAAATCTCATTTTATACCTATAATTTATATATTTCGGTTCTATTTTTATTTCTGCTTTCTTAAATTTAAAAATCCTTGTTATCCGATTTTTTTCTATTGCATATCTAAATAAAAAAAAAAAAATATATATATATATATATATATTATTTTTTAAAATAAAAATCATTATTAAATAACATTTGTTCTACAAAACATAAACAAAACAGTGCAAAAAAAAAAACATAACATAAATTTTATTATTATAAAATAGAACAGTTTATTTATTAAAATTATATTTCAGCTTTGCCCTTTAATATGAAAATACTCGTGGTACCATGTGAAGTGAACAATATACTTGTAGTACTTTTTGTTTGTTCATTACAATTGTTTGTGTTCATTTTTTTCAGAACATGTTTTTCTGTTGCTACTTACTCGTAGTTATTCGACAAACAACGATTAACTACACTTCAGTACTTGTGCTCTCAGAGAGAGAGTACGATTAGTAATTATATTCGATGTCGGTCTTCACATATGCAGCGAAAACTTATTCGTTGCAGACCTCTAGCACAAATCCACTTACGTGGTAACACTGGTTTTACTGAGAGAACTCGTTATGTTTAATCGTTTTTTTTTAAGAACTTTTAACGTTTTGCTTTTAACATAAATTTTTTACGAATTCATTAATTTTAAAAGTATTTATTTTAATTTTCAAGATAATGTAAAACGATAACTTTATTTTTTTATACATATACAAACATATGTAAATATTAATCCTAGTATAATTTATATTTCATTTTAACAAAAATAATTTACATAATAACCTAAATATTTACATCCTAATAATTTTTTTCTCACTTTTTAAACTACTTTGACCAACCTCCGCCATGACCACCTTTTGGCGGTTTAACTTGTATGATTTTTAATATTTTTACCGATTTACCATGATGAGAACCAGCACCACCTCCACCACTAACGCCACCCTGTTTCGGTAAACGAATTATTTTAAAAATTTGCTCTTGTTTCGCAGAATTTTGAGGCGGCTGATCATGTATGATAACTTTGTAAACCATGGGTTTAGGTTTTGGTGGTTTCTTCATGGGAGGATGTAAAGGTTTGGCATAATATGTTGTGGTACTTTTAGGTTTAGTTCCCATTTTTGTTACAGGATATATATAACCATCGCCAATGCCACCTTTGGGAGGACTAGCCAATATCAAGGTACTTAATTGTAACACGAGAAGAATTAATATTGAAATCTGTAAATAATGTTTAATAATTATTTTAATAATGTTAAAATAGTTTTGTTTTTTACACTGACCTTCATAGCTTCGTTATAAAGATATGTTGAAGATTAAGCTTTAAAGTTAAAGTAGTTTTTAAGTTCGATAAGATGTAACTGATTTTAATTTCATGGTGCTTCATGGATTTTATAGTGATAGTTGAATGATATGTTTTATTATTTGTATTAACTCAGCAATATTTCATATTTCCGTTAAGTGTTATGTTAGGAGGGCTATTATGTATAATCATACACTCGACAAAAAAGTTAGTAAAATGTTTTGTGAAAATGCATGGTATTTTCGAGATAATTTGGAGGTGCACAGATTCCAGGCGGCTTATGCAGACTAGGTAGACTTTCCCGTAAAAGTATATTTCAGCTTTGCCCTTTAATATGAAAATACTCGTGGTACCATGTGAAGTGAACAATATACTTGTAGTACTTTTTGTTTGTTCATTACATTTGTTTGTGTTCACTTTTTTCGGAACATGTTTTTCTGTTGCTACTTACTCGTAGTTATTCGACAAACAACGGTTAACTACACTTCAGTACTTGTGCTCTGAGAGAGAGAGTACGATTAGTAATTATATTCTATGTCGGTCTTCACATATGCAGCGAAAACTTATTCGTTGCAGACCTCTAGTAGCTACAGCACGGACGCCGCTGTAGCTACTAGAGCCAAAATTGACCACCTCGAGGGTGAAAAACATATCGGGGCTTATAACTTTTACAAATATTAACTGATTTTAAATATTTTTACTTTTTTGAATTCTCCTAAGCAAGGAAAAATCATGCTTATTGTGCCAAATTATCTCGTATGGTTTAAAAGATATTTAACTTCAAAAAATAAATTTCTCATTTTTGGCCTTGACTTTTTTGCGATTTTGCACTATAACTTTTAAAATAAAATTTCTAACATTTTTTAAATTATGCTAATAAAATTTTTTTTGTTATCTCAATTCGATAACAAGAAAAAAATTTTCAAAATCGAAATTTCAAAACAGGTCTCATTAATTGCAATTTTTTGCCAAAAAAGTAACTTTATATATTTAACTTTTTTAAAAAATTTTGCTAAAAAAGTTTAATACTTTTTGAATTTTCTGAAAGACGGGACCCCAAGAAAACGTGTAAGTGTAATTTTGAAAAGTTCTGAACGTTCACCCTACATCCAGCAGTGGTCAAAAATAATCAATTTTGGAAGAAAAGTTGAACTTTTTGAGTCTGTAAAAAAAATTGATTGTTGATTTTGTTACTTCTGTGAATTAAACTATATAGATCAATATGTTCTTAAAGGTTTTGCAAAAAATTATGACAGCCTACCGGTAAACTTAGTCATACTAGGCAATTTTCCGAAAATACCCAAATTTTCAACAATAAAAAAAATTCGACCTTTAAAAATATATAGTAAAATGATATATATATATATATTTTTCTAATTTTCACATTTATCAATTCTCCATTAAATATTTTATATCATGTGAAAAAATTATGTTGATACCTATAACCATTTAGAAATTATTCAGTCTCAAATTTTTGAAATATGTCCATATAAACATAATTTGCATTTGTTCGTATTGTTTCACTAATAATTTTCTTCTAGGTGCATTTTAATCTACATTTTTTATTCAGGTATTTGTCGTTTTATATTGTTTAATTTAATTTGGTCGTACAAAATAAAGTAACACTAAACTTTTAACTTGGCTTCCAATTTTGTGACTTTTCGTTGCAAAACTGTAGGCAGATGCTTAAAAAGACTTAATTTTAAAATTTTTTATTTTATTTAATTTATTATTACCAGGGGACAAATTTTAATGCAAATGCAGTTTTTTTCTGGAGCATTTAAAAACTATCTTATGTAATTATCTATCCAAATCAGACATTTTATTAAAAAATGGCATAGATTTGTTAATGCATTTATTTAGTTGAAAATGCATATTTTTGCATATTTTTCTTAATATTTCATATTAATTTGCATATTTTTAATTTTTTATTTCTTTTTTAAACTTTTTTTTGTAAAAATTGTATTTTTCTATTCTTCATTTTCCTAAATTTGGTAACTACCCAGCAAAAACTTTTTGGTTTTCGGTAATGACAACTACTTATTAAAGTACTTTCTTGGTAATGAGGCATCATTATTATTTGCCTTCTGTACATTACATAAATAAGTACTTAAGAGTATAACAGCATAGTAAGTTAAAATCACATGGATCAGTTGGCTAGAGCGAAGGATTAGCAAACCAGAAGGTTGCTGGTTCTAATGCTATTAATTTTTTTTTATTTATTTTTTTTAACAAAATATATTTTATGCTAAAACAAGTTTTGTAATTTTGAAAATTAAGTGCGAGATGGTGTACTGAGTAAGACGTTAGTCATTAAAAACAAATAGTTAATATGGTCCCAAGTTCAAATCTCACTGACGGCAAATTTTTTTTTTTAATTTTTATTTTCGTTTAGGTACTAGAACCCTGCAAACTGTGTCTTATAAGGCTGTACAAGCCACTTGATATTTTTCAAGTGTTGTTATCAGTGTGTGTGCGGAGTAATAAATACTGTTCTGCAGGCACTTAAAACCATACAAATACTGCGTGTGTGCTTCAACTTTATGAACAAATCATGAGTGTGCTATGATAGCGACCAAACAAGCGTCTCAAAGGCTTGTATAAAAAAATACAAGCCTTTTGACCACTTGTTTGCTTCAATAAGGAAAAAAATTGTGTTTTCTTTTTTATTAAAATTATATGTGTGTGTGTGCGTTCATGACTGTATAAAGTAATTTCCTAAGTAAAACAGTCGTTTAAAAGTATTGTTTATAAACTTATTGTTATTTACGATCAAATAAATTATTAATGTTACTATATATAATATATAATGTTAAAATATAAATAAATACTAAAGATAAAAATTTTCTAACTTACATATGTAACTGACAGTTTCAAATGTCAACTTTAATTTTTTTACTTTTTTAACTCTTAATAAAGAGTATTTTTTAATAACTTTATGAATTCACCCTTTTACATTTATTTAGAAAAGAAGAACCAACAATAAAATATAGACATACTGTATATATGTGTGTGTATGCAAGAATATTTATAAACAACCACTTTTTACACATTATGAAGATTTTTTGCCACACACAGCAACTACGTATTACAAAAAACAAACAAATCATTAAGCCCACTTGAAATCTTTAAATCATTTCTCAACGTCTTGTATGATTTGCTTTTTTTTGCCACACCACTTGCACCACTTGTTTACGATAAATGATTTGAACGCACGGATTTGCAGTCACTCATACACAGTACACACTTGCTTTGCTTCGGGCAGCGAACAGTACGAACAGTATTTATTGTTGTTTTTGCACATGTTGGCTATGAAACACACACTTGAAATTCAAGTGTGTTTGCTTTTCAAATCATCTTGCGCAGGAGACTATTAGGTACATATTTTTGAGTATTCCTAGAGTCTAAAAATAACTACATGAATTCGTGGACAACTCAAAAAAAAAATAAGTAGTTTATTTTTGTTTCCAATTATACTGCTAGCTTACCAGTTTTTTATACTGTTAGCTACTCAGTTTTTGCTGGGTAGTGCTACTTTTTATGAAAATCTTGGCCTATTAAAATTTAGTAATAATATTAACATTCCCTAGGATAATAAGCCGAAAGTAAGAAAGCCAAAAACTTCACTTTTTAATAAATACGTGTTCAAATTTAAATTATAAAAATAAGTTTCTTGTTAATTAACACGTAAATAGTAAAAAGCACCAAGAATTGGAATCGAAAAGCAATTAGAAAGCTTCGCAATCATTGTTAACCATAAATTCAGATAAGTTCAACTTATACTTATGAGAATAGACAATAGTGTACTTTTGACAACTTAGTAAAATATGTTTGTTTATATAAATAAAAGCCTTTTTAACCCAATGCACATAGGGGCAAAGGTATAGCAAACGTGGCATTAAATAAACCGCGGTATTTTAACATAAGTGATTGGTATCGTTGAAAAGATAATTTTCTCTAGATTTTAAATATGTTTTAATATTATAACCCACCGAACAATATTAATTAAAAATAATGAAATTATACATATAGATATTTTTTTATTTTTTTAATTTTATTCTTTGGTGAATATGAAATTTTTGAATACTATTTTATTATTCAATAATTAAAAAAAGGTGTTTATACATGCCAAAAATTTAACCATTCTGAAGTCTTTTCTATATAAGGGATTTATAAATTTGAGAAAAAATTATTTTTTCCATGCATACCACTGTTTTGCCTCCGTTTCTGATGCTCTTAAAATTGTAGAATCTTATAAATGAAGTTGTACCAAATTTGAACCTAACGTTAAAATTATTATGTAGTTTATGCACATTAAGTGAATTTCGGGATGTTCTTTATATGGACACTGTAGTCTAGTGTGGACCAATTCCTTTGAAATTTGGTAGAGGTATGTCATATCTTTGTATAGGAGCTAGGTGAAAATATGGACCGATCATAACAAATTTTAGTAATAATTTTTCTTGTGTCAAAAAAACCATTCATGCCAAATTTCATTCAATTATTTTCAAAATTGTGGGCTGCAGGTCTAAAAAATTCAATGATCCACCAAACATTTCAAAATGGTTTAAAATCGAAATTCGCAAAAATTTGCAAAATATTAAAACAGAATATATAAATGGACATTCTGATCTTTGAGGTTTGTGTAAAGACTATGGATAATTCTGGATATTTATGTTACTTTGTTGCTTTCAAAAATTTTGAAAATTTTGAAATAATAGTAATTATACTATTTTGAAAATTTGTCAATTTGACCACTTGACGACTACATTTTTATACGACATTTTTTACACTTATTCATACATAATAATAATATTTATAATTTGCCATCATAAATATTAAAAAATCTTTATTTCTATTATAATGTCATATGAAATTTTCTGAATCTAATGTGTACCATATGAAAATAAAAAAAATTATTATTTTAAAAGTATTAAATTATTCTTCCACTTTGGTTTTTAGTCCCGAACACGCATTAGCGTTGACGAAAAATGTTGTGAACAAACATTGTGTCCTCTTTTAAGTTATATAGACATTTAATCATAAAACGCATTTTAGATTTTTGATTTATTGCCATACAGTTGCCCTCATGTGCAATGCCAAGAATATAAGTTAAAAAAATAATATTAATCCGAAAGTGCACAAAAAAGTACGAAGAATTAGCATTGAACTTTTAAAACATAGCATTAAATTCTAGAAATACAAAATGTATTGCATTGCTTAGCTTACCATGGCCCGTTTTTTTTTTCATTTCTTATAGAATATTTTTTCTTTTTATTTAATAAATAAATGCATAATTTAAAAATTTTTAGGTTATATTTTAAATTTTTTAGTGTATTTTTTAGGCGCATATTTAAAAAAGAAAAAGTCATAAAAATAAATAATTATTACATTTGAAAAATAATAGATTATAATAGATAGATTCGACCATATTGTTGCGAAGTCAACGACCACAATTTAAAAGGATTTCTTGATTTCAGATGGGGAAAATGACGTAAAATTAATATAATTGTCTTAAAAATTATAAAGTTTACAATATGAGCCAGATCCTAGCTTATAGTATGAAAACGATTACAGTTCTGAGAGGTTTTCCTCATAATTATATCTGCAAAATTTGTTTAATTAAGAAAGAGCAAATGTCAATACAACATATTTTAAAAGACTGTCGGGAATTATAGAATAGCAAGCAGCCTTAACTATCTTGGAAAGCTTTTTTTAGAATCTAGGTAGTTTCAGGTCTTATGATATCCAAGTATTATAGGTTTCCTGTGAAATGCTCTACGATAATCTGTTATTTCTTTAATCGAATATTTTGTTAAAGTGAGATTATTGTTTAATATTTTCATAATAACTCACCAATTTTTATGAGTGTAAATGTTGGTTTGCGCTTGAGTGAGTTTCTCAATAATGACCATGTCATTATAACGTTTAAGAGTTCACCAACAATTAAAATTTGAAGTGAAAAACACAAATATGTTTATATTTTTTTCATATTTTTATATTTTATTTTTATCTAAATTTATTTATGAAATTTGTATGTATGTGTTATTTTTACACTGAATCATTTGATGTAACAGTAAATGGAACTACTATGGCTTACATAACTAAAAAAAGAGACTACTTAAAAAACTAATAACAACAGATTTTGGCACAATCATGCTTGACAAACAATCCAACAAAATGATGTTTACAATATGAAGATGGGAAGTGTGCGTGAGATGAGTAGATGCTTGTTTTACTATTTCCCTATCTATCTATTCAACATCAAGGTAATGTAGTTGAAGTGCAAATATGGATGGATGAGGGTCGACTTATTGCCAACCACCTGATGGAGGTAAGTAAGAGTTTGAGGGGGCGCCGCCACCATAACTGGCACCACCACCATAACTGGCACCACCACCATAACTGGCACCACCACCGTAACTAGCACCACCAGCTGAAGCACCACCGTCAACGTTTAAGGCACCAATGACCTTCAACGATTTGAGGGTTTCGAAAGTATCATCGAAACCGGCACCAGCAGAGGGACCAGCAGAGGGACCAGCATCAGCATAACCACCAGAAGAGTAGCCACCAGAAGAATAACCAGCATCAGCATAACTCCCACCAGCAGATGATTGTTCATGAATAACTTTGATGGTTTTAACTTCTTGAGCACCTCCGCTGTGACCCCCAGCCGAGTAGCCACCATAACCACCAGCAGGTGCTTGTTGTTGTTCGTGAATAACTTTAATGGTTTTAACAACTTGTGGGACATCAGCATAGCTACCATGTTCTGGAGCAGGTGCTGGGTAGCTAGCATGTTGTTGGGGTTGTTGTTCATGGATTACTTTAATGGTTTTGACTTCTTCGACGGGAGCATGATCGTGATGTTCAGGAGCAGGATAACTTGGAGGAGCTTGTTGTTGCTCATGAATAACTTTAATGGTTTTGACTTCTTCGACGGGAGCATGATCATGATGTTCTGGGGGAGGATAACTTGGAGGAGCTTGTTGTTGTTCATGAATAACTTTAATAGTTTTGACTTCTTCGACGGGAGCATGATCATGATGTTCAGGTGGAGGAGCAGAAAAATGTTGTTCTTGTTGTTCATGGATAACTTTAATAGTTTTGACTTCTTCAACGGGACCGCCATGACCGCCATAACCACCAGGAGCTGGGGCAGGGGCTTGTTGTTGTTCATGAATGACCTTAATGGTTTTGACTTCTTGTTGACCACCAGAGAATCCACCATGACCACCAGAGAATCCACCATGACCGCCAGAGAAACCACCATGACCACCAGAGAATCCACCATGACCGCCAGATTGTTGCTCATGAATAACCTTGATAGTTTTCACCTCTTGTTGACCGCCAGAAAAACCGCCATGACCAGAGAAGCCACCATGACCGCCAGATTGTTGTTCATGGATAACTTTAATGGTCTTAACCTCTTCATGACCGCCACCATGACCACCAGAATAACCACCGTGACCACCACCCACTGAACCGCCACCACCTTGAATTACTTGGATAGTTTTGACCACACCACCAGCGGAACCTCCATGTCCTCCGTGACCACCTTCATAACTGTAGCCACCACCAGAGGAAAACGAGCTACCGCCAGCTGATGAACCTCCAAAACCACCACCGCCTATAAAACCGGCCGAGCATGTTGCTACCAAAACTGTTAAGACACAAACGAAAACCTAAAAAGAAATTCCAAAAAATTTATGAAATTTCCAATAAACTTCTATGTAAATATGCTTTTGTTTTACCTTCATTTTAGGAATTTTCTTGCTTAATTTGTTTGAGAGATCTAAGGAAACTCCTGATGAGTTGTTGTGTCTAGATGAAATGAGACTGATACCATTTCGATGGATTCGCTTACATTTTATAAGAAAACAAAAGCAGGCTTTTGCTGCATAATTAAAATTGAAACAGTTCCCAAAAGAGAATTAAGTTTGACACTAATATATGTAGGTATGTGTGCATATAGACAACCCATTAGCACAAACTACAAATTTCAATTTGCTGGATACTTTGATTAAAACTTAAGAAATTATATGTAACTTATAATTCACAGTTGCATATTCAAATGTGTTTCTTCGTTTCTACTTCATTATCTCATTTTCGTTACCAAAATTTTTAAATTTATTTATTTTTTTTCTTTTGTTTTAAGTTTGCTGACAATCTTTTACAACAACAAAAAAGTAAGAAAAAATCATAAATTAATTGCTTAATCTTCTTCGTAGATGTTTATGTTGTTGTTACGTTAAGTTTATCCCAAATATCTTTTAATAATTATAAACATTTATCTTTGTAATGACGTTTGTTTGTTTGGAGTTTTTTCTTTCTACTCTATGATTATTAAGTGCGTTTTAACCGTCTTCATTATGAAAATTTATTAATTCTTTCCTATTTTGTGCATCTAATTTGTGTATTTTCCAAATGTTTGTTTTTTATTTATTTTTTTGTTTTGCTTAATATTTGGAATCAAGTCACACTTTCATTTTTACCTTTAAAGTGTTCTCTACATCCTAAATTAAGTTATATTAAATTATATTTATAAGATATAATTTTTGTACCCTTTACCATAGGTGGCAAGAATGTATATAAGGTTGTCATACCGAATTTTTACATTCTTCGAAATAAGGGAGACAAAATAAAGATTTTCATCTTTCGGTTAATCGAAATCAAAAGAATTTTACTCTCAACAATAACCGGTTTACTATTCTAACTTAAAGAATATTTACATACAGTACTGTGCAGAACAAAAGCAACAAAATTAGGGTGCACCTAAGAACTGTTTTATTTTTTACATATTTAGTTAATAAAACACAAACTTTTAAAAACGGGATTAAAACACTACTGTCTTCATATAAAATTATGCACAACAATAGCAACATATTGATATTTTGTTTATTCTAGTTCTATAAAATTTCTATAAAATTGAACAGTTTTCATGGGATAATTATATGTAATTATAAATTGTTTCTTTTATATAGCTTAGCTTGTAACTTTTTAAATGCTTTCAATGGATTTTGAGCAGTGTATATATTAAATCTTAGATACTACTTAATCTATTTGTGTAGACAAATCCATTGTTACAACGCGTTACCAATTTAATTTTTAAGTTAACTGAACGAAGTTTTTAGTGGAAGTTCTTTAACATAAACTGAAAAGTCATAATTTTTAAAATTGTGCTTCCAAAATAAATTTGCATACTTTTATAAGACAGTAGATTGATTCCATATCAAAACGCACAAAAAACAGACATTTTCGGATTTAATGAAATTCGCATTACTTATTGCAAGTATTGCTCAAATTACAAACTTTCAGACTGAAGACCCATTCCGGTCTAAAAATATGACGTTTTAAAAATTAAAAAAACCAAAAGTGTACATACTTTACTACTCATATACATTGTAAAATTCAAATTTTATTTTCGTTTAATAGAAAGAGATATTGACTTTAAAATGACGTGAATAAAATTTAATTACTATGAAAGTTCAAAGGTCAAAATCGATAATATAAAGATCAAGGCTGAATATCTCAAAAAATGGTATTTTAAAATTAAAAAAAAAAAAATTATATATTGATAACTCTATTCTTTACTCGACTCAAAATTCAAATTAAAATCTCTTTTGGTTTAGGAATTATGAAGCAAAATATTGTAAAGAGCAATTTTTTTGTATGTAAATTTAAAATTTACAAAAATGTATTTAAAGTATTTTTTTTTTTATGAGCTCATATTAAAAAAAAAAAATAAATTTTGTACACAAAATTTAACTTTAGTTTATATTTTGATAAATTAAAGAAGTGTTCAATATGAAATTTTGCACGGGAATGGACAAGAGATGTGTTAACATTATATATTTTTTAAAGAATTTTAAAAATATCGTTTTTGGAGATATAAATGTTAAATTTGTATAAGTCTAATTTTGACCTGTGAACTTTAGAATTAAATTGACTTAGTACATATCATTTTGAAGGCAATATCTTTATATTTAAAATGATACTAAAACTAAACTTTTATTGTGTATAAGTAGTTCAGAAGTTATGAGTAATTAGATTTTATTTTGGTACGTAACTTCTAAACTGAATGAGACTCCAACTTGAAATTTTACGTGCTTAGGAAGAAGAGTTACGTCAACATTATATATTTTTTCATAATTTTAAAAATACTGGTTTTTGAAATATAATGATTTGATTTGCATATGCCTAACTTTGATCTTTGATGTAACTTTTGATGTAAAAAAATTTATAAATTTCGTTATAAAGGTTATATCTTTGTCTATGAAACTAAAAATAGATATCTACCATGTATAGTTTAGAATTTATTAGCAATTAAACAAATGCACCTTTGTAAATTTTTTAGCTTTTTTTCGTTTTTCAAACCGTTATATTTTTTGGACCGGAAAGGGACATGAGTCTAAAATTTTATTCTATGAGAAACACTTCCAATTGCCAATTGCAGTAAATTTTATTGACATCGGAGATGTCAAGTCCGATTGCTCTCCGTTTTAACATAGAATCACTCAGTATTCTATAATTTATAGTATAAAACAAAGTTACTTTCCGTTTTTTTATTAAAAAAAAAAAAAAAAATAATAATAATATTAAGTAATGTTTATTGCATTCGGATATATTATCACAAATCATAATTTTTATTAAAGCAACTATAAGTAAATGAAAAAATTACATAATTAATAATGTATTCATACATGTTTTTACTATAAAATTGCCATTAACTTTAACAAAATCGCAACAAATTTCAAAAATGTGTGCCACTTTTTACATTTGGAAATACGGCAGATATCTAAAGTAAAAATTTTTGTTAATACCCAAATATGTTAACAATTTTATGAAATAAGTTTTGCTGTAAATTTAATATTTTAAAAAGTAATTTAACGTTTAGGATAACCCTAATTTTGTTGCTTATGTTATGCACAGTACTACTGCAGTATACTGTATGTATTTCACAGTTCAAATATGCTACCACATATTATTCGTAGTGTAATTCCAATTCGTACAAAACTTCCTCAAAATTTACACTTATCAATAATTAAAATTTCTTCTTCGCCCTGCCGTTTGACAGGTCAAATGTTAAATAAAAACCAGTTTTGTATTTTTATTTGTTACAAATTCGTTTTTAACACAAATATTTCTCTTTAATAATTTTGGCATAATTTGCAAACAAGCAAACATATACATACATATTAATAAAATTTAAAATGCTAATAGCTTAATGTAATTTATTTATTTGACCATAAGTTAGTTGAATTTAAAAAACACTCAGATAATGAACAAAATCCAATAAATTTAAAATAAAATTTTATTTCTTAATAAAAACATAATAACGGATAAAACGTCTAGGGATAGTTATTATCGAAAAGAAATTTAAAATAATCTATAAATTATTTCCTTAACTTTCTAAGGTCAAAATTGTCATGCGTTACTTAAGTGGAAATGAAAAGGAAATTAAATCAAATATCAATCTCTATTTTTGGATATACTGTAACGGACAAACAAATAGGGCCACTTTTTAATATACAGTCGGTCATCGATTTTCTGGGATGATCGGAAACGGAAGATTTCTGGATAACCGATTTATCCAGTTAATTTTAGTGTTGCTAAAATGTATTTTTAAACCCCGATAATTAGGGTAGTCGCGGTTATTCGAATAAAATATCTTCCATTTTAAATATATAATTAAATAACGAGTAATCTATGCACTTCTGTATTAATATTCTTGATACTATGTTTGGAAGAAAAATAGTTTCCTAAATATTCACCCGGAATAATATTTAAAATTATTTGAAATATTTATTGTAAATAAAACACTTAAAATTGAATAGCATGTCGGAATTTCTATTATCATTTGATGCCGTGCGTTGTCTCTATGGAACTGTCCAATTATATTTTATGCCACGATCCTGTTGTAAAGATTCATAAAACCCAAATTATCTGGCACATACAGCGAGCGAAGCAATTGCATTGTTGAGTAAGATACTAATTTCGTGCTCCGGAACTGTCAACTTCCGCCTAGATCGTGTGATATCGAACCTCTGGAAAATTAACCCATTATCTTCGAAAAAGATTAGGGTTGAGTTTTGCTTTAACGCTTTTGGGTCCTCATGAAATTCAAAGACGATATAACTATGTCAGTTTATTTGAAAGATCTTAGAACACCAGGAGGATTACATAGTTGAACGAAATTTGGCATGCTTAATTTGAAAATGGGCAAAACCTACTTATAAAAAATAATGTTATAGGCCAAATAGTGTCCATCGTAACTCCAGTTCATATTTTTTCGCGGATAAAAATATTACAAACAAAGCAAATTTTGTACCAAAAAGTTTAAGGATCAATATAAACTCAGAAACCAAAATAGGTGTGATCCGCCGACCACCAATATAAAGTGAAGTTTAATTTACGGTGATACAAAAAATGTTGCATATGGTGGGTATAATTGAGTAATAAATGAACTGGTTCATATAGAATAGAGTGAAATGTGAACCTGTTCATATATAATAGAGTGAAATGTGAACCTGTTCATATAGAATAGAGTGAAATGTGAACCTGTTCATATAGAATAGAGTGAAATGTGAACCTGTTCATATAGAATAGAGTGAAATGTGAACCTGTTCATATAGAATAGAGTGAAATGTGAACCGGTTAATATAGAATAGAGTGAAATGTGAACCGGTTCATATAGAATAGAGTGAATTGTGAACCGGTTCATATAGAATAGAGTGAAATGTGAACCGGTTCATATAGAATAGAGTGAGATGTGAACCGGTTCATATAGAATAGAGTGAGATGTGAACCGGTTCATATAGAGTAGAGTGAAATGTGAACCGGTTCATATAGAATAGAGTGAAATGTGAACCGGTTAATATAGAATAGAGTGAAATGTGAACCGGTTCATATAGAATAGAGTGAAATGTGAACCGGTTCATATAGAATAGAGTGAAATGTGAACCGGTTCATATAGAATAGAGTGAGATGTGAACCGGTTAATATAGAATAGAGTGAAATGTGAACCGGTTAATATAGAATAGAGTGAAATGTGAACCGGTTCATATAGAATAGAGTGAAATGTGAACCGGTTCATATAGAATAGAGTGAAATGTGAACCGGTTCATATAGAATAGAGTGAAATGTGAACCGGTTCATATAGAATAGAGTGAAATGTGAACCGGTTCATATAGAGTAGAGTGAAATGTGAACCGGTTCTTATAGAATAGAGTGAAATGTGAACCGGTTCTTATAGAATAGAGTGAAATGTGAACCGGTTCATATAGAATAGAGTGAAATGTGAACCGGTTCATATAGAATAGAGTGAAAAATGAACCGGTTCATATAGAATAGAGTGAAAAATGAACCGGTTCATATAAAATAGAGTGAAAAATGAACCGGTTCATATAGAATAGAGTGAAAAATGAACCGATTCATATAGAATAGAGTAAAATGTGAACCAGTTCATATAGAATAGAGTGAAAAATGAACCGGTTCATATAGAATAGATTGAAAAATGAACCGGTTCATATAGAATAGAGTGAAAAATTAACCGGTTCATATAGAATAGAGTGAAAAATTAACCGGTTCATATAGAATAGAGTGAAAAATTAACCGTTTCAGAGAGAATAGTGTAAAAAACAAACCGGTTCATATAGAATAGAGCGAAAAAATGAACCGGATCATAGAGAATATAGTGAAAAATTAAAAATGAACCGATATAGAATATCATGACAAAATATCTGGTTTATATAAAATAGAGTGAAAAATTAAGAATTTTGTTTGTATGTATGTCCTATTTAAAATTTTTATTTGTTCCAGCCATTTATTAATTTTGTTTTAAATATCAAAGTGTTTATGTATGTATATCTTTTTTAGCAATATCAATAAACATATAATTATTTATTTAAAATATTTACTATAAGAAAAATTACTTAATTAGAAATGCTATAAATTTAAAAAATGACAAATTTTGAAATAATCAATTTATGATATTAAAACAAACGATTAAAATCTTTATGCAACAAAAGGTACATAAATACTAATTAGTCTTCTTTAAAATCAGCGCAACAATACCTGAGTAAAATTGAGCAATTAAGCTACTGTTGAAATATTTTTATCCAATATGTAAATTATAATTAATGATTTACAAAATTAATAAATATATAAAATGTATTAATGACTGAATACAAACAGAGAGGAATTCATATTTAATCTGCACATCATCGATGACCCGAATGCGTTTGTAAAAAATACTGGTTTAATATAAATAAATGTTTTACTTTTATTTATGTAGATATGTCTGCAGATATGTATTTGTATGTATATTTTTTAAACTTGTATAAAAATAGATATTTAATAAATTAAACTTGCATAAATTAGCTGCAGTTATAAAAGAAATAAAAAAAAAAAAAAATTTACATAAACAAGTTATTAGGTAAAAGTATTGTTTGTTGTTATCGTTTAAATCGGAAATAATGAATAAATAAATTTTTAAATTTTCGAGTATAAATTTGATGGCAAAATGTGTTCCCAGTTTTTAATTAAAAAAAAAAAAAAACTATATAAATATCTGCTTTAATTCATGAATACATTCCATTTTAACATCGTTTGCAACTTACATCGGACTAATATTAATATGTATATTCTTAAGATAAATAAGTATTTTGTAATCCTTTTATATATAAATAACCATTCAGGCATAGTAAAAGAATATTCGAGTTCAAGGTTTTGCAAATGAATTCCATAGAAGATCCAATCGACAAAAGGTTAAAAATCTGTGATGACTTATTTTTAATAATAAGGATCCTTAAATAGAGCTCCAATCGACAAAATCGATTGTAAATCGGATGTAGATCCTTTCCACCAAACTTCTGCGCGAAATATGTATTTCAAATACGAAAAAGTCGGAAATTTTGAATTGTAATTCATTATTTCTAAGAATAAGAACAGGCTGACAAAGTGAAAGTTTTGTTTTATTTATTATTTATTATATTTAAAAAGAATAAAAATACTTGGGGTATTCACACGGTGTGCTATCAAGTCTTATTGTCATAAAATACTAAAGTTTTATGATAGTTTTAAAAAATTGTTGTTGTGCTTCAAAGAAAAAAGTCCTAAAATAATAAGACTTTTTATGATGTGTTTATTGTTTTGTCATAACTAAACGGTGTAAATCTAAGTCGAAAGGGAAAAACTCTTCGTCGAGCCGGTGGTAATATTTAGAAGTTACCGCCATTGAATATTCGCAATACATACAAACATGCTATAAATTTGTGCATAGTTCTATAACTTCTATAACTTTAGCTGACTAGCAGCCACCGAACGTATTTAAAATAACCGCCGTCAGAAAATATTGCCGGCTTAGTCATCGACAACAGCTGTTTATGTTTTTAAACAATTTCTTTTGTGCCAAAAAATATTTTACAATTTTTATAAAAATGGATTTTTTAGAAGATTCAGGTAATTTTAATTTTATCTTATTTAATTGAATCAGCCATAACAATATCCAATATGTATTTTTCGCACAAACCGGTTATTATTTCAGATTTTTTACTTGTTTTTGGCATTTTCATTAAAAATATTTGTAATTTTTTATAATTGTATTTTTCATTTATCAGCTGACTCAAATTTGAAATAGCATACTAACTTATGAGGGTTGCTCACAGCAGTCATATTCTTTCGTGTTATTATTTTATGATATATGACCTTATGACGACCGTGTGAATACCCCAACTATGTTTTTATTTTTATACATATGTAGATTAGCGCTTTTTTAATTTAATGAGGGGACAATACTTTTTGTTGTTTGTAAACAAAAACCTGCAAATGTTTGCAAAATGTTGTTCGCGTACTTTTTTTTGATATTTTTCAATTTGAGAGTAAATTGATGTTTACTCTCTCAAAAAAAGTTGCTGGATAAATCTGCTGGAAAGTACGCAAACACACCTAAAATTAAATAAAACATTTCCATGACGTCACAATTTTAAAATATTAAGAAGCAGCAATAGTATGTCACCAAAGTAGGATTCCATATGCCTTGATATAATCTCTCAGTAACAGCGTTTTGATGTAAAAGTTCCCATTGTTCTTCGCTTATTTTTCTTGCTTTATCAGTGTTTTTTTTAAACTTTAAGGTGCTATAAAGGGCATTTTAGAGACATAGCATATTCTACACTTTTGTTGCATAATTTCTTCTCTATAAAATACGTATCCATAATTTGGTCTATCTCTTACCCAGAAAAATTATATAACCAAAACACAAGGGGTACATATTTCCATTGGTCTTCAGTGGGTTAAAAGTGTGATGTGATTTTTTGTTAGCTTTGTTATTTAAACTTGGATTTTTATTTTTTATTTTTCAAACTTTTGGAGTCTACGCATTTTCTGTCAATGCGTTTTTAAAAATTGTACCATTTTTGAAATCTGCGGTCTTGTACTAGTATCAAAATAAATTTTCAAATAGTATTTTTTTTAGTATTAGAATTCAGATTTTTCATAGTTATTTATTTTTTATTTAGTGCAAAACTCAAAGGAATATTATTTGCATATTCAAAACGAAGCATACGCCACCAAACTATTGAATGATTTTATTTAGATAAAATATTTTAGTTATTAAAATAAATTTAAGGAGAAAACTTCCTTAAAATCGAGCACAAAACTAAAACCAATTTTGTTAAAATGTAATTCATTACCTGACATGAAAGCTGGTCTGGTGGCCGACTGAGTCTGAACCACTTTTCCAGCACCAGAAGCAGAGGTTTTGATAGGATTAATTCCAGCAGACAACATACTGCGACCTGAAGCCGACGCCATAGTAGTTGGTATTATCAAACCCTTTGCCGGATACGCATGGCATTTTTCTTTATCGGACATGACGATGTAGACGGGAAATGCATTTTTAGCATACTGTCAAGCTTGTAGGGACTGTCGTTCCACTGGAGACAGACGCAGACCACCAACCGCTCACTATGAGGACAGACGATGGTGGATTTGAAGTTTAATGCAGTCCGACGACCTGCAGAAGGCACAGACTAGCTCCTGAAGAGCCAACGGTCGAATTCGCCGAAGAGTGGGGTGTCAATTGACCGCTCCAACTATATCGAGCTAATCATTTAATAGTATCAAATGAGGGAGTACTTTGGTACTTTTGAATATTATATAGTAAACATCTGCATCAATTCATTTGTAACTCATTTTTAATTACTCTCTTTCTTTTCAATTGTTGACTGTTATTGTTTTTTAAACTTAAAATCAAATCTCTGTGTGTGCGTACGTAAGAAAAAGACAAAGAAATCAAAACAAAAATAAACAAAATCAATTGTGCAGAGAGTCATAAAAACACTTTAACATTAAATCATTTGCAACTGAATTGAATTGAATTAAATCTAAAAATGCAATACTGTCATTTGTTTGTTTTTTTACAAAATTTGATGTGAAGGAAATATTAAATTAAATAAATTTAAATATTATAGGTATGTAATTAAAAGTAAATAAAAATACCACAAATAAAATAAATTTTATTTCATTTTAGATATAATTAAATATAATTAAAATAACAAATTATTACATTTTCTAAGCAAAAACATTGAAATCAAACGTAATTATTTATCTGTTGTTTATTTAAAAATACATAATTGTTATGTTCCCTGCATTTTTTCATATTAGATGTAAGGAATGACAGTAATTCACAGTTTTGTTTTGATGTTTTTTATTTAACATTATTGTTTTTCTAAAAATCTCTCATAAGCAGTAATTTCTCAAAGAGAACAGAACATGTTTTGTTTTTGCTTCATCGTTTCAATTCAACTCAATTCAAATAATTTTTTTTTACAGTGTTTGTTTTGTATTGTTTTGTTTTTTATTTTCGCAGTAATGTAAGAGCATACATTAAAAAACATTACTGTGAATTGAAAAGCAAATGATTTGATGCAGATGTTTATTATATACAGTGTTGCCAGTTTAGCCTTTTTAAGGCTAAATTTAGCCTTTTTATTTTGCTTTTAGCCTCAAAATTTACGTTTTAGCTTCTAGCCTTTTTTCTAGCTTTTTTTGATTTTAAAATACCCTTAAAAAGGCTAAAAATTTACTCATTTTATTTCTACAGAATTGTCAATTTAAGCATTTTTGTGTATTAGTTCGCACAAAAAATCTAAATTATTTATATTTAACGAAAATTTTTGCCTGCGGCGCTTCATTCTACAAAAATATTATAAGTATTTTTTAACAAACTTTGTTACCAATAAAAACTATTTATGTTATATTTACAAATTCACTAAAATATCTTTAAGAAATACCAAAATCTAATGAGAAAAAATAAATAAATGCGTTTTTAAATAAAACAATATATTAGCTTTTTTCTGGCTTTATTTTTTGGGACATTTAGCCTTTTCTGACTTTTTTTAAAGTCTAATTTAGCTTCTTTTTTTCTCAAGTCCTGGCAACACTGATTATATGGTATCAAAAAAATACTATAGCATCAACTTTTCCATCCCTGTTTTGAATTCAAACATGTATAAACTCTCTGTAAACATAAACATAGCATACTTTTAGGATGAAACATTAATTTTGCTTAGCTGGCATCATTAATTGTATACAATGAGTTAAACAGTGGGCTTTAATGATTTTTTTGAATTCTTGATTCTTTGATACACTTACTTGATTTTAAATGAGTCTTCATTTGTTCAACATTTATTTTTTTACATAATTATTTTTATTATGTATGCTTTCATTTGTTTTTTTTATTTTATTTTTGTGTTGATTACATAATTACTTATTGTTATATATGTATATATATTTTGTTTTTTTTTTTTATATAATAAACTCTAAGCAATATCAATAATTTATTTGTTTTTTTTTTTTTTTTTTTTTGTTAAATATATAATTTGTTTCTCTGTTTTTTATTATTATTTAATTAATACATTTTGTAACTAAGTTTTCATTTATTTATATATATTATTTTTTTTCTGTTTTTCTTTCAAATGTTTTTTTTATTATTAATTTTTTAATTCACGTTTTAACATGAAACATGATCATCAATTTGCAGCAAAAGTGTTTAAAGTTATAATATATTGGAAATTTTGAAAATTATTCATTTAAGAGTTACTCACACGTACAATTTTGTTGGATTTTTTAATAAATTAAGCCAGATATTATGATGGCTAGTTGTTTAAGTATTAACTACTGAACCTTTATTTACATGAATTTGTAAATATATACGTTTCCTTAGAGGCCAGTTTTTTTTTTTTTTTTTAAATTTGGGAATCATCCTTCAATGCATTTGATTTTTTACTTGTATTTTAGTTTATGAAAACCAATAAGAATGGAAAAGTTTTCATTAATTCGCTTTGTATTTAGTTTTTGGTTGGTTGGTTGGTTGTAAGTTGTAAAAATTAAAATAGTAGTGACTAGAGAAAAGCTAGCTAGCTGACTGACTGTATTTTATATAATGTCATTTTAAATGCTGTGCATTGTGTACAAAGCATTACGATTATTATTTTTTATTTTTATAATACATATTGGTAGCATTAGTAAAAAACATAATTTATTCAATATATTGTTGAAGTTTTTAATATTTTTATAGGTTTTTAAGTCCATTGCTGTTTAAATTATGCTTTTTACTAAGTTATTTGTTATAAATAAGATGTTTATATAAAAGAATTTTAATCAATTCAATTATTTTTTTGTTTCTATTCGTTTTGTTTTTGTTTTTTTTTTTGTTCTTCTTTTTTGTATATGAAATAACAATAATCATTTTTTCGGGGTTTTATTCTTGTTGATTTTAAATAAAATATAGAAAAAGCTGTTAAAAAATAGTTTATTATTTATTCAATATGTTTAATCGTAAATATGTGTTTTTTTCTTTAATTATAAATTTGTTTTCCATTGTTTAATATACTTTTTTTTGTTAATTAAATATGCAACTTTAAATACTTCAATAACATTAAATTGTCATTATAAAAGAATTTAATATTGTTTTTGCTTAGTATGTTCTTTGTTTTCTTAATTTGTAAATATTGTTGTTACATTATTATTCTTTTTAGTTATTAAAACAAATATATATGTATGTATATTTTTATTATATAAATTAATTAATTACAACATTGAAACTAAGCTTTGGTTACTATTTCCATTTTATAAATATAATAAATATGGCCTAATATAAGTATATAAGTATTTGTCAGTATCTGTGTGTTTAATTAATGTAAAATCGCATTACATTACTTAACAATTACTTTAAAGAAAATTTTAAAGTATTTGTTTTATTTGAAAAAGTATTTCCAGTGAAAAATATTTGCTTAAAGTTAAAAAAAGTTCGAATAATAAGTAACAGTTTGTTTTATTATTTCCAAATTAGATCAACAATTTCTTTGTAAGTTGTTTTATAACTATGTAATTAGTTTGAGTTAAATTTTCAGTTAAAAGGATCACAAATTATTATTTTTCAAAATGAAAGGCCTAATTTTATATATCACTTCACTACACTTTTAAAAATATTTCATATAAATTGTTTTTGGTTTTCAAAAATTTTGTATGGCAATTTTATAAAGTGTGGTGAAGAGTTTTACAAAATAAGGGGGTAAATATTAAAGAATTTGTGTGAAAATATTTGAGTAGTAATTTTCTTTATCAAGGAAATTATTCATTAAAGATTTTGTTTAATAATTGAATATTAATATAATTTTCTAATTATTTTGCAAATAATTTTTTAAATGACATTTGGTAACTCTCTGTATTTGTAAAGTAAATTGTAATACACTTTGTCCTCATGTACAGTAGTCCAAAAAAAATTTTTTTTTGGGAAATAAAACTGTAACTTCTTTAGACCATGACCGAGAAATTCAAAACATAGTTTTGAGGTATATTTTTTTTACAATTAAAGTTAATATTTATAACGAAATAAAATTTGTACGAGTCGAGATATTTTAATGAAATTTTAGTACATTATAGATAATTTTGTCTTTAAATCAGGAAATTGAAAAAAATACCACTTTTTTTTGTACCAAAGTACTTAAAATTACAGTCCACGGAAAACTTTTATTTAAAATTTACTTTTTTCATTAAAATTGTCACCCTGACGTTATCAGAGGCGTGTAGGTATGTAAACAAGAATTTTTTTTTTTAATCTTAGCTTTGACATTTGAGAATTTCAAAAATAAATAGAAAAAGTCTTGAAATTCGTGTACGGATAGCAGGGGAACCGTTATGTTGAACTGCAGGAAAATTATTCATTTTAAAGTAAAACGTATTACCATCTATTTTTTTTTTAAATCGCAATTTTTTAAAGTTTTAAAGTTTCAGTTTAAAAATAATATAACTTTTTATCAGAACTATTTATTAATATGGATCTAAGATTAATATTATTAAAAATTTTGGGAATATTTTATATAAATTTTTGAACTCAAATTGAGCCCGCTAAGTCAACTGAGTCAACATTTTGTTTCGTTCAAAATATATCTAATCATATAGATCAAACTTTAACTATTTTTTATACATATATTATAACCCAGGTGACTAACTGTCTACTAGACCTGCTAGAATCCTGTGATCCTAAAATCCAGTTACAAACACCTCAACATTAGCCAAGAGAAATATTATTCAAATATATCTAGCGGCTCAAAGTTACAAAATTATTAAAAAAAAAGTTTAGGGTCCACTGTATATTTGTATAAACGAAAAATTTTTTATACAAAGGAAAAATATTAACTATTAAATGATTCATCAGTGATAAAAACTATGTATTCCAATTCGTTTTTTAATTGTATCGATTATTCAAGTGATCAATATTTAAGTGTTCTAATATTTTTATTAAAAATAAAACAATTTATTAGCTTTCAATAATTTTTCATATTTTATCAATTAATTAAATGATCAAACATAAAATTTTTTTTAACAGGTTTAATTTCAATTAATAAACTACATAATTTAATATGTAATATTCGTAACTGAAATTGGATTTTAGATTTCTTTATGTAAAATTTGGATTTAATTTGTTAAAATACTTCGATTATGAGAAATTCATCTCAGAGCATTTTACATTTCTGATTAACAATTTAATTTAAATATTTTCGAAAATATTTTTTTCTGCGTATTCGAATTCAAACATTTTATCCAAAAAAATTATGTTTTCTAAATTTAAAAGTTCTTCAAAATGTTACTTTTTTCAAAGATTAAGGTCAACGTTTAAGGCCAAATTACATTAGCGCGTAGTTAGCAGCATTGTGGACTGCCAGCTGATTATTTAGAATGCACTGCTTGTTATGGAGTTGATAACATTTGGTCAGCTGCAGTTTACAGTGTTGTTTTTCGTTAATATGCTTTATGTAGGTATAATAAGGTATGTTCAGATTAGTCAAATATTGGGAAAATATTTATTAGTTATCATACCGAATCTTTCTTTATGCTGTTTTATCTTACAAAACTTTTGCAGGATCAAACAACGGCAAACAATTTTTTTGGAGAACTAGTGGTGACGCAAATTTGGTCAAATATTTGACAAATGTGAACATAGCTTTAGACATCAGACCTAAAATTATTTTATAAGAATTGAACTTAAATAAGATTGGAACTAGAATACATGAGCTTTATTATGATACAAAGCTTAATCTTTAATATGATACCAAGAATGTTAATGATATGAAATTAGAAATGAAGCTTTGAAAGTTTTGTATCAATATAATAGAAATGTGAACTGTAAAAAGCAGACTGAATTGCACATCAATCAGGGATGGAAAATGAAAATATTTTTGGGTTTTAAAATAAATTTCAAATAGTAACTTTTTCACTCTCAAAGTACTAAAATTCAAAAATTTCATAGTTATTATATTATATAAATTATATAATTTATATATTAAAAACAAAGGATTATGTACGATACCAAATCATTGAATGACTTTATTAAGATTAAATATTATAGCTATTAAAATAATATTAAGGAGAAAAGATAACTTCGTTAAACTTCGAGCACTTCCGCTTTAGATTTGTTAAAATGTAATTCACTGTCTTTAAAATTTGGAATATTTTTACTTCAATTTGATTCACAGAGCATAGAGACTTGAATTTTTTGTAATGATTGTATATTTAATAGTTAACAATTTTATAAATTAAACCTACAGCTCAAATATTTCTGTAATATAGTTTGTCCTAATTACGTGTCTAATTTTTTGGGAACTCGAAGCAACAGCATTAAGTCACTATAATTTCACTATTTCTTCTGAATATCAATTGTAAATAAACACATATAAATCAAGGGTGTTAGAAAACATAGATTTCTATTCGAAAATTATATATCTCCAAAATATACATACCTATTATCTTTAAATTTTATTTGAATTGTGGAATATCTAGCTAATCGTTTGACAGTATCAAATGACTCGAGGGAGTACTTCGGTACTTTTGAATGTTAAATAGTATAAAAAAAGTACTATAGTATCAATTTTTCCATCCCTGATATCAATTTTAAAGTTTTCAAGATCTTTAATGCTGTTATAAACCGATGGCCGTATCGTTTTAGAATTATAATATGAATTCTGTTACTTGAATATGTAAAAGAATATTGTAGAAATATTTATGTATATAGTTTGTAATTAGAAAATAGTAGTTTTCAATATATTTAATATGTTTTTAACAGATGGCGGTACCGTTTTGGAATTATAATATTAATTCTTATATTTGAATATTAAAAGAATATTGTGGAAATATATAGCTTGTAAATAGAGAGTATTATAATAGATTTATCTATATCGTATAAACATTTTAATCATACTAAATATATTGATAATTTCTTGTACAATTCCATATTTTTGATCTAGGGTTTTTTGATTTTCTTTGTATTCCGAATAAACTTATACCATTTATTCGTATGAATTAAAAAAAATATATATTGAGAAAAAGAAACTGCCCAGGAAAAATTGTATTAGTTCTACAACTAGTTCCAGAACACATGAAAATATCCTGTACTTGTTCTACTTTGGAGTTACGACCAATGATTTTTATTTGAAATTGTCACCTCCAGAACTAGTTCTGTGGAAACGTTGGCTAGCCAGTACCCATTCTATGGAACGGTTCTAGAACTAGTTCTGTAATCAGTGATTTTCGTTCGAAATTGGCACATTCGGAACTAGTTCCATAGAAGCGGTAGGGAACGGTTTCAGAATCTGTTTTTTTATTTTTTTATTCTAATGGGCTATATCTTAAAGGCCACTTTTGAAATGAATTTAATTTTGTAAATACTCTTTTTTTTTAATTTTTTCATACAAGTATTTTAAACAGTTCTAGGAAGTCATTCGGGAACCAGTAATTTGTTCTCAGAAGTCATACAGAATTAGTTCTTAAGCACTAGTTCTCTAAAACATTCCTTAAAGCGAATTTAGAATCATAATAAGGTTATACTCCATTAGTGTCAGAATTGGTTGTGATGACACAAGTTCTGAGGATGTTATTAAAGAATCTGAAGTGGTTCTGATTACACCAGTTCTAGAACTAATGATTTTAGAACATATTCTAAAATACTTTTTGAGTTTAGCAACAGAGATACCAAAGACCCTTGATCAAAAGAGTTATAATTTAAAGGAATTATCTCAATATGTATATTATTAATAAAATTACAATTTAACAATTTAGTGTCTATATGTCTTAAATAAATCATTTTTGGTTACAAAAAAAAAAAATTATAAATATAATTATATTTTAGTTTTTTTTGTCGAGACTTATTGAAAGTGAGTAAATGGGGGTTTGGAACATTTATTAGGAGCAGGAATGTTTTGTTAATTAGTTTATTATTTATGTATAATATATGCCTTTCTTTAAACTATATAAAATAATAATAATAACTAAGCTACACATTTAATATGTTTTTTTATATTATTTATGTTTTTTTTTCTTGTTATGTTAAAGGACGCTAAAATTTTCCATTCAAAAAGGTCATCATTGTTGTTAAATTTCTTTTGTTCTTTGTGTTGTATTATTTTTAATTTTTAATTATTTTTTTTATAAATTTTATAACTTACGAAAATCAAACAAAGAAAATAAAGCGAGTGTTTATTTATTATTTATAGTAATTTATTTTTTTCTTGTTTTAAATGGATTTTTAATTTTTATTGTTTGCTTTTTCAATTTTCAAAGTGGAACTAGTGGTTTTAAATGTTTTTTTTTTCTTTATTTTTTTGTAATACTTCTGAAGCATTTTATTAATAATTTTTTGAAAATTTTAGCTCTATATATGGACGTCTATATTTAAAAAAAGAAGAGTTTATGTTAAATAATTTATTAGATTTTTTTTTTTTTTAAAGAAGGTTTAATACTAATCAATTTTTGAATTAATTAATTTATTTTTTGTTTTTATTATTAATTCAATTATTTAGTTAACAATTTATATAGTTTGTTAGTATGTGTTTTCTTTTGTTGTTGTATATATAAATAAATATATGTATATATGTTAGTGTTTTATGTATGTATTAGTATATGACCAAGATTTACAATTAAGTTTATTATATATGTATGTATGTATGTATGTATAATTAGTTTACGAGTATATATTTATACGAGAGACTATGTATTTTTTTTTTGTTATTATAAAGTACCTTAAATATTTTAGAGACTGCAGTTTTATTTTTGACTTTCTTATTTGTTTGTTATAAATGTCTTAAAACAAATTGTGTATTTATATATAAATTGGATTTTCCTGGCCGGTTAACAGGCGGAACATAGATGTAGGCATTGTTTTCATTAGAATCTGAAAATAAAAATGAATTAATTATTGTCTTAAGTTTTTTTCTTATAAAGGATAAATTACCTCTCCAACAGAAGTTGCTAAAAGATTTACAATTTTCTCATGTGGTACCGCTACCACACTTTGATTATTAATTTCTATAATACGATGGCCTACACGTACGCCACCTCTTTCGGCTATGCCACCACGTAGTAAACTACAAATCTGTATATAAAATAATATTTAAATTAAATTAAAATCTTAAATTATTTCATTAATTCAAATACTTACCACACCATTTTGTACACTAAAACCTAGTTGATATTTAGTTTCAGGTCTTTTAATTTTCACCTCTACCACTGGCGGACAAGGTACAACGGTGAATTTGACTACTGTTTGATTTTTAGTATTCTTTATATAATTCTGACACGTTGACAAAGGTAAGCCCACCAAACTTAAACCATTAATAGCTATCAATTGATCACCTATATTAAGTTGACCACATCTGGCAGCTGCCCCGGTTGACATAAGATTTGCTATGACTACTGTGGGTAACATGGAACCCCAACCGGATTCTACAATTACCACACCCAAAATTTCTCCTTTAGCCTTGGGCACTACTACCTCTTTTTGCAATTCTTTTTTAGCGAAAATTTCCAATTCATCACCGAAAATCTCTTGACTATTCAATACTTCTTGATAGTCCATTTCCTTGACAAAACGATGATCTTCAATGCCATTCGCTTTAAGGAATTCCATATAGGCCACCTGGAAGGCTTGACCAATAGATTGGGCTATAAATTGTGCTTCGTCAGATTCGAAAACATGACAAATCATTTTGGGTGTTCGATTGGGTTTGGGAGCATCATCAATATCTTGAGGCACAAAACGACGACGAGCCATTAACACTACTAAATCGCCAATATCGGCTATATAGGAAATAGTACGTAGTGCATGATCCATCATGATTTCTTTAAGATCCGTATTTAAAACCATAATTTTTTCAGTTGATATAAATAAATCGACTTCAGTGCTGGGCTGGACATCACCATCGGGAGCCTATAAAAGAAGTTAAGAAATTATATTAAAAACTAATTATATTTAATAGAGATTTTTGAGAACATACATATAATACGTTTTAATGACAAAACAAATAATAAAACGTGTTTAATTACTTCAAATTAAATTTAAAAGCTTATGCCAAGTGATTGAAAATAATATCAAAAAAACGCTTAATGCTGTTTTTAATGAAAGAATTTACTTACCAGTGCCTATTCGGAAGTGATTTTAAAAGTAGACCAACAAAGTTTTTAGTTCCATGTTTTCAATATACATATACATAGAAAAATACAAAATAGTTATAAAGTTGGTTAATATTAGTTTTAAATTAATCTTTTTTTTTTTTTTTTTTTTTTTTTTTTTAATATAAAATTTAAGGAAAATTCACAATTTTTGATTCTATTCTAATCTTAATTACAATATCTAACAATTAAAACAATAATTTATTATAACCCGGAATGAAAAGGAAATAATTTTTTTACAAGGATTTGTTGATAATTATTTATTAATCTAAAATTGAGACTAAAAATAGTGGCCACTTGATTATAGAGGAATATAAATTATTACTTAGAAAACATTGTTTTTTTTTTTTTTTTAAACTTCTACAAAAGTTAATGTTTATGCAAATCTTTTCACAATATTTTAGTTTATTATTCTATTTGATTATTAAAATTGTTATAAATTTAATTTCCTCACAAGCTTAATTTCTTGATACTTGCGACGCACGTTGGGGTAAAATGTTTCAAAAGTGGCGATTAACTGAATTTTGAAATTTAAATTTTTGTAATAAAGTTGGGGCAAAAATAGACAAAATAATATATCAATATCAATTATAATCTTTAACTTAGGTTGTGTTGTTTTCTTATAAGGAACTGTCAAATTAAAACATTTTTTTTTACATTTTTGAAAAAGTGTAAAAAAATTCAATTTTCATCAACTTTCAGTGTATTTATTTTAAATAAAGTGTCTTTTAAGGTAAAAATTTAAAATGAAACCTTCAACTTCAGATATATAATTTTGTTACTTTTTTGAAAATTTTCCAAAAATACACAAATTTTCAATTTTCATTGTTTCCAACTTAAAATGTTACAGGATGTTTGTTTTGAACATTTTCTGAAAAATAGTCCAATTATCTAATTTAATATTAGGAAAAAAAAAAAAAAAAATCTTAAATTTCATACAAAAAACAGCTTAAGTGCAGAAATTTTCTTTACTTTATTTAACATCGAAATCGAAATAATCGGACTTCTAATCGGCTGGTTGGATTTACATGAATTTTAACATAGCACGTTGGGGTAAAATGTGTCAAAAGTGGCGCTTAATTGAATTTTAAAATTTTGTAATAAAGTTGGATACCAAATAAAAAAAAGTATGTATCAATATCAATTAAAATCTTTAAGCTAGGTTGTGCTGTTTTCTTATAAGAAGTTAAGATTTTTTTTACATTTTTGAAAAATAGTAAAAAATTAAATTTTCATCAGCTTTTAATGTATTTATTTTAAATAAAAAGTCTTTTAAGGTAAAAATTTAAAATGAAACCATCAACTTCAGATATTTAAGTGTACTTTTCTTCAAGTATTTGTAAATTATATTTTGTCCTAATATTTTTGTTATTTTTTTGAAAATTGTCCTAAAATACATTAATTTTCAAATTTCATAGAATGCAACTTAAAATGTTACAGGATGTTTGTTCTGAAAATTTTCTGAAAAATAGTATATATTGTCCACTGAAAAAAAAAAAAAAAAAAAAAAATCGTGCGCATATATAGCCCGATTTGAGAAAATATTTTTATTTTTTTTCAAAAAACTAGTAGATTTTATACAAAAAACAGCAGACATTTTCTTTGCTTTATCAAACATTAAACAGTGGAAAAGAATCGAAATAAATTTGTAACTTCTAATCGACTGGTTGGATTTGCATGAAACTTCACATAATAATATAAAAGGACAGTAGCATTTAGAGTTTCGAAGCAGGATCCAATATAAGCATCGGGAGCGGAAATATGGGGGTTAAAAATAGGGTACTAGTGTCATGGAAAATGTTTAACCTCTAACGAATTTTTGTTCCTTACCCGATTTCAAAGATTTTTACATCACCCTAAAATTCTTGATAAATTCTTTAGAAAACATGCTTGCATATACTATTTATCTTATATATTTTTCGAGTTATATACATTTGAAATTTCAAAAATCTCAACTTTACTAGATCTTGGTTAAGATTTTTCCGTATATAGCCTACTATTTCTATGTTTTATGTAGCTGGTTAAAAAATACAATTTTCTATCGGACAAAGAAAATTTAGAGTCGTTATCTTTATTGAGTCAAAAGTTAAACGACTTCGAATTTGAAAGTTTCCAAAAATTAACAAACATACGGACAGATGGACGGACATTATAATTCTTTAAAAAAAATCTTAAAATTCGAAAAATGTTTTGTTTCTACTTCTTGATTAATGCGAAAACCAAATGAAAGTATCTAAATTTTGATATCACCTTTCCCTCAGTTAAGTGTCATTTTCGACCCATTTAAGCCAAATGTGTAGACGTACAGACGGACATTACCATTCTAGCCATTTTGCTAGAATTTCTAAACCCTTTTTACATATTTTGAGCTTAATAGCATATTTTAACAATTAAATTACTTATTTTTGCATATTTTAAATAATTCGCAGCTACTTTTTTGACAGTGATTTTCGAGATGTTATAGAATAATTCTATAAAATAAGTTCGGAGATTTTCATCTAATTAAAAATACATTTAGTGTAAAATTTTTGTAGGTTTTAATATCAAGATATTTAGTTTATTATAGGGTAAGTGCACCTAATGTCGGCATGTACCAGTAGTCGGCATTTTTGAATTTAAACCGAAATAATTAACAATAGTGAATACTAACTATTGATGTGAGATAAATTTTGCCATGAAAATATATTTATATTTTTAGTGCAAATATTCAAAATATACTAATAGTAGCAGTTCTTAAACAACACATTTTTGATATCAGTTTTTAGAAAAAAAAAAATAAAAGAAAGACCAATTTCAAAGATAATATTAATTATAATAATCCAAGTTGTATTTTAATTCAGAAGATAGACAACATTTGAAACCTTATGTGTAATTTTGCGTAAAGAATTCCAATTCGTGGTTTGATGGCTGCCGACCTTAGAAACAAAAAAATTTCATAATTTTAATTTATATTAATTGAGAGATAATAATATAATTATTACGTTGGACCTAAATTTTTCTTGCAAATACATTTAGACCCTATTATTAGAAATATTTCGTCGGAAATATTTTATCTGTTATTATAAGGGGTCATCTCGATTATGTTTGTTAAAAATGTGTTAAAAGTGAATAAAAACTTAAGATTCATACATAAAAATGTTCTACAGAATTTTTCTACGTAAAATTTTATTATGGGTCGCTGAAATGTAAAATTGTATCTGTTGGACCATTTATAAACTATAAAATCTATCAAGTATTTTGTTTAAAATAGTTTAGGGCATTTACATACAAAATGTGTCAATAAATTTCATGCCGACTATTGGATCATCACATGCCGAACACTGGAAAAATATGCCGATTATAGGTAAATTCGATGTATTTTATAAAATGCAATAAAATTAAACATTTATTTCTTTGCAAAAATCTAACAAAATCTGAAAGAGTACCCTTTAATAAAGATATTATCCAGATATCATGATCACGTTCAGAAATATAAATTTTGAAAGACAGAAGAAAAGTTAAACTGCCGACCACCGGTACACTTACCCTATAAACTAATAAACCAAACGATTAGATTACGAAAATAAGTTAAAATAAGGACTGCGCACGAAAAAAATCCGTGCATGCTCTTGGGCTTATAACTTTTAATGTGGTGGAAATTAATAATTCTATTAACTGTTTTGTATTTGCCAGTATGCTCACTAGCCATGTGCTAAGTTTCATGGTAATAGCAAAGTTGGTTTTTCTTAAAATGTAAATTTAACAAAAACCACCTAAACACATAATTCCAATTTTTCATGAAATCTTATATCGAGCATATAAAATAATTGCAATGAATGCTGTTGTATCGCAAAATACAGTTTCTTGGGTCATAATGTTATACGAAGAAGTCATGATCACTGAATGGTAACCTGGTAATGGAAGACAAATTGTACCTTCAGGCTGTAGGACTCAAACAAAATATAAAGGATTTTGAGAGAAAATCACCTCATCTCTGGAAGAAAAGTGTCACAAAAAGTTAATTGCTTTGAATCTTTATCAGAAATTTTGAAAGGAAATCTAGCCTGAAGACTTATAAAGTAAGAAAAAAGTCATAATAGAAACGCAAACAAGAATTTGGAGGTAAAAAATAAATTGAAAGTACTTCAGACTAAATAAACGATGAAACGTTCGTACAGGGTGACTTTTTTCAACTTCCTGGCCTGGAATTCTATGTCGCAAATGCTAGAGGGAATACGGCAAAATTCCCAAGAAAGTTTTTGATTTCGGAAGTCATATGCAAATGCTGGAATGAAGCACTACATTCTTAAAAATGGTTGCATTAACACAGAAATATACGTGAATGAGTGCCTCTGGAAAAGACTTCTCTCTTTCCTAAGAAAATACAGTGTATCCGATGTTTTCTGGCCTGTTCTCGTTTCTTCTCATTACAGCAACAAAACAATGGAGTTTTAACATAGAAATTGTAAGTGTTTGTACCGAAAGAGGCTAATCCATCAAAAAAATAATTTAAAGGACATAAGCTCAGCATAAAATGAAACGGAGTTTAAAAATAGGTGGAATTATTCGAGCAAAAAAGTGACCGAAACACAATAAAACCTTTAATTAGAATAATTCTGGAAAATATCAGATATCTTCTTAAAAACCAACAGGAAATAATTTATTCTTTTATGTTTAGAACGTGAACATAACAGTCATTAATAAAAATATAGTTTTTAAAAAATTCGCCCATTCGTTTAGTTTCTATAAGCAGATTTGCCTGCACATATTTTTTCGTGCACAGTCCTTATATATAATTTTTAATTTTTCCTTGACCGCCAGAAAATTAAAGACATTAGTCATTGCTGAATTTTTTTTCCAACTGACTTACACAAAATTTTCTAATTTTATGTGAAGAAATAATTGTAATACACTTTTAAATTAAGGTCAAATGGCTATTTAGTGCTGCATTTTCACAAACATTTTCAGCTAAATTTATGTATTTTTTTTATTATTATGAAATTATGTATGAATGCATGATTAATTAAAATGCAAGGGAACAACTGAATACAAGTGAAAATATTTCTTTTAAAAACATTAATGATTAGCAGGTATCAGGCCAATTTCGAACTACCAACAAAATTATAATGAAAATATTAAAATATATTTTATTTCTAAAGCATAAATGTTATGAAATTTGGAAAAATTCAAAACAATTACTTATAAAATTTAATAATTTTCACTAACCTTAATCCTTGAAACCGCCTCTTCAGCCTGCATCATTCTGGTGGATTTTGTAGGTTGGCCCTCGCACACCAGCTGAGTGGAACCCAAATATTTAGCACGAAATAGAACACCTTCAATTAACACTGCACCACCTGTATTGCAAATTCCATAGGGAATTTTAAAAGTTGGAAAAATAAGTTATGAAAAGAGTTAGTTAAAATTTATGTAATAATGAGATGTTTTTATTATTATTTATTTACTACAAAAATGGAAAACAACTACAACTTAAAAATTTCAAAATTATCTATATAAAAAATGAGAACATTTTGTTTTTGGTTTTAATTAAAATTAAATTATAGCTTACAAAGTATAAACGTTAATCGGTAGACACATCAAGATCGAGAGAGTTTAAGCAGTTACACAAATTGTTAATTATTATATTTTTGTTAAATATTTTTTAGATATTTTATGTAAACGGAAATTGGAACGGAAGGCATGCAAAAGTAAACATTTTATAAAAAAATATATAAATATATATTTATGATTAGCAAATTATTTATTACAATTTTTCACAAAAGTTAATACATATTACAAATTATAATAAGAAAAAAACATCTAAGATGTATTTTCTATAAATTATTTAAATTTTCTAAATGTTTAAAAAAATGTAAATGGTGAAGGAGGGCATGTATTATTAATTAGATTTTTATATAAATTTTACATGGGAAATATTAAAGTTTACAAAATTTTCAGTTCTATTAAAATTTCGTTAATAAAATATGAGTTGAATAAAATAACCTTTTTTTTTTTATATAAAACAAAATTTAAAACAATAATAATTAAATTATTTAAAAAATTTCAAACAGTTCTAATCAGTAGTTCAGAATTTTGTTAAACATAACCCAAACATAAAGAAGTCCAAATCAGAGACCGGATTTTAATACTAAAAAAACAATCTTTTTATTTTTATTTCAATCGAAAAACAATCTTTAATGTTCAAAAAATAATAAAAATCCATCATGATTTTTATTATATAAAAATCAATATTTTAATTTTTTTCATCATGATGAAAATAAAAATATAAATATCTTTTGTGATATTTATTTCAAAAGTTGAAAATTATTTTGAACTTTTTTCATCGGATGGAAAAAATTCTTAACAACAACAATTTCATTTGAATAAAAAAATATTTTGAAAACAAAACAAAAGTATGAATAAAAAAAAACAATCATTTTAAATTTTTTTCGAACTGATATTTATCGTTAATGATATTTATCGTTAAAGATATTTATTTTTTTCATCATTGATGGATATTTATTTTAAAAATAAAAATCCCTCACATATTTTTTTCAACAAATGAAAAAATATTTTGAACATTAAAGATATTTATTTTGATTGAAAAATAAAAATAAAACGTTTTCGGGTGCTTGGTCCAAATTAAATTTCTGTTTTCAAAATTTTCATATAAATTTCAATTAAAATTAATTTATCTAACAAACGTTTATTTTCAAACCACAAAACAATACATGATATTTAAATTTACATTTAACATTTAACATAATAACTGTAAACAATTCTCTATTTCCTTCACCATTTACATTCTTTTTTGCTCTATTTCAAAAACTTTACTTTTAGCTACAAATAAAAGTTTATCTCATTTTTTGATTTTGTTAATTCACTAAAATTGGTATTACGACTTTTTCAAACGACAACACTCTACAAATGTTTGTCACGAAGATAAACCCAATAATTTACCTTCTTTGTTCTTACTCTTTTTAACTTTTTTCTCGCCTGTTGTGCTGCCGGAACCCGAACCAATACTGCTACCATTACCACCTGTATTGCCAGTTGCACTATTTACACCATTACCACTAGCCGTACTGCTGTTGCCGCTAGTGGGTCCAATGCCATTATCGATTTCCTTTTTGAGGCAACCCGATCCTTCGGAACCACCGGGTGAACCCAAAGTGAGGCCACAATCTTGTATATCAATCGATTTGATGGGAGACTTATCGCTATGCTCCGATGACGAGAGAGAACCACCAATATCAAGTAATTTGTTAGAAGAATTTTTCGGCGGTATTGGAGGTGGTATTTCGGGCGTTGATGAGAGCAAGGCATTGTAACCATTACGGGTTTTGGTGCTTGGCACCTGTTTTGGTGAGATTTTCGAGAGTAAAGATCTCGCTGGTTTACGATCCCACGATTTATTTTCATCATAATAACCCTGATCGTCAAGACGTTGATGGCCTAAAAGACGATCGGTTTCTAGATCAGTATCAACATCATCTTCATCAGCACTTAAGTTTTTGGAATGATTTTCTGAAGATGATTCCAAGAGGCCCTTGTTACTGGCACTAACATCTAGATGACGTGATAGCCAAACTGGAGAATTCATCACAGGCGATGGAGAACGTTGAACAATATTACGCTCTGGCAATGGTGGTGGTTGTTGTGGTTGTGCTGTACGTTTAATATTTTGAGCTTGTTTTGGCGAGGTATTCGTTTGTAGACCACCACCACTACTACTGCTATTGCTAGTCGATGTCAAGTTGGTAGTAGTTGAGTTGACTTTAGTGGGTGAATTTGAATTGTTGGTACCCGTACGTGTCATATCGCGATAAGGAGTTGGTTGCAGAATATCAGGTTCGGCCGAAAGAACATTGGGCTTGCGATGTGGCGCAGGTGCCGGAGGTGGTGGAGTCATTTGCACCATATCATTACGATGAAAAACGCCTAAGAAAGGAAACAATTTTTATTTTTCTCTTTAATTTCTCTAAATACTATATTTTAAAATCATTTACTTACTTATTGAATATAAAGAATCCAAGTCTGGATCTATATTTTTAAACACCTTATTATTGCTTAACGCACTTTGAGGACTTTGTCCTATCAGCTCTCTTTCCCTAGTATCTCGCATTTCTGGTTTAGATCTTACCGATTCGCGACCAGAATCTTCCATTAAACCATTAATAGGACTTTCAGTTTTACGCATATACGATGATGATGAATCATGAATTATATTATTCGACATAGAATTTAATTTCTCAACACTTGTCATATCGTTTGTCGATATTGTTGTATTATTCATACTATTTATACTATTATTAGTTGAAACACGTTTCATATCCATTAACATGGATATACCACCTCCAATGGGTGTATGATGTATAGCTGAATTTTGTTGATTTAATATATTATTTTGGTTATTATTCTCCGTGTCCGATGTGTGACCCGAAGAGAGTCCATCTTCGAGTATAGGCATAGCAGAAGCAGCATAAAATTTAGCCGCATAATTCGAACATGATGTTGAGACGCCACCGTTTAATTCACCAGATAGACCTAAAGAAATAAGGAGTTATTAGTAAAAATATAAATCATGGGGAAGTTGAGGAGTAAACAAATGAAAAGGAAGGTATTTTGAATACTAGATAGTTTAAACAATTTAATGTTACTAAAATTATATTATTTGTAATAATATTTAAATGTGGTAGAATATCAAAATCTTTAGGTACTTCGAAAGAAAATTTACACACCATTTAGGCTTTTAGTTTCTTTATGATTTACATAACATCTGTGTTTAAAAGCATTTTTTAAGTTGTGAAAACAAGTTTTTGGTTGAGTTGATAAGAAATTATTTATTTAACTGGTATTTCAGGTTGTTATAATTTTAGGTGTTAGCAAAATTTCTTTCTTACCAATCACATGAATTCTATTTCTTCAACTAAATTCTAAGTTGTAGCAAGAACATATTTATTATATACAAAAACTTTATTATTATTTTTTCGTTTTTATGTAATTATTTTTTTGCAAAAGCTCTTTAAATTTATTTAATTTACAATAAATTTAATAGACTCAATGAATATGTATAAAATTTTTAATTAAAATTATAGCTTAAATATTATTTTTTTAGTATATAGTTAAACAAATTTTTTTTTTTTTAATTTTAGCAACTTTTAAGTTTTTTAAACGGTTCTAGGAAGTCATTTGTTCAGAGAAGTGATGTAGAACTCATACAGAATTAGTTCTTAAGGACTAGTTCTCAAAAACATTTCATAAAAGTAATTTAGAATCACAATAAGGTTCTACCCCATGAGTTCTGGAATTGGTTGCGACACCACTTGTTCTAAGGATCTTATTAAAAATTCTGAAGTAGTTCTGATTTCACCGGTTCTAATGATTTGTTCTAAAATTTTTCCTGCTCAGTTACTTTTTTGTTGAAATGTGTCCATTTTTTTCAAATTTCAATTAATTTTCTGTTAGGTTAAATAACTTTCAGAGTTCTGTACAATTTGGTGGGTTGGCCACTTTTTTGCTGTAATGATGAAAATAAAACTCATTGACATAGAATTCCAGATCAAGAAGTTATCAATTTTTAAAGAAATTCATCATTAATTAGTTTTTAACTTTTAACTTGACAAAAATTTGCTTTTTGATCCGATTTTCTTCCAGAGATGTTGGAATTTTTCTAAAAATTTGCATTTTTTCAGTGGTCTTACAGTCTGAAAATTAACTTTTTCTTCCGCTGCTAAATTTCCTTTCTTTATTTTTTATGACCCGGAGAACCTGTATTTTGCAATACACCAGTATTCCAAGCAATTGCTTTATTTGTTAGATATGGAGTTTCATTATAAATTTGAACTATAATTTTACGTGGGTTTTGTTAAATTTCTATGTTTAAAAAAATTACACGCAGAGAAAAAACATGGTTACGACATTTTCACTACAACAATATTATGTTTTCATTATTTATTTTCACTGTGTTTATGATAACAATATTTTATCATTTAATGTTTACATTAAATAGAAATTTTAATATGAATATTTTACCTGAAACAAAATTATATTAATACGAAAAAATATAATAATTTCTACAAACATTAAATATTATCAGTATAAAACAAAAAACATAAAACATATTTTATTTTTAAACCATATTACTACTATTATTATTATTCCCATAACAATAAAATGTAAAAAATTAATATAATACATACATATGATTTCTACAATAATGGTTGAAAAATCCTTAAAAGTTTATTTTTAAATATATTTTGTTTTTAATTGTTGCTTTTAATTTTTTTTTTAATTCTCATTTAGTTTATATATGTAATTCGAAGAATATGAGATATTAACTATTAAATAATTTAGTTAATAAAAATATCTTTGTATCATTAATAAAAGGACAATGTTTGATCATAATTATAAACAAGTAATCCGACTCTTTGGCAGGATTACCTAACTCTAAGAGTGTGAAAAAGTACATAACTCGTAGTTAGTAACAGAAATTTAATTGTGTTGGTGCTTTTTTATTTTTCCCATTCACACAGAGTTCTATAAAAATGTTTTAAAATTCAATTTGTTTGAATTTTTAATACTAAAAATTGAAATGTTTTAATGTCTAAAGCAAATTGTCGAAAATAAATAAAAAAATATTTTGTGTTTTGTGAGAATTGGACTCATTTTCAAAACAAAAGTGGGCTCATAGTTTTCCAAAAAACATTTAAAATGGTGTGTGATTGTGTAAAAATGTCCAAAAAACTTTAATAATTCAAATATCTGGAGGTAAAATTTATGTATTTTTTGTTTGTATTATTGTGAGACACAATTCACTCGGCACCCGTATGTGTGAGAGAGAGAAATATTACGAAAAGAGAGTCGGACTACTTTGTATACTTTAGTTTGATCATAATAATGTTATTAGAAATTATGTAATACGTATGTTAAAGCCAATTCATAATATAATAAATCATAAAACAAGAAAAGCAGATCATAATGTGATAAAACCGGATCATAACATAATACATAAGTTAGATTGTTTTATGATTATGATTATAATTTTCATATTTTTTATTATTTATGACCATGAAAATTTATATATTAACAATATAGTCCAATCAAGTTCAGTTTGGCCGATATGATAATATATTGTTCTTAGATTATGGTTACCGCAACCATAGTTTTTCTCTGCATGTTGTGTTTCTATTACAATAAAAATTGACAAACGCACGTGAGAAGAAAAATATAGTTATGGTAACATATTATAATTGGATTATATGGTTGCTTTAAAGATCTTGATGAATAATAATAATGATCATTATAATTATAAAATGATACATCTTTATAATATTGTGATTAAATTTCTTTCATATCGTATTTAAATATTTTATCACGGTTTTATAACTTTATGATTTGATTTTCTTATGTTATGATCCAATTTTATGATATATTTCGTTTTTTTATATCATTAAATTTTATCATATTATTATTCGTGTTTATCATATTATTATGAACGAAATTATTGTAGCATGCTTCAAATTTATGTTATTATGATCAATCATTATTTGTTCATTAATAAAATTTTCATAAATTATTTATTTGTTTCATTATAAGTTGTGCAAGTTCAGTTTGGCCGATATGGGGGCTGGGCTATCTGCACAAAATTTCGTTATCGTATCGTTACGCTTTTGTTTAAGAAACATCAGCAGAAAAGTATGATGTGAAGTTACAATGGATACCCTGTGTTTCTAGTATTTGGTCAATAACTTTTTTGTTTATTAACCAATTTTGCCAATACGAAACAAAGATTTTTTTATCTAAATTTTGTTCCCCTAGAAGTTTCCTCAGAGCCCTATTCTGCTTTCAACAGACAGACGGACAGACAAGATCGACTCTGAATTTTACCAGGACCCAGAAAATAAATTCTTTATGGGGTCTTAAATGAATTTTTAACATGTTACGGGAATGTCAAACTCAATGTTGATGTTGGGTATAAAAAAAGAAATATGTTTAAAAAAATTAAAATAATAATAATAATTTCATCAACCCATGTAATGAAACATACATATATGTAAATTTAATATATGTATGTAAAAACTTAATTTATTATGGTAATTTGTAATATTTTATAGTAATAGAATTATGAGTATTTTTGCACGGTTATTAGAAATTGTTTCTTTTTTTAATATAATGTGTTTCAGTCAATCATATTGAAATCTTTAATTAAAAGATACATAATTTAATATAATTACAACAAAAATAAATATTATCATGAACAAAATATTATTAAAAGTAACTACAATTTGTTTTCGACTGCTTCTACAAACATAATATTGTTGCCATAATAATATCGCAACCAAGTTTCTACGTGTGGTTACTGAGAATAATAACAATTATCAACAAATAAGCTGCATTAATTTCTTTTCACGTGTAGAAAAAGTTATAAACCTTAAAATGTGTATACATTTTTTCCGGCGCGCTCCTTACTTTTTATAACAAACAATATATTTTTGCTTTTGACACTTAATTAAATGATTATATAGATTTTACCTCATATGTAGAAAGAATAAACTGTTATGTATTTACACTTTCTTTAAATCATTAAAGCAATGACAGCAGTAAAATGAAAACGTTCAAATTATGAAACAAAACAATAATAATTTATTTACATGAAAATTAATCGTAATTGGTAGGTGTGTCGACGAAAAGTATTATTTGTATTGCAATATCTTTTAAAGAGTGCGAAAAAATAATTTTTTTTATTTTTATAAAAGCCCTATAAAATGCTTGAATTTCGGAAAATTACACGTAGGTTGTTTTGTCAGCGCACCTACGAATTATAATGTTCATTTGCAGATATACTGTCAGAACTTCAAGCATTTTAAAATTATTACCGAAAATTACCAAAAAAATAATTATTAATTCGAAATTGATATTAAAATATCCAAAATATTCCCACTAATATCTAGAAAAAAAGAAATATGTAAATTTTTCACAATACTCACTATCTAAATCGCCACAATTCGAATCATAATCGGTTGTCTCCGGTGAATAACGATAATTTTGTCGTGAATTTGTATTCATTTGATTATGATTGATGCCATCGATTTGTTGATCGATTTGTTCGCAGCTACTGCGACTGGCCGAATCCAAAAAGAAATCAAAATCACGCATTAACGGACTGCCAGTAAAATGACGTCGTGCATTGTGATGACGTGCATTATGGCGATTATTCATTAAAGAAAAATTATGATGATTATGTTCATCAAGGCCTATAATACTGCCTCCATCAATACCACTACCTCCGCCACCACCATCACTACCATCCTGTTGATGTCGATGCAGTTTGGAATCATCATGTTCATTTATGTCCAAAATATCATGATGATTGATATCAACATCATCAATGTCATCCTCGCCGCCATCACCATTTTCATTGTAAGGACGATAGGTAAATTGTGTTGGTGACTGCAAGTGATTGCGATAATTAACATGATGTTGTTGTTGTTGTGAATGATAATTGTTCTGTTGATGAGTATGATGCTGATTATGATGATGATTATTAGTGGTTTGTAAAGGTGTATGATGTTGTAGTTGTTGAGGATGCTGCAGTTGTTGTTGATGTTGTTGCTGTTGTGAATGCTGATGATGTTGTGGTGTTTCATCATTATTATCCTCATCATCATCCTCCTCATCCTCTTCATTTTCTACATCCAATTGTATATCATCTTCATCATCATCAACTTCCGCATCACCATCTGCTTCATCTTCCTCAATGTCACGTCCTAGATTTGTATGGAATTCATATTGTATATCCTGATTGCGGGAATAGTGGTGCAGCAATGTAGAGGAAAAATACAACAATTGAAAATGAAAAATTACAATGATTTTCATTAAAAATACACAAAAGAACAAATTCTCGTCAAATGAAAAGAACAAAAAAAAAAAAAAAAAAAAAAAAAAAAAAAAAAATAATAATAATAAAAGTAATAATATGTAATACAATCACTCAAGAACGACGACCATACACTTAATACCCTACACAATATAAGATTAATGTTTAAATTTATTATGAAAAATAGCCATAGAATTATTTTGTATGAAAATACCCAGTAAAAATTTGTTGGCTTTTGGTAATGACTACTACTTACTAGACTCATTACCTGGTAATGAGTTGTCATTATTTTTGTCATTTATTCGAGTAGAGGAATAACTAGTTAGCAGTGAACAACAATTTCATGTAGTTCTGCAGTGGCTCAGTTCGCTAGAGTGACTGCGTAGGAAATTATTTGAATTTCTATAGGTATGTTAAAACTATTAACAACGCAAATGTATTAATGGCGTAGTGAGTAAGACAGTATTCTTTGAAACATAAACGAAAGTGAACTTTTTTTTTTTTTTTTATTATTATTATTTTTTTATTTTTTTATAAATTTTGTAGTTTTGTAATATTTGATTAACTACTTATTTAATTGTTTAAAATAAGTACTTTAGTAATGGGAGACCAAGAATTCGTGGACATCGCCACATAAAGGTAATGAGTTTTTCACCCGTAGTTACCGCCCTTTGGCAATGTAATATGTTGGCTTACCGGGTAAGTAAAGTTTTTGCTGGGTAAGTACTGTTGTATTAATATGTAAGCAGATTGATTTACAATTTTTGTTTAAAATATAGTAATAACATTTCCATTAACTTTTAAATAAACTTGGTATCAATAGGACTCCAAAATTTCCCTAATTTACTTAAAAAATTAATAAAATACTTTACGTTAAATATTATGACTAGAGATTGCAACTCGGGATTTCTCGTCCCGAGATTCTCTGGAAATTTGCTATTTTATTTTAATGTATATTTGAGTAATGTTTTAAAAATGATTATGCTAAAAATCCAGGTGGGAACAATATCTTAACCACAATGTCATTAATAAGGTTTTATATAGAATTCATTAGATAATTTACATGGAATGACTCTATAGCATGAATTTAATTTAATATCTTAATAAAATATTAGGACTAAAACACAGCAACTGAAAAAGTATATCTGTTTGAATCATGTAGACATATTAAACATATATTATAAATTAGTCAGTAATATGAACAACATACGGAATTTATCTCATACAATTTTTACAAAATATTAAGAAAGTTAATATAAAAAGAATGCATTGAGTCCGAAGTGCTTTTTATATTTTATGAAACGATATAAAATAACAGATTTTTGCACTAAGGAAATTCTAATGATACCCATTTAAACTTTTGACACAAATAAAAATTAATGTTGAGTTCTTATCCACTTTGGAATAATTTGCGGTTTTGTCTCATAAAATCACTTTTTACTTTGGACACGTACTAATCTATGTGCTACACAGAGGTTTTCAGATATGCCTTTACAATATTTTTAAGTATTGGAGATCTACTAAAGCCTGATTTGTTTGGAGCATAAATTGTCTTTATATATAATATCTCAATATATTTAGTATCAAATTTTAATTCATTGTTTAGTTATGTTCAATATTTAGAAGGCATTCAGATGATCACTTATTATTATACAAATGTATACAGTTTTTAAGATAATTTACTTTTATTTGTATTATAATGATATCGTGATTATGTTTTAGTTCAATTTTGTGCGAAAATATTTCGCAACTTCTACTTTTAGAAGTAGAAGTTGTACTAGTACTTCTGACTCCGACCAGTATAATATTTTATACAAATATTATATGGAATTGTGTCAGAACTGTGAAAATATCTTTATTAGTTTCAGAGTTATTGCATTTTGAAAATGACCAAAAGCACCTCGAACCACCATTAAAAAAAAAACAATTTGTAATAAAATTTAATTTTATTTCGATGACCGTGTAGGAAATTGAAATTAGTTCTAGATATTATATATAATGTTCAAAACTTTATGAAGGTACGTTAGAATTTGCTATACATTTTTGATATTTGCATATAGTGTTGGATCACCTACTGAAGTTACAAACAATTTAATAAAGTTTTAACACACATTTAAATTACCCCAAAGGATTTCGAAAAAGACGATCTGCTTAATATTGTGTCGATATACACAAAGCTCTTTTACGACATCATTCACTCAAGTTAATTAATCATTTGATTAAATTTGTTTTCCTTAGTACATTCACAATTCTGTTTTAAATCAGCTAATGCAAAAATATATATCCATTTGGGTCTAAGTTGTTCAACTAATGAGAGTAATATTACTTATAGTTTTTAATCCGGGAAGTCGAAAATTTTGTCCCGCTATCTCGGGAAATCAAAAAGTGTAGGAAATTGCGATCCCTAATTATGACTCATATAATTAGTAATTATAAGGATAATTTGACAACTAATGTTAGAATTTGCCAATATAAATTTTTTTTTAATTTCAAAGCTTACCTTTGACATGGTGTTGAATTAGGCACATTGAGGAAATGAATTCGATTTAAAGTCCACTACGGTTGTGGTCATAATGCTAATTTACGGTATTGGTTTCTTTATACCGTTCATTAACAAATTTAATAGAAAACATGATGCAATTTAACAATTTGATACCAAAATTGTTTCAACTTGATGCCAATTAGGTACAATTAAAAAGGATTGAAAAATTTGATAAATCGTATCATATTTTTGCATACATACACATAACACTAAAATTCGTTTTATTTCTTTTTTTTTTAATTTTTTTTCTTTTGTATAGAATTTAAATTAAAAAAAAAAAACACAGATCAATAAAATCGCAAAAAAAAAAAAATAATAATAATAATAATAAAAAAATATATCTCGAATAATTCGGCAAAATTATTATTCCGTAGGCTTGATATAGTGTAAAAAATAAAATGAAAATTTTCCATCGTTTTTAAACCATTGAAGACCAACGAAAATTTGCTTCCTTGAGGAGTTTTTAGGTTATAAAATTTTCTAGGCAAGAGGTAGAGGAAAAAAGACGCTCATATAGGGTTGCCAGATGGGCTTGAATGAACTTGATTGTCAAGATATTTTAGAAGTTGTCAAGTTTCAAGTTAAAATGTAATTTGTCAAGTTCAAAACAATTTGTAGTTATGAAGATTTTTTTCGATAGCGATAGCCCCGAAGCATATTTTTATATTTTAGAGAATACTATGCCATATGATTTATTACACAATCAAACTACATAATGATTGAATTTTAAATAATCTTTAAATCATATGTATATAAGATATACGAATCGTTTTAAATTTAAACAAAATTTCATTCAGTATAAATTGATTACCATAAGTTAAACATAGATCACTGTTTCCTCGAGACTTATTTGAAAACTTCCAGAACAAATTCGCTTATAGCTGTTTTTTTAACACTTTTATTTCCCCCCTCTTTATAGTTAAAGCTGTACACTACCGAATATTAATTCATTCTGTTATTCAAATTTATAAAAAGTGTTTTATCGTTTATTATGTCACAAAGCCACTTAACGTAAGTTTATATTAGGTTCATACCTACCTTACCTAATAATCGTTTTTGCATACAACTTTTAGGAATTTAGCTGTGTTAAGTATTTTGAGTACGGCCGTAAATTTTCAAAAGTAATATTAATGGATATTGAAATATTTGTATTGAGTCAACAATTGCAAAAATCTAATATCGTATTTGTTAATATTTTTCAGTAGAACAAATGGATATGCTACGTAAAGTCTTATTTTCGAAATTATTTAAAACCTTTATCCCTTTTGCACTGAAATTTGTATATATGCATATAAATTTAATATAAAAAATTGTTGGCGAAAGACGATTGTAAATTTTTTTTTTTTAGAAATTAAGTTCGTTTTTCTGGAATGTCAAGTTAGATCACAATTCGAATCTGGCAACCCTACGCTCATATCTTATAGCCAAGACATGGGGCTACAAAATTGTAGTATTAGTCGTGTCTCTTATTTGTCACACATAGCCCCTAGAAGTCTTTAAAGTTGTAAAAATCAAGAATTTCTCAATTAACCCTCATAAAAGCCTTGAAAAATGAGGGGTAAGGAGTGGGTGTAGAGGGGAAATTTTAAAATAATTTCAAACATTTATATAATTAATTTAATTACTCAAAATCAAATTGATCTAATAAATTAAATCAAAATTTTTATTAATTGAAATTAGACCTATTAAAAAATTTTATATTCAATTACTTAGATGATCATTTAGTTTTTATTTATTTTTCATTAATTAATTAGAAAAATAATTAAAAGATAAATGGCTCTATTTTTAAATAAAAATTTGTACAATTAAAAAAGTTATTGAAAACAATTGAATTTTTGATAAAACGTTTAATTGACCATATTTTTCCGTGTTTTAGAAAACTTTGTTTTTAAGCAAATTATTCAATTATTAAAATAATTGAAACTATTTTTTAAATTGTTTTTAATATATTAATTTTATAAAAGTAGTTTTATTAAAAGGGATTAAAAGAACTACGAACTACAGAAAATTAATAGTTTGCTCAGTTTAATTTATAAAAGGTTAAATTTTAAAAAGTAATGGATCTAATTTCTAATATTTTTGTAACCTTAAATAATATTAATAAAACATTGAAGTTAGATTTTTGATCTAAAGAAATCCAAATATCTTATGTTGTTGAATATTGTCTATTTTTTTTTTGTAAAAAAATATTCTTGTTCAAGATTCTTCTAGTAATTTATTTTTCGTCGAAACCACTGCATGTTTGAATAGCATCATTGAGCCATGTAGGGTTTTAGTAATTCTATTTCATTTTCTTTATTCTTTTTACAACTTATACCTACAGTTACTATTACTATTGTGTATGGCCTGGTTCTTGTTAAACAATTCTTTAACCATTTTTTGTATATTATTTTTCTTTTAAATATCTTTTGTCTAAGAATAGTATTAAAACTTACAATACTATCAACATCACTGCTATTTTCTATGATGGGCTTGTCATCGTTTGAGGGGCACTTAAAGAACTCTTCGAGTACCTTGCGAGTTTCCGAGAATTCATAAAGGTAATCAAAGGTTGATGACTTTGTTGGTATGCTCAAGGGATTACTGCTGTTCATTATTGTAGCTGCTGTTGTCGCAGCCATCGACGATGCATTGGTAATATTTAAAGGTGTCATTGTTGTTGAGGCTGCTGCAGCTGTCGATGATGCATTTGCTGTGGCAGCGGCTATTACTGCTGCTATAGCAGCAGTTGTAGTTGGTGTTGTACAGCTAGTTGTTAGAGAAGAAGTTGTAGTGGTTGCACCTCTTTCGATACCCATAATATCAATATCCTTGTCAATGGGTGGTGGCGTAGGAGCATGTTCTCTCATACCATTACCACCTCCACTGCTGGTAACTAATAAATTGTTGGCTGTTGAAATGGCCTCTGGTGTTGTTAGATCAGAAATTGTACCAATTTCCGATACATCATTGCTGGTATCTTCACCATTGTTATCAGCAGTTGGTGATTGCTGAGGCAGCGTTTGAGAGTTCAATTGTTGCTGTTGTTGATGTTGCAATTGTTGTTGCTGCTGCTGCTGTTGTTGTTTGCTATTGTAATTTAGCAACATAATCGGTGGTGTACTCTCACGTTGGGGCGATATGATACGCTAAATAAAAAAATGAAGTAAAAGAAAACAATATGCATCAAAAGAGGAAGGAAGGAATAAAAGCTTAACAAAAGGAAATCGTGTTTGTTTTTAATCTCAACCTCAAATGTCATCACAATTGAAAAATATTGATTTTGTTTCGTTTTGTTTTTCCTACTATTATTGTTGCCAATTTTTGTTTGTCTGTTTGTTATCAGAATCTTCTTTATTTACCTGTGGAAAACCTGGTCTTGCTGTATAGTGTTGCTGTTGTTTAGGAGAATTTGTTGTAGCATTTGTAGCTGTTGTTGTTATTGCTCCGGCTGTTGATGTCATAGCCAAGGCATTATGATGATTGGTTTTTGTTGCTGTTACCGCTGTAGCTGTTGTTGTCGTTAGATTTTGTGATAATTTATTGTTTACTCTAGCAATATGCTCCTCATCATTCGTATTACCCATTTGTCCAATACGACGTGGTGAACCTTCATATTCTGAAAAAGAAGAGGAAAAAGTTTTTAAAGAATTGATTGATGTGTTGTTAATTTAAACAAAAACAAACAAAAGAATTAATTAAAGAAATGGAAGTGTCGTAAAGCAGATTTAAGTTTATGAACAATTGATACATATTTGTTTTTGTAATTTGGAACACAATCGGGGAGTAGTTGAAGTTTGGATATGCACACTTTATACACTCAAATTTGACTGTCAAAAGATAATCTTAAAAGTAATGCATGAAGTACAAAAAAAAAAAAAAAATACATAGAACAGTATTAAAAAAATACAATTAAATTATTAATCAGAATTTAAAATTGATTTAAAACATTTTCAAAATTTAATAAATTACTCAATGTATTCAAACAAATTAAATTCAAATTCATACAGAGAAATCTAAATTCCAATTTCAATTACGAATGCTAAATATAAAATTATTTTATTACTTGAAATTCAATCTATTAAAAAATTATATATTTAGTTACTATGATGATCACTTAAAATTTATTTATTTTGATTTCAAAAATAGTCGAAAATTAATATGTATATATATACCTTTATTTTTAAATATAAATACAAGAAAATTAAAAATTTAATCTCTCAAAAAATTAATACAACTAAAAAAAGTTATTGAAATAAAATTAAATCTTTAATCAGAATTTTAAAATTATTTTAAATAATTTTTTAATTAAATGAATTATTCAAAAATCTAAGTATTTTAACAAATTAAATTCTAATTTTGCAAAGAAACATCTAAAATCAAATTTCTATTATGAAATCCAAGCAACAAAATTTTTGCTCACTTGGAAGCAAAAATAGAGATACACTGGTGGGGGAAATTTTTTTTTCGTCTTAAATAAAAAATAGGTTGAATTTAAATTAATAAATATGTAGCATTTCTAATCAATACTTCGATTTCGAATAATTTAATTAATTATAAAAATATTTAAAATTATGATTAATAATTTAATAGATTTTTTTTCAGTGTATGAATGAATAATAGCTTCGAACATAAGGATCTCTGTTGTAATTTATGTTATTCAAGTGACAGTTTCGGGGAAATGATATTCTAAACATGAAATACAGGCTAATGTTTAGGGAAAGCTTAAGCATCTAATTACACTGGTCGACAAAAAAATCCTCCCTTATAGACGAATAGTTGGACTTGATGTATTTTGATGTGCTAAACATGAATCTGCTTTCAGTTTTTTTCCATCAGGTCTGGATTTTTTTTATGGGCGTGTCTAATATTACTTTAGTATATTTCCTCATAACTCAAGAACGGTGTGTACGATTGACATAAATGATACACCAAAAGATGCGTACTAAAAATATCTTCAAATCATCAAGGCACATTTTTTTATGTGCTCAATAGTTTCGAAGTTATTTTGTCAAAAAAAAATATTTTTCATGCTAAATTTTAGATTTTTTGTTACTAAAATTTCTTTTAATAAATGAAAATATCAAAAATGTTTCAGTTTATCATCCTTATTTTAAAGCTGGTAATGCTGCGAATAAAATAAGGCATGTGTCTTCAAAATTGATGCACAAATCGTGATTTTATTCACAGTTAAGTAAAAATCCCATGTTACATACAATTGCGTAGAAATACAGTGGTGAAAAAAAAAAAAAAAAAAAAAAAATTAAAAAATAAAAAAAATATTTTTTCTTGAAACATTAATTTTTTCTATCACGCGCTGATTTCTTTTTATGGGCATGACTAATATCATTACCTTATTCAGCGGTCACACTATAAAATTCGAGAAAGGTTTGTCAAATTTAGACTATAACTCAAGAACCGTTTACACGATTTTGATAAGTGATACATGAAAATTGTCTTCAAGGTATGTCAATAATATTTTTTATTCGCTCAGGAATTTCAGAGTTATGGATCAATATCTTCTCGATTTTGTAAAGAAAAAAAAAAAAAAAAAAAAAAATTTCGCTACTAACTACCAAATAACTACGAAAATATTAACTGGATAAAAAAAAATCAAAGACAATTAAGATCACTATCTACTGGAGTTTAGTTTAACTTAATTGGACAAACAGTTCTCGAGTTGTACAAGTGTGACTGCCTAAAGGCGGGGTCATAGTAGTCATGACCATAAAAAAAAATTCAATACGTGATAGAAAAAAGTAAAAGCTGATTCTTATTTAGAACACTAATAGCGTTTTCTTTTCTGGCTAAAATGTTTCCTTTATTCTGCCCTAGGCCCTCATTTGTGTTCTATTCTGAAAAAAGTATAATACTTTAAATGGGTCGGATATTCTTTTCTTATAGCGTTGCCTTTTAATTTAAAAAATATGTTACCTATTTTACCCTCAAAAAAAGTAAGTAGAGCCCACTGAAATGTTTAGCGGGAAGAAATTTATGTTTCTCTAAATTAAAGACATTTCACAAAAATTCCGAATATTCACCAAAAATCCAAAATTTCACTGAAAATCCGAAATTTCACCGAAAATGCGAAATTTTACCAAAAATCAAATATATCACTAAAAATTTTAAATTTCACCAAAAATTAAAAATTTCACCAAAAATTCGAAATTTCACCAAAAATCTAAAATTTCACCGAAAATCCAAAATTTCACCGAAAATCTAAAATTTCACCGAAAATGCGAAATTTCACCAAAAATCCAAAATTTCACCAAAAATTCGAAATTTCACCAAAAATCCGAAATTTCACCAAAAATTAAATATTTCACCAAAAATCTCCCTAATAATTTAAAGTTTCATCAAAAAATCGAAATTTTAAAAAAAAAAAAAAAGAAAAAAATACGACTAGTGTATTTCCACTTAACTGTAGGTATGCATGGGTATCCTAACTTAACTGTGAATCCAATCAAGATTTGTTCATAAATTTTTATGATACGTGGCTTTATTTACTCGTAGTTTTGCTTGCTTTGAGATAAAGATGATAAACTGAAATATTTTTGGTGTTTTCACTTTTAAAAAGAATGATCCATTTTCGAATTAATTCCTTTTTAAGTAATTTTTAGGTGATTTTTCGCGTTCAAAAGATATTTTTTTAAATTATATTCATAATGGTTTTTCTGTTTAAAAAAATAATTATAACAATTTATTAAGTCCATGAAATGAGTTAATCTCTATTTTTTGTGCGAATTAATACATAAAAATGCTTAAATGTATGATTCTGTAAAAATAAAATCGGTAAGAAGCAAATAGGAAATTATTTTCTTCTTTGTTGAAGTACAAAAATTTTAGTTTTTTTTAGCTAAACTGGCAACACTGGTTGTGAGTTTGATTACAATAAGTGACAAAAAAGAAGTACGTGCTAAAATTATTAAAAAAAGTTTCAAAAAAAAAAAATAAAAAATCCAAATTGGTCCTACAAAATATTTGCCAAAGAATTAAAGGTTTGCCGTCAAACTGTCTCTAATGTTACTAAATAGTATAAAGAGAATTTGACTGTTGATACAAATCCTTATTCAGGAAAAAAAAAAGGTCCACATGATATTGGGAAAGCCAAGAAAAGCAGCCCGGTTAGCTGAGGGCTCTGAAAACATTCAAAGAACAAAAATTTGCAAAATATTTAGAAGCCAAGAATAGGGCATGGAAATTAAAATCAAATTTCATACAAAAATACTCATGTTGTATATTGGGCGACGAAACGTGGGTACTGGTAGATTTTTAGCAGTTCCCGGGTCAAGATTTTTATGTTGCTAATGTTGAAGATAAGTTTAAGCCCAAGAGCAGATAAAATTTTTTAAAAAATTCCTGGTATGGCTAGCTTTATACAGTTGCGGCAAAAGAAGCAAGTTATTTGTTACAGTGGGCTCTATAAATACCGAAATATATAGCAAACAATTTTTGCAAAGAATGCTTCTAACTTTCATAAGAGAGCACAATGTTGCCACATATTTTTGGCCCGATTGGCATCACGTCACTATGGTAAGAAAGCTTTGGAGTGGTACCAAAACAATAACATAGTTTTTGAACCAAAATGGAAGGGTTATCAAAAAAGCTCCACAAAAAAGGTTCATAAGTAGTGGTAAGAACTATAAAAGTTATATTTTTCTATAATCTGTAAAATAATATTAATTAAATAAAAAAAGTCAAAACTCTAACATCAACTGTTTCCAAATTATTGAATTTTAAACATGTTAAGATTTTTTCGATTTAACTTCTTATAGACAATGATATATATCTACCAAATATAAATTCTTACTTTCCCAAAACACTCACCTATAATACCATGACGTGTCTCCACATTAATCGTATGATTTTTCTCCAAATATTTACTATGATGTTCTTTAAATGATGATGTTTCCACTATATCACAACTAATACTACCACCACTACCAACAGTCACAATATGTTTATCGTCTTTAATATCAGTTGTTAATAAATGTGATTTTTTGGAAACAGAATTCACTGCCGATGTTGATGTAGATGATGAATCAATGTGTGATTTTGTTGTATCCGATACAAGAGAACGTGTATTATTGATTTGAGAAGATGAATCTGTAGTAACGCGTAAATCTGTAATGAAAAAAGTGGGGAAAAAAATCAACAAAAAATATCAACAAATATGAAAATAAATGAGAGAAAATTTTTCACAAATGTTATTTTCATACAATAAATAGTATGATAACAAAAAAGAGAAATGTAAAATACAAAAACCCATATTGTAGATAAAAAAGACAGGGAAATTAAAATCAAGTAGAGTGTAAAAAAAGGGGCCAATGTCAATTGATTATTTTGCATCATTGATTTGTTTGCAAACGAAGCATGACCTTACCTTTGCAACACAAGCTTTCTGATGATGGTTGTTTGTTTGTAATATAAATACAAGTAGAGGAATATAGAGACATTATTGTAAAACTATATAGGTTTTGTCTATAAACGTATTGTACTCTTAGTTAGATAGAGATACATTTATATAAACTTGTATTATATTAAGTAACAAACAAATAGACAAATAATGTTATTGTGTTTAAGTAACAGTTAACATGGGATGTTTGCTATTATTAGAATTTTAAAGAGGCTTTTTAATGGAAGTTTAATGGGAATTACAATTAGAGAAATACGGTCTCAATGGGTATTAAAAGGTATACCTTTTCAATTGTGACTTTTATTCTCAATGGATACTAAAAGGGTATATGTTACCAATTAAATAAAACTTTTTCAAAAACTAAAATTTCCAGATTAAACAAGTGTGAATGTTATATTCGGCTCGGCCGAATCTATATACCCACCATCAAGTTTTTAAAATTTTACGTTATATGGGTGATGGGGCGGTAAAGTGGGCGGACCGCGCCCATTTATTGTTTCCGAGTTTACATTGGTCCTTGAACTATTTGTACAAAATTGCGTTGACGTTTCACCTTATATGGGAGGTGGGTGGACCACGCCCATTTTTGGTTTCCAAGTACATGCTTTTGTTTAAGAGATATAAACAGAAAAGTATAAAATAAAGTTATATCGGACACCATGTGTTCCTAGCTTTTAGCCCATAACTTTTTTGTTTATTAACCGATTTTTCTTTTATCTTTTTGATGATATAAAAACAATTATAATGAATATTGTATTAGAGTCATAGAAATTTTAAATTCTATACCTATAAATACCTATATATTTAATCTATGTCATGCGATCCACTGGCGATAACAGTGGCTAATATCACTCATGAAAAAGGAACGAAGCAACATGCGTTTATAGGTTAACATTCATATTTTGCCTCCTGGCTCTTGTACATATTTATCTTGAAATTTATATCTGAAAAAAATCTTTGATTTACACTAAACATGAGAGTATCCCATTGAATAAGATCTCTGAGAAAGCTTATATGAATCTATCAAATGTATTGGAAATATCTAGAGCATAGAAAAAAAACCTAACTCAGCTGTTGAAAAAACTTAAAGCCTTTGTTAACCGAACGCTTGTGTATGGCCGTACATCACATCAGCGTTAAAAAATACACACAAGCTTATGAGACGTTACATCACATCAACATAAAAATTCTCTTATATAATAAATAATTCGAAATATATTTGTAATTTTGTGTATACATATTTTGCACTTTCAAACAGCGATATTTCGCGAACCACTTGATGAAATTATTTGAAATTTTTAATTAGGTTTAGTTTTTACAATAAAAATAATTGTACCAAATATTATCAAATTCAGAAGAGATGAGAAAATCAGCTGGTTGGTTTTAAATGGAATGACTCATACACATTTTATAACATACCTACCAGACTATTCATTCATTACATTGAAAGCGACTCAAGTAAATTACAATTTCTAAACTTATACATATGTTCCAACTCATTCCTTATTTAATTATTAATAGTCAATTTAAAATAATTATTAAACTCATATTAAACTATAAAATGCATTAGAAATGTCCCAAAAAGGATTACATACAAAATTAATTATAAAATATTTTATGAGTAAATTAGTTTAGTCTTTAAACAAGATTTTTAATTTTCCCTATGGGCATACATCCCTTTTACAAAATACAGGAATAAGTTATCAATTTTAAGTGTGTGCATTAAGGATGCCAAATGGGACTGTTTTTTGCAAATACCGGGATTCAGGATTTTATTATTATACCGAAATTTCTCGGGATTTGGGATTTATTTTTCATATGAATACACATTTTAAATATAAGAGAAAAATAAACTTTGTATGCATGTTTTAATTAAAGAAATTTATTTGTATTTTAAAAAGCAAAACATAACGTTCTTATTTAAGTATTAGAGTGTCCCGGAAAGCATTTTTTGAGATTTCGATGTGGGAAGACCCTTCAAACGTAACAATTTGTTTAATACGAAAAAATTATTTATAACATTTTAAAAATTGGTATTCAGTTCCCTACCAGCGATTGAAAAATCATGGGCCCCATACATTTTGTTAAAAAAAAGTTTCGATTTTTTTAATCGGAATGGGTATCAAAAAAATATAGAAAAAATATTTTAAAAAAATTTTCCCATGGGATTTTGTTTCGCTAGAAGACTTTTTAAGGCATTTTGATGAAAATCTTTTTGGAACAATTTGGAAAATTATATACATATTATAAACAGCACATACTACAATACAAATATTTAATATTTTAGCCATAAAGGGAAAACAATTATAAAATTTTTATCCATTTTTCTAGAAAAATATCGACAAATTTTTTTGATACCCATTTCAAAACAAAACTCAATAAAATTTTTTAGACGAAATGTTCTAGACCCGTAACTTTCAGTCGCTGATAGGAAACTGAAGATCAATTTAAATTTGTTTTAATATTTTTCCCATATTAAGCTAATTTTTACGCATCGTTTGAGGGGTCTTCCTATTCTATTATCTATGTAATCGTTGTAATATTTTTAAAAAATTTCTTTAAATGCTTTTATATTCTGTCTTGCCTTTAGTTAATTTTTTGGATTGTATTTATGTCAATAAATCCCGAAATTAAAATCCTTCGATTTTTCGTTCAATCCCGAGATTAGGGATTTTGAAATTCCGAAAAATCCCGAAATTTTCGGGATCGGGATTGGTATCCCTAATGTGTATACATAAGTATGTACTATATATTTTTTATACTTATGTATGCGTGTTAATATAATGTATATAAATCTCTGTACCACAAATTGTAAAACATATTATTGAACATTCAGATTGTCCAGTGATTTTCAATTAATTTCATTCAATTTAATTCTTCCTATAGTTTTAACACCATATTGTTGTCTGTCTGCCTTATTGGTACTTTCTCATTCTCTCTCTCTGTCTGTCTCTTTTTCATTCAAAACCCTTTGGATATTCATTAATAATAGTTAGATATTGATTTTGTTGTTTTTAATGTTTAACAATAATGATTGTCATGTATTTGTGTTGTTGCTGTTTTTATATCAAATATTGTTATAATATAGTAAAATGTCGTACATTGTTTATTGTAATATAAACACAACATGATTGTAAATGTTTATATGTATGCATTTTTTTAAACAGATTAGACAAAGAATTAATTCCACATCGAATTATTTTATTTATTAACATCCCAGTGGAAAAAAAATAAGTGCTAAAGAGCTTTTCGAAAACGTCTTGTTACATCATCATAAGACCTCCTTCTCACATTGTAAACTTGTTTTCATTTTACACAAAGCCTTTTTAACTCCCCGTCAAAAGAAACGTGTACGGGATGGCTAACAAAATTAAAATTCCTACTTTTAAACTTTAAAACACTAAAACAAGTAATTGAAACAACTAAATTACACTGAATGAAATTCGTTGATTTGTTTAAAAAATACTTTGACTCAACGTACGAATTTGTTACTTCAATGAAAGTATTCATTGAAATCCAACGAAAAATTCAACATATTAATGTATGGTACCTAGAAATCATTCATTAAATTTATTACATAATAAAACAAAAAATCTGTTCTTAAATTTAACGTATCAGTTCGTTGATTTAAAAAACACGATTACATTTTATTTCAATTTAAATAAAAGAAAAATTTTATTTAATTTGAAATGTAATATAAAATAATTATATAACTAAAAATAAACTGATTACAAAACTAACAGAAAAAAATCTATTATTGTGGTATATTTTCAATGATTTCATTGGGTCAACGTACAAGATCGTTAAAAGTCAACAAACTGTTAATTTAAATTAATTATTTAATCAATGCATTATTTTGTTGAGTTTAAAAGCAGTATTAATGTGACAGCACGTTGCACAGTGGGGCGGAATCGAAATTTTTTGGAAATAAATCTGTAACTTCTGATCGGTTGATTGGATTTGCATGAAATTTGGTATAGGCGTAGCAGAGGAGAATGCAATGTTAAATATGGAACATGGATCGAACAGACTCCTCAGGGGCGGAGCTAAAGGGGCTCAAATTTGGGTACCTCTGACATACAAATTTGTAATCGCATGCCAAACTTTTGTTTCTCATCCGATTTTAAATACTTTTATACATTATTGTAGGCACTGACCTACAAAAAACATGCTTGCATGTACTATTTATCTCTTATAGTTTTTGAGTAATTTGCGTTTGAATTTCAAAGTACCTCAATTTTGCATGTTCTTGGTCTAGATTTTTTCACATATATATCCTAGTGTTTCCGACCGATTTTATTTGTTTTTTCTTTAGCAAAATAAAGAACAAAGTTATCTATTGAATAAAAAAAGTTTGAAGTCGATATCTTTACCGAGTTCAAAAATAAACGATTTTGAATTTGAAAATTGCAAAATTATGACTTTTTGTGTTTTTTTTTTTTTTTTTTTTGGCCGAAAAAGTATCTACACTCTTTTTTCCCTAAAAAAAAAATTTATTTAAAAACATATAACAATTTTATATTTTTGTGAAAGGTATCTCATAGAGAAGATTTTTTAAAAAAAAGTAAGCCTAATAACATAAGTGGTCAAGGTAAACACCCTCCAGAATTCGACCCATTTTATATGAAAGTTGTGACTTTAGTCTATATTTTCTCAAATCCTAAAGCACGAATCGGCAAACGGAATGCAGTTTAAGAATCTGTAATATGTTGTTAAAAATTTTCAATTAAAATCTACGAGACTTTGGAAAAAATGTGGATTTTATAGCTGATAATGTGAAAAAACACATTTTTGGAATTTTCGGCGTTTTTTTGGGATTTGGGATTTTTTGGAATTCTCATTTTATACGATAAAGTCTACATTTACCGAAAATTTCGTTAAGATGTCTTTTATAACTAAGATTTTATCACAGATAAAATATTTATAGTTTCACAAAAAAACACTTTTTTACAAAAATATTAATTTAATTGCAAAAATCAGAAAAAATATAAACTCGATTTTTTACATATTTATTTCTGCCCCACTGTGCGTTGTTTTAAAGTACCTGCAGTTTAGTTTAAATACTAGGGTACAAATTCGTTGATTTTGATTTATTTAAAAGTAATTTTATATTTCGTCAATACCAATATTGAACATTGGTTTCAGCATTATTTATTACTTTACTTCTCTGATATTTATATCATGTATTTAGATTTTTTTAAGTTTAATATTATTCCAAGTTCTACTTCATTACTTTAACATTGCAATTCAATTACCCATCATACAAACATGTAAACGTAGTTAGTAAGAATTTGTAGATTGTTTTAATATCTATTGAATGATGGAAATGAAAATATAAAAAATATTTAGATTTAAAATAAGAGAGGGATAAAATTGGTTAACTATATATCAATAATAGAATAACCTGTTATATAAAAGTAATAAAGTGGCCATATAAAAACTTTATATAAAAAATTAAATATCTATGACTTAAGTATATTTTATTTCAAAATGTAGGGAGTCAAGCATTTTTTAAGTTAGGAGAATTAAGGAAATATTAGATATATCTAAAAACAAAAAATACCATGTTTTTCTGCTGGTCACCTTAAAAATATATTTAATCTCTATCTACTGAACATTGATGGTAATCAATCTATGTTCTCTTCTGTACATTACATATGCTTGTTGTCTTATTTGTTTGAACAAAACATACCTACATACCTACATACCTACATATAAGTAAAACAAATATTCAACATAAATAAATAAACGTTAATAGGAAAGTGTTGTAATATTGACAAAAACTTAAATAAGAGAAAAAAAAAAAAAAAAAAAAAAATTGCTAAGGATTAGATGTTCAACATATAGTAAAAAAACTTTTTTAATTCAACAAATTTACTACTATTGACTAATGATAAAACGCTTAATTTTTATTTAATACCAAAAGAAGATTATATCAATATATTATGCTAAATGAGGCAATAAAAAACTTTGAAAAATTATTTTTAGGTGCCAAAAAACTGATCAAACTTGAAAAAATTATTTCTATGTGTTTATTGGAGTATAGCAAAGGCGAAATCTGCGCAAAATTCTAAGAAATTAGGGGCCTAAAATTAAAATCTAGCTCCCGCTGAGAGACATAAAAATTTTAGTTTGAGGTATTTAAAAGGTCTTCATAGTAGAGTGTTCTGAGAAACTCCTGTTTTAAGATTCTGATAAAGGAATATTACTCACTGTTCCATAATATCTCTATTCTACAATCTAAGCTATTTTTTCTTTGTACTGGAATTTTATAAAAAAATTTCAAGAATTTTTTTTTCGAAAAATCACAAAAATTCGAAAGTGTCAAAAATTAAAACTTTTATTCTTTAATTATAAAGACAAATTTGGTGCAAATAAAACAATACATATAAAGAAATGATTTTGTGATTTTTTAATTTTTTTATGTAACTTGCAAATGAATATTTTCACTAATTTGTGAATAAAATCAAAACTTAGGCACTGATTTTAATGAAATATGTCTTGTTTTATTTGCAACAAATTTATCTCTATGAAAAAAGAATAAAAATTTGAATTTTTGACATTTCCAAATTTTTATGATTTTTTTTAAAATTTTTTTTCTTGAAATTTTGCATAAAATTTAATTTTTTCTCAAAAGATGGGCTTAATATCTCCATAACTGTTAACCGTATTAAAAAGTAATGTAAGAACAACTTGAAAATAATTTTAATTGGAATTTTTTGATATTTTTTTGAACAAAATCAGACAAGTCATTACTAAAATATGCTTCCATATATAGTGCAACCTCCTTAATTTTACAAATCGCGATTTATCACGAGAACTAGAGTCAATTCAAAAAAAGTGAATTAGAGGCTTAGTACTTATTAATACCGTGTATCCGAATCAGTGTTGCCAAAACTTAAGTGGGAAAACGTGCTAGAAAGTGCTAAAAATTAAAAAAAGCTGCTAGAAAAAAGTGCTAAAAACAAAACCTCTTTGTATTTGTTTAAAAAAAGAGATATATTAATTATTTTCAAAGTTAAAGTTAAAAGAACATAAAATAGAATAATAAATATACATTCTGAAATTTATTCTTTAGAAATTAAAGGTACTTTCAGACGATAATATTTAGTATTAAGATTTTTCGACAGTAAAATATTATGTATTTCATCGGCATGTCAAAAAATCCAATAGAAAATCCTAAAGTAGTTCACACGGTAACACATATTGTATATTATTCTTGCAAGTTCTTACCTTTATGAAATTTTTGATAAATTTAATACGAAATATTGATTTAAATATTTCCTTTGTAAATATTTTATTGTTTTTAATTTTTGTTTATGAAAAATATAACATGAAAATCAAAAGTTCTTGAACAATTTCAAAAAATTAAAAATACCATTGGTATTTTTAAAAATATCATAAGTAATTTTTCATAATCAAACAATTTTTATTCAGACGAAAAGTAAATATTTTAATATTCAAATATTTGACAAATCTTAATATTGAATATTATCGTCTGAAAATACCTTAAACAACATTTTTTGAAAGGATTTTTTTTTAAATTTCTAGTTTGGTCATAAGTTAACCAAGTATGTGTTATCTGAATTATTTGTTATCTGAATAATGTTTACCGAAAATAAAATTTTTAAAATTTAATTTATTAAAAGCCAAATACAGTATAAACTCCAGAATCTGAATAATTACTGCAGACCTAAATTCTTGTTGTTTTCTGGTCAACCTTTGATAAAAATTCTATCACAATATATCTTTTATATAGCATGTGAAACACTAAGGGTACTAACTTAAATTTTTTTTAAACTAACATTAAATATTTTAAGTTTTTTATCTAAAAAAAAAATTGTACTCTTTATACTGAAGCATTTTTGGAACAAACTTAACTGAAAGTGAAGGAATTCAACTAGAATCAACTTTTAGATTAAATTATATATAATTATATTATTTAGATTAAATAGATATAGATAGATTAAATAGAGATAGATATAGATTAAATTATATATAATTATATTATATTATTGTATTTTCTTTATGTTATATGTACTATAATTTTAATAGGAAGAACTTCTTATTGTTTATTTCGCATTATAGAGTTATGGAATGGAAAGTTAGGAAATGCCGTCCGGATTACAGAATAATCCAGATTATTGAGTTATAATATTCATGAAATTGTTTAAAACATTTTCTCTTTAAATGAACCCCTCTAGCTTTTTTGGATTTTCAGAAATGTCTAAAAAGAGCTAAAATGTTTATATTTCAACAACGTAGACAATAATTTCTTATTTTTTATTATTAATTTTATTTGTACATTTATTCATCCATTTTTGTGTATTTATCCGCAAAAAAAAAAAAAAAAAATCAAGATTTTTTATATTTAACAGAAATTTTCGCCGCTTCACACTCCAAATCTTAAATAACTTAACCAAATTTATGGACTTATTCTAATAGAAATTATTTATTTTGGAAATGCTTAATGAAAAAAGAATTAAAGTTCAAAAATAACATAAAATCATTTTAAAACATTGGATTATTTTTCAAATGAAATATAATTTTGTAAGCCTTACAATTAAAAAGAGAAATATTAGTTTTTTTCTGGACTTAATTTGTATGGTATTTGTCCTTTTTTTGACCTCTTGACCTTTGAGCTCAACTCCTAACAACACTGACGAAGAGTTAAAGTATAAAATTCAGTTCACACACACTAATCAATTTGTATACAATTAGGCTTTAACTTTGGGTTAAAATTTGATCAGTAAACGGCCCTAATGTCTTGTTATGATATTTTAAATTGGGTAAATTGTTGTTTAAATATGTACTTATAAATATTTTAATTTTCAAGGAGATTCAAAATTGATTTAAATTTTGTTTTATTTTGATTAATGACATCTATGCAAACTCGATGTTATTTTACCATAATTATTTTTTATAACTAAAGAATTATAGTTTACTATACTGACAACATTTTATTTGCTAGATTAACTATTTATAATTGCATTGGTTTTTACGAAGTTTATTTTGCTAAATTGGCAACACTGATCCGAATTGACTGAAAAACTCCGTGCTGCAGAATCAGTTTTTCCTTGTGCTATTTTTACTATCGAAAACTATTTATATTATGCGTAAAACAATAGTATGTTTCAATGAAAGCCTTACAACCAAATTTCATATATTTTATTATTAATTCATTATTATTTAGTTTTAATGTAATTCCTTAATTCGTGCTATCGTAATTATCATGGTCATTGATCATATTTATTTTAAAAATCTTAATTTCTGAAAATAGTATTTCGTGATTTTTAAAAAATTTTACCAAGTTTGTACTGTGGCCTGTCATTACAAATCCCTTCAGATCTCAAAGTAAATAAAATTCCGTTATCTATTTTTTATAGAACGAATTGCATTAGTTCTGCTAAAAAAAATATAATAAAGAAAATATGTCAGTGCTCTTTTAAATTGACAACGCTGACTGCATCGTCTTCACATGCATGTATTCGTGACTAGATTATATATAGCGGGAAAATTCATCAAGATTTTTTAGATATACATGATACAAGTAATGGAGATTCAGCAGTAATATAATTTTGGCCCCGAACAAATTGACAAGGAATCAAAGAGGTTGACCCAATGTATGAAGTTAAAAGAACTTTTTCTCTACCATCTTTTTTTTCTGTGAATTCACTAAGGATCAGCAACATTAGTTTTGTGAACACACACAGTTCTATGAGATCTTCTTATAACCTAACCATGTCTTAGGAGGAATTCTATTGTCACCTCAGTAACTACGTGGTGGCACACAATCATCTCCATGGCTATCAAAGGGACAGCCAAATGACAATCGACACCTCCACAACGAGGTGGCACTTTTGTGCACCTCTATATTCAATTAATACCGATGCATTATTAAAATGCTCAAAAGTTAGAGAAAAATGTGCTTTCTGATCTTTAAAATGTTGTCTTGGAATGAAAGCTCTTTCAACATTTAGGAGATAAACTCAACATTTTAAAATACGTTTTTCTATTAGTTATTTATAGCTAATCCAGAGCTAATCGCTTTTGGTCGATTTTTTCCTCCAGGAACGTCAAATATCAAATACGTTCTGTTGGAGAGTTTTCACTACTCAGTTAATTCCGTCGGTTTTGAAAATTAAATTATTCTCACGATTACGAAATATATTTTACTAAACCTCTGTCCGGTTAACATCAACGTTTTTCAGATGGGTTTTTCAGTTACGATTTTTGAAATATTACAAAATTCGGTTATGTAATAAAAAGTAATAGATTTTTAACAAAATTAAATTTTACAAATAAAAATGAAATAAAATACGAGGGCTGCCTTTTATATTTTGCGAAACTGCAAAAATACGCAACTTAAGTTAAATCTGATAAAATTTGATCATGTCTCTACTTACATATATAAAACTTATTTGAGTCGAATATTAACTTGTTACTAACATTCGTATGGGATTTATCCATATTAATGTAAATTCTAGAAGAGATCAATTATGGACCGACCTTCATAAAATTTGGCAAAATGATCAACATGTATACAAAACTTCTTTGCACCGAATTTCATTAAAATATTGCTATATGTAGGACATTTATGACCACTAAATCCCTATTCCTGGAGGAAATTTGTATGGGGGCTAGGTGAAATAATGGACCGACCATAACCAATTTCCTTGTACTTTGTTCACAAGGTTTACATGGGCGGACAGACAGCCAGCCAGCCAGACGGACGGACGGATGGACATCGTTAAATCGACTCAGAAAGTGAATGGTACGGTATACTTTAAGGTGGGGTCCGATAATTTTTTCTATGCGTTACAAGCATCAGCACAAACGCATTATACCCCAACCACCTATGGTGTTGCAGGGTATAACAATATATTGGTTAACTTTAATTAACTTTTAAAAATGAAGCTCCATACTGGTATGTGGAATTCAATCGTGGACGCGGATATCTCCAGAATGAATTTTTGTAATGTTCTTCTTTTTGTTTTGCTACAAAACACTGATGCTGTGCGTAGGATAGAGGAATTCTTGGGCATTAAAATCCACATAATGTACATTCCCTAATTATTTTAATGTCCATAGCAGTTTTTCTTATTTAACGTCATATAATTTAACAATCATTAAAAAATAACTCGCCATGGTTATAGATTGAGACAAAAGATTGGTCAACAGTAATACTTCTTCAAAGTTTGCCCAACCTCCTTGAAGCTTATAAAATCAAACGCTTGCGTATTACCACGGATATCTGGACACTTTTCTACTGCACATTTAGAGAATCGAAGAGCTGTGAATGGTTCGCAATCATTTGTTAGCTAAAAATCTTCCAAGAAGTAAGAAAAATTAACATTCGAATATGGATAATTCTCTGATACAATAATGCTAGCTTATACACATTATTTAAAAAAATCGCCAATATTATTAGCACAAACTTTGAATTGTTGGATTATCCACCATACAACCCTAATTTAACACCCAATAACTTCATTTTACTACCCTTTAACAAAATAAATGGCTTGGCCAACTTGTTTCGACACCTGAAACATCGGATGAAAATTCGTATATTTGAGGCGCTTCAATCAAAGTGAAAAAACTGCCTTTATATTTAGTTCAAACTACTCGGAAAAGGTATTAACTGTCAGCAATACTTCTCTAGAAAAGAATACTACCATCTCTTTAGAAAAAAATATTATTGTTTTTTATGTTTGTTGCAAAATATCAAATAAAATTTATATTTTCTCTACTTACTTTGCCAACTTTCAGTCATATCATCGAATATCACATCATTGTTGCTATTTAAACGTTCATCGTTCAATTGACGTTGAGATTGATTATGGACTTGTTGATGATGCTGTTGCTGCAGCTGTTGTTGTTGTTGTTGCTGATGATGTGATTTTTGTGAATGATGCTGATACTGCTGCTGGCTCGATTTGTGTTGCTGCTGTTGTTGATATTTTTGTGATAAATGATGATGTTGCTGTTGTGCTGAATAACTATGACGTTCACGATCGCGTCTATCACGTATTTCCATTGAATTATTTGTGGTTGTTTGTTCACCTACAGATTCTCTTACCAAAGCGGCATTAATATAACGTTCAGCATTTATTGTCTTACTACGTTGTTCCCTTAATTCACGTTCACGATCTCGTTCTCTGGCCAAACAACGTTCGGAACGTTCATGATTTAAGTCTCTCTTGTCGGGCCAATCATTTTGATGATTAAGCGTTGACTCATGTAAAGATGTTTTGCTACCATAAAGATATTGGGCTGCTAAAGGAGTTAAACCCTCAGAGCAGGGATTAGATTTGTGTAAAGAGTGTTGCTGCTGCTGTTGTTGTTGTGCATTATAATTGTTACGTTTTTGTGTTGTATTAGCTGTTGTTGTTGTGGTTGGTATATTGTTGGTGGTCTCTTGATATGCAACCTCATTATTTGGACTACGTCCTAGTCTTATATGATGTGATGTTACCGGAGGTTGTTGTCTTCCTACATAGGCTGGTTGTTGTTGTTGCTGCTGTGGTTGAGTCTGATGTTGTTGTTGCTGTGTATTATTTACCACATGTTGATCAGGTTGCTGATATATAGAACGTCGGTTATGAGAACGTGTTTCTATTTCTATGGAACCATTATTGCTACTATAATCAGGAGAGTTTAGAACAGTAGAAGTTGGTGTAGTATTTTGTCTTGTTTCCCAATAATTATCTTTAACAAAAGGATTTTGATTTGTTGACTGATGACCATTCTGCTGGGAATGATGGTGTTGTTGTTGTTGTTGCTGTTGTTGCATCTCTACATTACGTTGATGTTGCTGTACAGCATTTAAGATTTCAGCATGATTTAAATGATTATAGGGTTTTTCATCTCGACTATAATTTTGTCCATTCACCGCCTGTATATGATGATAACGCTCATATTGAGAACGTTTACGTGGCATTTCGTTAATTGTTCTGTCACGTGGTTGTTCCTCGTTATGTTTACGTTGTAGTTGTTGTTGCTCCTTAGTTATAGGACTCGAAGTGTTGTGGCGCTCCCTTAAGTCTTCGTTTTGTTTACGCAAATCTTTTGTTGGCGGACTAGTAGTAGAGGTGTGATAGTAAAAAGGTGCGTAATTAGGCACTGGTAATTCCTCTTCTTCGTCTTGAATATCCGAGACCTTACGGTTATCGTCTATGGATTGCTGTTGAACACGTTTTTGTTCCTCTATTTCCCGGCGTTTAGTAGATTCTTCCGTTTCTTCTGTTGTTAAAAGTGTCGAACAGAGGAAGGGATTTGTTGAAATTCTAGGTGTTACCGATGACAAAGATTCTGAAGATATTGAAGACACCGAATGGGGAGGAGGTGATTGTGTTATAATGTTTACACTTCTATAATAATGATTATTGGTATTTTGTTTTTCTTGTTGTTGCTGTTGCTGTTGTTGTTGGAGTGTATCTTGATTTTCTAATTCACCGTTTTGTAGTTTATGATTTAATTTTAAATTACTATTTGATGTAATTGAATGATCTTCTCTGGCCACGTTTGAATTTCCATCTGTGGGTGACGATTCTAAACTGGAATTATTATTGGCGGTTTTTGGTCTACACTTGGGAAATAACAAAGATATTTGATCTTTGATGGGTGGTGAGGGTGAGAGTAGAGCCTGTGATAAATTTACTGCTGTTGTAGTTGTTGGTATTGTAGTTGTAGTCTCGTGTTTTGCGGTTTCGCCATTTGTCGTTTTGCCGTTCAAATATTTTTGTTGCTGTTGCTGTTCTCTTAACAGTTGTTGTTGTTGCTGCTGTTGTTGTTGAATTTGTTCTCTTTGGTAGTATTTTGTATTGTGGTTAAATTCAGTTGAATCGTTAAGATTATCGTTACCGTTTATTGTAGTTTTACCTTCATTGGTATGTGTGCGACTATAATAAAAACTGTTGCGTGTTGTTGCTGTTGTAGTCGTAGGTGAGGCTAATGATGAAACATGTTGCTGTTGCGATGATGATGTTAAAGAATTTGATCTCGGTTGATAATGTGCACGATTTGCGGTTTCAATTGTGATGTAATTCTCGGGTGATGTTGATGAGGTTGTTGTCGATGAATGCAAATTATTAATGCCACTAGTTGTTTTTCCAGTAGCAATTGTCGTCAATGTTGTGCTGACCATTATTGAAGTCAATTAACTAAAATAAAATACAACAACAAAATGTAATATAAGTAAGTATTTAAATAAGAATTTATAAAATTTTAATAATATTCCAATAAATAAAACTAAATTTTTATTAGATAAAAGTAATAAATATTTATATGTTTTCTATAACATTTAAAATTTCTATTATCATTGATGTCCCTTTAAGGCATTTAAATTTATTTAATAAATTACTTTAATGAGCAATAAATAAATAATAAAAAAACCACAACGCACAATTTAATTTTTTTTTATTTAATTTATCATTTTATATGATAGAACATCTTTACATTAACCATCTACATAACTAATTTAATATATTTTTAGGAGCAGGAAAATTTGAAAATTCCCATGTCCCTTCGAACATTTAAGACTTCGCTCTTTAATGCACATAAGAGTTTAGGTGACAAAAATAAATAATTTTTTGACATTTGTTATAAATTATGTCATTATAACAAAAATAAAACACATTAAGAACCCTCAACTTAAATAAAGGTAGTTAAATGACAAACGTTTATGGCGAAAAAAACACAAAACGAGCAAAAAAGGAATCGCTTAAAATGCAGCAATTTATAAAATACACGAATTCTAACCTCCACACACACACACATACAACACCCATTTTCAAAAAACTCACTTACACAACCTCAATTATCCTTAGTCCTTTTATACGTGTAATATTTGATACCTTGATTTTGTTTTACAGCAACTATGCCAGAATAAACTCCCCCCGACCTACAATTTTTACATATAAAAGACAATTTTGTGAATAAAATTAAAATCACCCACATGAGAGAAGGTATGTATGAATGTGTGTTGTATACACAATATTTAAATTGTCTAAAATTTATTTAAATTTAATTTGAAGTTATATATGTATGCAAATTTTAAGCACTCTTTTCGATTATTTTCCAGTGTTCTTGTTAGATTTTTTTTAAGTAAATGTTAAAGCTTAATAAAGGAAATATAAGTTGTGTATTTTACAAATATAAACATATTTTATGAGAATAATCTTAATTAAGCCTAAAAGCAGATTGTAAAATTTTAGTTATATGTACACTGCCGGTCAACAGAATAGGTTCATTATTTTCGTTACATTAAAACTCTTGTTATTTTTAAAATAACAATGAAATTAATATACAGTGAAAGCTCCCTTAGGCGGACAGCGATCATCACGATGATTTTGTCCGTTATCGGGAGATGTCCGTATATGGGATATGTTACATAATATTTTTTACAAGGGGTAATTCTGTACTATATCTTTTTATTTCAACATTCAGGATTGATTGTAATGAATTAACTTATATACATACATAATTTTATTTATACATATATATCATCAACTAAAATGCAAAAGGCTGTAACTACTGAAAAATCAAATGTTGGTTTTATTTACTGGATTTAATGTACTGACTAGGGATGCCAAATTTCAAATCCTGGGATCCCGGGATTCTGTGTTTTTTCGGGATCCCGGGTTTCGGGATTGATATTTCATATGAAAACACATTTTATAGGGTAAGTGTACTGGTGGTCGGCAGTTTAACTTTTTTTCTGACTTTCAAGTTTAATATTTCCGAACGTGGTCATGATTTTTGGATAACGAGCAAGTGTACCACTTTATTAAAGGATAATCTTTCAGATTTTGTTAGATTTTTGTAAAAAAATAAATGTTTAATTGGCCATTTTATTGCATTTTATAAAAAACATCGTTTGTATCTATAGTCGGCATATTTTTCTAGTGTTCGGCATGTGATGATCCAGTAGTCGGTATGAAATTTATTGACACATTTTGTATGTAAATGCCTTAAACTATGCTCTGAAAATTAAAATAATTTTAAAAAATAAAAAAATTTGAACAAAATACTTGATAGATTTTATAGTTTATCTTTTTTTGGAAAAATGGTCCAACAAATACAATTTTACATTTCAGAGACCTATAGTAAAATTTTACGTAAAAAAATTCTGTAGAACATTTTTATGTATGAATCTTAAGTTTTAATTAACTTTTAACACAATTTTTACAAACATCATAGAAATGACCCCTTATAATAACAGATAAATCATCACCTAGTTCCGACGAAATATTTCTAATAATAGGGTCTAAATGTATTTGCAAGAAAAATTTAGGTCCGAAGTACTAATTACATTATTATCTCTCAATTAACATTACATGCCGACTATAGAATAGTATAAAATTTTTTTGTTCCTAAGGTCGGCAGCCACCAAACCATGAAATGGAATTCTTTACGCAAAATTATACACATTTAACATAAGGTTTCAATTGTTGTCTATCTTCTGAAAATTTTTTTGTTAAAATACAACTTGAATTATTATAATTAATATCATCTTTGAAATTTTTTTTTCTAAAAACTGATATCAAAAATGTGTTGTTTAAGAACGGAGGAAATTGCCAAAAACCTGAAACTATTAGTATATTTTAAACATTTGCACTAAAAATATAAATATGTTTTCATGGCAAAATTGATCTTACATCTATAATTAGTATTCGCTGTTGTTAATTATTTCAGTTTAAATTTAAAAATGCCGACTACTGGTACATGCCGACATTAGGTGCACTTACCCTATATAAGGAAAAAATAAATTTTTTATACATATTTTAATTAAAGAAATTCATTTCTATTTTTAAAAACAAGACATCAGGTTTGTTCATTTGAAATTCTAGTAAAACTATTAAAAAAGAGAAATTTATAAAATAAATTCTAAGAAACAAGCTTTTATTTGAAAAATTTAGAAAACGGAAAATAGTAAAATAAATTTTAGTGTCAATAAAAATTAAAAAATTGACAAAAGTCAAAAGATCGTAACATTAACTTCATAAACGAACTTCGAACGAAAGGTTCTATGATTTATCTATTTTTGCGTTATGGGAACGTTTGAAAAATTTTACCTAATGGCTCAATTTTAAAGCAAAAAAACTAAAAATCGTGGTTTCTTTTTTCTTTTGATTCTCCGTTTTCATTTCATTTTCCTAAAATTACTTTCCTTTAATTAATTTTTCGTACGCGAAAAAAATCTCTTAACTGGTTAAGGATCTGACTTCTTTTCACAACATTTTTACTAACGATTTTTCCACGAAAAATAAAAAGCATGTTGGGGAAAAGTTTGACAACAATGTCATCTACATATGTTGGCAAGTTACTTGGGAAAATGATGTTGGTGGCCTGGCCACGATCCTAAGCAGAATTTCTAGGCTTTTCTAAGATTTGTAAGAATCTGTCGCCATTGTGTTCTACGAAAAATCATGGACTCATCATCGAGACTGTCTTCAGGACATAGATAACTGGGACAGCATCTGTTTTTAGGGATCAAATTTTCATTTTCTCTTTTCTAGTATGAAGAATCAAGTGTAAAAGACAAAGTTAAATTAAGAACTAGATTTTCCTCAAAACTAGCAAAAAGTTAAGTAAAAAACGAATGGTAATCTATTTAACTTCAAAAAATGTAAGTAAAAATGAAATATGAATGCAAACACGGACAAAAATTAAAATAATAAGCATCGGTGCATTTCTTTTACCGTTTATGATTTTTGTCCGGCTACGAGAGATGTTTTCTTTAAAAATAGGTGTCCGTGTCCGCCCAAGAGAGCGTCCGCCTAGCGGAGATTTATTTATTCTAAAAATGCCACCTAAACCATGGGACCTAAAAACTTGTCCGCTTATCGGAGCTGTCCACCTATGGTAGCGGTCCGCTAAGGGAGCTTTTGCTGTATTTTTTCATAATAACTTCTAAAGTACTCAATTCTAATTAATATGGTACTTTTTTGTTTTATTATATTATTAGGAAATTATTAATACTGAAAATAGCATTTTTTATTCAATTTAACCTAAAAAAAATTATTTAGAAGGGTCTTATAAAAATGTTTATTTTGTAACAAAGAAGGTTTCCAATCTCTTCAGATAACGATATTTTGCTCTCGTATTGTCTGCCCGACTCATAAGCATTAAGTGACAGCAATTTTCACACAGTTCCTATTATATTAAGGTCGAGAGAGCATGCTAGCCACTTCGAGGTGGCGAAATTTTGACTTCGAATTCATTGTTTTACCGCTCCTGCGGTGTGGATAGGGGCATGGTCGAGCTGGAATGTCCATGGAATGAATTAAAATTGTGTGTAAAATATATATTTATAATTTTTAGTCTCTTTGGGTGCACTGAATTTCGAATAAAATGCTTTACGGTAAAACACTTGCTCAAATACATGATTTTTGTTAAATTTTTGACGCAGAATCTGCAGAATTGGAGGTATCTTGAATAATCGCAATCACCATAGCACTCCTTTTAGTCTTGGATTTTCAAAAAGTTTGGATCTTAAGCTCACTAAATTTACAGGCCGATATGAAATTTTACATGAAAATATAATGTGGTATTTATTATATAATATAGTTTATTAAAATAACACTTTGATTTAAAAGCACTTAATAAAAAAAAAAATACATTAAATTTTCACTCGCTAATCCCAGCCTTGTGGATTTAGAACATATCAATTAAACAGGTCAAATTCTATAAAAAAAATTTAGGATCATAACTTTAATAAATTTCAAAATAGTTTAGTATTTTTATTTTTTATTTCGGAGAAGATTTCGAGACAAAAAATGGTATCCTTGAAGATAATTTTCAAAAATTATAAAATAATTTTATGTTCTTAAAGAAAAAGAAAAAAAAAAAGTGACACTTTTTCAGATATCGAAATTAAGTTTATTTCATATGATAGATATTTTAGTTGTTAAAATAATTTCGGAGGAAATCGAAATCGTCAAATTTTTTAACTTGTCTGTAGATTCGTGATATTTTTACTATTCAGATGCAAATATCTCGCTAACTACAAAAGAGATGAAAAACTCAGACAATCATGTTTTAATGAGCCTTAACAGGGTTTAAATATTTTTTTTTTTTTTTGTGAAACTTCTGAAGGGTCTGTTAAATCTGCTTTTAAAACTTAAAATTAAATAATCCTGAGCTACCCTAGTGTAAACTTTTATGTATTTCGGATTAACCAATTAAACATTTTTAATATTTACATTATTTTTGTTATTACTATCATCAATTTAAAATGACTACTTCTCATTTAATATTAAATTAAGTGACAAATTTGCTAATAGACATTATTATGTATTAGAACAAAATAGAAAATAAATTCAAATAAAATGTTTTTTTAAGTCAAAACAAATCCCAGTTAAAATCGATAAGTTAAATCACAATCAATTTTAATCAGTTTAAACTGTTTAATACTGCTTAAAAGTCATACAGCTTTAAATTGACAATTTAAAAAGGTTAACTGTAAAATTGTAACTGTTATCATAAAATTCAAATGTATTAGGCTTACAAACACATCATACAATACATGTACACAGAGTTCTAGTATACATACACATATACATATACTACTTCCCATCAAACTAAAAATTTTGATAAGAATGATTTGCAAACATTTTCTCTAGCTTTTGATCCTTAAGAATGATTTTAAAAGAACTGGGTGGTCATTTAGTAAGTAAATTCGAAAAATAATTTTTATAATTTTTACATTAAATTTCGAAAGAATTTTCTTTCGAATATTGGCATTACCCTGCAGTCTATGGTGGCAGTTGCGTAAAAGTTACCTAACCGACTACATTAGGGTACCACTAGTCACTTTATTAGCTACGTGACTAGTCGCTTTAACATGGGATTGTCCTAGAAGGAAGCCTATTGCCACCTCAATGACTACATAGTGTCACCTTTTTGCACACCCAATCACCTCCATGACTACCGAAGGGTCAATAAAATGACAAATAGGCACTTCCACGACTACAAGGTGACCGTTTTTTACATACACAATCACTTCAACGGCTACAGAGTGTAACTTTTGTGCGCACACAACCACTTAGTTTACCATAGAGTCAGTAAAGTGGCAATTGCTAATACGGTCATTGGTGATCGGTGGAGAACGGCAGGTGACTATACACCAATGAATCTTACTGTCTAAAAGCGGGTTAATTGCCACCAAATAAAGTTAGGTGAATCTTTGAAGAAAGGTATAATTGACATTTGATATCAAAAGAAAAACTTCTAATAACTTTATGTTTGTTGGGATATGTATGTATGTAAAAGTTAAATGTTGGTGACAATTGTAATGGAGATTGAGGGTGGGTAGTCCAATCACATATATAAATTTCGTTATAACAGTGTTTCTATTTTCTATGAAAGTAGACTTCACACATACATATATACATGTATGTATCTACTCATGGATGTGCGTTAACAACATAGATTCTCACACATGATATTGTCATTTATACATATTTCATCACAATCTAAAGTATGGTTGTTTATAATTGTGCTCTATATTTTCCATGATGATGATGATGAGGTTGATTTTTATACCCTACACCACCATAGGTGGGGAGGGTATAATGCGTTTGTGCTGATGTTTGTAACACCCAAAAATATTGGTCTAAGACCCACCTTAATTTATACCAATCGGCTTAGAATCACTTTCTGAGTCGATTTAACGATGTCCGTCCGTCCGTCCGTCTGTCCGTCTGACCGTCTGTCCGTCCATGTAAACCTTGTAATCAAACTACAGGTCGCAATTTTGAACCAAAATTTATGAAATTTGGTACAAAGGTTTCTTTTGGTCCAGGGACGAAGCCTATTGAAATTGGTTATGATCGGTCCATTATTTCACCTAGCCCCCATACAAATGTCCTCCCGGAAAAGGGTTTAACGATCATAAATCCCTTAAATATAGCAATATTTTAATAAAAGTTTCAAATAATTATAAATAAGTGTGCCGATTTTTAAAAAGATCGGTCCATAATTACCCATAGCTCCCATATAAACCCCTTTTCAGAAAATCACTTTAACGACCATAAATCCTATTTAAATGTTAGTATCAAGTTAATATTCGACACAAATAAGTTTTATATAAACATAAATGACAGTACCAAATGTTACAAAGATTGGTCCATAATTTACCATAGCTCCCATATAAGGCCCTCTTTCGGGAATCACCCAAAAGTGAATAAGTTCATATAAATGTCAGCATCAACGTAATATTCTGTATTTGTATGTCTTTTTTACACTTATGAGTATCGGTCCACATTTGACTCAAAGTCTAATAAAAGACCCCTCCCCGAATTATACTGTACACAATGGTGTAGGGTATCATATGGTCGGGCTTGACCGACTATATCTTTTTCTCTCGTTTTTTTTTTTGTTTCAGCAAATGTCTATAAGCATATGTGCGTATATGTGTGTGTTTTTGAAAAAGATGAAATTAAATTTGAATTTTTAACAGAAAACATTTATGTTACTGAGAACACGCTACTCATAAATGTTCAAAATGAAACCCAAAGGATCTAAATTTTAATTGCTCTTAATCGTATTGGATAAAGAATGTTTCTTTCTTCTTTTAAATTTATGATATGATACTCCTATGATGTTGATGACGATAACACACAGAGATGATAGAATGAATGAAATATGTATAAATGTGTAATGTGAGTAAAATTGCTTACTTTTAAGACTTCAAACTTTTATGTGTGTAAGATGCTTACGAAGAAAATTATTTTAATTCATATTAAGTATTATTTAATTATTCATAAAATGCATCGTATTATTTGCAATTAAGATGAATATGATAAGAAGTAAAAGAAAAACCAAATAGAAAATAAAGACAACTTTGTTGCGATGAGTTTTATTTAACTTGACATGAGAAATTTTATAATTAAATTATAATTTCTTAAGGAAAAGTTATTAGGTGTAATAAAAAATTTTAAAAATAAAAAAAAAAAAAGAATATGTTTAAAGAATTAGCAAATAAATTTTATAAAATTTTAATTAAGGAAATAGGTAGGAAGTATTTTATTATTACAGAGGTTTACAAAATAAAATTTTTGCGGCACGCGGTTTTTTATTCTATTGAATGTAAGATTGACTTGAAGACATTTTTAATTGGAGACTTCCTAAGTTCACTCCAGCCTATAACAGCAGGCGTACCGCAGGGAAGCATACTGGATTCTTTTTATACCAACCATCATAAAGATGGGGGGTATATTGATTTTGTCATGCCGTATGTAGCATGTCAAAATAATCATTTAAGACCCCATAAAGTATATATTTTCTGGGTCCTGGTTAGATTCTGAGTCGATCTAGCTATGGCCGTCCGTCTGTCCATCTGTTAAAAGCAGGATAAGGCTCGAATGGAACAACGTAGGCAGACGCAATTTGGCTCAATTATTTATCTTATATAAGATTTGTTTGATATTAAAAATGACCAAAATCGGTTAATAAACAAAAAAAGTTATGGGCAAAATACTAGAAACATAGGGTGTCCCTTGTAGCTTAATTTCATACTTTTCTGCTGATAACTCTTAAACAAAAACATGTACGAATACAAAATTTTCTACAGATAGTTCAAGGGTCGATATAAACTTGGAAGCAAAAAATGGGTATGGTCCGCCCACTTTACCGCCTACCTCCCATATAAATTTTGTAAAAATAGTTCATGGACCAATTAAACTCGGAAAAAAATGGGCGTGGCCTGCCTACTTCCCATTTAATGTAAAATTTTAAAAACTTAATGGTGGGTATATAGTTTCAGCCGAGCCGAATATGTATAACATTCGCGTTTGTTTGTACTTAATATTTGCCTCTGATATCCTGCAAGATCATGTATCTGATCTAGAAACATAGTTAAGGCAATGGAAGAAAAAAGTAAACGAACAGAAATGCATACACATAACCTTCATATTGAGGAGAGTATCATGCCCAACAATTCGAATAAATAATCAAGTTATACGTCAACAAACGGAGGTAATATACCTAGGTATGCATCTAAATCTTCGCCTTACATGGAAAATGCACATTGATGAAAATTTAACCCAAATGAAGTTGAAAGCACTTGAGATTAACTAGTTCATTGGAAGAAATTCTAAACTGAGTTAAGACTGTAAACTATTGCTTAACAACACAATTCTGAAGCCAATATAGTGCTATGGTATTCAATTATGGGACACGGCTTCAGGTTCTAATGTTTAAAGATTTTATGAACAATTACATCTGCCCTCTGGTATGTAAAAAATTCGAATATCCATAAAGATCTTGGCATACCTCTGGTAACAAACGAAATAAAAAAGCTGCATTAACATACCTAAAAAAAGCTTGAAACACATCCAAACCCACTCATTTGTAACCCGTGGTCCTCACCTAACATAAAATATTTAACATTAACACTAACATTATGTTAATGGTAAATGTAGACCGTTCAACTTGATGTTATTGTCAATTTTTTCCATGTTGCGTATTTTTTGCAAAGAACATCTATCTATTTGGTGATAAAAATACCATCTTGGAGATCTACACACTTCTTCCTGTGTCACTATAGATTTGTGCTTTTCAAATTCAACCGGAAAACAACTCAGATCTGACTTTGTTTAATTTAATTCAAATACAGAATGGTATGGCCATTCAGATTATTAAAAAAAAGAAACGTGTTGGAATCATTGTGCGACTGTAGTTTATTGAAATAAACCTTGGACTTTAGAAAATCCCCAACAAAAATTGAAGCGGTCTTCCATAAGCTTCGAATCGTTGGTAACTAAACGATGTTGTCCATGATCAGTAATTTTAAGCTCTTTGTTCAATTAGATCTTGTATGGATATACAAATCCTGATGCAAAATTCAATGAAGTTAAAGTTTACGAAAAGTCAAGTTCTTATGCATGGAGAGAAATTTATTGCGTAGAAATCTTCAATAAATGTTCATGAACCGAGGCGTCAATGACAGCTTTTGGTGTTAAATAGTGCTTTTCATGGTCTTATACCAGACAGAAAGCAGTAGCTAAAAAAAATGTATAGTATTCGAATTTGGTTCACAAATGGTTAGTGATTTGTTATAATTTTTAAAGGAATTTACTTAAGTATGTGTAAATATTCATCGATTTTCCAGGTGAAAATTGTGCACTAACTTAATTTATGCTAGGAAGTGTTTAGAGAGATGGTTGAGAGGTATGAGAATCCGTGTGATATCGTCTGGTTTTTTATATATTCTAAATGTTTTATCATCCCATGATTTAAAAGAATTTAAGGCAAAGTTGTAAAGGACTGTGTTATATTTATAATGAGTTTAATGCACACATCAGGTTGATAACTTGTTAGGAGTCTAGTAATGAGGGTCATCTTGAGAACGAAATGGGTGATCGATTGGCTAATAGTCTCGGAATTATTTTCGGTATTCTTGGTGGATATACTATGGAAAGGGTTGTGCACAAATAGTATAAATAAATTCCTAAAGCTTACCAAAAGCAAACCTATAGTACTTCCCGATTATTCCCAGAACATTATAGCCTGAGGTAACACTATTATAGAAGCTTGATATTGCACATTTTAGAAAATACAGGGTTATCCTGAGTCTGTGTTCAGTAATTGTCCTGCCTTGGGGTCGCAAAGGTAGAAGTTTTTACCGATTACATTATAAAACTATCAAAATTGTGATATCGACATTTAATTCAGCATAGCCATAATTAAAATAAATACAAATATATATAATTAAATATAGATGTAACACAATAATTTTTCCCAGTAAAACTTATTTATTGTATAGATCAGAATTGCAATATAAATACTCAATTTAAAAATAATTGACCGGAAACAAAAAAAAAAAAAAAAAAAAAAAAAATCTAATAATTTTACATTAAAAAATGAATTAACTAAAAGTCTTGAAATTATTTTTCCCACTGTATCGTATTAATTAAGTACTTTGATACTCAAGAAATAATTTTCTAATATTTATGCTAACAGTTGAGTGATTGAATAAACATTTTTTTTCATAGGTTAATATTCAATAAATATTAGGGTATTCACTCCAATATTGTTTGTTCGATTAATCGACATGAAAATCAAATAATTGTTCGATTAAATTAAAATCAAGAATTTCGAGTAACAATT